>CM023201.3:3886995-4535654 GCA_004115045.4 Sinella curviseta | reverse complement strand
TCTCATGAGCGCGCCCAAAATGCACCTAACTTCACAGAAAAATAGTTCGGATCGCGGGATACGTGACATTAAATAAATTGACGAGTGACACAGACAATTTTCCCAATAAACCAAAAGACCCTATTTTTATTAACAGACAAGACTTAACTTTAAATGACAATTAAATATTAATGGCCAACTGGCCGAAAGAGACAAAAGTATATTTGAGTGCAAGCAGCAAACGAGCTTGCTTGCGACACGGCAAAGTTCTGGAGAAGAGTGTGAGGATCGGGGACGGAGAGCGGTGGTATAGGCGATGCTGTTGTTGTGCTCCTCTTGAAAAACTACATGAGAGCGTGCGAGCCATGAGGCTTGCATCTCTCTAACACATAAAAGAGAAAGGAGGCGTGCATCAGCACACCAACTGCCCAAATTCCAGCGGTGGAATCTTGGGCAGGATTTAGTATTCCCCAAATTACCCCACAAACTCAATAATTCCCGACATACTCCCACCTTCCAACCAGGGCCCTCAGGACCTGGTTGGAACAAATCAACAAAGAGACTGGAAAGGAGGGGTCTCACTGTGCCCCAAACTAAAACAACAAAGGCTGCTTTCTGTCCACGACAGAGCGCCAAATCAAACAAACAAATTTCCAGTCCCTTCTGGTGGTAAACATCAGGAAGACAACAAAAAGGTAAACAAAACAAAAGGTAAGTACAACTACATTTTCATAATTTCATACAATTTAAACTTATAATTTCATGAAGTAGGACTAATAATTTTATATTTTATTTTTTAATTTCAGGTGTGGGCTCCGACTGCTACTGCTGCTGCTGCTCCATCAGGAAAAGACGCTGGACTGGACGCAGGATTTCTCCATTCTTCGTCTTCAGACGAAACAGTCGCTTAGCTCCGTCACCTCCAGGAATCGCCTCAACGATCACTCCCAACAGCCAGTCCTGCCGTTTGGCGTTGTCATGCTCCACAAGCACAACGTCCCCAGACTTCAGCTCGACGGAGGACTTCTGGCACTGCTCCCCTCGAAGAAAGCCGAGGTACTCGGACCGGAAACGGGAACGGAGGACTTCTCTCAAGTGTTGCAGCTTCTTATAGGCTGCTCTCGTACTACGGGCGTCGTGCAGGTCTGCTTCTGGGAGGTGCAGTGCTCCAGCACTGCGAACAAAGAGATTTGGCGTGAGGGGAAGTGGGTCTTCAATGTTTTCGGAGGAATAAGTGAGTGGACGGTTGTTGAGGCACTCCTCCACCTCCACCAACAACAACTCCAGCTCGGCACGGTGGACCACTTTCTTCCCCAGGACACGACGGAGGAGCTGCTTGGCCATTCCTATGAGACGCTCCCACCAACCTCCCCACCACGGTGCAACTGGAGGGTTGAAGCGCCATTGGATCCTGGATACCGCAGCGTACTCCTGTACCTGCTTCCAGTTGACTTTGTTGAGGGACTTGTTGGCAGCCACGAACCCACATGCGTTGTCGGAGTAAATGGTCTCCGGACGACCCCTCCTGGCCACAAACTTACGGAGGGCTCGGATGAACCCCTCCGCAGACAACGTGTCCACCAACTCAAGATGGACAGCTCGGAAGGTGGCGCAGGTGAAAAGGAGAATCCACATCTTTTCACCGCCACGGAGGATGAGTGGACCAGCAGCATCCAGCCCCGTCACTTTGAATGGAGCCCCCAAGTTCGTCCTTGTCTTCGGAAGAGGAGCTTCTGACGCTGTGCTTCTCCGGGAAGTGAATCGCCGGCAAATCCAACATTTGGAGATGACGCCACGGACTGTGCGCCTCCCGTTAACCACCCAGAATCTCTGCCGCAAGATCCCCAGCAAAGTGGTCGTTCCAACGTGACAGTTGGCCTCGTGCTCCCACCGTATCATGCGGGCGACAAACTCGTTCTGGTCGGGCAGTAGGATGGGACACAGGAAGTCTTCGTCGTCTTCACCGGTCAGCCGCGTCCGTGTTCTCATGATGCCCCGTTCATCAACAAAAGGGCGAAGTTTCTTCAAGGACTGGGGATTCTGGTGCAGCTGCTGCTGCACAAAGAGGAGCAGACACACTTCTGCTTTCTTCAGGTCCTCCGCGGTCAAGTCCCCACTACAATCTTCATTTTTATTTTGACAATCTCCATTGCCAATTTGCTTCTTAGCTAATTTTTCTTTTAATTTTTTCTTCAGCTGCAGCCACCGTGCCACAGCCTTCAGGATGTCTGGATACCGGGATAGACGCAGGAAGCTCATCATGGGGTGGTCACTGGAAGTCACGATAGCCACCGTGACCGTCTTCTTCCGCTCGTTGTCTACGAGCTCGTCGTCTGGAACTTCTTCAGTTGTTGGCCACTGGTGCGGAGCAAGGTGCAGCCACTCGGGTCCCTCCCACCATCTGGACTCCAACAACTTTTTGGCTGAACAACCACGGGATGGGAGGTCGGCAATATTATATTTGCCCGGGATATGCCTCCAGGAGCCCATATTCGTCAGGGCCCTCACTTTTTCCACGCAGTTGTGGACAAAAACTGCCCAAGGACCCGCGCCACGGATCCATGCCAGAGCTGTAGAGGAGTCTGACCAGCAGGTCACAGGGAGTTCGGGACATCCAACTGCTTCTCGAACGGTGTGTAATAGCCTCGTTGCTATCACACAAGCTATCAGCTCCAACCGGGGGATGGTGGCCTTCTTCTTCGGGGACACTCTGGACTTGGACGCCAACAAGAAGACCTTCACGTCAGCTCCCTCCTCTCGTCTCAGGAACACGGCAGCGGCTGTCGCGGAGGATGATGCATCGCACAGTACATGAACACTGTACTGTGCTCCCTTCTCGCCAAAACAAACATGACGAGGGATCCTCAACTTTGACAGAAGTGGTATCTGAGCGGCCCACTTCAGCACTTCATCCTTCAATTCGGGATCAAGTGTGGTATCCATCCCACACTTGGCTTCGTGACAACGCCGGAGGAGCAGCTTCCCCACAATAGTAAATGGGCTCACATAGCCCATGGGGTCAAATATGGAGTGGACTAGGCTGAGGACATGGCGGAGCGTCGGCTCCTCTTCAATTTTCTTGGAGACTTTGGTCACGTCCAAGGCCAGGTCATCTTCCTTCACGTTCCAGAGTAGACCCAAGACGGGCAGCCACGTGTCGTCCTCACGAGGCCCAAACTCCCACCCTCGCAGATCAAACTGGGCTGGGAGGAGGAGTGTAGTAGCGGTCGACTGGAACGCCTTGGCTTCCTCCACTGAGTCAACACTGAGGATGGCGTTGTCCACATAGGTCGAGAGGAGGAGTTGTTCAGCAACGCCAGCATCCTTGCCCGTCGCTTTCTTCAAATGATGACGCATCGTCGCGCCTAACAAGTAAGGGCTACTCGTAACCCCAAAGACTACACGACAGTGTCTAAAAATCTTTTCTTTTTTGCAGGATAGGTCATCCCACCACAGGAACCGGAGGAAGTCACGGTCGTCTGGAGCCACGCTTATCTGCTGGAACGCCTTCTTCACGTCCGCCAGCATGCCAATCTTCTTCAGACGAAAACGGAGGTGAATAGGGAAGATGAGCTCCAGCGTGTTTGGACCCTTATCCAAACAATCGTTCAGGGACAGCTTGCCTGCTGCCTTGCTGGAACCGTCGAAGACTGGACGGATCGGCGTGGTGGCGCTGGTTACCTTGACAACAGCATGGTGGGGGAGATAGTGACCCTTGTCACTTATTTGGGCAGGCGGCACCTCCTCTATCATCCCGTCCTCCTCCCACTGCCGGAACAAGTCATGGTACTTGTGGAGATGGCCTTTCTCCTGGAGACCTTTTGTCAGGTTCTTGAGTCGTCGACTGGCGATGAAGAAGTTGGAGGGGAGCTTCTCCTGCGCTCCAACGATCCATGGGAGGCAGACCTGATATCTGCCGTCGGTGAGCTGCACAACAGTTTGTTCAAAGTGTTGTTGAGTGGCCAGGGCTAACTCTTCTTTCTTCTTAGTTTCCACAGGGTCATGGATGCCGATGCTCTCCAAGTCCCACAAAGCGGATAACGGATTCCCCTGGAACTGGAGCAGGTTTGTCACCAGCATCGTCTTCGGGATCTCCTTCCTTCTGGACGGCAGCTTCCCACATAACACCCAACCCCAACATGTCTCCATGGCGGACGGACCGTAGTCGAGGTGGCGTATTCTCCCCGTGTACAAACGGGCTGCTACGTCGTTGCCTATCAATAAGGCAACTGGACTGGAACCACTGCTGCTGACGTCGTCGAACGTGATCCCTTCACGTCTGTAGTCGTCGATCCATGGACCTGGAGGCGGCGACACAATACTTCCTGCAATCTGGTCAGTGGTGGAGCAGTCAAAATTACAATTGTTTTGACCGAGCTTATCCGAGACAAAACACTTAACTATTTTGTGTTTTTGTGGTCTTGTAGTGGCTCCACCAAACAACTGATGGATCACCTCTTCTTCTCCCACCGTCCGGAACTGAAGCTCTTCCGCTAGGCTGGACAGCACGTAGGAGGTCTGGGATCCGGGGTCGAACAGTGCCCTCACTGTTTTCACCTTTCCGTTGGTACCATGCACGGCTACCAACAATGTCTGGAGCGGGACCTCCCTGGACTGAACTCCGTTCGTCATGCTGGTGGTGGGTTTGCTGTCAGGAACAGGAACTTGGCACTCTTCTCGGGATGCTCAGCTGCTGATGAGGAGGACTTATCCCCTGTACCTCGGAGAACTGGACACATGACGGCGTGGTGCTTGTTGTGGCAGACGCCACATGTCACCTCCGATCTGCACTCCTGTGCAAAATGTTGGGCTGGACGGAGGCAGCAAAAGCAGCATTTCTTGCTGCGCAGGATCTCTCTCTTCTCCGAGAGTGTCATCCCCAGTGCTGTTTCGCAAGCCACTGGGGAGTGTGCCTTTTCACAGAAGACACATGGAGGCCTGTTGCCTTTGCCCTTCCTTCCTCGTCCGCTGCCACCGCCGTTGTCGCTTCGTCCACCGCCATTGTTGCTGTTGATCAAGGAGGAGGACGTCGCTACGTCCCCTCCGCCGCCACCACCGCCGTTGCTCTTCTTTTTGTTGGAGGGCTTGTTACCCCCACTGCTGCCGTTACCGTTGAGTTGGAACTGAGCAAGAGATCGCTCAGTATAACTGTTGACCTCCGCCTGGAGGAACTTGATGAGCTCTTCTAGCTCTTCCTTGAAGAGTGCGCTACGCTGCCATGCCTGGAGGACGTCGGGAGGGAGGCATGATTCTACCACCGGGTAGAGGACTTGGGCACACTTGTCTTGTGTGACCCCTAGCGTCTCCAGATTCCTTATCTGGGACGTGATTGTGGTGACGAGATCTCCGAAGTCCATGACTTTCCCGGACGACGCTTCGATCACCAACTGGAGGAGGTCTCGCACGTAGACCTTCACCAACACATTGTTCCTCCCGAACCGCTCCTTCAAACTGTGCAGGGCTTTGGCGTAGTTTCCCACCGAGAATGGGAAACTCTTGAGGAGCTTTCTCGCTGCTGACCCTTCTCGTGTGGACTGGATAAGATAGTGGAACTTGTCTATCACGGACAAGTTCCTGTCCTTGTCGACCTCGTCGAATGACGCCATAAAGGACAGCCATTCCCTCACGTCGCCCGAAAACTGTGGAAGCTCCCGCTTTGGTAGCAGCATCCTCATGCTGCTATCGACTGATGCTGGGGTAGAGGGGGATGAAGTGGAGACTTTCTCGAAGGAGGCACTCTCCTTTTTATACAGGTGCTCCAACCTCACTCTATCCTTAGAGTGACGAGCCATCTGCTTTTCCAGCAGCATCACCGTACCGTCATCCTTCTCGCGGAGTAGCTGGTCGAGCGTCTTGGCAACGGCGTCTTCAAACGCCTTGTATTGGAGGGCGTAATGTGCCCACGCATAATTGAGCTCGTCCTCATCCACGGTCTCCCTTTTCAGCTCCTGTTTCAGGTCGTGCACTGCGTCATTGATGATGGTCACTTTGGCGGTGACCAGCAGGTCGTAGTCTGGCTTCCCTTTACCGGTCTTCTTTGCAGCGGTCTTGGCGTCTGGATCAGTCTTGACAACAACTTTGGCGTCTCCCGCCTGGTCGTCTGTCTGACTCAACTTCCGGATGCGCTCCTGAACGGTCAGGGAGGATGGATCCACAGCTTGGCTTGTTTCGTCGTCACTACCCTCAGCAGTGACGACCACTTTAACTTTTTTGTCTGTTCCTGCCATCACGACAAGCAGGAACTAAAATTGTCACTAAACTGTCACAAAAGCTGTCAGGTCAAATGTCACGTATCCTGGCAGGTTCGCCAGTAATGTTGGGAATTGAGCGTTTTACTAAAGTTTTAGCAGTGCTGTATGATGATCAGTGACTCTGATCTCATGAGCGCGCCCAAAATGCACCTAACTTCACAGAAAAATAGTTCGGATCGCGGGATACGTGACATTAAATAAATTGACGAGTGACACAGACAATTTTCCCAATAAACCAAAAGACCCTATTTTTATTAACAGACAAGACTTAACTTTAAATGACAATTAAATATTAATGGCCAACTGGCCGAAAGAGACAAAAGTATATTTGAGTGCAAGCAGCAAACGAGCTTGCTTGCGACACGGCAAAGTTCTGGAGAAGAGTGTGAGGATCGGGGACGGAGAGCGGTGGTATAGGCGATGCTGTTGTTGTGCTCCTCTTGAAAAACTACATGAGAGCGTGCGAGCCATGAGGCTTGCATCTCTCTAACACATAAAAGAGAAAGGAGGCGTGCATCAGCACACCAACTGCCCAAATTCCAGCGGTGGAATCTTGGGCAGGATTTAGTATTCCCCAAATTACCCCACAAACTCAATAATTCCCGACAAAGGGGAAAGGTAAATATACCCAATCGTCTTCGTATAGAGCTATTTTTAACTGTACTTTCATAGTGAAAATTTTTGAGAGATTATTATACTGTAAGCTTGTTAGGTGTGTGAGTGATTTGTTGGATCCCAATCAGCATGGGTTCAGAGCAGGGCACTCATGTGAAACTGCAGTAGCGCTTTTAACGCAGCATCTTTATGAATTTTTAGATGAGAGGTCAGGGAAAGCAGTAGCTTTATTTATTGATTTTAGCAAAGCGTTTGATAGTGTGAATCAGAGCTTATTGCTCAAAAAGCTTATGGCGCAATATGATTACAAATTGCCTCCATTTTTACTCAAACTTTTAATAAATTATTTTAAAGATAGAAAATTTGTGCTAAAAAACGGTAGCTATGAATCTGACTGTTTTTCGATCAAATCTGGCGTTCCTGCTGGATCAATTTTAGCTCCATTATGCTACACGATATATGTTAATGATATAGTTAATGCCATTAATTTGCAATATTTATTATATGCAGATGATCTTGTCATGTATGCTAAATGTAAAACATTTGATGAAGGTAGAGCTATGTTATCGGATTGCTTAGTGAATTTGCTTAAATGGTGTGATCAGAACGGTCTGAAACTGAATGTAGCAAAAACCAAATGGATGGTTTTCTATAAGGCTAAAGATTACAGGTCTGCGCAAGAGTCAGTTAGTGACCTGGTGATAAATGGTGAGATTGTAGAAAGGGTTACATCATTTAAATATTTAGGGGTAGTATTAGATAGCTGTCTATCTTTTGAAGGCCATGAAAACCAGGTAGAAAAACGAATGGATGGGGCTCTGGCTAAACTTTATTCGATAAGGCGTTTGCTTAGTGAGAATATAATGAAAATGATGTTATCGGCCTATATTGTAAGCATTGTAGATTATGCCATTATTATTTGGGCGGTAAAACCCATGAAGCTAAATATACTTCAGAGGAAAGTGAACAGATTTCTGATAGCTTTTTTCCTCCCATCATTATACAAACGTCGTAGCAAGAAAAAGTGTAATTTAAAAATGGGTGACGTAGTAATAAATGATCTATTAAAAAAGATAAATTTACTCACATTTAGTGAACGTAGAACTCTCTCTGTATTAAAATTTGTTCTAAAAAAATATAAATCAAAATTGTTCTCAACATATTTTTCGACCAGAGATGAAATTACTGAAGATCAGTTTGATTTTAGAATGATTGTTCCATCGCCGAACACTGAATTATATAAGCAGTCAATAAATTGGATAGGAACTAATTTATGGAACCAATATTGTATACATTTTAAGCTTACTGATTGTAAAAAATGTCCATTTGACCAATTAACAGAAATATGTAATCACAAAATTTTAGAAGAAAGAGAGAATTTATATGTGTAGGTTTTTATTGTTAAATGATCACAACTTGGTTTTGGAGTATGGACCGGTCATGTTCAATTAATTATAGACGGTAGTTTGTAAATCCACTTATTGTTGTTATATTTTAATTGGTATTACTACATTGTGTTAGGGTTTAAAAGCAGTTCATGTAAGTACTGAACCTTCAAAACACACTAATAAAACCAATATCTATCTATCTATCTATCGTAAACGAAGGGATAATCCGTCGAGGTGAAGTACCCCGACGCACCAGTATATTTCCCACCACACGTGCGCCCATCTTCAGGTACAACTTCATTAAGCGCTGCGCTAAAGCCGGTGTACACGATGGACTCATCACTGTAATATTCAATCAACATTACATTGGTGCTGGCAGTGAGTACAACTGGAGACTCTCCTTGCCCACATATATGCGCTAGCAGGTGATCATTGTCGTCCGTGCCGGCGTAAACCTATGGAGTTTTTAAAAGCCGTAAATGAGAAGCACGTATGTAGCTTAGGGTTGTGTGAATATATTGCTTATTCCATGGCTGATATATTAAATTGGCAAACCATTTGCTCTTTATTGTACCTTTAATCCATCAAGTTTACAGTTTATATTCCAATGGTGTATTCTGAGGACAATTCTTGTCTTTTGAGCGGTCGCTATTTTCCGTTTGCAATGTGCGTTTTGCGGATAATTGTGAGGATAATTGGGGCTGTGGATGACTCCCGCACTATCTCGCAGTTCGCATATACATCCTGAACAATGTTACGTAACAAATAGTGGTATTGCGGGAGAAGTCAAAATATGTTTTACTTATGTACCAACGGCCAACCAACCAACATTTGTATATGAATGTTGCTATTTTACCTTCTAATTTCCATTCCAATCTGAACCCCTTTCCAAAATGTCTGCGTTCAAAGGTTCGAAAATGTATTTCAGCGAATGTACCATGAATGCGAAGTTCGAGTGGTAGGGGTATATCGCGGTCGGGGAGTATTAACACTGGTTCCTTTCCTTCAGCTTCCTGTTCGCTGTTCACGTAAACCTTAACAACAATGATTTGCAATTGAATAAGCATCATCCAGCATGCACACAGGGTCGATTTTTTTAATAAATCAATTTCATTCTTACAGTGAGAGCATCGTGATCATTTGAGTAGTCAAACTGCGAAAAATTTAGTACCACGTCAACAGCCATACCAGCCTTTAATGTCCAAGAGCATTCCACAAACGTCGGGTAGTAGCCTGGAAAATTTGGACTTTCGATAATCCCGTGAACTCCCTTCAGCACTCTTGTGCATACTGCAAAGACGTGGACCAAAGTATGACACATATTTTACATACATATATACTTCTCCTTCGATATAAGACAATTTATATACCGGCATCAAATCGTAGAACAATTCCCAATCCTGCAAGAACGTTTGGATTTGTATACAGCCGAACCATGGCCCGATGTGATGTAGTTGGTAGTACACTTCGAATTTCGTCTATAATGCACCAGTTCCACACAAGATTATCCGATGCATTTCCAAAGTCTTCAATCTGAACAGCAGTGAGGATTTTTAGCAAGTTTTTTCTGGAGTGCAAGTGACAACACTGACAAATTAAACCACCATCTCTGCATGGTACCTCAAGTCGCATGTCACTGCACAAGTGATGAGAATATAATCCCTCGCGTTCGGAAATTTGGAATTCGATAATGTGTCCTGGATTTAGGTTAATCTGCCACCAACAGAATAACTCAGGCTGCCATTTGTTGGGGTAAACGGGAAAGGTGATGACTCCAGATGACGAGTTGATTGTTTCGTTGCACGCTGCAAATGCAACATATTGTGTAACATAAACTGTAATAGCCAAATGTTACCTAACTACGTTCAATAATATGCATAAGGTTTTTACTTGCAGCAACGGCATTCCAAACAATCCTGAAGGCCATTGGAGAATCAACGCAGTACCTCGCACGGAATTCAAATTTTACCGAGTTTGAGTTTGATTTGAAGTTTGTTGGCGGTGGGTTTGAAGTATTGAATGCGATAATTTTCGGGAACTTCAAGTAAACTCCATCACTGTAAGAAACGCGTTTTATACTATAACATGACATCATCATGCAGGTTGAATTGTCTCAATATGCTTAAATAATAATAGTCCATGAATCTACGAACGTCATTAGCAGGAAATCTGCACAGCGGTTTCCACTTGACCGTTCAAAATCCAGCACAATGAATTGATACCGTTGCTCAACGGGTAACGACATTTCCCAAACGCACTTGAAAACATTCGGACGACGGCGTGTGTATCCTGGACTTGCAGTAAACCCAGTTTTTGCTGTGAACATTCCTCCGCATTCTGTGAACGTAGAGTATGCACATACAATACATCGAGTAGAATTCCACGCGAGTGTTAAATATATCATACCTGGATAATAGTCGAGAATTTCGTAGCTTACATCTTGAAAGAATGGTTTTGGTGCGGGTAGAATAGGCCCAAGTAGCTCTAATCCAGTTTTAATTCTAATCGTTGTAATCCCAACGGACGATATAAGTTGGCGAGTGAGCCCCAGTCCGCAATACAGATGTCGTGTTCTGCAGTTATATATCAAAGCGGTCGTTATACAAACAATTTCGGAATGATAGTGATAACTCTAATTGCTTGCCCCTGGACGAAGCTTCCGTTGCCAAATTGATAGCACCCATCACAAATTTCCAAATACTCATCAGCACACTCTCCAGCTTTGCCCAAAGCATATTGGAGTTTCGGAATGAATATATATTTTCCAGACTCGGCGCAAATTACCCAATGAATGGAGACATTTGCTCTCCATCTGATCCACCAGCGGCCAAGCCTTCCAGACGGGTTGGTATATAATTCCGAAATCCCTATTGAAAACAACAAATTTGATTACACAGTTTTTTGGTGGATGTGTACGATTTGATAGAGAAGCATTATTTCACTTGGACCTTCTTTGGAGAAATAAGCATCCGGGAAGAGGCGGCCGCATCTTCCTCGTGACTGCATTGCAGGGTCCACTGGTGGAGACTCTGAGACAAAATGGATAATATTAAAATGGTTGTGGGCTTTAAAATATAGTTTGCTTGTTTCTCTATACCGTGGATAGTATTGTCCGAGTTGTCCGATCAAACTCTTACAGGCGACCAAGTGCACAATATGTAATATGCAGATAAGTGTCAACATGTTCATTTTTTGCATTTTTACAGCAGATAGAAACAGTTCCGAAATCTCTCTGTGATTATATTTTTGGCGTTTGCTGGTGTGGTTTTGAATGCAAAATATTCAGCCGGATCTTGTACAAAGTCGACTATGAACAAACATTTAGGTCCGTGTTTCGCAAGTCACTGGTGAAGTCATGATGGATTGTGCGCGGAAACGAACAGTGGAAAAACAATACGTGTAATTATACGTTAGTTACTAGAATGACGACTGCGCTGTGAGCAAGCGAATTAGAACACTACGTTCGTTGCTGGGCACGTATGCATTGCTTGAATTGTTATTGAAATGACATTTAAATTTATAACATCGCATTCAACAATTGGCAAACTTTATATACGAAGGCCTACTGCCGCTTCCGCTGGCGTTGAACAATTATGTATTACCTAACTGAGGGAGTATTAGAAACGCGCTCAGAGGATTGCAATTGTCAAGGGAAATGTGTCAAGCCGCATCAGAATAGCAAGTAACTCTTGCTTGTGTCATGGTGCTGTCATTGGCTTTGTGATTGATCTGAGAGACACGACACGAATCCCAGTGGAAATAAAAATAAGCCACAAAGAGAATCATATGACAGTTAATAACAAATGCAACGCTAAATGAGATATCAACCTACATATTGTTTAAATAGCTCCTCTCTACTTTACATTTTCTAAGAAGGCACGGTCTTTTATATTAAATTATCAATATGAAATTACGTTTTTATACAACTATTGGCAGAACGCTCGGGGTCCTTTGATAAATATTTAACACTTATGCTTGTGCTTAGCTAGCTAGCTTAGCTTATGGTTTTGATGAAGTAAGCCATTTACCAAAATTGGAGCGGCACAATTCAGTTGATCCAAATTCCGAAAGTAAGTGTTTCCGCGCAGAAACAATACCGCAAATCAAAAGAGCTGAGCTTGTGCTACAACATGGATGCCAACCTACGCCAATTTGATTCTTATAAATCGCCATTGATCTAAAGGTTGTACAAAAGTGTATATACATGTTTTTTTATTGACGGGTCCAAAGCAATCTCGGGTTTTTAGGATACATTTGTATGTAACAACAAATTCTTTCATACAGAAGACGCATCTGAAACTGATCTTTAAGCGGATTACCAACAAATCTCTGCATCTACACGTACGACGCATCAGATGGTCAAAACACAGGCGTATATTTAATTCCCTAGTAACATGATACAAGCTACTACAAAACTTTGCTACATTTTCCGCCAAACTTTATGTTTTGTAAAAAACCTCACGATTGTACCAACGTTCCAAAGAGCACATACTTTGGTGTTTGTTCCCCAAACATCAGTCATGTATATTGATAAATGCGCATGTGAACGGCATTTGAATTTTGCCGCTCCACTTTTGGTCAAAGCCTTACATTTAATAAAATATATTAACCTGATTTCTCCGTAGAAAAGTAAGCATTCAGGAAGAGGCGGTCAGTTCGTCCTTCTGAGTCCATGGAAGTTTCCACTGGTGGACCCTCTGTTAACGAGTCGTCAGCCTCTGAGACAAAATGTATAAAAAGGGATAATATTGAAATGGTTGTGGACTTGTCAGTATAAAGTATCCATGTCTTTCTGTACCGTAAATAGTCTTATTTGTGGGTCCGATCAAACTGTCACATGCAACCATGTGCACAATATGGAATAGACAGATAAATGTCAAGGTCCTCATTTTTGCATTTTTGCAGTAGGTGACAAAATATTTCAGAAATGCGTCTGTGGTAATATTTTTGTGTGTATTTTTAGTGCAAAATTTTCAACTGGATCTCCTACAGAGGCGACAATATAGGCGAGCATTTAGTTCCATATTAAAAAAGTCACTGGTAAAAGTCAGCACACTTTATGTTGGAAAATTAGCAGCGTGACAATAGTACGTTGAATTACACGTAAGTTAGTAGAACAAGACTCCGATGTACATTACATCCGTTCTAGTTTTACTTATATTGAAATGCTGTGACGAAATTCATCATGTAAAATATACCTACTAGAATAGATACCTGATTATTATTACATTTCATTGCATATTATGTCGCTTGTGCTTTGCTCGCAAGAGCAAGCATCTCTTGAGAACTATTATGTAACGCGATGATGAGATCATGTATTGCACAAAAGATGTACATACCTAGCTAAATATTATGATGTCCAGCGCTAGTAAAATATTATTATTATGATGTTCTAATACCTATGTAAATGTTTTAGTTTTCATGTTATGATTTTAAATGTTTATCAATAAGCCAAAACCTTGATTGTTATATATTATTTGTCAACGTTATGTCAACGTTATGTATGATTATGAGCAGTGTTATTATTTGACCTTGTAATGTACTAGTATATAAGCCATGGTGCAAATTCAATAAAATCAATCTCAGTCTTGGACGAGTCTCAACAAGTCTATACTCACAAGTCTAGGACTGAGCTTGAATGTTTACTTCAATTGTAGATAGTCCAACTAACATCTTGGTATTTGTGTCTAAAACTCATTTACACGACAACAGACTCATTATAGTCTTAGACTCGTTTACTCGGGAACTTAAACGCACAATTACATCCTCAATTACATACTCCACTATAACTTAACTTACTAACACCATAACTTATTCGTGACAATGCAGTCGAATATGTAGCATTGTATCCAGTAATTGGTTAGATTTGTTTAGGACAGTCAAACACTGCTAATATGTGCGTGGAACAGTAGTATTTTTTATTTTGCAGAGCCAAATGCATCTCTAACATGCCCAGGGAATTGGAAATGTCGTGGCAAATTTGTCAAATCACACCAGAATGGAAGGTAATGCTGACGTGTTTCATGGAACATGCATTGGTTCAGTTCATGGTCTGAGCCACGGGGTTGTATGCATGCCAAGACATAATTCATTATAAATAACGATTTCGTATCCGTTTGGCATGTGTCAGCCTATCGGTTTCATTTTATCAATACAAGCAGAGCAGTATGCATAATTATATGTGCCAAAAAATAATTAATGTCTTCGTTATTTTTTCAACTTTTCTCGTCGTGGACAAAATTATTAATTATAAATGTGTATGGCAAAAATTAGTATTGACTAATTTTTAGTTAATTGCACTATGATGGCAGTAAAGGTCTACCACTAATGTCACGTATTTTCTAAACTTCAAACTAAGTAACTTGGATGCTTTGTTGAACATTTCAAAAAACTGCTGAACATTTTGTGCCTCATCTCCAAACAAACAATATGCTTTACGAACCAAAGTAAACCTATGATATATATTTTTATTTTATTTATAAATATTTAGCCAGCGCAAAATGCTAGGGCAAATAGATATCCTGCATTAAGGAATTTATTTGGGCAAAGGTATACAAACACTTGACATGCTCAAATGACCAAAAACTGTGTAGGTAAACATATCTCTCTTCTGGATATATTGACACTTCTGGATTACGATTCTCCGTGGCTGCTACTTGTTTTTCGTAATAATGTTTTGTTATTGTATGACATAAGTTTATAAAATGTCTGAGCATAAGGACTAAATTGAGTTAAAATGGAACTGCGAGATACATAGCAACTTAAGCATATGTTCACTTTAAAAATTCGAAACCCTTTATTAAAAGTGGGCAAAGTAAGTCATAAATTAGTTTCAAATATTTTAACGTAAAACTAGTTTGCAATTTAAAATGATTCCAAGCATTATCAATGTTTAATCATTTATACAAAACAATAAGTGGTATTAACCAATTGAATTTTAAATTGGAGAAGTAAATGAAAATAATGTGCATTGATAGATTTGTAGATCCAGTATACTCGTTGTTGCGAAATTAATCATTTTTTTCATTTAGTCAAAGTTCATGTAATCACATCGGAAAGCATTCAAGTAGCAATGCAAATACCTATACAATCCATTAAACTAATATGACACAAGGAGACTTACAACGTTGTTAACGGATGCATCAAACCATTCAATAAACGTGCTTCTGTTCACATTGAAGTACGAGGCCGCAAACCTGGGACTTATTGACGTAAAAGACTTGGCCGTCTTGTACGCCACCGATCGGGGCACAGCCAATTTCATCAATTCTCCCCTGAAGCCCATCCACAGACCCTCGACCACATCCAAAGACACGCACTCTATGAAATAAATGGATACGGCCAAGACTCCCAAACCTACAATCATGGCAAGCAGGGAGAAACCCATGAGGGATCCGTCAAGCAGCAGTCCATTGAATTTAATGACGGAAAATGCAGACGTGACAAACATGGCCATGCACCCCGTCGAATGCACCGTAAATCGGGATGTGGCGAAAAATGTGTTTGAAATCGCCACCGCACACTGAAAGCTCCGGTACAGATGAATGAGCGTGTCTTCTGATACAAATCCCAATCCTGACGTGTGAAATCTGTAAAAATATTTCCCGTCTTGCTTCGTCGAAACGAAGTCAATTGGCATTGCAGCGCTGAGCCAAAACTGAGGAAGCAAGCCGCATATGGTGCACAATAAACAAAACACTGAGGCAGCACTGCAGTAGCAGAGTACTCCCCAGAAGTCAACGAATACCAGTGCGGCGGTGTGCAGATTTAGACCAACATTGAGCTCCATCGTGTCCTCAAACATGTTGCGTATGGGATCATGGGGATGGAACAATGAAATCACAAACAATATAGGGAACACGTGAGTAAAGTAGCAAAAGTAAACAAACAATCTTTCCGTTTTCTTGGAACTGCGCTCGGGAAATTGTATTTGGAATCTTCGTTTCAATAGACTGTTCAGCTCAAAATATTTGTTGAATGTGTGAACAACCTCGGCCTGCATTTCGAATTGAAGGGACGCTAGCGCCATTACAGCGCTAACTGTGCCAAGTACCAAAACTGCGGTCATGACAGTCAAAATGTCGCTGCTCGAGTTGTCCCCTTCTTGATTGGTGACGTCGGAAATATCGTCCCTGTGTGTCTTTGAGTACACAAATGCTAGAAGAGAGAACACTAGTACGTATCCAGCCATATAGACTGAATAGCACAACATCCTCAAGATTCCCTGGAAAGCTTCAAATCTACCGCTCCGCTTATTCCAGAACACGTTGCCGGAGAAGGAGTGCTTTACAAAATCACCCATGCGTTTGGTGACCGTTTCGTACACCTTATCTGTCAACACTAAAGGATCCATAATGTTTGAACGTTGGGGATGAAAATTAAATAAATATGTCCCAACAACTGTTCAGAGAGAGGAATTTTCCAATATTCTGTTGCAATTATTGTACCTGAGTCTCTTGCAGCAGAGCAAAAAAGCAAGTGAACTGAAGTGCTCGTGGAATGGAAAAAAATAGTTCCTGTTTGTTTCAATATCCGGTTTCAAAAGTAATAATTTAGTCTCGTTAAATATTGATATGTGTATCTCAACCAGACAATAACGAGTTTTTACGTACTTTCAGTGTGTCCGATTAATGGAATTTCCGATGTAATAAGATTTTGGTTATGCCATTATTTTTAAGACTACCGCGGAAATAGTTTATACAAGCAGACCGATAATACATTTCCATTCCATAGACCGTTCTGCCCTTTATGCATTTTACCAGATTGGGCTCACATTTAATTGATTTAATTTCAATTTCAAATAGCTGTTGTAACTCTGCAGTTAAGGTTATGCCGCAAAGCTTGCTTCAATATGAAATAATTTACTAAAGCGAAATTGTTAATATTGATATTGAATGATATTGTTAATCTGCATATTGAACGCATTGATAATAAAAATAGTGGTAACCAATTTTCATTATATTCGTGGTGATGGGTGAGACGATGAGCTTATCAAACCGAAGCCAAGGTAAGGATGCGATGCGGAAAGCGCATGCAAAGCAGCAAGCAGTCTGGCGTCGCAGCCACACCGTCATTCCGTTTTGGACAGAGAACCATCAATTGCAGTTCTACAGCGTTCGTGCGTTTGAGGCCCAAGCTGCATAGCAGAGGAGTAGAGCCGACAACAGTACAGTAGATTTGGCATAGCAAGGAAATTAGTTAACTGGTGGAAGTGTATTTGGGATCTATTGAAATATTAAGGCTCACAAAGTCACCAAGGGTCACATGCCACAGCACCACCTCAAAACAGGTTGTGTAGGAAATCACACTGACGCTCGTCGGAGACAGAAACGTATTCTACTTCAGAGACGTAATCTCCTTGAAAATGGAAAATCAACCTACCTGAGCTGCTTCACAAGGGAAAAGTTGCTTCATTCATTCAGCTTGAACAAATGTAGCAAATTGTTGCCCTTTGCTTCTCCGTACATTGCAATTGTATCAATTTATTCTAAAATCATCTAATCATCCTTGCGGATACTATTGTACTGATACAGCCTTCTGCTGATCAGTCAAGCATTGAATAAAGAAGTAATATTATTTTCCCACGGTCCTCGCCTGGTATAAAAACTAGTCTTACGTTAGTCATACGTTAGTACCTATTAACATAAGGATTATATAACACATTTTCATGCTGTAATTTCTATTACGTAAATCATCATCCATAAACCACCGAATATTCGATGATGATCCTCCTTGTTCTAGATTCATCTTCTAATTATAAATGAACAAAAACTTTTCCCGGATTGAATCAGAAAATATTATATAACTTGTATTCCTTATTCTATGTTTTCCTGCTCAGTACTACTGCCATGTTAAATTATTATATTTCCTTGTCTAAAAATACCTCTAAAACTTAATATGGATATGTATAGGATAAATTCGTATATAAGGGCGCTTCACGCCATTCAGAATCGAATCAGTTGTGAATTGTGAATCTTCTCCTCTTCTCCTCTACATTGTGCCAAAGTAAAAGATCTCAATAAAGTGCTTGTTATTGTTACTGTGTACTTGTGAAGAAGATCTTCTGTTTCCCGAGTCGGATTTATTTACCATCACCTTCATACAGTACACTATGATTGCATAAATTTTGTATCCAGCACAGTGAATTGATACCGTTGCTCAATGGGTAACGACATTTCCCAAACGCACTTGAAAACATTCGGACGACGGCGTGGGTATCCTGGACTTGCGACGAACCCAGTTTCTGCTGTGAACATTCCTCCGCATTCTGTGAACGTAGAGTATGCACATAAAATACATCGAGTAGAATTCCACGCGAGTGTTAAATATATCATACCTGGATAATAGTCGAGAATTTTGTAGCTTATATCTTGAAAGAATGGTTTTGGTGCCGGTAGAATAGGCCCAAGTAGCTCTAATCCAGTTTTAATTCTAATCGTTGTAATCCCAACGGACGATACAAGTTGGCGAGTGAGCCCCAGTCCGCAATACAGATGTCGTGTTCTGCAGTTATATATCAAAGCGGTCGTTATACAAACAATTTCGGAATGATAGTGATAACTCTAATTGCTTGCCCCTGGACGAAGCTTCCGTTGCCAAATTGATAGCACCCATCACAAATTTCCAAATACTCATCAGCACACTCTCCAGCCTTGCCCAAAGCATATTGGAATTTCGGAATGAATATATATTTTCCAGACTCGGCGCAAATTACCCAATGAATGGAAACATTCGCTCTCCATCTGATCCACCAGCGGCCAAGCTTTCCAGACGTGTTGGTATATAATTCCGAAATCCCTATTGTAAACAACATATTTGATAACACAATTTTTATGATGGATGTGTAGGATTTGATAGAGGAGCATTATTTCACTTGAGCCATCTTTTGAGAAATAAGCATCCGGGAAGAGGCGGCTGCATCTTCCTCGCGACGCTATCGGAGGGTCCTCCAGTGGTGAGGCAGTTAATGTGCCGTCGTTCTCTGATACAAAATGTACAAAATTGACAATTTTAAAATGGCGGTGGGCTTGCAAGTATAAAGTTGTCTTGCTTCTCTGCCGTAGTGAGTCGTATTTGCTGACCTGATCAAATTCGTACATGCAACCAAGTGCCCAATATGGCATATACATATATGTGTCAGCATGTTAATTTTGTTAATAAGGTAGAGGTGTGTGATAGAATAGCCATATATTAACCTGATTTCTCCGTAGAAAAGTAGGCATCCGGGAAGAGGCGGTCACTTCGTCCTTCTGCGTCCATTGAAGTATCCACTGATGGACACTCTATTAACGAGTCGTCAGCCTCTGAAACAAAATGTATAAAAGGGATAATATTGAAATGATTGTGGGCTTGTAAGGATAAGGTCTCCATGTTTTTCTGTACCGTAAATAGTCTTATTTGTGGGTCCGATCAAACTGTCACATGCAACCATGTGCACAATATGGAATATACAGCTAAGTGTGAACGTCCTCATTTTTGCATTTTCGCAGTATGTAAAAAAAAATATTTAACAAATCTGGCTGCGCTAATATTTTTGGTGCGTATTTTTAATGCAAAATTTTCAACTGTGTCTCCTACAGAGACGACAATACAGACGAATATTTAGTTCCGTGTTTCAAAAGTCACTGGTAAAGTCAGCACACATTATGTTGGCAAATTAGCAGCACGACAATAGTACGTTGAATTACACGTTAGTTAGTAGAATGGTGACTGATATCATATGCGTGGAACAGTAGTATTTTTTATTCTGCAGAGCCGGATGTATCTCTAACATGCTCAGGGAATTGGTAGTGTCGTGGCAAATTTGTCAAATCATACCAGAATGGAAGGTAATGCTGACGTGTTTCATGGAACATGCATTGGTTCAGTTCATGGTGTGAGCAACTGGGTTGTATGCATGCCAAGACTAATGAATAATGAGAGGATACGTATCCCAGTGCTAACAGAAATGCGCTACCACTAATGTCACGTATTTTCTAAACTTCAAACCAAGTAACTTGGAAACTTTGCTGAACATTTTAAAAAACTGCGGCATCCACTGGTTTTACTGATCAAAGCTAATTAAAAGGAAAGTAAGCATCATGGTATGCATCAACTTGCCAGCATACCACAAAAAAAGAAATAAGCTGCGCTGAATGAACTTGTAACTCCAAAGTTTACAGCCAGGATAAAGTCGATGCCAAGCACCATTTCCGTTAGATTAACCATAACAAGCGTGGACCACATCTGATTCATTGAATTTGAAAAATCTGTAAGTTTGTGACAAGCAGACAACACGTCAGTTATCGTGGTGACCTTGTTGGTTCCAATGCCCATATCCACGTCGTGGCGTGCCAGTTTAGTAAAATCTTTGCTTGCTAGTCAAATTGTAATTGGTATCGTGCCGAGAATAAATAATATCAGTATCAGTACCATTTCGTCTTCATAAAACGTGACACCACATGATCCCATTTCCAAGTTAAAAAGCTAAATTTAACTTTCGCCGCCTGCCTTAGAATAAAAGAATTGACACCAAGCAGGTAATATTTTCTATCCACATAAATGGGAGAGTAAATCGGCTGGAAAACGTATCCAGTTTTTTTCTAGGTTTTTTAGATCCGACATGTGGTAGTGCATTGCATTGATCCTGTTGGCTTGTAAAACCAAAGAGACCTACATATATGACAGGTCTTATTAATGATTCCTGGGAGTACAACTTTAGCCTGGACTTACAATTGTCGTGCCTATCAAGGTCTCCACCACACTTCTGTGGATATTACTAACATTGTTGAACAATTGAATATGTCCTTATGCATTTATACTAGTATACCTTAATATGCAATGAATGTTGCATTTAAAATGCTACGTTACAAGTCTTAAGTAATCGAGTCAAGTGCCCATGGAACAAAAATACATTACATTCATGCGACTTGAAACGAAGAGTTGAGACGTACATTCTTCTACCAGTCCGCAAATATTCTTTATGTCGATTACAAGCCCGAAATATAAAATAACTGTAATTCAATATATTTTTAGTTAGGTAAGGGTTTAATTTACTGAAACGTAACAAGTGCTGTTGGAAATGGGAATGCTAATTTTACACTATTTTATGTTATCAATATAATTTTATCATGTTTAATATTGTTTGTATTTAATTCGCTATTTTGTCTATATTTTATGTATTAATCACACTTTGGGGCATTATGAAATGTACCCACATGTTTAAAAGTACTCACATGTTGTAAAAGTATGTAGAATTCAAAAGTACCCACATATTTGAAAGTACCCACATATTTGAAAGTACCCACATATTTAAAAGTACCCACATGTTTGTAATGTAACCCAACTTTGTAATGTACACACTTTCTTTTTGCTCTCTTCTTTGTTGCAGCAAGCCGCTCAAGTTCATTCTAGAAACGCGAGCTTGCATTTCGTTGTCGTATCATATTATGTATTCTTGTTAAGCTGTAAAATTATGTATGTATCTTTCTGTATTATTTTTGTCCGTTATCCTTTTTATTGCACTCGCCTTCAGCGAAGTGACTTGTACTTTTTTGTTCTCGTTTTTATTATTACTCTCGACTTTGGAGAAGTGAGTTGTTCATGTTCAACTTTCTGTCACGAAGTGCACTACACTAAAATTGTAATTTATTAATTATTCTTGCAATGTTAATAAAGTTATTAATTGGAAATTAGTAATTGCTTTTCAGTAGTTTATGCTACTTGTTTTATTTCACTGATAATTATCCAGCTTTATATATTTTAATTATTATTTTTCTCGACGATAGTTTATGCTGTCAAGTCAAGTCACTAATTCGTTCACACTAATCATCTTTTTATGAACACGCTTTATTAAGCACGGGAACGCTGTTTTGCGGTTAGCGATCTGTCAGTTCCAACAAGTGCTTTACAAAAAATACGAGTACTACAAAATTCGATCGCATTGCATCAATTCCAACGCATTTTCTCGTCCTATTCTCTTGTTATTTTCAGAGAGAAAGGAACCTTACCAATCAAACTGAAGTGGCCACTTTCATCGTTTCTTCTCGTTCAGTTGGTGATTATTGGCTTCCTGGGTTTCAACATTGGCGCCGAAACGAACGAGAATGCCTGTCACGAACCATATGAATGCGAATCCGATGGGTTCTTTCCCGATCCGCACAACTGCAAACGATTTTACAGTTGCAATAATGGCAAGTCTTACCATATGAGATGTCAGGTAAGTCAAAGTCTATGGAGTATTTGAAGAAAGAAATCTATAGGTTATTTTTTGTGATTTGGATATTTATCATTTTATTCATTATCAAACGATGCAGCCGGACCATGTTTTTGATCAAGAGTGCTTCGCATGCGTACTTCCTTCGGATCTATCCAATCCTAACAAAAAATGGGAGCCATGCTACCACCGACCTGAACTTTCTCCAAAAGGAAACGGATCGATCACATTTGTTCTGCACACCGTGGTTATGGAAATGTTTAGCAGGCCTGGAGAAACAGTGATATCTAAATTTAATTTAATTATGTCACCAAATGAGAATATGTTCTGCGGCGTTTCATCAATTTTATTAGGCCAGACAGCAAATAATTATTCAAGCAAATTATGTGAAACTGTATATTATCGAATCGATATAATAAAAAATTTAGTGGTTACTAGATAACTACTGCTTTGCATCCTTGGTTCATTTTTTGTTGCATATTTACTCCATAACAATTAAATGTCCTTTAAAATGCTATGTACCGATTATAATATCGTGTTCAATTTAAAATACTTCGAAACAATAAGCCAGTCAATTACAAATTGACGGCTTTTGTCATTTAAACCATGCGGCTATGACCGATTACGGAGATACCCCGATGATTAAACGTAATTAATCATGCCAAATGCGGCGTGCGGCGTATCCTGTCAAAGCATCTCGTTCCATCTTTCGGTAATAGAAAAGTGTATGGTGTAATGTTCCCCAACACAAAACATGTGGATATTTCTGCAGCATATATTAAAACCATGTGCTTGAAACATTGAATCTTTCCTAAACAATTTGGAATTTAAGGGTAAAAAACTTTTCATGAAACTTTTCAACTGAAAATACTAATATACTCGTCTCTTTTGATTCGAACCAGCATTTCCAGGAATTAATTTAAATTATACCAGTATTTGTATGGCAGATTATGTGGTTAGTCCCTTTGGGTCGTCACTAATCAGGCTGGGCCACATGTATTATTAACATCAAATGATAAGTGAAGACAATGTCCCAATGGCTGCTTCCATACTTCTCTTGCAAGAATCGTAACAGGTCGGAAAGTATATGTTTAACATAATTTGTAGTGTGTTAATTGCTGCATTCAAGGACACTTAGCTGAGAGTATATGTACCTGGCACATATTCACATACGACCAACAGAGCTTAACAATAAACTGACCACTATGGATGGATTAACAATTTCCCAGAATACTGCACCCCTGTAGATATTATATACCAGAATAGCCTCATCAATTATTCAACAAAATCTATGCACGCATGGTTTCGTTTTAGGAGTTACTAAACATGCTAAGCATTGATTTGGGTACAGCCTCTCATTTCATATGACGAGAATTAAAAACACCGATTTGAACGTACCGCGGCCGGCGGAGGAGGGACATGACACACTGCCCGACATGATCTCTCCGCAAATTCCTCCTCAGCTGACTTCTGGTAAACTCTCCAGCTGACTTCTGGAAATCTCTCCAGCTGACTTCTAGCTACTCTCAACAGTCTAAACACCAACATTTACCTATTAAGGATGCGCGGTCTCGATACTGTAAAAGGTGACCCTCCCCACCCGAAACCCACAACACGCTCATTTGAAAATACGCCCAGAAACTTACATTAAAGTCCTCATCTCCTTAAATTCCCCATATCATTAAATTCCCAATATCATTAAATTCCCAATATCATTAAATTCCCAATATCATTAAATTCCCAATATCATTAAATTCCCAATATCATTAAATTCCCAATATCATTAAATTCCCAATATCATTAAATTCCCAATATCATTAAATTCCCAATATCATTAAATTCCCAATATCATTAAATTCCCAATATCATTAAATTCTCCATATCATTAAATTCCTCATATCATTAAATTCCCCATATCATTAAATTCCCCATATCATTAAATTCCCCATATCATTAAATTCCCCATATCATTAAATTCCCCATATCATTAAATTCCCCATATCATTAAATTCCCCATATCATTAAATTCCCCATATCATTAAATTCCCCATATCATTAAATTACCCATATCATTAAATTACCCATATCATTAAATTCCCCATATCATTAAATTTAAATTTAAAGATATGGGTAATTTAATGATATGGGGAATTTAATGATATGGGGAATTTAATGATATGGGGAATTTAACGATATGGGGAATTTAATCATATGGGGAATTTAATGATATGGGGAATTTAATGATATGGGGAATTTAAGGAGATGAGGATTTTAATGTAAGTTTCTGGGCGTATTTTCAAATGAGCGTGTTGTGGGTTTCTGGTGGGGAGGGTCACTTTTTACAGTGGTGGTATCGAGACCGCGCATCCTTAATAGGTAAATGTTGGTGTTTAGACTGTTGAGAGTAGCTAGAAGTCGGCTGGAGAGATTTCCAGAAGTCAGCTGGAGAGTTTACCAGAAGTCAGCTGAGGAGGAATTTGCGGAGAGATCATGTCGGGCAGTGTGTCATGTCCCTCCTCCGCCGGCCGCGGTACGTTCAAATCGGTGTTTTTAATTCTCGTCATATGAAATGAGAGGCTGTACTTGGAAAAAATATGTGCATACTAATGTTGTTCGGACTAGACTTTTCTCGAGCATCAAAAATAACTACGTATCAGAAGGTTCCAAAAATGTTCGTAAAAACCAGGATATTTATGACAGTGACTGACTGACTGACTAACGAATGATTAATGACAGGGCTACAGTTAATGTTTCCGATAATCGAGGAACGCACAAAAACTAGCCAAAAAAAAAATGTTCGTAGTTATCCACAATGTTGATTAATTAATGACAATTAATTAATTTTATTAACTACTTTCTATAATAATTAAAACGACAAAATTAATCCGGAGTAAATCCGTCCACAAAGTACATAATTATTTTTCTCTACAAAGTTTACGACAAGAGTGATGGTGGAAGAAGAATGACGATGAGCAATGCAAGCTCGCCTTTTTAATAAAAGAATGTTGGCCGTTGGCCTTTTTGCACCGCCTCTGTGCTTTTCCTGCTGCAAGCCAGACGGCCTGGTGCCATATTTAAAACTACAAGGAATTCCCTCAGAAATGGGGCAAATTGAAACAATAAAAAGAAACAATGAAATCCACGTCTATTCCTGTCAAATGTATAACATTGCTACTTTTCACTATGTATTCAAGCAACGCTGCTCTACATTCATATCGGCTGTGTGCCAGACGCGTACCCAGACTTTCGGCCAGGGAGGGGCACACACCCCAATAGTACATAGCATGAACAAATATGTGAACCACAAGAAGTCAACGGACGAAAATTGGGTAATAATTACATATGCATGCAGAATCGATAACAGGTGCAAAATTGCCATTAGCTGTATATCATTTGGGCAACTATTTTTGGCAACTCGACACGCTTCGCCAAAATCTTTCAAAATATGCCTATAAATTGAATGGTATCGCGTTTTGACTCAAAGTTGGAAAGAAAATTTGAAGAACTTCATTTTTCACAAAATATGTATCAAAACACCTCATCCGCGTCTACTCTCTGCTGCAAACTGATGAACATATGATATAATGTGCGCCGCATTTAAATCGCCATTACAACATCTAACTAGGGGTTTCAATGTTCTTCCGAATTCCAAATATTAGTCCCAAAATGAATACCCTAGGCTTTGTCGAAAATTGGTACAACTGTGAATAAAAAATATTTTTTAAAGCTTTATGATTTCAGTTCTGGCGTCGGCATGCGCAAAAGATTTAGAATACCAATATATTGAGTACCGTTAAAATATTTTTGATTTAGATTAATGCTTGAACGGGAAAGGCGTGTGTGTACCCATCAAAAGCGTCCGGGTGGGTTGGACCACATGCTCCAGTGGCTTGCAAGTGCGAACGGACTATGAAGTTTCACAATTTCCCTCTGCAGAAGTTCCGTGTTCCGGAGGCATGGCTTCTGCTAACGTTGTAAGATAATTTAGGTTTGACTTGTTATGTTTGAAGTGCATGGTGAGTCGATGAGTCGTATTTATTTTATTTTTTCTGCATCATTTGTAGGTATTTAGCGAGTCCGGGCCCGTGTTCGTGAATATTAGTGCCACACGTTGCCTACCAGTATTCAGGGGCATGATTGATTGGGTAGACAATACGTTGGGTAGAGTAGTTGGATACGAATATATTTCAATCAATGGAGTATTGCCCCATCGCGTGCTGCAAAGATTGGTGATGGACCAGTTTGTTAAAAGTCTCCACGCCAAACAAATACAAAAACTCAAATCACTGTCAACAGCCTCGGCAGAAAGGGATTGGTCGAAACATGCAGCAAGCAAAGTCAAGGAAGCAAACGCATGCCAGTCGAAGACCACAACTTTTTTTTCACTGGTATATGACATTTGCCCCATATTACAATTTTGCTAATCCAAACCGTATTGCTTCGCAACATTTAACGATTTCAATTACTCACCCAACTCATTTTCACTGTACAGAGCCAAGGATTCCAAACCGCTCTCTTTGGAGACATGCAAAATCCATTCCAGGACAAGTCATGCGGGGCTTCCGGTCAATGCAGGCATGTAGACTACTCCCTCAAGAATTGCCCCTCTGGTAAGATGTGCTGTGTACCTGGCAAACGTTTGAACGCTCAGGGATCTCCATGTGAGTGCATTTCAGGAATAAAATCCTGCTTGGACTACAAGCAAGTGGAAACCAATTTTGAGGTGTGCACCGACGACGGTGTTTCGGCTTCAGTCTCCACCAGCTTCCGAGTGTTTCCAGATGGTGGGATTTGTGAAGAGTCTGAGGCGGAGATGGACATGGTGAGTGTTACACAGTTTGAGGTTATTTGTCCTTGCGTGCTGAACTTGAAATATAATTCGATTACATTATGTGTACCTTAGGATATGGATGGTCACGACCGCTTTAAAGTTGATGTCCGTCTACAGAAGTGCATTGAGATGGCGGGTGGTCGCTACTACATCCTTGTAGAGCATGCATATCCGTTGTTCAAAATATTGAATCGATTCTCCCATCGTTGAGGAGTTACATGAAATCTCTGAACGGCCCTCTGTTGCTGGAGATTCTTGGGGAGAAACGTGTTCGTGAAATTGTCACCCATTTCCAAAAGGATTTGGTTCAACGACTTGAACGTTCAGAAGCTCAACAATATGATTCGAAAGTATGAGGTGGGTGTTTACAATTTTAGTTTTTAATACTTTTAGATTAGTCTTTGAAAATTGTTTTTGAGATGCGTTTTTTACTAGAAATTAAATCTTAACCTAAATTCCTTGAAACCAGGAATAATGAATTTGTAGAAAATTCAGGTGATGTTTGTACTAAATTTAAGAGTATTTGCTCCGATAGGTATTTTAAATACGTGATATACGTGCGTTTTGTTGTGTTGCTTAAACATTACATGATTTATGCACGAGAAGTCTGCGTGTGTAATGTTTGCTGAATAAAAGAACAATGCGCTGGTGTCGTAATATCCAAAGTGTGCGCCTTTGTCAGTAATAGTCATTCGGTAAGTATGTAACTACAAAGACTCACATGAATCAAATGAATAAAAGACCTGATATGATGGCTTGGTGAAAACAGCACTCAGCCTATTTAACTCTTACAGACACCATATAATTTTACATAATGTATTGTGATTTATCGTACCCGTGCAAATATGGTCATTCGAGTAACTTAAATACGACGCATTCAATTTTGATTTCCCTTCTCTTGTGCATTGTCTTGGAAAACTTCAAAGTCATTATTCACAGTACTAAAGGTTAAGATGCCAAGGATTACAGTATATCCCCTGTCCTCTCTCCGTACCTGAAAATCCATCGAATAAGCACTCTGATATTGTTGATAGATTCAAAGTCGCGGGCTGTAATGCAAAAAACAGATGTGAGATTCTAGATATCATATAAAAACACGGAATTTTTAATTGCGAATGACAACTTTCAAATTTCAAACTAATTTAATTGTATGGCTAAACTACAACATTGAACTCGGATCTAGGCGACTCGAACTGTATCTTGCTCTCTCTGACCACGTATTCATTGCCACCCTATTATGTTTCACATTTAATGAAAATACTAATGTTCATGACGCTTATAATTTGCCAATTTCAACTTTGTGAAATGTCAATCAGCCATTATGTTTATGTAGGTGATTAATGTATACGTTTTGCGACGTCCAAAATAAAAACAGTCACGTAGGCCAAAATCTAACAAGTTGAATGGTTGAAAATTGTTCATATTAATTTATTTCGCATCTGTACCGTGCCAACGTCTTCTAGTCCATAGTATTCTAGACCAGGGTTGCAATCAATTCAAATTTGATAAATTCAAATACATATTACATAACAGAGTGCTCAATGAAGCTTGTCAGATCTTGTGATTAATTATGTCTGGTTCAAATTTCTATTAGATGAATTATGAGTTTACTTTCGTTCGTGCGTCATTTTAAAGTAGAGTCAAACATACAGCCATTTTATACATTTGCACGCCTCCACATATTTGTGGTAATTGCGGTTTCCCATGCGCTCCTACAAAAGTTCACACAATGAACACGCGCCAATTAAAAATCAAATTAATTGAGTTTGTGTATCATAGAGGAGAAATGAGACGACAATGAAGGTCACTGCAGTAGATCAAGCATATACCACATGAACGGGTATAAAAAGTGAAATGAGGTCTTCCTTTCCTCATCAGTCCCATAGCAGCACTCCTTTCAATTTCATACCTGATTCCAGTAAAGTTTCAGAATGAAGTTAACACAATTGCTAATCTGCTCCGGTGTATTTATGGCAGTTTCCGGAACCGCCATAATTGACCCAAGTCTTCAGCAACGTTTCCTTCCCGGGGGCAGCGGCAGCGGTGGCGGCGAAAACCAAAACGTGATGGTAACCTTTACCCAAGGGATCCAACCCATTATTGACCAAATCAACGGCCAAAACTTTTCGTCTCCACTCGAAAAACGTACCGCATTAACCGAAGCCCTTCAGTCATTTACAAATAGCTCCCAGTCGCCAGTCCGGAATTACCTTGACGGCGCCGGTGTCCAGTACGATAGCTTCTGGATTACCAACAAGATCATCGTCCCAAATGCAAGTCTGCCGCTTGTAAATTCCATCGCAAACTTTCCGGGCGTGGGTAAAATTGAGAGGGAGCCGGAAATCAAAATGAATCCGTTGGACATTGAAATTCCTGAGAATGGCAGAAACGCGACGCTGGAATGGGGCATACGGAAAATTCGGGCTGATCAGCTGTGGGGATTGTATCAAGGCGCTGGCGTTGTCGTCGCTGGAATTGGTAATTATTTTACACCGTAATCAGTTGTTCAAGAATAATTGATTGACAATATATTTTGATATGTTTGTAGATACTGGCGTCTGATACACTCACGAAGCCCTGATCGGAAACTGGCGACAGGAAAAGGGATGGCTGGACCCATATCTTCTGACAGGTAAACCAAATGACCCCCATGGACACGGAACGCACACCATCGGCACAATTGTCGGAGGAATGGGAATTGGCGTCGCGCCCAATGCTACTTGGTTTGCTTGCAGGGGCTGTAATCCTTTCTCGTGTCATGCACACACTCTTTTGAAATGCGGTCAATTTGTTCAGGTATTTTAATGCAGCACCTCTAAATTTGTCACATATTTTATGGATTACTTGGCGCCATGATTTGTTAATTGGAACAAATATTTCTTCAGTGCCCTACTGACAGGTGGGGTCTGCCCTTCAGCCAAAACTGTAGCCTGGGTGCACACGTGGTCTCCAACAGCTGGGGAAGCGGTGAAGCCGATAAGTGGTATGACGACGTGATAAAGAGCTGGCAAACCGCAGGAATGGTTCCAGTGTTCGCCATTGGAAATTCGGGATATGGAAAATGCAAAACTGTCAACTCACCTGGAGATCGTCCCAATGTAATTTCTGTAGGAAGCACTGACCAGAACGATAGAATTTCCGACTTTAGCAGTTTGGGGTAAAATTTGAATATTTCTTTAAAATAACAACAAGTAATTATCCATTTTCAACTATCTCTGTTTCTCATTTCAGACCGTCAAAGGATGGCAAGCTAAAACCCGAAATTGTAAGCACGTCAGAATATTTGTGTGTGAAGTTAAAACGTATTTGGTTTATTTAATAATTTGCATTGATGATTTTTTTATTAAAGTCTGCTCCTGGAGGAAAAATAAAATCCGCCTGGTTTACCAGTGATCGCGCATACAACACAATTTCGGGAACTTCCATGGGCTTGTCCTCACGTAAGCGGAGTGGTAGCTTTGATGCTTGAAAAGAATCCCCGTGCAAAATATCAGCAGGTTTTCGATGCCATCACGAAAAATGCCATTACAAAAACTTTGGATACTAGCACGGCAGCCCAGAGTTGCGGAGGTATTAGCGCCTCCACTTTCCCCAACAATGTGTTTGGATATGGCCGAATTGATGCTGTGGATGCTGTTAACGCTATTTAAATTGAATTGCTTTAATGTAGTTGTAGCCGAAATTGTAAAAGTCAAGATATATTTTTGTCATTATATTTTTCCTTAAATTGTTTCGCAATTAATTAAAATCTGCAAAGTATCGAAACTGCACACCGTTGCGGTATGATTATTTCGCAACGTATTTATCGATAATGCATTCTTTACTTGCAGTGTACCTAACCATGGCCTTTGACCTTGATTATGCCGTAATGACTTTGAGAAATATGTGAAATGTGACAAGCATGAAAGTTTATATGAAATAAACGTTCCACTCCATGACAGATCCCAGGAGCTGAAGTAGACACTATCAGTCCATGAGTAATATCCGCCCACTTGTTCAGTTTTATTTCTAAGCGAATAAAATTGGTTGATGAGATAATATTCACATTGTTCAAAATAAGTAAACTGAAAATGCGAGAGGATGGTCGGCCGGCATTTGCGTCGACATATATATCGAGGAAAGCAAGTATAAATAGTTGATGATACATAGGAGGTTCCCTTTCATCCGTTCCTATAGCAGATCGCATTCTGAACTTTAGCCACATTAGGTTCTGAGTATCTCTATAATCTTGAAACGATTTCCGCGAGTGGCAGAGAATATTTAAAGTGAAGGAGAGCGATGACCCGATATAAGGTCTTGTGTATGAGGTTCCATGTTCTGGATATTTGAACAATTTTGAATGTTTAAACTTGTGGGAGGGAGCGGAATGAGGAATGTACAAGCCTATTTCCACCTTGCAGTTCCATGGTTTGGAATTTGAAGCATACTGGAGAAAGTCCAAGCTGACGCAGTAGTCTGTGAGCTGTCGTGTTTCAGAGTTGAATGCATGTTCTACATTTCCCTTAGACCTTTCAACCATTTTTATGGGCGCCAGCCTCCTCGAAACATAAATTACTTGGATCTGCTCATTAAGCCATTTGTATCCAGTGGATGCATAATTTCCATTAATAATTTCCATAATATTGACATAATGGCGCTGCACGTGCCAGTAATCATCCGCCACCCAAAGTCCGCACAGTTATTATGATTTGACTACAAGAGTAGTCACCGAACGCGACGAACCATTTGGGTGTTTATGTTCTAGAAGCATTCTATTGTGAGATGCCCTGATGCCCAACTTAATGTACACATTCGCTTCATAACCCAGAAAAACAACAGTTCGACAACCAACAACCCCAGCGGTTTTAACACCACCACTTTCCCCAACAATGTGTTTTGCTAACAATTGATTCAATTCATGCTGTCTTGTTTGCTTGCAGCTGGATTACTCATCGCATTGACAGTTATGATTGCAGAAAGTTGGAAGAGCATCTTTAGACTGGCTACGTTTGCATTTACTTGGATAAAGAACAAATGTATGTCATTATATGTAGAGTTGGGAAGACGCTTCAAGATGATGCACTCATTCATTTTCTAATTTGATGTGGAGGCTAAGCGGCCACCTATTGCATCGTTTCGATCCGAAGTTAATCCGGTGCGGTTGACAAGTCCCACAGTTTCGCGTATCGCGTTTTAAATCTTATATGTGCGCTTATAAGTAATCACATAATGATGACGCAAACTAGCGTTGCTGCGAATTTGATTATGCATCCACTTTCCGATCATATTTGTATGTATAATTACCTATAATGTACATAGATATGCACGTAGTGTAGTGAAATAATCATTTTGATTGAACACTCCATGTGCCATAGGATTACAGCGAACCTGTTATATTTATACATATATATTACAATCAAATTACTAATCGTAAGTGTTGGCCAAATATATATTATTACAATACGTCATTAGAAGTTATTATAGTGATCAATAGCGTTTGCAAAATCATATTGAATAAAGCTATGTATAATGGTAAATTGCATCAAATCCGTAGCGGGTATACAATTGTATACGGATTTATTGACATAGCCATCTACTGAAATGTTAACTAATATTCCTTTAACCGTGTATTTTACTTATTCCTTATACACTCACATTTCCAATCCGTTCAGTGGCGTTAATGGAAACCCTTTCCATTTATGTTTACCCCAAATGACAATTAAATTATAGTGCAATGACAATAATGGCTTCCTTGCGTAATGACCAGAATGTTTGCAGAAAACCGTATCTTTGCATCATACCGTACTCGAGGCAACAAAGTGTCAGAGAGTTAAATTATTTAATATAGTATAGAACGGACAAAGGATTTTTACTTCGCAGATGAAAAATCAAATCTTACAGCTAAATTCAATTATCAAATTGAAATTTGTGATGGTCATGCCTCCATATTATTTTTTAAAATTGTTTTTGCTTTGGGTACATGCGAAGTACTTGGACTTTATTTTCCTGTACTTGTCGTAATGTATTACAAACTTCAGTATTACAAGCTCAAAATGATATAGTACCACAAGACAAATATAACCCACATTATAGTGATTACATATTTTTGGGAGACGGGAATACTACATCACCAACTATTTTTGATGTAAGTCTTACTTCTGGAATACACGGAACAAGGGTAATATCTGTATAGCATTACTTTTCTCCATTTTGTACCGAAGTAAATTTCAGGTCTTTTCTATAAACTCCGAATGGATTTGGCGTTGCCGATTTCGTTATTGTCACGTAGGAAACGTATTGGCAAGGAAATATTCTGCTCAACCCGCTTGTTTGTTTGGCAATTGTGCGAAAAGCAACCGGGCTTCCAGGTGGACGGGACATTAAACTCCGAATGCAGAGGTTGTTGGCGGATCTTGTTTTCAAGTGTGATGAGCAGGCCCTATTGGGTGATCATTCAAAATGATACATGATTCTCCGGTAGCTGCTGTCCGTAAAATTGACGAGGAGCAGGCGACGAAGAAGTGACAGAAAATTAGTGGACCATGAGAAGGACAAATATTCAAGTGTAATGAAGGGAGTGGAATTAAATTGGCCGATAACCTTGAATTTGCTACGAAGGGTGTGGTGCGTGTTATAATCTGGCAGTCATGAGTGTTGGTGTACTCTTTTGGGCAGGGATGATTTTATTCAGCATTATTTGGCGGATACAACGGCGATCGATCCGAAACCTCCAACCATGAAGGGGAATATCACTGTACTGTTTTGTTTGCTTGCAGCTTGTTCGCAGCATTTCTGCTTCCAAATATACTAGTGACACCTTTCCATCAACCAGATTCGTCGGAATATTTTTGCTTTATTTGGTATGCTTGAGGCTGGATTGCTAACAGCATTGTCATCAATGGATGCCGACACTTGGCAGAATTTATTTCGACTCGTTCTGGCTGAGTTCATTTGGTTTAAAAGTATCGGTTTGGTATTATGTGCAGGTGCTTTTGTAAGTGTTTCGAACCGCCGCATCTGCGTATATTAATATATGGCGTGAAACGTAACAAACCAACCCTGAAATTATATGATATAATCATAATACATTATTATAGGTCACGAACTGTGGCAACAACGTTAAAACTATGCGAACGTTTGGGCACAATCACCATATATTTGGCACTCGCGGCGTTCAAGTCAGCCATTTGAATATTGACGACCGTTATTGTATCTAGCATAACACAGTTTCACTTTAAAAATGGAAAATTAAGGATTCTAAATTATTAGATTAGCTATGTTCAATGCCGAGCCTCCGTTTTGGTTTTCATGTATTGTATGCCATTTCATGCAAATTACTCGGAATTTATTACCATATACCGGCCGTGATGTAGTCAAATAAAACAAGTGCAAGAGGGCGTATTCCCACTTGGCATAGCCGGAACATTGTACATTGAATGCATTTTATTTGGGAGATACATATGTATGGACATCCATGCAGTTTATCAAATTTATCAAATTGTTTTTCCGTATCAGGAAGACTTGTAATTGTTAATTATGAAACCATAACATTCAGTACCAAGCAATAGCAAAGTCAACAGAGCGGACACAAGCAAGTTTCCTTATATTCAAACGGAAATTATTAACTTGAACATACGGTTAGGTATGTACGTTGAAAAATCACTCACTCGGGATAATCAAATTCAAATTTATGGATTTTAATTGGCCGACGAATTAAATTTGCAAAGGCAATATCTGAAACATTTGTGTCGTTCAAAGCACAAAAAGAGTTTCTTTCTTCGTTTTAAAACATATTAAGTAAATGGCTTCTAAAACATATCACAGAGGTTTAAGCACAGTTGTTAAAAATGGAATCCAAATTGCGAGTAAAATAAAATTTGATGGTCAAACATATCGATATCACTAATTTTGAGTATTGTTGGAATTCCTGAATAAATATATCTTATTGTCAAACTTAATGGTGGAAATTTCCTTCATCTGGAGGGTGTCTAGGGATACAAAGACGGATGCTATTATTCCGACGACACAATCACTCAAGCATGTACGCTGAACAATTTTCCATTTTTTGTTTTGTCATTCAAAAGGAACAATTATATTGTTTTTCAAACTGATGCACTATGTGTAGCTGGTTGGATTACAATAGCGAAAACTGTAGCTATGTATTTAGCTACTCAATTCTAGGCAACAAAACAGCTCAACTAACAACTGATCAGTTGGAGCGTCTCAGTGTCTGTATTTTGATTATACCTTACAACAACAAGCCATTTCGGCAATTTCTCTCGTGCTGTAATTTAATATTTTGTAGAGTGCTTTTGTCCGCAACTTTCCATTTAACTTTCTAAACAACGGACAGTTTTAAACATTTCACATTAGAAACTGTTGCGTTTGGAGCCATTTATTGGTAGTAAGTATTTAAAACTGTATATATTTGAAGTGGCAGACTGATCCGGACACTGTGGTGTGAAAGATGCTAGTGATGGCTATCTAAAAAAATCGGATATTTTGCTTGCCATTTACAAAAATATATTTTCACATACACACATTTTACATACGTATACTCATGTGTTATGCATTTAGGAAAGTTACAACAGGAATCGATTCGGATACCCTTTCATTATGTCGTGCATAGGGTCCTACGGGATGCTTTTTTAATCACCGATGTAACCTTAAATGTTTGCTTGTGTTTGTTTGAGATGTTATAATCCCCAAAAGTCATGTTGTTCTTTGTAGCTAACAATACTAATTCGTGAGTCATTTGCTACAGAAGTGATAATGATTGTTATCACGTAATTATTATGATTGCATTTTTACAGTTATATATTTTGAGTTGTATTTTGTTTGATGATTTAGTCACAAACTAAAAACATGCCAATAATGGTGCAATGCAATCGACAACCACAAAATCTATTATTGAACCATTTTGAATTTTTAAGGGTTCAGAAGGATATACAACGCTTGGATTGCCTTGTATACTGCTAAATTTACTTTGCATTCATTCAATCAATGCACAAAAGTACACATGTCCTCTAGACTATCCAGGCGTCGTCCAGGCGGTGAGCAGTTCACATGTACCCAGTGCAGTTATGGTACACAAGATACGTACCCCCGCTCCCTTACCTTCGGTAAACGCACAACTAATCGCTCTATCTTTATGTCCTTTTACTCTTGATTAACAACAAACAATGCATTGAATCCTCCCACACTCCCTCTGATGCCATCTAAAATGCATTTTATATCCATCCAAACTTCTCTTGTTCGCTAAATTGAGTTCTCAAGTTCGGACAAGCATTATTTTACTTCCATATTTCCTGGAACTTTTATCTCTCCATTATTTGTATTGCCGATAACTGTCTCATGTGCAAATTAAGTGCATATCATCTTTGAAAATTAAAAAATACCATTGTGGTATTTAGCCTTATGAAATAGGTCAACTGACACTGTGAGATTTAAATGTGACTTTTTAAACATTGTGCACTTTTTTGATTTAAAGTTTTAGAAAGAAACAGTTTTCTTTTTTTATTATTTAACTACTGAAACGATTTTGTATTAATTACGAAGAGAAACATTTTATTATTGTTGTGTGCTGACAAGCTTACCTTTACGCACTAAGTGAACAATCGTCAGAATCAGTACACAGGTCAGTGATTCTTTTATTGTGTTAAGCTGTAGTTCGTAAAAATACTGTTAGTTAATTCAGACTTGATTGGAATAACTGTGAACAAATATTCCATTTAAAGCCGTGTTCTAACTGAAAGTTAGATCTACAACAGGGGGTCATCTCGGCCCCCCTAATCTCGGCTGGCGCATCCTTCCTTAAAGTTTCTACTCTAGGACTTTCGAACAAGGTTTTTATTTCTATAATTTTTTTTGCTTTGTTTATTTCCTGGTTATATTTACATTTAATGATAATTTAAAGAGCCATGAGACTAGATGTTTTAAGTGAAGTACTCATTCGATCTATAGAGAGAGAGAGGGAGAATGTTACAATTAGTTTGTTTCATATGCTTTGTTTGTGATAAGATGATGTGAGGTGAAGGCAGAACGGAAAAGCTCGTTAGTAGATAACGCAGTCTAGAGAGTGCGAGCAGTGGAAAATGTATATTTTTCATCGCCACATTAAGATATAATATAATCCACTGCTGATAAATATAACAAGGCCATGCCATGAGAGACTCCTCCTTTGACGTGGGTGTTCTTTGCCCTTACTCTTGTATTCGTCCTCTCTGTCTATTCATCTTTAAAGTGTGAACTGTGGTGAGGTGACCATAAAAAATTAGTGTGGTGGCCTGTTGTTGCTTGTGGTTTTGGTTTACTCCAAGGTGGAGAAAGTATACAACGCGAGGTTCCTTCTCTATCTCCTCCACTCTTTCTCCTCCTCTGAATCAGTTTCATAAGCATATTTTTATTCGTACGTGTAAATTCTTACCAATGTCCCTGCGGCGCAACTTTTTGCTAATGTCCCTTCTCCCGCAAAATCTCCCTTCTCTACATGCTGAGTGAAAGTGAGAAATGTCCCTGCTTAAATCCAAAATGTCCCTTCTCTTCATGCTGAGCGAAAATTTCAAAATGTCCACAAAAATGTCCTTGCTCCACAAAAATGTCCCTGCTCCACAAAAATGTCCCTGCTCCACAAAAATGTCCCTGCTCCACAAAAATGTCCCTGCTCCACAAAAATGTCCCTGCTCCACAAAAATGTCCCTGCTCCACAAAAATGTCCCTGCTCCACAAAAATGTCCCTGCTCCACAAAAATGTCCCTTCTCTACATGCTAAGCGAAAATTCCAAAATGTCCCTTCTCCAAAATGTCCCTTCTTCCGTGAAATGTTCCTTTTCTACATGCTGAGCAAAATTTTCAAAATGTCCCATCTCCACATGCTGAGCGAAATTTTCAAAATGTCCCTTCTTCTCAAGATGTCCATGCTCTATTTCGTAATGTCCATGCTGACTTGAAATGTCCCTTCTCGACCACAATGTCCCTGCTGAAATCCCTGCGGCGCCGCCGCCGCGCCGGTAAAGAATTTCCACGTCTGTTTTTATTTATCTCGCCATTTTCGCCTCTGCTCAATCTAAATAGCTCTTAATATTACACCACAGTATGCTTCTCTCAGGGAACGGAAATGACGACAGCTCAAATCGCTCACTTGGGACTTGTGAAGATGAAATCCAGCTGTCGGACTGTTTGTGGTGGTGATGATGGTGATATCAAATAACTGTAGGTGGGAGTGATACGGTAAAGCCAAAAGAATGTTTAAAATAGGAAGCGGGCATAGTATACAACGTTTTAACGATAAAAGTGTTTGCATTAACTATTTAGTTACTTCCAAATTCAATATATACACGTGTCATACAAACCCATTTTCACATTTCAAATTTATAACATTTTAAAGCATACTACAAAAATGAATTCAAAAGATCTGCAACTCGACATCATACTACTGATGACTAATATTAATAATCATGCAATCCCTTATAATCCCTGCATTTGTGGGATAGCCACCACCGACTCTTCTTTCATATCGGGAAAATGGCAGATATGTTTTCCAACATGCCCCGGGTGTCTGCAAAGGATTTAATGTTTTCAAGCAAAAATGAGGAAATGGTCAACTGAAAATGACCTAAATGTAAAAATATAATGTTCAACATGCATATTTTTGTCTGGGTTTTTTCTTGCCTCGTGTGCATCAGTAAAAGCACAGCTCTCCAATCAACCGAGTGTAAAAATGTCAACGAGATTGTATTTTGTGAAGTTTGTTATTATACGTTCCATATTCCCGTTTCCTGTCCTTGGCTTTCACTAAGGCTAGCCATCAAATCTGAAAAAAAGTCATAAAATGGTGGAAACGCCTACGACTTTTTTATCCAAATTTTTCTCATTGGCTGGTCGTGGTCATAAACTAGAAAGCATGTTTGCTGTTCTTACTGCACTACATCATCAAATCTACCTCTCTATTACTACTAACGTTAGAGTTCAGTTTATTTAAAACATTACTTTTTCATTGTAAAAATAAATATTTATTTATCCGATTTTATTTGTTCCTTGAGCAGCAGGGTTTGTAGGGATTCAATACGGCTGATATTCTTCTGAAGACACAATCACTCAAGCATGTACGCTGAACAATTTTCCACTTTGCACAACAACTAATTATGCACTTTATATCCACTTAATTTGGTATAAATATTGGAGGAAATATTGTAAGTCAGAGTGGAACAATAAAGGCAGGTAGTGTATTTGTAGGAATACGATTCAACAAAATTATTCACCAGCAACGAAATGTTGGTTATGGTGTAAGCAGGAGCGGACTTGTTCTGCAGGAAATATCAGATCGGTTACCTGTAACTTTTTTGGTATGGATTGAAATAGAACGACGAACTATTTATATTAAGATAATTGTTGAATAATTTTCCGGCATTCAAACAACGCAAAGTGATTATTTCTTGATAGTAGTAACTGTTATAGGCGATAATTGGAGTTAAGACTTAAATGGCAGTTAGAAATCCATGCATTTCAAATGGAGGGAGAGGTATTTCGTGCGGGGCGTTCAAGCGTAAACGCTTGAGACGCTGTGTTTGAGTTTTTCGAGCGTGACGCGTCGAAAACAGAGGTGTACAATCCCTTTGAGGGTATGTAAGTAATAAAAATCAGAGGTGTACAAACCCCCTGAGGGTATGCAAGTAATAAACAACAAAGTACACAGCAATTGTAGGTTTAAAAAATGCCAATTATTTATTCAATGAGAATAAAGAGTATTACATTTTTGTTAATTAAGTCGCCAATTAAGTTTGCCAATTAAGTAGCCAATTAAATTATTACATAGTGGTTAATTACAAGTAACGTTTTGCATGCTCATACGAGCTGCAATCGCAGCGAGTGCGTGAAGTAGATACACTGGTAAGAAGTCCAATTTCTCGCTGCTCCAATGCAAGTTTGTAGTGGCGAGTAAATTCGTGTCCCTTATCCAGAAGTCCTAAGGTGGTGATTTCGTGTCCATGTGCTCGTGCCTTTTCTTGGAGTATTTTGTGGAAAGAATCAAAGCGTTTCAGATTTTCAATCATGATGAGACGTAATTCAGCCAATACATTTGCTTCAAAGCGGGTGAAGATTTTGGGGTCGGAAAAGTTTGGTGATTCGGTAGTGGATTGGTTGTCCTTGTTGGCAGCCATGGTCTAAAGAAAAAAAGAAACTGTAGAAGATCGTAATATCAAATGTACAAAAGCTTCGAAGAAACTGTACCTTTAATCGGTAGTTGATGGTGCGTCTATGGTATTAGAAGTAGATGGTGAGTGAGACGGTTCTTCAGTTGATTGGTTACGCTGCTCCTCCTCCTTCTGCAGAGTCTCCAATCGCGCTCGATTGTTGAAGAATTTGTCCCTTTTTGCAATCAATCGGTTGTGAGTCTGAAGGATGGCCAACTCCCGATTCTTAAGATATCGTTTAAACGGATACAGCTCTTGTAATGCGTTGTCCGAAAGAGTGTAGTCTGGATAATCCCGAAAGTCGGATACAGAAAGATATGTGGGGCGTGCAGGATCCGAAGTCGGATCGGGGTAGTCAAAAGGTCCGTTGAACTTGGCCGATTCAATTTGCAGTATTTCAATAGCAACTTGGTTGCGAAGCTTTTCCACTTTGATGCTTAGCTTCGCTAGACTGTCAATCTCGGCGGTGATGTATTTGATTTCGGATTTAACGTGCTCGAGAGCCATTAGACGTCTGGTCGTGATGAAAGTGAAGGAGAAACTAAATTAAAAAGTGGGTAGGTTACAAACTATATATTAGGCGGTGCGTTTTCTGCCTCCTCTGCTAGGTTTGCTGCTTCCGTCTCCTGTGTTTGTTTTGCCTCTTCCTGTTGCTTAGCAACCAATTCCTTGCGGATTCCAATCAAACGATCCTTCACCTCGATTAGACGTTTGTAAACGCGAAATACGTTCAGGTCTTGATTTTTGACGATTTTATAAGCTGGAGATATTCCGTCGAGAGCGTCACACGATCTCAAAAAGTCGCTAAGAGATGGATCCTTTTTGATTAGATCGGTTTGAACGCACTGAAGGGAAACAATTTCAGCAGCACAAACTTCAAACGTTTCAGTCAGCTTTTTAGATACGTTAAGTAGAGCAGCCTGTTGTCGTTCAATGTACTCAAGATCGAAAGAAACTCCCTCGAGCTGCTTGCGGTTAAACTCATTCATGTTTTATTCGTTTCGTCATGCGCTGATCGTGCTCATCCACGTATGATTCCTTCTCCTCCCCACGTAAGATATCAATCTCCCTAGTTTTTTCCACAAGCTTTTGTTCAAAGTTTTTATAAAACGTCACGTATTCGTTTAGAAGATCGACAGGAGATGCGGTTGGGTCAACACCAAACTGTTTGTGTTTATCCTGCAAAACGTTGATTTCGTTGTACAAATGCCAGCGGGTCTGAATAAGTACACACCTAACTTCGCTTAGGATACACACCTGAAGTCTATGTAGTTCTTTTAGGTCCATGTTCTCTCGACGAGAGCTAAGAGCAGACTAAACTACTCTACGGTGTCAGTGTCTGTATTTAAAGGATTGCCACCACTTTCGATAACGTTTTTGAAACCAGTCAGCTTTCGATGCCCCTCCTCGATATTATCTAACAAACGTTGGAGGTCGTTGACCAGTTTACCTAAAATACGTCGACCGTTTCCGATTCGAACGGAAGTGGTATCCACACCAAATCTATTATAGCAATCTAATAAATGTTCACGCTGGTTTTTTAACCACACTAGTTCACCTTTCACTGTATCCATGCAAGTGTTAATGGCGAGATTAGTTTTATCTAAACTTTTAATTTGATTACTAACTAATTTAACTTCAATTGCTTGACAGTGGCGGGACGACATTATGCACGTTCAATAATCAGTATCTGAATCTTCGTTCTGTTCTAACCTGTATTTTTCACATGCGTCATCGTCCTTATCATGGTCGTACATCGAATTTTTCTCGCACTCGAGGCGGTTCTTTCTTACAGTGTCGTAACAAAAGGCAACGTTAGCATGCAATGATTGCAGTTTGTCCTGAATTTTCGTTAAAAGTTGTTTAAGGTCTGAGTCGTCAGGGGCGCTGCCAACAAATAAGTTAGTCACTTTACAAAACTCCACTAAAGATTGTCGCTCACTTTCAAGTAATTTAGATTCCTCCTCTACTTGGTCCATATGCTTTGAGATTTTATGCCAAATGGCAAAAAGTGATGAAATTTCCGCTTCGTAAAAATCAAGTTTTTCCTCTTTACTAGCAGCCATGTCAGGACAGGATGAAGTTTAAAAACGTACTGACTCAAATAAAATGAAAACGTATCTAGTCAAAAGTCACACATGCGCACAAGCAGGACCTCCCTCGCTACCGTAACGTTCCTCGTCAGCGGAAGTCGATCTGCGATCAGATTCGTTATCAGAACTCGAATCACTATCCACGTCGGTATCGGATGTTGTATGGTCTTCAAGTTTAAGCGGTGTCAATGACGGATGCTTTACGACAATGCTATTTTGTAGTTGTTGTATGTCTAATTGCAATCCTCGCAACGTGTTTAACGCCTCGTTGAACAAGAGGTAGGTATCCAGCTCCTGTTTGACGTCGTTCTCGTCTAAGGAATTACGACACATGTATTGTACTAGCTTTGCACGCTTAGATTCAACGAGGTGGTGTTCCGATTTAATGTTATAAATGCACTCCTGTATGATGTTCCAAAGTGATGATATGATGGCGAGTTTAGTCTTGGCAAAACGAATAGCTTCAGGACCGGGGTCCATTATGTAGAAATAAAGAGAGAAACGAACGTTTTTGGTTGAGAGAGAAAATGAGACTAAGTCAAAAATGGATTTATTCAACAGTTTTAACTAGTTTATAAAATAGACATAACAATTTTGTGGTCGTGCAAGCCCTCGGAGGATGCAAACACGGCATGACAATGTCCATGCTCGATCACGTCCAAGTTGTGTATGGAGCTCCAACAAATTTGTGGGCGGCTCTTGTTGATATCCCAGCGAGCAAAGTAACCAATCATTCTCTTGATGAACTTGTAGTATGCGTTGACCCCATGGCTGTCGTCTGTAAGTTAAAAGTGGTATTAAAATCGATCAATGCTGATGGGATAATTTAATTTATTACCATGATCGCGGCAACCGACGGCGTCGTCGTCCTCCCCGTTTGGTTTCAAGCTGGCCATGGCAGCGATGGTATTCGATTTGCAGTTGTCGCAAAACGCTGCAACTTCGCTAAATCGAGGCAGTATGGTACGGAGGTAGGAGAAGTCATGGAAATGCTCAGCAACAAAGGACGGGGGGGATTTTGAGACGGTTTTCTCATTCACCATACGGAAGGCGCAATGCAAGCAGTAATGCTTCGAGTCGATGCTAACGTATGCGACATGGTAGCATCCGAACTCGGGCCTTTCAAGCGAATATAATGAACGGCAGTCAACCAGGTGGTTGTACTCCGACTGGTTGAGGTAAAACAGTTTGCTATACATGTTGATGCGAGGAGAGCTAGTCAGAGACTGACGACTCTCAAATAAAATGTGCGTACAATTTATATATTGTTTAACAACGCTTTATTTATTGTTTAACAACGTTTTTTACATGAGAAAAAAATGATTTTATCTTTTGTTCATTAACCGTAACCCTGGAAGAGAAATTATTAATTATAGAGTTGAATCCTTTACCAAGAAACATATTATATACAAAGTAAATGCAATATAAACCACAACTATCTGCGTTTGGATCTTGAATAGATTTCCTATTACTGTTAACCAAAACCGGGTTTACAGGAAGTGAGATTTTATAATGCGATAGTGGTTTTCCAAACGAATCAAAAACGTTCAAATACAAACAATAACCTATTCTTTTAAAATATAGTGCCACCCAATGATTAACCTTATCGCTAGTGGATTCCCCCGTATTACAAATAATAATAGTGTTTGGTTTAGAAAAATTAACCAGATGAAACTGATCCTTCGCGATAACAAAGTAATTAACTCGAGAGGTAAAACGTTTAAACAGGATGTGAAGGTATCTCTTGACCTCATCTAGAGTCAGATACGTCCGCTTGTCCATTATATGGAGAGATCTGTGTGAACCCCGCGTTGACCGTCAATGCTAATAATGCTCTGTTGTTGACCGCAAATGATGGCGTGGATGGACTTTGTAGTGGCTGGCTTGAATTGAATGTTAATTTTTACGGATCCGGTTCTTTCGGGCGTCAACCTATTTGTAAGGTTTCCTTCGTGCAGCTTGAAAACGAGAAAAAAGTTTCCATTTTTGTAGTCATCTCTGCTAATGTCGTTTCCAATATCCGTGCCCTTCAAAAGTGAGAACAGGGTGTTGTAGCCCAAAAGGTAACGGTCCTCTGCGATGCTCAAGTCCAAGCTATGGTATACAGCTGCTTCGTTGTCCACTGAGACGTGCACAGAGGAGAGTCCAAAGTCCTGGAAGTTGAATGGCTGCTTGTTGAATGTTCCGCTGTAGGCGAGACTGTCCACAAAAGCAATGGTGATTACTTCCGGTACAATTCCGTTGAAAACGTTATACTGCGGTGCAGTTATGGATCCAGCGGGAATTCCAAAGACGTATAGCTCAGGTTGTCTTATTGGATAATAAAGATGTCCACCAGAGCTAAGACGTTGTTGAAGAGCCTTTTTTATATCCGGGTTTGCCGTAACCTTTCGAACGTAGAACGTAGCCTCGTCAAACACAATTTTGTAAGGAAATGGAGTATTAGGCGGAAGAGCATTTCCTTCAAGAACGTATTGATCAGCGTTTCTTCGGAAGCAAAGACGAATATCCGTCTTATTGTCGAACATGCGGTTTTGTTCAAATAATCCATCGATTGGTTTCCCAATCACCTCCACTGGTTTTGATTGGGCACAGTATTTTGCACGAGTTGTGTGACCAGCATTTGCAGAGGAAAAGTCATCTGGTTTGGTGTCCTTGTAGAATAATTGCTGAGTGAGATAATTTTCCTTCTCCTCCTTCCCCTTAAAGAGTGTTGTGTGAATGTATGCCTTGATAGCGTAATTGGTTGGATTCCGGGTGGTAAGAAAACCGTTAAGATACACTTCCAGGCTTTCGAATAAAGAGTGGAACGTCAAGTTTGCGGTGGCAACGTTGTCGGTGAGCTCGAGCTTTGACCCGTCAGCTTTAACGACACGGAAGCGAATGTAGATGAAAGAGTTGTACAAGTCGGTTTCATGGAGATTGTCGTGAACTACTGAAAATTCCAGTGGCGAGCTAGACTCTTTCAGTGGATAATTGGGCGGGAGTGCTAGATAGCGAGAAGAGAGGACACTAACGTCCGTTGGGGGAATCCGAAGAAGGTCAAACTGAGAATTGATTAAGGGGGTGGATCCACTGATTACTGTTTGATTGTCCATGTTACTTTCGTTTCCGTCCCTTTGTCTTTTTTGCTGGTTTCCTCTTTTTAATGGTCTTCTTGCGTGGTCGTCGTCGTCGTCCTGCTCCTTTGACTGCCTTCTTCTTACTGGCGGGCTTGCGACGACGGCGGCCACCGCTAAGCTTCCTTTTTGCTGGAGCAGAACGTTTTCGTTTCACAGTTTTTGTTGACTTGGTATTTAATGCAAAGAGGTAATCAGTTGCATCTCCCGGAACCCCGCCTCCGGCAATGATGGCTCCGCCTCCCATTGGTGTATCCTCGGCTGTGTCGGAGTGACTTTTTTCTAAAAAGCACTTATCTTGATCGCACGTAACGTCTCTCATACTTTACGAAATACAAGTATAGCAGTGGTAGGAAAATCTGTGGGAGGTACTATCGCTCCAGCTTCGTCTCGAATACTAATTTCAATATTGTCAATGTAAGTGGATGTAACCGGGAGAAAAACGCGGGGGTTGAATATTTTCTTTGTCTCCTGTCCCTCAACGTTTTCGTAACGATTTAGCACGCCGAGAATTCGAAATGCCGCGTCACAGTAAAACTGAGGACTCACAATATTTGAGGTTACCAGTAGTTTATTAGCTAGCTTCCGCTTTTTTGGTTTGGGGCGATCTGCAGGATTGATAATACTCGATGGTATAGCGAAAACGTTTTTCTCGTCGACAATGATAAAGTCGTCCTCAAATCCAAAGTACCTATTGATTTTCTTTCCGAGTCCGATATGTGTATTTGGTGTTGATATATCAAACTTTAAGACTGGATTATCAAAGTCCGTTTTATCGTCTACACTGGCGGATATGCGTGTGGATGTTAGTGATGTCATATGGGTAGTGAGGAATGATGACACATCGTTGGCATACTTTGTAAGTGGTACGTCCACCATGTAAAACGTTTTTGGCTGCTTGGGTTTCCCCGTATCTGCGTGATACCCATATATGGTAATCTCACACTCTCTTTCTGTTGGCGCTCTTGGGGTAACTCGAACTACGCTTGCTGGTATTGGTAACGTGGTCTTCGTTGCTGGAAATACATAGTGAGGATCGAATCCAAAGTACGTATTTAACTTTACTCCGAGATAGAAGTTAGTGTTGGCAGGACGTTCGATCTCCATCGTCATGGTTGGGTTGTCATAATCAGTATCATCATCAATTGTAGCAGAGTAGCGGAATCCCGTATAATGTCTGATAAATTCGGCAATCTTTTCTAATACCGCAAATGCATCTTTATCAAGAGGGATATCCGATATCCACATTGGCATTACCGATTTCTTTTTCCCGGTATCAGCATTCATGATCCATACTTCTAAAAGGCATTCATTTTCCTCTGGAGGGCGCTCGGGTTCTCGGGCGGCGCTGATAGGAATCTCGATGCTAGTCGTCGGTTTAGTGAAGCGGAAGCCTTCGGGCAGCGAGTAGAAATTATTTACTTTTTTCCCGAGATCAAAATGATATTGGGTTGATCGATTGACGAAAACTAATTTGGGATGATCGTAGTCTGTTGACTCATCAACCGAAATGTTAATATCAATGGTGCCAAGTAAATTGAGTTTCGCTGTAAGATATTTTGCAATTTCCACGCCATAGTGGTCGAATGGAACCCCGAGTACCCGAACGTACATTGCTGGTTCTTCCTTTCCGGTTTTCGGGTTTAGCGGATAAATTCCAACTTGAATCTCGTTTGGTCGTAAATCTTGAAACGGTTTATCCGAAGTCTCAAGTGTTGTTGCACTGGTTTCGCGCGTGCGCGTTTCAGTTTCTTCACTTTCTTGAGTCTCCGGCTTTGGAGAAGGTGGCGGGGCTGGAGGATCTGGTAGTCGAGGACGTGGAATGCGATGATAATCAATGAACGTCTCCGGAGGCGTTTCTGGTCGTCTAATATCTTCCTGTACTGGCTCCGTTGTCTCAAGATGGGTATTAGAAGGTGGGATCTTTTCTAGTTCGTAATCTGGATCGAAATCACCAACATTGTTCCGCATCTCCACTGACGTTTCTCCCGGTCCGAATTCAGTGTTCAGTGGAATCCCAAGGTATCTGTATATTCTATTGCCAAAGTTGATCTGCTTGTCCGTTTCGCCGTTGTGAACAATAAAGGTGGGAGGGGATACATATACGTTTGAAACGGTCGTTACTTTCAAATCATTATCCAGCATGGCATCGGTAAGTAGAACGTCGATGTCAGATGCAGATGCCTTTCCTAGCACAAAATTATGTAGAGCCACACGTCTAACTACCGGAAGTCCCTGGGCGTCGATTTCCTTGATGGTAATAATGTTTTCCCGCTTTTGTTCGTCAAAAAAGAGTCCATTGTTTGGGAGGCGGTCAGGTGGAACAAATATCTCCATGCTCTTTGTAATTTCAAAATCCTCGGTCAGCCCAAAGTAGGTATTCAGTGGTTTCCCGAGGTTCACTTTCGTATTGCCTTCGTTTAGAGTGATGACGCCCTTTAGACGATCGAGGTCAATGTTCACGATTACATCATATCCGGCGGAACTGAACGCTCGAGTAATTAACGATGCCACCACGTCCGCCTTCGCCTCAGATGGAATGTTTTCAACGAGAACGTCGTGTTCACGCCACATGAAAGCGGAAAGGAAATATTCACTTCCCTCGGCGATTTGGGCGTATCCAGCGTCATCCGGTGGAAGTGGGGCATAATGAGTTCCAGTTGTGAAAATGTTGGACTGAAATCCCATCAACGATGATAATTGCTGGGGGATTTCCAAGCTAGCGCCACTCCTCTTAAAATCCACTACAACGCGTGACACTTGCTCGCTACGTTTAATGGCCATTTCTATTCCGTCCTTTGCATACGCCGAGTTGATATACGTGACCAGCTGTTGAATTGTATTCCCCCGCTTCACCACCTCATATTCTGTCCCTTGTTTCACAAATAGCTTTATCGTTTGGTCCTGAGCGGAAGGGGGAGGTGCGGGCTGGTCCGATTGCTCATCATCCACTTCTTCACGCTTGGGTACAGAGTAATAAATTTCAGTTAGGGCAACCTCCCACATTTCCGGTGGACATGTTATAGGTATCCATAATCTGTTGGAGAACGATGTTGGCTTGTTGAGGGGAAACTCGACGTCTGACTTGTCAGAGCAGAGATTTACGATAAAAGTTCGTTCCCCTTCCATCCTGCTAGTCTGAATTTATGGCTTCCTCGTCAATTCTTTGCAATTCCTCGTCGTAGAATTGTCCTCTGAGTTCTTCCGGTGGTGTATGTAGGTCTTCCAACTTATATGTTACCACAGGTATGGTAGATCTTATCTGTTTAATCCTAAAAACTTCAGACATCCAATTCTGGGTGTACGATTTTTCGAAGAAGAATTTATTGCGCGATACGCGAACGAGCTCACCGACCTTGTAGCGTGGAGGGCGTGGTTTCACATCCGCCAGGTGTTTGTAAAGTTTCATAAGCACTTCCCCTTGGTTAGTCTTGTTGACGGAAGCAGGTGTTCTTCCTATTGTTCGATGAAACGTATTGTTCAACGTATTTCCCAGTTGTTTGTAAACATCCACCCATCTAGTTTTCCCCGTGTGAGTAAAATATCGAGCCAACTGCGTCTTGAACGTTCTAATAACCCGTTCGGCAACGTTCGCCTTTGTTATGCTAAACGTGCTGTACAGTTCAATGTTTTTAGAGTGCAAAAGATCCTTAAACGTTTTATTGTAGTACTCGGTTCCCTTGTCGCACCAAAGGCGTGACGGTCGACGTTTCGTCTGCTTAAAAATTAATTTGAAAGCTTCCGTTAGGGCGGCGCCACTCTTAGATTTCAGCTTCTCCACCCATATATACTTGGAAAAAACGTCTATTACTATGACAATGTACTTGTAACCACTGTTTTGTCCAACCAAGCGTGAATAATCGATAAGATCACTGCTCCATACGCTGTCAATATGATTCACTATAACAGCTCTACGTTTAAAACGTTTTCGTATGGGGGTATGCAAAGTGTACGTCTTAATCTTCTCCAGATTCCTCTTCAACGTTTTTAAATCTTTTTCTTTTTTATTTTTCCATACACCGTAGAACGCAGAATAAGAGCCGGGCTCGCGCACATTAAAATATTGACGTTTAACGTATTGCGGTTTAGTATCCATTTTTTATTTTTCTACAACAAATAACAAAGTGGTGGCAAAACTCACACTTTCGACCAATCGCGTCCACCGTTAGCATCTGTTCGTCACTATTTAGGTCAAAGTACTTTCGACGCGCACGATATCCTTTCTGTGTTATACCACACGCTATACATTTGTATTCAAATTTACCGTCATTAACTGCGATTCCCAATGCAAAGCCGCAAAGACACTCGGCCGCACTCATTTTGCTTTTTTAAATAATCTAAGATCAAGTTTAGCAACTTTGGATAAACGTTTTTGCGGTATTTTCAACGTCACTACCAACTGTTTAAAAAATCTCCACTCGTCACTAGGGGGCAGGTCTCCCTTAACACAATAGGCGATAAATGTCCAAATGTTAAATGTAGAATTTTTAAATGTAAACTCTCCAAAATCGTTTATTTTTAACTTTACACGACGCGACTTTCTCGCCAGCTGCAAGATAAAGTTGGCTTGTTCACGCTTCTCTTCCGGCAAGGCGGAAATTAGTTCAGAAAGTAATGGCTTATCAGATGTGGCGATGGGCGTGGGTGTGCCCGGTTGTCCTGCTTCGCGATCACGTATTTGAATTAGTTCATTGTACAACTCGATTGGCATTACTTTATACAGAGTGGGAAGCATTATGCACACGAGTATAGGCAGAGAAAGGCATCCTCAATTAAACGAGACAGCACTGCACACAATAGGGTTCTCACAAGAGTACTATTTTTGCGTAGAAAAGCCTTAACGCGTATGTAATAGGTATTACTAGGGAAACGTTTTATGGCGGCAAGCCAACGTTTTACTCTACTTTTTGCTGATTTATGTACACTTAGTGTATTTTCACATACTAGATAAAATAGAGAGTCTACAATAGCGTCAATCTGTGCTGGTGTAGCGCTGTTTATCAACTGAGCACATTCACTTGGTTTCGATGTCACTACTTGCTGCAGAAACGGCTGATGCTCAATCACGTGATCCATCCTAGTCAGCTGTTGGGACGTAAATGGTTAAATCCTCGTCGGGGTAGGCGGTACTACGTAGTCTAAATTTATCTTCACTGTCTGGATGCAGATCTATGAATAAATAATTATACTTCCCCTTAGTGGCAAGTTCAAAACATTTTACAAGGAATAGGGGGTGGGAGGGGTACATTTGCCTGGACACTGTATGTACAGAGGAAACGTCGCGAGGTTGCTTAAACAGCCAAATATACTTAGAGTTTATGGAACAAGTTCTTAACCCCGGGGCAAATAGATTCTGTAGGAGAATCAGCACTGAACAGTTTGAGTGGTGGGATCGCTTAATGAACCAATCAGTGATTAGCCTATTGTCTTTCCGCTCAAAATCGAGCATCTTATCGTCGAAAACAATCAAGAGGCGTAGTCCTTCTTTCACAAAGGGTTCAATGTCGTCCGCATTCGTTGTAAATTGCACAATAGGGTTATTTTTAGCAAACTCTTCAAACCGAGGCTGCATTTCAGTGTATACATAAATGACCTTATCAATTTCAGTATCTATGATCGTCGCCCTCCTCTCGATCAGCTGTAGAACAGCTTCGCTTTTACCACTCAAACTCGGAGCAGATAAAATCCCGCTAAAGGGATGCTTAAGCCGGAAATCGACGACGTCCATTGTCGTTCATGAACGTTGATGAAAGTGGATGAACGTTTATGAAGCTAAATGAATACTAATGAATATTTATAAAGAGTAAAGCGGTTTTTTACCATGGGATATCGCGATGACCGTACGCCAAACTGTTGATATTGTCCGGAAGCAGATAACGTCGGAGATCCAAGTTGTGCATCCCAATCTTCTTCTGCTCGACCACGCCCAATTCATGGTCCTTCGATCTGATTCGCTGATACTCGGCATACGTTATCCCAGTGTTTTCTAGCGTATCTCGAAACTTTTGATGAGTCAGCGTCTTTAGAACTACGCGCGGAATTCCTTTGGCTTTAACTTCAAACGTTCCCTCCTCACAATTTTCGCAAATATCCCCATTTTCAGTGTCGCCATTGCATTTTAAGCAGGAGAACAGGAGAGAGTACATCTTGGGCTTAATGCCAATAAACTCGCGGATTCCAGAGTGGACAATCTTGAACTTGCCCGGTACTCCCTTGTTCCAGGTTGAATAAAGTGGGTGACTCGGGTCGAGGTTGCTGAAATCCATGTGCTCTTCCATGCTCTTCATGTCCTCGAGAAACGTATTATTTGGATCTTTCACTTCCAGTACGAGACTATCTGTGTCGCTGTAAATATTGATTGCTCTCTTCCCCTCGAACGTGGGCTGGATAACGTCGTAGTACATCTCATACATAATCTTCTTAGAAAGTTCCAAAATAACAAAGCCAGCCATGTAAGGCTTATTTACAGTGATGTGCTCCCCCTCAAAGAAGAAGAGGCTGGCGTCTTCGTTCAGCACGCGAAGGTCCTTAAAGTTGTGATCCGATAGGAATTTTAGGGCGTCCACCCGACTCCCACAGAAACGAACATTGGTCTTGGGCTTGACGTTCAACAATTTACCGAACACGGCATTGATGTAGAGCTTATGAAGACTGCGGGTAAATTCATCTTTTGCCGCCTTCCTAAGATCCAGATTTCTTTGAATAAAGTCGCGAAAGAGATACTCCTCGCGGAACGTAATTCCCGAGTGGACAGCTGTTAGTTTTGCGCCGTGGCGTAAGAAAAATTTCAGGAGTTTATAGTAAATGGGGTACTTTTCCTTTTTGTTAAATGTCAGCAGCAGCTTTTCTCCAGCCAGCGGGTTACTGAGAAAATTTGAGTAATGGTCGTAGAGAAAACGTTGTCCTGGAGATAATTGGTCAAGGTTGATTGACTCCTTGCACGGCATCATTGGCATTTCGTTGTGAAGCCGATGCAGCTCTGGGGGGTATTCCAAGTCCACTTCAAAGATCCAGCCCTTTCCGGTGTCCTCCGGGAGATTTCTTAGATCAAGGTTTTGACATTCGTTGTCCGAGAGGTGGCGATAATTGGAGTGTGGAAGCATGGCTTGCAAGCAGGTTCCATACAAATTATTGGCGTCTAAATATAAGAGAAGGGCACGCTCATCGTCGGCCACGCCCACATCGCCGAGAAGCTCAGACCGAGCTACCGATTTCCGCTTGCTGACATAACAAATTCCGCCTCGGATTCCCCGCATTAGAAGGCTCATCATCTTCTCGTCGTGAATGTAAGCCCAATCCTGCTTGATATACTGCATCGACACATTGTATGTGAAGCCGGCAAGAGAGTAGGAATGCATCGGCGAGAGACCCCACGTTTTCATGCAAGAATCAATGAAGCATTGCACGACCACATGTAGCAGCAAACAATCGCAACGGAGGTAGATCAGAAGGTAGTCGCGAAAGGTGGTGCACTCAAACGTCTTCCACACCAGCTGAGCGTGAGCGTAGTCTGCATCGGAAATGTCCGACTTTGTTAGATCGTTGTAGAAGGCACTCTTGGGTGGTAGCGAGGTTTCTTGAAGTTTATCCCTGTTGGAAAACCAAGTGTAGGGGAAGCTCGATTTGCGAAGTAGCAGATCGACCTTGGGATGATTGAATGCTTTGCGAAGGGGGTCAAACTTTTTCATTTCTTCTTCGGTTCCGTCTCCCTTGAGTCGCTCGACCAGCTTGTCCAAGCTTGCTGACAAGAATTGGCAAGAATCCAGAAAACGTAGAGTCCCGATTTGAAGGGACAAGAAGTGTTGCGAGTTTTTAGCAATGATTTTAACCTTCTTTTGATATTTCCCCTTGAGGCTTTTGAGGATGAAGTGCGAGTCGTAAAATGTAGAATTATGGGCGACCGTAGGCAGGATCCTTTTGTGCTGAATCTGTAAGTTACAGTAGCGACAGAGCGATGACTTGGGGTAATCCGCAAGGAAGTGATGATGGTGTAATTGTTTAAGATGCTTTCCCGTGTCAAATTCGACGCCACATTCCTCACAATGAGTTGTCAGTTCGTGTCGTTTCAATTCCTCATCGGTTGGCTCGAGGGGTAAGGCTTCATTTATGAGACGCTCCTGTAGAACGTCCTCGATGCGAAACATTTCGACAAAGAAATTCTCCATGACGTTTTCGTCCGTATAGTAGACTTCCTCGATGACATCGCCCTGGCAGTTTGAGACGACAATTCCAAAGGCGGCAACTTGAAAGTTGGAACGTTCTCGCGTATAGCTCAGTTTCTCGGGGTCGACTTTGGGTTCGCACGTGTGGATGGCTTGATTGTAGGCTTCAAAGTCGTAAATGATGCGATAGCGCGGGTCCCACCTCATGTACAGCTGATTGAATCTGAATCGATCGTCTTCACGCTTTAACTTTAGCCCAGCACTGTGAAGCACTTTACACTGCTGCTCGTGACGCTTAATGTTAATTGGAAAGTTTTTGAGACACCAACGACAAGCTTCACCTTTTCCTTTTACTCGGTACTTCAAGAACAACGTCAAATCCTTAATGAGCACAAAGTGATAACGAGCGTGCACGTCCTTCCACTTGCTAATGTCTTCCGGTGGAATAACTTCCTTGAGAAGCAAAAGATTGACATGTCTTTCGCAGTCCCGCTCGGTGATGCGGAGCGGGAATATATTGCTTCCACGGTGGCGGTAGACCGAAACGCTAATTTGATTCATATCCTCAAAGGAATCCAGTCCGAAAAGGTTCACCGCTCCGTCATAACCGTCAAAGTTGATTGGCTTGTCTCCAACGTTCATTTTTTCAAACCTGGTATAGCTCGCGGGGTTTTCCCGTTTCCACTTTAATCGATATTTTTCATTTGCTGTCATTTCTTTCCATTCTTTATCCACTCCATCTAGTTTGATCGAGTCGGCAAAGAACGCTGCCAATATGGACATCTTGAAACAATTATCAGCATATTTGGTGCGAATGTTCAATAGTCCCTGTCTTCGAGACAGCGATTTTGGGGTCTCAATATACCCTCGAACTTGCACTTGTCTCAGCTGACCAATGTCAATTGTCAAGGAGATTAATCCGTCCATAGAATACCCACTACCGTTTTCATTAAAAATGTTCAGGCATGACAGTAAATATTGCACCGTGAAATCGAGGGTCTTGGGGATAAAGTTGGGGTGCAGAAGTGTAATATAATTGGTGGCGCTATCCACGGTCACGTCCTTCCGACTACTCATCTCGATAAGACGACTGCGAAGAGTGAATCTAACTTTGATATTAACAAAGTGATCCAGAAGTTGTTTCAGAATGAGGGTAATGTCGGGGCGGAGCATGTCGATTCCCTGGGAGACCAACATGATTGGTGATTGGTAGTAGTGAATAAAGCTGGCGAGAGTCCCAAGGTGGGCAGTCTGAACCAACCGAAAGGCTCCCAGATTCATTGCTTGGGGGAGAAACGGCGGTAGAGGTCCCCGAGCGCCTCCGGCGATTCGCAACCGTTCTGGAGAACACGAGTGGTCGACGAGAGATGGCGTTATTGTTCCACAAAGTGCACACATGTGAGTATGCTCACAGTGACGATCGAATTCGCGATATCGCGAATATACTTGCTCGCAGATGTTGCAGACGAACTGAAAAAATGAAAAAAACAAGAGGGTAGCCTTAGTAGAGCTTATCTTTGGTAGGAATTGAACCCGAGACACCACTCAGAGAAGAATTCCGCCCACCGAAAAGCGCTACTAGGGCTACAATTAAATTATGAGTGTATGAATACCTTTCGTTGCTCCTTCCGTAGACAACTACGATCGTATAATATGAGAGGATCCATAATGCTGATGTTGATGCTCTGAGAGCTAAATAAAAACTGATGCTCGACAACAGAATGTTTGTACGTTTTTAAAGTTTTTTATTCAAGTATGCATACTGAATGTTACAAAAATGCCCCACCAAAAACGTATAATTGTATTTTATATATGTATGTATAATAATAAAAATGTATAATTGTATACCACCACCAAAAAATTAAGTAAAAAACGTTTATGTAAGTAAAAAATGGGTTCCGCCCTTCCGCCGGAAGAATGCTTAATCGTCGTCCTCATCGCTCTCCTCCACCAGCATGTTGTCTGACTCAACAGACTCTTCCTCCTCCTCCTCGTCGACTTCCTGTCCATCATCGTCATCCTGTTGAGAGTCAACGACCTCGGCTTTTTTCTTCTGGCTCTTTTGTTCTCCATTTGGCTCCGCGTCAGCGCCGCTCTTGGCCTTTCCGTTCTTCACGGTTGGCTCAACCTTTTGTCGCTTTCCACCTTTTCCCTTCCCTCCCTGTTGCTTCCGCTTCCTGGGTGGATTCATTGCGTGTTTCATGAATCCCTCTGGTGAGTTGTCCTGGCACTCCTCCATCATCTTGGCATACTTCTCAAAGAAGTCGACCATCTTGGAGAACGTCTTCAGAGACATGTAGCCTTTCGAACCCATCCATTTAGGAAAGCGTTGGCTGTCACGAGCAGACATCAGGCGAACTCGGAGAGTTCCCTTAACACGAACAGGGCGGAGCATCCAGTTTCCATCTCTTGTCTTGATGGTAAAGGAGGGACTCCAGAACTTTGGATCCGTCTCGTCGGTAATCAAGACGTCCTTGTTGCGCTTCTCGTCCAATCGTGGAATCTCCTTGAAACATCCAGTGGACTTGATCTCGTCCCGCAGATTCTTGAGAGCAGGCAGAATGTTTCCAGCATCCCAAATAGGGATTGGGAATCGGCTCGCTGGATAGTTGATGTTGAGATTCCGAAGAAAAATTGTCGGAGAGTCGCTGTACTCGTCAATGTCGAGTCGGGCAGCCCAAGTTAAATCAAAGTGCTCGTGAACTCCCTCATTAAAAAATCCCGGGCGTTTGTCCTGAGGTTCCGGTCGCTCTCCGTCTCCGCCACCAGCAAGGTAGCCGCTAAAGAGGTTTCCAGATCCGAAACCGTCGTCATTTCCAGACCGTCCAGAACCTCCCGCTCCGGATCCTCCTGCTCCAGACCCTCCAGTTCCAAAAGCTCCCGACCCGAAAGCCGATCCGACCGTTGTCACGGAAGATCCGTTGTTTTTCGGATTAAAAATCTCTTCGGTCGGCAGTTCCATCAGCTGCTCCAGGTGGCGCTTTGCCATCATCTTTAGCTCGGGAGTGCTGTTGGGATCCTCCATCTTTCGCTTCAACTCTTCGATTCCTCGTTTTGCCCCAGACATGGTGACCGGTAAAGTTTGTTGAATTCCTTCGAGAGAGAAAAAACGTTATTGCAATTAGAACGTAAACTTAGAGAACGTTGAAAAAGATTATGGTTAATTGAAAAACTTACTCATGGCTTCAAGTTGTTCCTCGCTTGCTCTCCAAATCACGACTGACCGCTCTCGCTGACGACGCAACTGCTTTTTATAATCCCCTCAAAAATTCCGATATATATGCTTTACATTTCCTCCCGTCTCGATCAGTACAAGTTAAGCTTTCATCATGAACATACCAGATAAATTGCCACCTCTCGGTAAGCGAGGGATGGATAAAAGCTTTCGCTGGCCGACATGCAGCGATATATATCCAGATACGTCAATAGACAGACTCGAAAAGTTTATAGAGGAAGAGAAAAAGAAGCATACGCTTTCGATGCGACGGGGTGGCGACCGAACCGTTCCGCACGAGCTCACCGCTGAACAGGAAACGTTCCTTGATTATATCAGAGAGCAATGTGAAAATAAATTCCACGATCAAGTGCTAGCCATCATAAACGGAAGTGGTGGTTGTGGAAAGTCGTACCTAGCTAGGTATATCCGCGAGCTGTGTGAAAAATCGTTTGTCGACTATGAGGTCCTTGCGCCGACGGGCGTGGCCAGCTTCTCCATTTCCGGTAGCACAATATGCAGTGCATTTGGAATATTTCCTAGAGGTTACCTTCACGAGATGCTGGAACGTGACGTCTCTCCTTCAGTTTACGGACGTTTTGCAAACGTTGACCTCCTTCTGATTGATGAGTATTCTATGGTGCCACCTGCTCATCTAGCGTACATTGACCGCCGCCTACGAGAGATCAAACGGAAAGATAAGTTATTTGGAGGATGCTCTGTCATTTTGCTGGGAGATCACTTGCAACTACAAAGCGTAATGTCCGTTCCACTGTGGTCAGACTTTTCGTATGGTGATGTGAAGGGAAAAAACGCCAGACATGAACGCGAACAATCCCTTGCTGCTGATGGTATCAGCATTTTTAAAAATTCCTTTACTAAAGTGCAGCTACTCTGCACCAACGTACGCCAGCAGCGGGACGAAACGTTTCAACAACTCTTACAACATATCCGAGATAAGCGAGTGACTCAACAGGATGTCGACTTGCTACGATCACGCCAACTAAAAAATCTTCCACCGGAAGAGGCGGAGCAATTCACTGACTGCATTTATCTCAGCAGCTTCAGGGATGATGTGAATCGCAAAAATATTGATAAGATACGAGATATGAACATTCCTGTTGTTGCGGTGACTCGAAGGGAGGAGCAGTATATAGACGAATTCGGAAGACCCATGATGGCTTACCTAGCGCCCGGAATTCCCGTCATGCTTCGACGCAATCTTTGGCTAAGCAGCGGACTGTGCAACGGAAGCTTGGGGGTGGTGAAGCAGGTGCTGTTTGCTGGACCGCATCATCAAAAGGAGCCGGATATCGTCACCGTATTCTTCCCCAACTACTCCGGGCCAAAACTTGCGGATCAGAGTGTCCCAATTGGTCGCTTAAGCTTCTCCTTGTATGATTCCACATCCGGTAGCTGGCAGACACACCGTGAATTCCCTCTTATTAATTCGTTCAGTTCCACGATTCACAGAAGCCAGAGCCTGACGATAGATCGCGCTGTGATACGCTTGAGTGCATACGACATGACGTACGGGCTTGCTTACGTTGCCCTCTCTCGTGTCCGGTCAATGACCGACTTTGCGATCGCCGACGACAAAGTAACGTTGAGGCGTTTCCGAGGAGGGAAGTGGATGTCCGGCTTCGCTGCTAGACAAGCAGAGACTACTCGTCTCCTTCTCCTAGCGATGGACTTTGAAAAAGAGCTTGCAGAACGTCGAAGCGGTCGCACTTGAGAAATGGCGCGAAGTGGTGTCGGTGATGACGGTTGGAGCTTCCATCGTTCCTTCGGTCGCAAGTATATTCAACAGTCAGATAATCTTAATCATCTTATTCACTGTGGTCACTCCACAATATTTTTTACACTGGGAATTCGGGTGCTACAAAACGGGGAAAAAACTTCAAAACCGATTCTTTTGGGAAATCCGAATCTGGACTCTTACTTTGACGAAGACGTACAGTGGCGAAAGAAAAAGTGCATGCACGTCTGCAGTTCAAAAAGCACTCCACTTAGACTCTATCCGATAGATGGCACTCTATGTAGCTGTCACCAAAGACAGGGAAACTCAAACTACAGTGGCGATCCCGAGCACGCTAGATGTTATCGTATGTCACCTTCACACTTACTTGAGCTAATGCACCACCAGAAAGAAGCGGGTTGCAGTCTTCACTCTGAGAACGAAAATCCCGCGTACAGCTGTTATTGGAATTTTCGACGAGTCACCCGAGAGGACCACCTACCTCTTCATTCACCCCACGGTGAAGAGTATTTGAATTATCGGGATGAAATAATTTGTGTTCCATGCGCTCTATCGAGATGGCTACGATTTAAGAAACAGTGCACCGAGCTTCGTCTCCCTTCACCCACCATCTCTGCAATGAGATTCAAGCAGACAATGTCGTGTACGATAATGTCGTCAAAAGATAAATTTCCGCGTGACTCAGAAAAGTTAAACAAGTGCTTCGATTGTGAAAATATATTCGTGATAGGACACTTTACATTAAATTCAATCTTTATTAAACATAACTCAAAGTTGATGGACCAGGTTGCACGTGTAAATGATTTTTTACAAACCGGATTATTATCAGAGTTTTTTATTGTCATGGACGAGAAGATTGTTACTTTGATTAGAGAGAATAAACAGGTTGCAAATAAATCCGATGTACATGAAGATTATGAAGGTGCGGTTGATGTGCAACGTTTTTAATTTTTTGTTTGTTGTTCATATCGCTAGCAACATGCGTATGAGTGTGCAAAAGTTTTTTGAAATATTTCCCCTCTCCACAACTAAGCTCTCTGACGAGACGACAATTATCAACAAAGTAAAATGTAACTATCGCCGCTCGACGCCCATCCGTTTTCGGATTTATTGCGGAAGTACGGTTCTTGCACTTATATTTACTCGCAGGACCAGTATTATTCCACTATTTTGGCTAGCCAAGCGAAAAGTGTGCTATACTGCTCTAGTAATTATTAACCGAGACGAGAGCGAAGTCTCCCTAACATACGTTGACTCTGGAGATCGACATGACTTTTGCACCTACGCCATTAACTACTTTGAAAGTCTATTGGTACGCGGATGTGGTAGACCATGCCATGTCAAATTTCCTCGCTTCACGTCGCATTCCTACAGGTAAACATTATATTTTATATTTTTTAATTACGCACATCGCAATAACGTTTTTATTTTTTACAGAAAAAAACGGATCCACCCATTTTTTATAGGATTTATTATTGACTACTATCTGATATGTGAAAAAATGCCTCGATACGTACCTAGGCTTTCACAACTAGTAGGATTAGCACGTGAAGTTTTAATAGACGGAAAAGTACATTATACAGATAGGGAAATTATTTGGCTTGAAAAAGAGGAACGCTTTTATGAAGAACGACATCGAAATAGATTACATGAGGAAATTAGCTACATGTCAGACGACGAAGTCGACAAGGAGAACTACAAATATTTATTATAAATACAACCCTCACCACTTGTTCAGCGTCACTTTTCGACTAAACTTCCAACAACAAACAACTCCAGAAACCATGTTGTCTAAAATTTCCTTGTTGTATGGTGGGGGAAGCTGCCAGTCGATGGCTCTCCCCAACTTACTTCAAATTAATCAACAAAGTTTGTGCTCGCAGTTAAATAATAACAGCTCCTATCCATACGACAAATTGGAGAGTGAAATTACTTACCTCCATAATCGGTGCTCCACAATCCAAGAAAACGCACCAGCGTACGACGCCAACCATCGACCATTGTTTGAGTACGTCGAAAATATCTTCTTCATGTGGCGTGCATCTCTGGATCGAATGGAGAGCCATGTTCGGAACATCCGTGAAATAAATCGGGGGATGTCTCAGTCTGCCCCACCCGACTTAGGGTCCTTCTTCCTCAATCTCGTGCAAATGAGATACAACAGGGCAACATGTATCGCCGAGTGCCCACCAACTCATCCCACCATGAGTAACACCGAGGTGCTTGACAAGCTGATCGAGCTTCTGCCGCTCGTGATGGATCTAAGCGAGTAAGTTTTTTAAATTTAAAATTATTTTTTCCCTTTTTATTTGTTGCAAAAATATTTTATTTTTACTCTCTATTTACTTCAGACCTGCTTGGACAATGTTAGGAATTGATCCTCCCGCATTACCCCTGGCTTTAACTCGCCCCGGCTACGATGAGGCGAAGGAGGCGATGTCCAAGTTTCACACCGATCATGGAACCGACAACTTTCCAGAGGTGCATCATCCTCCTCGGGTGTCAGTTACTGGAACCGACTACCAGCCACTAAACATGCATGTGGCTATGCATCTTTCGCATTATCCGAGGGAGGACACTTGCACTTCCCCACCGGAGGAGACTCCTGGCCCCTCAACATCCAACCGGAGGACTTCCAAACGAAAGCGGACATCTCCTCAGCCGTTTGTCGCGCAGGAGCTTCAGCCCAAGAAAAAGAGAGCTGCTCGTAAGGCTCCAGCAAAGAAGCGAGCTCCTTGCAAGAAGCCAGCCAAACGACAGCAGCCAAAGAAGAAGCAGCCAAGGAGCCAAAAGTCCGTTCGTGACGAGAAGCCATATTCCCCAAGCGACACACCGAGGTACAGCGCCATGTCCCCGGATCCACCTCGCTCCCCCACCGACTACGATGAGGATGATGACCACTACGGCTACACTCCCATTTCCCCGGAGCCTCCGCAATATTCACCCATTTCTCCAGCGCCTATGAGTCCACGCTCTCCTTCTCCATATTCTCTCACCTTACCCCGCTTCAACTCTCCTGAGGGCTTCGCTAATATTCCGAGAGGCCCCACTCCATCCCACGAGTTTGCGTTCATCGATGATGACGGAAACGATATTCTTCTGGATCTTACTACACTTCCTCCAACTTCGATTCCCTTGTTTGATGATGACGAAGAGGATGATGACGATATTGAGGTATTAGCCTGTAAAATTGAAAATTGATTGTGAATTGTGAAGCATTTATTACTGGTGTTGGTGTTTTTTAATTTTTGTTCTATTATAATTGAGTTAATATTTAAATATTTACGTTAAATTAAAAAGTGAATTAATAATAACATTGTATACTGGGAAAACGTGGTGTTAAACTTTGAATTCAAAAGTAGTTGGGATATTTAATTTAATTATTGTTTATTAATTTTTAATGGAGTTGGTTTAATTTAATTATTGTTTATTAATTTTTAATGGAGTTGGTTTAATTTACTTGTTTTTCTTATGAATTAATAAATCCAAGCACTATTATTTGTTTTCTTTTATCCCTTTTGTCGTTTTTCTACTATTATTATTATTATTACCACTGACGTTTTTTTCATATCGTTATAAAACCAGCAAGTACATTGTAAATTATTCACTAGCTACCATGCATACCATGTACTTATACCCCTACTTGATAATCTTTACTAATATTCAATTTAAACCAAAGCAAACATACTCAGTAATATGGCTACATTAATACATAAATACTAATAGCCTTACATTTTTTGCCCATATACACTCTGATATCAAACGAAAATCATAAAGATACATGTATTTTGTACGAAAAAGGTGGTAACACAATCACCCCCCCTCACTACAACTGTGTGAAAAGATGTCTCTACATAGGTAAATCAATAACCCCACTCTCCCTACTACTGTGTGAAAAGATGTCTCTACATAGGTAAATCAATAACCCCACTCTCCCTACTACTGTGTGAAAGTATTAAACATTAAATCTATTCACTTACTTCTCGTCGGCTCCCCTATTTTTTCCGTTCCGCTTATGATTTTTTATCTGATTGCTTTTTTATTTCATGATTGATGCGATTATATTATTACTATGTACACAAGTAAAAAAATCCTTTGTTGGAAATGTTTTCATTTGAAATTTTTATTACAACCATACAAATATATATACCAAAAAACTATATTTTTTAAAAAAGTAGCCCAATATTCCCGAAATTATGAATACATGTACTATATTTTTTCATTTTTCCCAACACCAAATTATCGTTTTTTTGATCTGATATTAATTCAGGGTAATTACTTCACGAATAATGGCCACATCATCATCATCATCATCTGTATTCTGACGCTGCTGCTGCTGCTGTTGTTGCGGTGTCAGCTCAATGCTTCGTATTTCCATGGCTTGCTGCTCAGTGGGCATGCTGTGTATGTAGCGACGCAGCATGAATGGTAGCTGCGATGACGACGACGATGATGATGATCCTTCTGATGAATGATCAGAGACAACGAAGCTGTCGTCGCTAACTTCCTCCTGCCTTGATTCCCCAGTGTCACTGTATCCAAGAGAAATGCCATTTGTGATGGTGGATGCCGGACGAGGAGGCGCGCGATGCGATGAAACCCTCGGTCGTTGCCATGGAGCTCCTCCCGGAGGTCCCCTCCGCGATGATCCCCCGGAGGAGGATGATCCAGAGGGTCCTCCGCGTCTCCTCCTCCTCCTCCTCCCGTTTTCCACCGCAGCCCCAGCTTGAGCTATACAAAACAATAATAATAACCACGTTTTTTATTAGTTTTTGTTCATATTTTAATCATTTACTGGGATTTTTTAAGTTTAAAACGTACCTCTCGGTGGTGGCGTCATCCTCCGGATTGCGGCTCCCCCCCGCGGTCCTCCCCCCGATGATCCCCCGGAGGATGAGCTGCTGCTGGAGCCTCCATGTCCCCTCACATTTGTCTGCCTGACGACAGCGGGAGCTGAAAAAACCACAATAATAACACCGATTTTTTAGCTCCTATTCTTTTTTTCTCACTTCACTTTCACTTTTAAACATTAAAGATTACCTCTCTGTTGCGGTGGTAATGCCTGGTTAAATTGTCGCAGTAATAACTCCAGATGAGCCTGAGTAGCCCTTTTCTTCTCCTCATTGTGCTCATTGACCCGAGCTGCCCGGTCCAGAATCAACCCCGCCTGCAATTTTGTAATCTGGCACTTCATTCCCTTCTCATGGTAGTGGATTAACTCTGATTGCTAAAAGAAATAAAAAGAAATAATATTATTAGCATTGTTTTTTATTATTTGTATGCTTTTGTCCATGAATACACTCAATTTGCTTAATATTACTTACCAATTCAGCTATAGTATTCCGGGGATTAGCATGGGTTGACCCTCCCCCACGTGGTGCGGGAAAAAGGCGGTCGTGATCTCTATTTATTTCCCTGTTGTAATTAGCCATGATATCGATTGATTTTTTATTACGAGCGTTAAAAAAAGTAACTTTTTCTCCCACTGCAGCAACAACAACACTGGCTACTTTTTTTCGCGTAAAAAAATAACCCCAACATTCCTCCACACACACATATTCACACATTTTTACGCTTATCCAGTAATACGAATATTATGCGTATAAAGTAACGCAATTCGATATATTATGTGTACCTATTTAGGTAACAACATAATACAATCTATAGTTTACATTTAAAAAATTCCGACCGATATCACACTAAAAAATCGGTATTTTGTCTCTATTTTGCTCAGCCACCAGAGATTCGTGTTTACATACACTGATCATTACCATCTGATCAGATAAACATTGAATTTCTGATGGCTGAGCACTCATTGTTGTCGTAGTCAACCAGCATGACAGCGAATATACCTTTGTAAACAAAGGCACGCTGGTTGTGTTTGCATTCTCATGAAAAAAATGAGCAATAATAATTTGCTCTTCTCCAGTACGTACACGCTGAAAATGCGTACGCGAAAAAATACGCACTGCATGCAAATATCAGAGGTCATTTCCCTCTATTTTCGACGCGTCATGCTCGAAAAACTCAAACACAGCGTCTCAAGCGTTTACGCTTGAACGCCCCGCACGAAATACCTCTCCCTCCATTTGAAATGCATGGATTTCTAACTGCCATTTAAGTCTTAACTCCAATTATCGCCTATAACAGTTACTACTCTTGATTACAAGAAATATTGGGCAAAGGGATTATTCAACACATCTCACACGCTTAACCATAGTTGTACAAAAATGGATTTTTTAAAGAAAATACAATTGTTAAAAACTACATTATTTTGTATAATCTCTCAATATCGCCAGTTTTTTGGAGATTGTATGAATTCATAAATAAATATGCTCAATTGTTAAATTCAATGGTGCCTAATTACTTCATTTGGAGCTGGTGTTGTGATGGAACGTGCCTGCCGTTATTCCGACGACACCATTACTCAATCATATCATATACAAATGTTGCACAATATTCCTTTTTTGTTATTTCAGGAAGAACAATTGTATTGTTTTTCATGCTGGCGCCCTATGTATGTATATGTTGCTGGTCGTATTACAATAACAAAAACTGTAATAATGTATTTAGCTACTCACACAGTTTGAAGCAAAGCAGCTAAACAAACAAACTCGTTTTTTCCTTCTCATTGCATTCTATAGAGATAACAATGGACTGAATATATATACGTCCCCTTGACAGTGTTTAATAACTCATCAGTTGGATGGTTGCGTGTCTCTGCATTTTGAGCATTCCCCTATACATACAACAAGCTATTACGCTGTTTGGCTTCCTGTCATAATTCAATCTTTGGCTAATTGTTTACCATTCCAAATTTCCTATTGAATCCAACAATTGATTGGATAGAGCAATTTGGTAAATAAGGCCAAGCGTTCTCCATATCACTTGAAGTTAAATAATCTATGCACGTATGATAGACGATACCAGTAATTTGACGACTGTAAATTGAAACGAGAACAAAGGGGCAGTTTGTGGTGACGCAAAGCAAAAAAAACTTGACTATTGAGACACAGTTACACGTAATACTTCAGGAGCGTCCTGTTCCGCGTCCGTTTACAAGTAAAGCATCATTAAACTTTCGTCAACCGTTCGATCGGTCTACCATTTGTGGGATATACTCATTAACTAAATTAGCATTTTTCTCTCGAATTGGGTAGTAGTTCGATATTTGAATTGCATACGTTTGTTTCTGTGCTGGGTTCCGTATCACTCTCATTGTACTCACATTTGCTTTCTATTGGCAACAATTGCTTGCATCGTAATGATCCACTACAAATTATACTGCCAGTTGTGGCTCATTGTGCAGTCGATTGCATTCGCGCATCCCGTCAAAAACTCCGCCTGTACTAGAAAGCAATTTCAAGTATTCACAGCGGAAATCAGCAACACATCCTCAATTCTCTTTGGCAGTTTCGAGGTTTACACGCACTCGTTTGAGAAGGAGTGTCTGGTGGCCCTTCGAAACGTGGTGCAACTTGCTTTTAATAATCAGTCCATGTATGCGGGAAGACGATTTGGTTGGAGATACTCAAGTCCGTCGCTCGTAATCCTGTCGCCACTTGCAACAAACAGCACACATGGCGCATACCCGTATAGAACCTATATTCACTTATGCTTCTACATTCACTCGGTGTTCATATTTGTTACTGACGAAAGGACGATTCGAAATGAATCGGAAATATTCAATACTGCACGGGGTAATTTGCCTGCTTTGCAACTTATTGTACATTTTCATCCAGACAATCCCGAAACTAGTGCAGACTATAGAATTGTATGCAACGGTTACTGCAAATTTGGGACGCGTTCCTTTAACCTCATTTCGATACGTCATTACCTACTGCGGCCAGCTGAAATTCACAAATACATTTTCCGACTTGCGAATAAGAGAAGGATACAGGTATATTGCTTCTCGACATGTGATAGATATATTCTGTTAAAATCTAATAGGCACACAAAAGTATGTTCCGAAAATGAGATAAGACCATCCATCAACTGCTTTTCTCATGCTCGAATAATGTTTGCCACTTATGTGACACAGATGTTCAACTTCACCACAGAATATGTTTCAAAACATTTTCGCTTGGATGATTCAGTCACTGGACAGTACGTCCTAAACGACTTTACACGCGCCAGATATGGTCATGAGTTTGCAAGATCGGGTATGTATTATACGCATCAAAGTTCTCTTGTATTAAGTTCTTGCAGTGTCAGCACCGGTACAGGTCAAGTGAGCAGATTGGATTACTCTGTTTGGCTCTTTCCGTTTTCATTTCCAATTTGGATATCAGTTGGCAGCGTTTTTCTTTTAGTGATGCTAATTATGTCATTCAACTCTATAAAACCGAGCCTGAGAGCGACACTGGATTTGTTTGGAGTTTTCATTGGCTCCTTTGCCATCAAAGACGGGCGTATTTGTTCTCTTGTTCTCACCTTTCAAGTTACAGGATTATTTATTTGCATTTTCTATGGTAATGGAATTACAAGTATCATCTCGGTTCCGGCCGCACCCAAAGTGCTCGAGACGCTAACGGAAGCGCTTGTGACTGGGTACAAAATACGAGTACCAATCGGCTCTTTCCCTAGCGACCTACCTGCAGAAGAAGCGTACAAAGCCGACTTTAAACTCAAGGGTATTTTGGGTTTGCTCAACTCCTCCTTTGAATACTTTAATGTAACATCAAGATATAGCCAATACAAAAATGGAAAGTTTCTTGGAATTATTAATTCATTTGGTGCGTCATTAGAAACACGGCGGCTAGTGAGGGAACTTGGCACTAAGGTCAACGTTGATTGCTTTGTAATCCCAGAAATATTTTCAAATCGGATGACCTTCATGGAAGTGTATACTAACAACAGGGACTTGATCATTCAAACATTTTCCAAATTTCTTGAAAGTGGCATCAATAATCAATGGAGCAAATGGAACGAGCGTGCGGAACGACTCAAACTAGGCCCCGAAGTTGAGACTTCTACCAAAGGCAAAACGGTTGTCAAGAATGATCAGATAAGCTGCAACAAGTTCCTGTCCGTACTTATTTTAGTGTGCTGCGTTCAGCTAATAGCTGTACTTGTGTTCTTTTTTGAGCGTTACAGGAACAACGAAACCACAGTTGTTGTATTATAAGCTATAGTGAAAGGTAATAAGGTAAGGTAGGTATCTCAGTAATCGCAGCTTCTATGTTGTCAATTAAAAAGCATATGATTTTTTGCAGCTTTTTGGGTTTTATCTATTTTGCTGGAGTTTGCTATAAATACGAATCTCGACACAGAATATTACGATATTGATAGGTTATATTTATGCTAAATATGGTGTTAATGGAACATTGAACGATTTTCTAATGCTCATTTTATTTCAGGTTGCACTATATATACAATAATTTTACAAGGTTAAATCATGTATCGTAATAATATTTATGTGCGTAACTAGATCAAAACAATAACAATAATATTAACAGAAGATATTTATATAGGTATGTGGTTAACGATGTACACAATAATATTTTGGATAATTACATAATAGTATTTATAAAGGTAATTAATTCTTTACACTTGTACACAATTTTATTTGCTGTTTTATGAATTACAATGAATAAAATTGTATGCAATTTCCTGCAAATATGTATTAGCTTGGCTGTATTCATTTGTGTGTATACAGTCAATTTAAATAAAAACAAAAGTGATTTCAGACGGTTTTAAAATCTATTTGAATTGTTTCACATCTCATGGTTGATTTTTTGCGAAAGTGTCTCCACTTTTCATTAAGTATATGCGCTGATTATGACACATAATCGAATAATCGTATAATTTTAGTTCGAACTTACACTTGCATCAACAATTGGCATTAAAGTACTCGATATCATTATTTCCGTTTTTATCTGTGGGACAAGGGTAGTGTTTTTCGCTCCATTTATTAATTCGTCCATTGTATTCAAAGGCTAGTTCCGTACAATCCAGGAATACCCTGCCATTGTCGATACTAACCTCCAATTGGGAATAATGCATAGTTATGATGACCAATCTTCTTGTGCATGCTTAATGTAAGCAGCACATCAATGCAAGCGTCCTCCTCGACGATATGCTAAATACGTTGTACGCTTGCGCTTAGAAATGACATGTTTAATTCACTTGTAATTTGTTTTCCTCCAAGGCTCATACTGTATGTGTTGATCGGCATATCATATTAAATCATTTATGTCTTTAGAAAAAAGTTCCACGATAAACTGAACAACCATTGTTTTTAGTTTCAAGTGGCGCCAAGAACTCTTTAAATGAAGCAATATGACAAACAAAGCCAAGCATGCGGATAAATGATGTCATTGGAAAACACAATTTATACAAACAAACTATCTGTAAGAATGATTGTATCTTAAAATTAATTAATATAATTAAAATGATCTGCAAAGGAAATTGGACAGACTTATCAATTCTGAATTAATAAATCAACTTTTCCGTTGTAATTCAGTTCAGCTGTACTGTCAACATTCAAAGATATTCCGTCTCTGAAGGGCAATACCTTTCGTTCTCCGCCGAGAGTCGGTGTGGATTTTGAAATTACTAGCCCAATATATTTTACTATTCGAATTGGCGACCAGATCAATTAGATCATAGATCGATCATAGATCGATGGTGTTTTGTGCCAATTAGAACTTCACTAGAGACTTGGCATTAATTTACATTGCGAAAGTAACTTTTTCTAGATGGTAACATTTGATTGGCGGAATATGATTCGAATTGTCTCCGCGACTTCCCTATATGTCAGTTTGATGAGTTCATTATATGTTACAAATATTAATGGTTGGAGGTCCCTTTAATCTTGTTATTACATCCTTTAATTTCATTACAGCCAATATATAACTAAATTGATATTTTTTGCGTCGCAGTCCTATACCAACTTTCCGCTACAATAAACTAGACGTAAGCTATAGTAACCTATATCCTATCTTTCCTCGAGTCATACGTTTGGTATCGACACGAAATAGTCTTTACCACAGCAGCCAAACGTACCAAAAGTAATTTCATTTCTGTACAGAAATTCAGAAACCCACTGCAAAGTACACATTTCTTTTGCTTGTATCTATGTATCATGTTTGCTGCACCGTAAAACCGTTTCAGCACCCAATTTGAGAAACATTGCCACTTGATTTGAGAACGCAATAAAAATAATTGTAAATTTGTGGGCTTCTCCTTGCGTCGTCATGTTAACTCCGTTGGTATTGAAATCGCTGGACATTTCATATCAGTTTTACAGCAGAGTCCTCCGATATCCTGGTGTTATATACATGGATACTTTCAATTCAAAATTTATACTTGAAAAGGATAGGAAAGCTTGGAATATACTTTATCTTTACATTTTGTCAATGTCCCTACTGTTTGTATGCTCCTGTGATATCATACTTGAAGTTTGGGTCTTTCGTACACTCGACCTGGACTTACCTGAAGCAATGCTGAAAGTGATGATATTTGCAATGTTCGGACTTTGTCTCACTCTGCTTTCCATCATACTCCCTTGCGTCGATATCATATTTCTCGATTACTACAACCGACTGTTTAAATATAGTCAGAAATTGACAGGGACTTTCAAACCAGGCAGAATTGGATCATTCAAGTTTCTGCTGAAGCAAGGTAATAAGAATCATCATTGATGGATTTGATTTCAAAAAGATTTGCCAAAATATTTTTCAAATAGTTTGTAATTTTATTCTGCAGAACTACTCAAGTATCGGGAGGGACGACGATGCGACTTACTTGGTTTGGCAGTTTGCAGCCTCACATTGGGATCTATACTTGTTACCATCATACTTGCCCCGATTTGGGTCCACCAAGATTATGACATGTTGGGGACGATATACCTCGCAAAGTTTCCGGCCATTAATGACAACTACATTTCCAAATACGCATTCAAATCGTTGCGATTTTTCCTGGTGCAATGGTGTTTCCTAGAATCCACTAGAATGTTACTCATTCTGGTCATTCCGTGCATGACAAAGGACTTGATTTACACGAAATGCCTAAGTATCCTTAAATCGCTCCCTTTAAACGACAAAACGCTTTCGGCATACAGCCAATTTCACTGCATTAATCAGATCGCACTACCGTTCAGTGGAAGATGGAACGGTGCATGGTTTGGTTATGGTATTATAATATACTCGTTTGGTAATTGGATCATTATTTCTGGATGGAACTACTTCCCTAAAGGGATTTACTTCCCGATACTAATATTGTTGGGTGGTGGATATTTTCTGGCGCTCCGAGCAATTCCGTTGTTTGCCAGTGCTTACGAAATTAGTACAGCGATGGTGAAAGCTTGGCGTTTCAAAGTAATTGAATATCATAGATGTAATCGGTTGTCCTTATCCAAAGTTGTGAGGGCTCAGCGGCCCATATTTCTATGCTATGCGTTTGCTAAATTTGACAACACTACAGAAGTGAATTACTTTTCTAAGGTAATCGACTACACAGTTAATTGCCTGCTCTTGTTGTAATTGTGTTTGCAAAACTATTTACTCTTTTTGCACAAGATGTGGATACAACAATAATTATATGATCTCATAATATTGATTTTGACTTGGAGTATATAGAAATAAATATGTAATTAATGCATATTAATTATTAACCAATATCCTCATAACTGGTAAGAACAGATGATACTGGCTAATAGTAGTTCTTCATAATACGATCAATTTAGTTTTCAATTTAGATTAGTATTGGTGCGCGTTTTGTCATATACCGCAGTAAAGTTTAGAGTTTCCTATAAATTACGAATAAAAATTAGTAATTAAAATTATGGAACAAAATTCTGACTTCATTAGGGCTCTGACGAAAGATGTAATAAATAAAATAATAACCATGTGCCCATATTATGAAAGTAAATTAATATAATTAAATTAGTTATATCGTTAGACTTGAAAAAAAGCCATTAGCTATGTCCTATTATTTCCAACATGACGTCATGCGTCATGGCTAAAAATGCTGTCGGTATATACTGCAGAGGAGAAGGCAATTTGAATGATGTGTTTATAGGCCCTCGGTATCTGTGTTAGTGCGTCTAGGCTGAAGTCTTACGAAGCAGTAACAGACATTAAAGCACAGAAATTAGGACAGTGTGTAGAAACGTCATTCATGTAGATTGGGAAATTTTGAAATGTCCGGTACTGTTTATATCGGCTCATGTGATATTTTAGGCATGTAGTTTTTCAGAATGACACAACAATATACGTACATTATGAAGGACTATATTTACAATACCGTGGAAAGAAGATTTTAAATTACATTCTGAAGTGTGAGGTGTGGTAATCATTCTGTACAGTTGTGGCAGTAGAATATAAAATCTCATAATTTAGTCGTGTTTATGGTGAGTAAAAATTAATCGAACACATAATCGTTGAGCTTGCTTAGTGTTGATATCAATTTATCGTATAATTCCTATTGGGAATCAAATCCGAGGCAATAGGCAAAAAGTTGAATACTTACGCACCTTTCTGGTGTCACGTGGTGGAGTTAACCTTTTTGACTTCCTGCAGCTCGTCAGCTGTTTGTGCTTTGCTTTTGCTCCCTCCGCTCTCCCAAACATTCAAACCACAACAACAGTTAATCTATATTGAGATAATTACATAATTAATCGCTGTATATGATATGACATCGTAATCGCGTTACATATTTCATTTGTGCAGTTACTTATGATTTGCCGTTTTTCATTCCTTGTTGTTTGCATTCCAAAAGCAGCTCACAATGATACCCCAAGTTTTTCCTGATGGATGGGAATTGGGGAATGTGGACCACCCCGTCCCAACTCAACTCTTTATTACTTATAGTTTTGCAATTAATATGTCCTAGTATACAATTCCATGCCAGCAGCAATGCATGCAGGAGATCCAACTACAAAGGCAAATGAAAAAATAGGTACATCGTTAATTACTATCAGCCCCGTGAACAGAATAATTGTGCGGAAGTTGAGACTTATCAATTATGTTCCACACGGAACACGAATATTAATTTCTGTGGCTCGGGTCAAGAAATCGATATTCCCATTCGCTGAGTACAAACAACAGTGGCTTTAAAGTTGGTGTATTTTTCAGTTGGAAAATATAACTACATTTCACATTGCATTCTCTAGATTCGTCTTCATAATACACATCGTTGTTTGTCATTCCTAGCTACTTTCCTCACGCTGCTATCCACATCACTTCAGAAACATTTTATTCGACCATTTCATAATTAGCAGGAAAATTTTACTGACAAAGTTTTAATTTTACATCAATGTTCACATGATAGCCAATCAGTAATTGCTAGTTCAGTTTGACTAACTCCGCCACTTACGAAACAGGGTGGAGAGCACAAATCTTCCAAATAAAGCCATGACAGAACAAATATAATTTATAGCAAGCCTAAATATAAAGACGATGGCGATCATTTCAATAACTTGATGACAATAGACTGAAGTGAATACAAAAGAGCGGAATATGTTTACGTCAGCGGAAAATACAGAAAACAACTTGTCAATTGAAACTCAGTCGGACGTAATTTATCCCGAGCGTCCTGTTCCGTGCTCAATTTAAACGTGGAATGCCATTCGCCCTAAGAAAAACTTCCATGTATTACGGTTATACGGATTATATTTGTTTTTGTGATTAGTTTTTTTGCACACTCATTCTACTCACATTTGCTTTCTTCTGGCAGTAATTACGTACTTCACAATGATCAATTACAGACTCGGCTGCCAGTTATGGCTCATTGTACAAACAGCTGCACTTGGATTTCCCGTCGAAGACTCCGTATGCACTACAAAACAGTTTCAAATATTCACAGAATGGATCAGCAACACATCCTCAACCCACTTCGGAAGTTTTGAAGTTTACATGCTCTCGTTTGAAAAGGAGTGCCAATTTCTCCTTCGAAACGTTGTGCAGCTTGCTTTCAATAATAATTCCAGGCATATGGTAAGGCGATTCAGCTGGAGATACTCGAGTCCGTCGCATGTGATCTTGTCGCCACTTGCAACAAATAAAAGTCGTGGCGCTAGCCCATTTTATACCTATAATCATTTCTGCCTCTACATTAAATCGGTGTTACTGCTTGTTACAGGCGAAAGGACCATTCGAAACGAAACAAAAATATTCCATACCGCGGTGCGTAATTTGCCAGCATTGAAGCTGATTATACAATTTTAGAAGGGCAATCCCGCAGCGCGTGTAGACTATAGAATTGTATGCAACGGTTACTGCAAATTTGGAACGCGTTCCTTTAACCTCATTTCGATACAGCATTACCTACTGCGGCCAGCTGAAATTCACAAATACATTTTCCGACTTGCGAATAAGAGAAGGATACAGGTGTTTTGCTTCTTTTCATGTGAAAGCTATATTCTGTTGAAATCCAGCAGGCACACAAACGTATGTTCCGAAACTGAGATAAAACCTTCCCTCCAATGTTTCGGTCATGCGCGATTAATGTTTGCCACTTATGTCACAGAGTTGTACAACTTCACCACAGAATATGTTTCAAAGCATAGCCGCTTGGACGAATCATTTACTGGACAGTACCTCAAAAATGACTTTACGCGCGCTCGATATGGCTACGAGTATGCAAGATCGGGTATGTATTATACGAATCAAGAGTCTCAAGTATTGAGTTCTTGTAGTATCAGCAACACTATTGGAAATACTAGCATGTTGGATTACTCTGTTTGGCTCTTTCCGTTTTCATTTCCAATTTGGATATCAGTTGCTAGCGTATTTCTTTTAGTGTGGGTAATAATGTCCTATAAGTATAGAAAACCAGGTTTTGGAGTGGCGCTGGAGATGTTTGGAGTTTTCATTTGCTCGTTTCCTTTCAATCGTAGACGCACCTCTTTTCTTATTCTGTGGTTTGCATTAACAGGATTCATGATCTGCATTTTTTATGCAAATGGAATTACAAGTATCATTTCGGTACCTGACGCACCTAAAGTACCCGAGACGCTAAAAGAAGCACTTATTGCTGGGTTCAAGATTAGGGTTCCCATCGGCTTAGTGACCTCCCTGCAGAAGAAGCGTTCAAACCGGACTTTAAACACAAGGGTATTTTATATTTCGTCAACTCCTCGTTTGAACACTATAATGAAACCTCAAGGTATAGCCAACACATGGGCGGAAAATTTCTTAGAATTATGAAATCATTCGGGGCATCATTGGAAAATCGGAGGCTAGTGAAAGAACTTGGCAGTAACCGCAACGTTGATTGCTTTATAATCCCAGAAATATTTTCAAATCGGATGACATTCATGGAAGTGTACACCAACAACAGGGATTCGATCATTCAAACATTTTCTGCATTTATTGAAAGTGGCATCAACAGACAATGGAACAAATGGTTGGAGCGTACTGAGATGCTCAGGTTAGATTCCGAGACTGAGCGTTCTGCTAAAAGGAAAACAGTTATAAAAAATGATCAAATTAGCGGCCAGAAGTTCATACCTGTACTCATTTTAGTGTGTTGTTGTCAGCTGTCTGCTGGACTCATGCTCCTTTATGAGTGCTCCGAGGACATCATCACTAGTTTACAACAGTTGGTGTATGCAATTTATTATAACCTCTGTGATTCCCGTTCCGTTACCGTTTTAAGATCTTAGGCAACTATAGAACAATACACTTTCATGTAGTCGCCACAATAGGGGGAATGTGTCGATAGTGCACTGTATCATATATCACAATAATGTATGTTTGTCGTACTTACTTAAACCAATATAGTTAGCGTGATTGTTTTAATGAGTAGCAGACTATTCCTCATAACGTGCTAAATTGAAACATTAGCTTCAAGTTATTGCTCCTGTTCATATTATTTCGAGGATCAGCGTTAGTTTTGCTATGAAATACTTAATCCGGTTAAGTGGACATTACAGTATTGAATTTCAATTTTCGTATTGTATAGAAGGCAGATTTCTAGTTAGACGTAAGCAATTTCTCCACAATGGTGAGGAATGGATCTATTTAACATTAGCGCTTCACTACTGATGCTTTTGTATTAATGACCTAGCATACAATTCTGCAGGAGCTGCAATGTAAATAGTGTTTAGATAACATGGAAAAGTTGGAATAAATAAATGTACCCCAGCGCGGCAGTGTCAGACAATTGATAATCAATTTCATGATTTCGTGTTTGCCCTTCTAGATTATCCTAAATTTGGGTCTCGAATTCACCTGTTATTTTATTGAGTTGTATTGATAAATAATGTCGCAGAAGAATGCTTTACAATATTTACCTGAATAAATGACCGCGTTGCATAATTTTCATAATCTTTTCGCTTAGTGGTGATGTAAATGACTTTATTTCAAGTCGACATTTTCAACCTTGGTTCTACAAGGGTTTGGTGACAACGAGACGCTACAATTTGGATGGCTTGTGTTAATACACTTCACTTACGCAAACAGTAGTTACATGGTTAACGTGCAGTCCAATGGGTTGAGTTTCATGTAATTTGAGGAAGTGGAAGTTTTCGTAGTCACCACTCACAGTCCGGTAATGCCTACAAGTTTTTAGATGCACATCGACAATCGTAATTAGTGTCTTCTCCTACTTGGAATATGCAATAACGGAGAAATATGGCTGCATACACATAATCATCCAATTTTACATTTTGGACCCATGGACGTGTATTCCATGTTCTATTTCCCTTCACAGCCATGTCTGTGTCTTCATAAACATTTTCCCTAATCCCACGTTTGATAAGTGTTATATGACCAGCATTTTTAGATGTACGCGAGGATTCTCTGATACAGCAGCTGTGCTTATCTAATGTGAGAAAATATATCATATGAGCGTATTGCGCTATATCAAAGTTGGTTCAAGAAAAAGCCAAGTTGAATATAATTTGAATTGACGAAACTATAGGACAGTAGCTAAGAACCTGAAACCAGGTTTAATGTATAGAAGTTGGAAATGAAAATGGATATGCGTAAGGATTTCAAGTATGGATTATTTTTCCAAACTAAGGAAGTATAATGTATCATGGAAGTGCATTCGGTAATGAAGACAATAACTAATAGCTCCGACATCCAAGTTCGTTCTTAAGAAAAAAAATAACTTATGATCAGTAATCCGTCTGTAATTAAACGGAACACATACATATATGCCTATGATTTCAAAAAAAAAATTGCTGTTTGATTCTGGACCCCACTAATGCAATTACACAATTATAAATTCAATTTACGCATACTGTTTGCAGCAATGCGGTATTTGGTATTACTCATTACGTTAACCAAAAGACGTAATATATAATGTGTCAGTATTGCATAGGATGTGTGTTAGGCAGACATGGTTCGTAGTCAAAAACACGGTCGGTTAAAAGTTATGTTGACTGGCTCTTTAATGCTCAAGCGGTCAAGAATCAAACCGTCATACATATGTTACCCTGGTATAAGGGCGATAAATTCAAATAATTCAATTTAAACCGAACCAATGGCCATGTTGGTTAAAAGCCCGGCTCTAGCCACCTTTGCTGATGAGCGAATATAATTTAAGTAAATTTAAATTGTACAGTATACCTAATTTGAAAAGGTTGGGTACATACTTCAATATTGTAATAGCTTATTTAATAATTATGCGACTTAGTTAAAGTGACCGAGCCCTACATCAAGATCAGTTTGTCCGTCCGTCCGTTGTCCATGATCCCCTGTGAGTTTGCTATTTCGACAAAGAATGCTCATATTTAAATTATGTTTCGATATTTAACAGCCTGTAACTTGAAAATGAAGCACAGGCGTCAAGTTGAAGCACATTGGTCAAAGGCAGACGTTAGCAATCGTTCCAATGGTACATTTTATTCATGATAACATATGGCAAGCAGGACATGATTCGACTTGGCCACTTTCCTACATGTCAGTTTTATGAGTTCATTATATATTAAAAACTTTAATTTTTGGAAGCTCATTTAATCTTAAAATTAGATCCTGTCATTTCGTCATACCCAATATATAACTAAATTGATATTTTTCACGTCGTACTTGAATATGAATTTTCCACTCCAATTTACTACACATCAGTTCGTGCAAACTTTTCGGACTTCCTCCTGTCATTTGTTTAACATCTACTTGAAATATTGTCAGGAGTACAGAAGCCACACATAACCTTAATACTTTAATATACATACACATATAATATAATTTAAGAAATCCACCACAAATCCATCATGTTAACTCCTTTGGTACTGAAGTCGTTGGATATTTCTCACGCGTTTTACAGCAGAGTTCTCCGATATGCATGTGTTATACACATGGACACTTTCAATTCTAAATTTATACTTGAAAAAGATAGGGTCCCTTGGGTTATACTTTATCTTTATATAATATCCATGTCGCTGCTGTTTGCATGCTCCTGTGATATCATACTCGAAGTTTGGGTCTTTGGCACACTCGACCTCGACTTACCTGAAGCAATGTTACAAGTAATCACGTTTGCAATGTTCGGACTTTGCCTAACTCTGCTTGCCATCATACTCCCCTGCGTCGACATGATGTTTCTGGACTACTACAACCGTCTGTTTAAGTATAGTCAGAAATTGACGGGAAGTTTTAAACCAGGAAGAATTGGGTCACTTAGTTTCCTGCTGAAGCAAGGTAATAATCTAAGTTCATGGTTTGTAAATATTATTTTATAAAAAAGATTTCAATAAATTATAATTTCATTTTACAGAGCTGTTCAAACATCGACAAGAACGGCGATGCGACTTGCTTGGTTTGGCGTGCTGCGCCCTCACTTTGGGATCTATGCCTGTCACGTTCCTACTTGCCCCACTTTGGGTCCATCAAAACTATGACATGTTGGGAACGCTATTTCTCGCAAAGTATCCTGCCATAAGCGACCATATTTTCCCCAAATTCGTTTTCAAGTCGTTACGACTTTTCCTAGCACAATGGTGTGTTGTAGAATCCACTAGAGTATTTCTCATCCTGCTCATTCCATGCATGACAAAGGATTTGATTTACACGAAATGCTTGAGTATTCTAAAATCATTTCCTTTGAATGAAGCAACTATTGCTAGGTACAACCAATTTCACTGCATAAATCAGATCGCGTTGCCGTTCATTGGAAGTTGGAACGGCGCCTGGTTTGGTTACGGGATCATACTATTTTCATTTGGTAACTGGATAATGATTTCTGGATGGAATTATTTCCCTAAACTGATTTACTTCCCCATATTATTATTTTTGGGCGGTTCATACTTTCTGGCGCTCCGGGCCATTCCGTTGTTTGCTAGTGCTTACGAGATTAGTACATCGATGTTGAAATCTTGGCGCTTAAAGGTAATAGAGTGTCATGGACATAAGCGGTTGTATTTGTCGAAAGTGGTAAGAGCACAGCGTCCAATATTTCTATGCTATGCACTAGCCAAATTTGATAATGCTACGGAGGTAAATTACTTTTCTAAAGTTGTCGAATATACAATTAATTTTCTGCTCTTGTTATAGTTGTATGTGTTGATATGAAAAATCGTCAAAATAAGTAAATATGTTATAGCCGGATAGAAATGTGTCCATATAATAATACCAATATGTATTCTAAGCTAAAACTTTCTGCATTTCTATGTCATGGCACCTTCACCTACATGGCATATTATGCGAATGCATAAATTTGCTTCTGATCATGTTAACTTCCAAAACGCCAACGAATTTATATGCAACTACATTTGTGTCATAACAGAAATTGGCTCATTTTCTCTGCATCGGCATTCATCACTATTAGAAATGGTGTTCGAATCTTGGTTCATTATTTAATACATTTATCACTCATCAATTGCAAAAAACTGAAACATGCCGTTATTGCATATCCGAACCTTGTCATTGTTGAGCTACTGTCATAAAAGACAAGTGCCAAGGTGGCAATAAAGTGGGCATGCAAATCTGTAATTAAAATTTTCGACCAAAGTTACGAATTCATTACCGTGCTTACGAAAGATGCAATTTAAGCAAAACTAACAATCCTGTGTCCATTAGATGGAAATTATTTAATATAATGAAATTAATTGAATCATCAGGCTGATTAAAGCCGCAAACTCGTATCATGTCCTGTGTGACGTAATGGGAAATACCACTTATTACCACAAATCTTGATGCTTGGATATATATATATATATATTAACGAAAAAAGTAACCATTACAGAACATTATTAGCTCCGTCACTCCAATAATTACAGTGGAAAGCAATTTTGCGTTACAAGGTAAGGAGATATTTTGATAAACATATCCAACTAATGGAGTTTTTGACAAAACATTGTGACATTCAAAATCACTATAAATTCTTACATGGAGCTCCTCCACAGGCTTATAACATGTTCCAGTAGAATAATATTCTAATGTAATCGGAGTATGCAATCCTAATAACAGTTTTAAATTACATGAGCAGAGTTGGAACATTGGTTCAAATGTCGGCCACGTGGAGGCAAATGACGCCACTATATTAATAGGTCTTCTTTATGGTTAGCATTAGGATGGAACTTTACCGAATATAGTATTCTGAATATAATTAAAAATCACATTAACTTGACTCAAATCAACAAGAATAAATATTATGTAAAATAAAATTAAGCATGGAATATATTTGCAATTAGTCTCATCTGCAAGGAAGCACGTTTGGGTTTGTTGTTTGTCTACTTTAGTAGAATAAAGGGTCACTAGTATGGTAGCAGCATTGACATCCCAGATTGTATTCACGGCTAAGTAGATTCATTATTGATGATTGCCATGTCCCTACGAATTTGTTTGCATAATTTTCGAAAGCATTTCAATGCAGTGAAGATATTCGATCGCATTACATTAGAATGATATATTTTGCCATACAAATCCACATAAATGTGTAATAGCATTTTATTAGCAGCAATATGGCTTTTGGAATTACTAAAATACATATGCATATTTAATTCAAACGCCAATACGCCACGTTCTCGTAATGTCTTCTTGTGGCATAGGGCATTGATTCTAACATACTTCTGAGCTTAATCGACATGACATCTATAAACGGACGTGGAAATTCTTACGCACCTCTGTAACGGCGTAACGTTTCTTCAGCCGGGATCTTCGATTTCTTACACTTAATAAGTTGGTCGAACTTCAGCGGCTTTGCCGACCGCTTAAATGTCCGTTGTCTTATCGACAAAAAAATTGCGTTACGGATTTTTGTAAGAATTTCCACGTTCGGCTTTAAATTACATGTGGCAGCGCAATTAATACTGTGCACAAGAATGGAAAATTTCCGCTAATATAATAAATCCATGGTATAATTATTTTAGAAAATATTCCATTTAAATATTTATGATATATTAAATTTAGATTCTGAGTTTTAGCTCGGATTTATATAAAACTACACCAGCATACCTGGATATATATTTTTAAAATTTAAATTTGGTAACACATCGTATACCAAACCATAGTAGTGCCATGTACATATGTAAGGAGTCGTGCTGTTGCTAACGGTTATTCAAGTTGTTCAGAGCAATTTTTTTGTGGGGCAGCGACAAGGACATTTGGAAGGCAATAACTTTTAAACAGTATAGACAGCTTCACAGATTCAAAATCTTATACATTCGTTAGCCATCACATCCTGTCAACATGTTCACCCCACTGATATTAAAGTCGTTTCAAATTTCGCACGCATTCTTCAGCAGAGTCCTTCCGTATCCGTGTATAGTATCTGTGGACACTCGCAACAATAAATTTGTACTTGCAAAAAGCCGTACAAGTTGGATACTGCTGTATATGCACATTTTGTCACTCTCGTTCCAGTTCTTCTGCTCATGCGACTTAATCCTTGAAGTTTGGATATCACACTCGATCCACCTTAACCTGCCAATAGCAATGCTGCAAGTGATTTTGTTTGTAATGCTTGGGCTTCTCCTGAGTATCATTGTCATCGTGCTCCCACACTCTGACGTCTTGTTTCTCCAGTACTTCAACATGCTGATTCGATATAGTCAAAACGTGACGGCTGGCTTGCAGGCGGAAAATGTTGAATTTGGATCACTCACGTTCCTACTCAAGCAAGGTTTATCTCTGCAAATTATTAAGTAATGTAGTTACCGACGTCGTACCTAATATATTGAAATTTCATTTCAACAGAGTTGCGGAGACTTTACCGAGGACATCAATGTGATTTACTGGGTTTGGTCTGTTGTTATCTCACATTGGGATATGGCTGTAGGATTCACATTTCCCACATTCTTGGTCTATCGAGACTATGACGCCCTGGGATTATTGCTTCACTCCAAAATACCACTTTATATCAGTCATCCTTATCTCAAGTATCCCATCAAAATGATGCGACTGTTCCTTTTCCATTGGTGTTCGCTAGAGAAAACTAGAATATTTCTGACTGTCCTTATTCCAAGTATGGCCGAAGACTTGACTTACATCAAATGCTTAAATGTCCTGAAATCACTCAGGTTGAGTGAGCTAACAATTTCCCAATACAATCAACACCACTGCATTGATCAGATAGCGTTGCCGATAATTAGAATCTGGTACGGCGCAATACTTGGTTGCCGTTTGGTAATATTTGTATTTGGAAATTGGGTTATTGTAGCCAAGAAAGAAAACTTCCATCTTCCAACTCAATTTTAGTGGACGATGGAAGAATTGGACGAAAGTGTAAAAAATGGACGAAACGGAAGAAAGTGGACGGAAATCAGTATGAGGCTACGTTTACATGGGAAACAAGAAATAGGCATACGAAAAGACAGGGCAAAAATGTTGCACATATAAATATTGATCTTTTAAGTTAATCTTGATCAGTTACAAGTATCCAATTCAATGGTAGCTTCATTATTTTTAATAAAACACTACTCCCGATGAAATTAATAATGAGTATATGAACAATTACCTACGTCACATAAAGGGACTGTAAAATTGAGTGTATAATGAATATAGGATAATATAATGTGCAATAAACGAGATAATTCTGCAGTTTTCATTAAATTGCATGATTTGAAGGTTTCGAGTAGTGTTGCTCTTGCTCATTTTACCTATTTTTACTTTCGTCCTCTTTCTTCCACTTTCGTCCAGTGAAAAATTCTGGAAGAATCCACTTTCTTCCATTGGAAGAAACATTTCATCCAGTGGACGGTCATTCTTTGATTGTAGCAGGATTTAACTCTCTCCCAAAAGCACTTTACTTTGCAGTACTAGTTTTAATTATACCCATATACATTGTCGCTCACATGTGTATTCCGCTGTTTGTTAGTTGTTATGATATTAGCACGGAAATGTTGAAGACTTGGCGTGCAAGGGGTTGTGAGTCAAGTGGTTTCAAGCGGTTACAGTGGACGAAAATTGACAGGGCTCAGCGTCGATTGCCAAATTTGACCGGGACGCACAAACGAATTACTTTGCTAAGGCGATTGACTTGACGGTTAGTGCGCTGCTGCTGTTGTAATTTTACATGTACGAGCAAATGAAAGTCAGTATGTCCATGGTACTATGCTTATATCCGTTATAAAAATAAAATCGTGGTCTCATTTTAGTGTTGCTGATAACATCCAATGCTCAAAATGTTCCGTGAATTATTCGTCACTGCATACCTATTCAGTTTCAACGGCAGCTTATCTTCACCAACTGAACATCTCGGTATCTGAAGGCAATTAAAAGGCTTAGGTATGAACTCATCCACTTGCTATATTTATCCACACTGACAATCAATTGAAAGCTGCCGCACGCTTTGATCGTAATGAACTATATTTGACTTTATCGTATCTGGTTGATTGACGTCTTCCTGAAATCTATGGTTCGACTGTGACTAATAGCCAACAAAACCCGAATGAATATGATAACAAATGCTGAAACGTCTGGTAAATGAATATGGGAAGCTTTTATCTCCACCTAAAAGTTACGGCAATACATACGGTGTCAAATGGGTTCATATATAAGTAGTGCACCCATTTTCTAAATTGAGTCATTTCCACGTCAAACAGTGTGTGTGCAGGTTGCTGCTTCCATTAATGACGTATTAATTTTTGGGGCATTGTATCTTGTGTAAGGTGTACTTGTACATGTGTTAGTGTGAATACTGTGTATATTTTTATTTGCTGTCAGTGGGGCAATTATTTTTCTAAAAGTATTGCTGTATATGACTTTGGTCAGAAGAGTGTAACCCTCAAATCTATAGATGGCATCTGAAGAAATTCATCCAAATTAAGCCGAAGGAACAATATCAAGGTAATATTTACTAGTAATATTATCAAGTACATGCATTAGTTTCTCAACAGTGAATAGAGAATTAAATTGAATGATCCCACCATTGTCATATCCCGTTGGCTTCAGATAGATAGATCACATTCATAATGACATGCACTTGTACCGTTTAAATTTGACCGTGAAATAGCTTAACATAATTTAGCAACAATTCATCCACTGAATAGGCACTGCAGAACGAGTTGGTCTCAAACGCTTAAACCTGTACATTGTGCATTCATACATTTTCATTAATGAATTTTATACATATACTTATGTCTATAATTTGTGGACTGCCAAAAATTGATCATTGTCAACTCAAAATTACTATAAGTGCATGTTTAGGTATACTATGTGCATTACAGTAATGGACATTCGAATTCTACAGGTAAAACTCTAATCCAACATTTTAACAAGATTTATCTACCGTGAATGGTACATAAGCTACAGCGCATGGCATCATTATAATATTTCAGCACATTTGAAAGCCGATATCGTGATGACTCATTTTGGTTTTACGTATAGCCTGAATTCATGTAATCTGTGTAAGTATTTACAGTTTCGTGGGAACTCAACAGATAACTGCAGATAAGCACGGGAACATCAACCTGCACACAATTCCATTTTTCACTTTGTATCGTACACACATAGTTCCGTGAAAATAGATTATAATGTTGATAAGCTGGACATTTAGTTACACTTGTTTCACACTCGGTACATATTCGGCCAGTTCGTTGCAAATTTACAGCCAAATGATTACATCATTGAAATACCTGCATATGGGCAAAAACCGAAGTACCTAATAACGTGTTTGGCCATATCTGTCAAATAAATATAACTGAAACCGTAATGTTCAATTCACACCCAAGCTTCAAATACCGTTTTATCTGAAAGAGCCTTGACTCATTGGATATCAGATACGCCTGATTGCAAAGCGATTTCTTTACTGGGCAGAGTACTTCAATATTCATCTTTGTTGTATTTTCAGTTTGAAGAAACGGCGTAATTACTGCTACATAGTCAACATGGAAAAGTGGCAAGAAGATTGGATTACCCTGAACAAGCCATCTTTAATTGAACATATCAACTGTAACGTGACTTTAATTAGCCATCTTAGAAAGCTTGGGGTACTGACACCGGGCGAGTCTTCCAATCTGGTAACCATGCATATAATAAAGTAACCTTACCTAACTGGATAATCTTAAAGTCATTTGCGACAAACATAAAATATTGTAAATTCATGTTCAATTTTCAAGGATGCTATAGGAAGGTCAACTGGAGATATTACAATGGCTAGCTACTTGTTAGATATACTAACTCAAAAAGATGGGGCATACAGACACTTGGCAACAGCGCTCCGGGAATGCAAGCAGACAGGAGCTTTGAAGACACTAGTTTCTGGCATGCAGGCCCACCTGCTTTCTGGAGACGTTCTATTTGAGGGAGTGAAGATACCTCTGAAGGAAGCCTGCAAGTCAACGGATGCTGATCGCTTGAAAACAATGATAAAAGAAAACTGGGATGATTCACTATGCGAGGACATATTGTCAGGAAAGTCGCCCCTTGTAGCGATTGACACCATTCCTGCCCCACTTCCCTATTACGTTCCGCGGTCCCTTTCGATTAATCACCAACTTGACCCGGAAATCTTCCGAAAGCTTCCAGGCGATATATTCTGCATCGAAGGAATTGAGCTACATCAGCTAACCTCCTTGGCCAAACGCACACCAAATTCCACATGCGACCTATCCAGAAACCAGATCCGTCGCCTGAATGCAACATTTATCCAACTGGAGTGCGCCATGCACTTTCAAGAAGTATCCGTCCAAACACCAAAAGCGGTCCACTGGATCCAGTACCGACAAGGAACCTTCTTTTACGTAAAATCCAGTACCGTAGAAGGATTCAAGAATGTTCAACAATTTCTGACCAAAGGGGAGCAGGAAGCTGTCGCAGAGAACGAGTTTATCCAAACATGTTTGAACGCTACCACAGATACTCCCGTTCTTATTTACGACTCGCCGGGAATGGGCAAGTCGGTACTCTTGGCTCAACTGGCTCGGCAACTCAAGGCGGGGAAGCCGCAGAGCAATGTCATATTTCTTCCAATCTGTGACCTGGTCAAACACTTTAGTTCACCTGATGGGAATTACACCACTGCATCAATAAGGCAATCGCTTGTAAGTCTCATCACGAAGAACAACCTTGGACGATGCATCGTTGAGAATCTGTTGGAATCACCCCGTCATCGCGTGGAGCTGTTTCTGGATGCATACGACGAGGTTCCGGAGGCCACCCTAGCCGATGTGGACAAGATTTTGGACGTCATGGCAAACGACTGCAAAGACATCCGAATGTTCATCACCACCCGACCCGACAAACGGCAGAAGTTAGAAGACATGTTCGGTGTTATCGGCTACAAAATCAAACCATTCGACCACTCTGACAAGATTTCATTTTTTCTGAAATATTGGGAAAATATCCATGCTGCTGAGATTACGGAGCAAATTAAGCAGTTTGCAGAAAGTTGTGTCGGGATCCTAACGGCTAGTATATCCAGTGACGAGAATGACGTAGCTGGGATTCCGCTACAGTGCAAAATGTTGGCCGAGCTTTTCGCCAGCGACGCCAAGTCAGGTGGTCTGGCTTTCACCGATGAGGATCTTCAAATCACTTCCGTCAACAAAATGTACCAAAAGTTTATGAAGAAATTTGAAAATGAGGATCGTCTGCTCTGGGGTTTCCATACCAATGAAGCACTGCGAGTCCTTTTTTCAAAAGAAATCTTGAAGGAAGACGACAAGCTGCTGTGGACAAGAAAGCAGTTTACAAGGTGGGGATTCTGGAAAAAAGCAGATCGGACCCTGGCGTGTATACGTTTGTACACAGGTCGTATGCAGAGTTTTTGGCTGGAGCATTTCTGGCACGGTGTGCAATTGTAGGATTCACACCCGACATGGATGCAATGGAAGGCTTCGATTTGCTGTTTGGACAAGCTCTGACCTACTATGTCGACTATGAGAACGTATACTTCAGTTATGGCGCCGTGATGAACTTTTTCAACTTTCACCTTACAGAGTTTTATCCAGTAAGAAGCGGTGTTGCAACCCTGAAGGATGCTCTCAGAAGGAGCGATTATTACGACGCGCAAACGGTTTTCGATTTGCTTCGGGCTTCCCTACAAGCCAATTGTGTTGACTTGGTCAAGTTCCTACTCGACTTGTATCTTGACCTTGACAATTCCGGGGACATTCCGGCTGGTGTACTGGCCTTCAAGGATCCTCTCGATGATACTGATGACTGGGGAAGCAATCAGACAGAAAAGCTACAGCTTCTATTTGGCCTCCGTGAACTTGAGAATTTGAAGAATTTGGTGTCAATTGCTGCTGAATATTCGTCCCTGGAATTAGTGAAGATGGCATCCCAAATTGTTGAAAAGATTACCGGGAAACCGTTCCATAAATGCGAGTACTACAACAAAAGTCCGATTCGTGCCGCTGTCGAGCGCGGCCATTTCCAAGTGTTCGAGTATATTCTCAGCTGCGACAAGGACAAATTTTACACGGAGCCACTACTCTACTGGTGTTTGGAGAATACCCATAGAGACTATCCAGGGGTGATTGAGGGCAAGGTGCAGATCATCAAACTGGTTTCCGAAGAAAGGCGGGACATTCTTAACACAAGTCATTCGGTATACAAACATGTGCCATTGCTGACCCTAGAGGTCCATCTTGATTTGATCAAGTGTATGATTGAACAAGGAGCCGATCCTATCGCATCTGACGAGTACGGAAATAACATAGCCCATGGAGCTGCGTACTACTCCAATCCGGAAGAGTATCATCAACTTGTCAAGTTTTTGATTTCTCGAAAAGCTAATTCGCTTTTCAAACATCGAGGATTGGACTACCTTACACCAGTTCACAGGGCACTGCAGATGATTGAGCTGAAGACGGAAACTCTGGAGCTCCTATCAACCGAGTGTAAAGTTGACTTCAATGACAACTATCCACCGTTGGGAAGCGAATTGGCCTGCGCGATTAATGGGGGAAGGAGCGACAGGGTGATCAATGATATCCGTCAGCTGGGTGGAAAGAAGAAGAAGATGTATAGAAGGAAGGGATGCGTTATCCAATAAAGGTATTTCATAATTTAAACGTATGTATGTATTGGAAGCTCTACATTATTTCGCAATGAGAATACTTTAATCTGTTTATCTGTTGACTATGTATGTCTTCCAGGGATTTAAGGACTAATTGGGTACGTTCTCTATTGTGGTGCTTACTCACCAATGCAACAAATGTGTTGCGAAGCAGACACCAGCTTCAATTAATGTAACATAGCATATATTGGTTTTAATGACATATACATTATAATTGTACTTCCATTTATTTCTTTAAATAGCTTTCTTAAGTAGTTAAACTAGCGCGTCCTGTAACCGGGTTATTATGCCATTGCGGCAAATCCATTTATGGTAATATTAATAAGTTGAAAAACTATAATGTATGCGGATTTCTGTTTATATAAAAACATGCACACCAAAACTGATGAAATAAAATCAAAATGTTGAGGAACTCTGCTGACAGAGAATAGTTACTCACTTACGTATTGCACACATTGAGTGGTATAAAGCGAAACGACGCATTTTCCCCACTAATGATGGATTCCAAGCACAGTGAAGATTTATTATAGAAAGTAACATTACATTATTGTGGAAAATATTTCTTGGATGATGAGGACGTAATTAGCAAAAATGTATATCGTTGTTTCACACACGCTACGAGAAAATACCGGAAAACATTCAGACATCAATATTACACAGTGCTGTCATACATATTGGCATTTGTTACTTATAAAAAAATAATTCGCGAATATGCCCATATGATCATTAGCAAATCATAAGCAAATGTTTCGATGCGAAATAAAACAAATATGTTCTCATATTTTCTACTGTAACCAATAGTCCAACTGACGCTAGTGTTAATGTTGGGCACGCGCCTCAGAAAAAGCGATAGGCTTACTCAACTCTCACTAAATCATTTGGCATTCCCCATTTGCCATCAAGTAAGAGAGGTTTATATGTTCAGCGAAAAATATACGCTATGAAATGACGTCACGCGTGATAACATGACGACAGTTATGGGTTTAGTTAACAATGAATTGATTTATGATTCAGTTGGTACAATAATTAACTACATCCATGCCATATAAACAATGATGTCGCTGGCATGCAGTCATTTACAACGTGCTAACGTTGAACGCTACGATAAAAGGAGCTGATCTTTCCCCACTTCGTCCATTAAACATATAGCACGAGAAATAATCTCAAGTTTCAACGTTCGCAAGGTCAATCGGTTCTACTAAAAAGTGAAGTTGATTTTCCAGTTTTATACCATTTTCTTGATTTAGACATACTGTCAACGATATGATACTTAAACTCGATGGATTGGTCAGTACGCAAAGTTACCCGGACGATCTTACAAAGTGCCAAAAGACGGCTGCCCGATTTCTCGAAAAGTCATGCAGCTCAATCTTTGGGTTTCCGCCCGAAATACACGTTACAGAGGACAACACATTAACCGCAGAAATGATACCAGCCGTATTCGAGTCGGCACTAATTCTTGATATTCTGCATCAGGTGGAGGATGTAAATCCAGCGCTATCATCCACCTTGGCTTCCATTGTGCTGGACAATAGACGAGAATGCGGTTTCTGGAATTACTTTCTGAATGTTGAGGATATATCGGCCAACATGTGTCCAAATGACATTGACGACACTAGCATTTGTATGATGGGTTTGTATCGTGCTAGCTATCTCAGCAAGTCGGAATGTCGTAGGAAGGAAGGAAGGAGAGCGGAGAGAGAAGCGTCTTTAGTTTTTTCGGAAATTGTTTTTGTGTTATTTTGTGTGTGGAGAAAGAAGAGTAACGACAGTTAAATATAATTGTTGTGTGTGCCTAACTGTTTTGCATAAAAATATATGCAGTAAAATAAAAAGTTAAAGTTGATTCATTCCCTGAAAACTTGTGTGTGTGTCCTGCCTAATTGCATCATCATCTAATCTAACTATTACTACTGCTACTGGAGTGTTGTCGGTTGTACAGTGACCTGAAAAGAAGTGTGTGTATTTCGCTATTGACCTGACCTGACGCTGGGAAGAAAGTAAGCTAGCTACCTAATTAATTAATAAGCGTTAGGGAGTCTACAGTGCATCATCAAACATCATCAAAAATATGCATACACCACATATTACGTTCTGATAATGTACATCTGGTATATGGCGGGTGAGTATGGAGGTTCCAAGGCCATTTCCACAGCACTTGCATTGGCGGCAATTGACAAAGTAAGGAAGGAGATTATTCAAGGAGACCACATTTAACATATACTTTTTATCTAACTTCAAAAACTTTTGGGTAAGGCTTCTGTGGAGATGTCAATTATATGGCACAATTTGTCGGCGTGTAAAACATATTGTCCCTAAATTAATTGTATGGGACTATGTTTCTTTTTTTAAATTGCCGTTTTGCTGGATTTAAGTTTTGGCATACCATTACAAACATAACTTCGACGATTTGGTCATTTTTTCGACTAAGCACTTTACTAGACATAATTAGTGTAGAGATTGGGTTGATCATTTTCTTGGACTACCTTGTAGTCAGGAGTATACCATCGGTGAAGTAATTTTCCATCCATCATAAAATAATTGATAGCGGCAATAATTTCCTATTACCATTATACAAACCTTACGCAATAACGGACCATAGCAATTTTTAAAACTCATTTTCCGTACACCATAATATCAATATGTGTTGTAAAGGAGAAATAGGCACACAGAAAACATATATAACACGGGCTGATAATTATGTTAGAAGGAATGCAGAGCTATTGTTGTTTATGGCTGTCGAATTTAATTACTACACATATAAGGAAAAACGAGCTTCATTTTCACAATAATTGCGTGATTCCTAATTGGTTAAATTTGTACATGTAATTTAGTAGTTTCCACGCTATGCAATTTGACCATAATGATTATGCTGACTTGTCTACAATAATCCAAAATCCACTAGTAACATCCGTCTTTTCTTCCTTGTGTAACATATCTCGACGCGTCCTCGGTGATATTTCATAGTACCCCTTTTTCTACCAATTACATAACTTTCTCCATATTAATTTGCACGCATCACTAAGAATTTGTTGCAGCGCATTTTGTGACATTCTACTGTCCTTTACGCGTTGCCATTTTGCATCTTTTGAAATAGATTGAAAGGCCTTGAAAACGTACGAGACATGTTCCTCCCATCTATCACATTTAATCAATAACAAATAGCTTTGGTCTTTATATCATGCCTCATGTGCTTGCTGAAGGTGAGCTCGTGTATTATGTTTCGTAAATATAAAATGTACTTCCTTGTACGCTCGTCGAACCGCGATTCTGACGGTAATTTCGTGCCTTCAAAGCCAATTTATTTATATGCATCCATCGCATGTGCACCTGTATGTAATTAGTCAATACTGCGGTTATGCAATAAGGAATGGAGGCACGAAAGCCAACAAGCCCAGAATACTATGCATGTATGTATGTATAATTATTTTGACGCTCGTGTAGTTTTGTGTCATAAATAAAATAATATCTTATGCACATGTAGATGAAAAGATTACTCTTGGCTTAAAATACAAAAGTTGTTTGTTTGTCAACTCATAAGTCTTTCGTTGCCGTTTCCTGCTTTTGTGTTCGTTTTGGCATTCCTTAGGCGACAGTGCTAACAATATAATTCTGTAACAGTTTCCAGATTCCCAGTTTTCCTTACCACCAGCCATGAATTTCTCAAGCATCTGCCGCATGTTGCTGCGACAATTGCGCATATCGAACCAACAAGAAATATATCGTTGTATCTTAGAGTCCCCTGACATAAATCTACAGTATTCCATTCTATTCGATAAATTGTGGAAAACAGCTAACTTGGCAAATTTATTTCTAATAAAATGGAATCCATCCATTGGGACCTTAACGGAAACCAAAACCCGGAAGGATCGTCGTAATTTCTACCTTTGGCTATTCTTATGTGGACTGCTAATATTGTCAGTTGTGCTCCAGGGGCTTCCCCGTCTTCAACAACATCACGTACGAGAAAGTCTCTCATTTACACATCACTTTCTCTACATTATTGCCGTCGTGGCAAATGGTTCCGCTTATATCGGCTTGTGGGTTATTCATCAACACAGACGTGAAATCTGTCTATGGATTAACGGCATTGTTGCTGTGCAGACAGAACATTCGTCTCGTAAGCAACACCAAAAATATGAAAGATTCTTTTCGGATATAATGTATACGCAATGCATATTGGGGATAATTGTCGGATTCTATTTTCTGCCAATCGCATTTGCTCCAGGGATATATTTGTGGGATCCTTGTAAACCAGCTCTAGCCGGTTATTGGTTAATTCCGGAGTGCAGCAACCTTGTAGTTTCTTCGCGACCATTTCTAGTGGTCAATACGGCGCTAAAAATATTGGTCATTGCTGCAAATCATTGGATCTGGACTGCGACGCTGAGCCTAACTTGCGTCGCGTTGGGAGTTATCAACTTGATGTGTGTGTCGAGTCTTAATGGAATCATTCGACGGTACGTTTAAAAAATTTAAAAAACTTCGGAGTTCAAAATGTTGTTACAATTTGATATAATATTATTTAGCCACATGACGGATGTATTACTCGGGAAATATACAACTTCAGAGGAGGCGACAAAATATCGAAGGATTCAAGTTCTCGCGCTTATAATGAATAAAGTTCAAAAGGGCTGGCTGATGACATTGGTAGTCGTTATGGCTACATTGGTGCAATCATGCTGTCTAACTTTGTTTGTGAAACTTATATCAGTTGCCGACGATTACATATTTGAGCTAATTGTTTTTGCATTTATGTTTGCGGAAGCACTTATTGTCCAAAATATAATCTTGTCACGTATGGCTCGGACACTGGCTTACTCATCGCAGGGGATTTGTAAGCTGCGGGCTCAACGTGGCAAGGAAAGTGGCACGATAATGCTGAAGGATATTGAATGGAGACGTCGATTTTACCGAAGCTGTCCTCCCGTTAAGGTAATGTTTGGATGCTTAAATTTCGTCGATTCTGTCACACCGCTCAACTGTATCAATGTCGGAATACAACTGACTACCAACTTTCTGTTGACACAATAAACACATCAGTCCTTGTCATTTCAAAAAGTAGACAATGCCGCCAAGAAGAGCATCCAGAGCTGAAAGACAATGCACGGTCTTGATTAATGGCAGAACTAAAATGTTTACACATTTGCATGTCCAGAACAAACACTTCCATGTAGAGAAAATATAATAGTGTTCAAGTGGACCCACATACTTGTCACCTTAATACGATATTCATATAAACTCTTCGTTTCTTATATATGTAGACATCCTTCAATCAAAACTGTTCCTTGTTCATATACACTTAAAAATCCTACAAATGAATTCCTATTCATCCTTGCATCTTTGAATTCGCCTTTCTTTAGTAGTGGTTTCGAAGGTCTTTCTTGTTCTAACAATGAAGCTGATAGTATTTGTGAGGAGCAATGAACAAGCAAGCAAGCAACTTAGCAATGAATGACAATTGAACGACAGTGTAGAGCCTACCGAGTAAGCAATTGTATACCTTGCGGCTATCGCATAAAATATTCGAATGCTAAGGGTAATTTGTGTTGAACTACGTTGAAAAAAATGTAAAGCGAAACAATTTTTTACGCCGCCTTTTTAACTTGACGTTTCTTTTTCCGGGAATATACTGAAGTTTGCTTGACAACTGAATATTGATTGCATATATTTAAACCGATTGAGCGTATTTAGAAACCAACCATGAATAATTTTTATCCTCTATTCGTTCTAGTTATGAAACTGACACACTTGTTATGTTCAGCAAATGGGTTGGGCGCATCAGACATTCGATATCCCCATGACTCTGTGAATGCAATTTCCAAGCTTATACAAAATTTGCATTGCACGGTTCATTTTTCGTGGGAAACAAAAATGTCTGCAAACGCATTAAATACGTTCACTGATATTCAAACAATGGTGGCTTATTATTCTCGGATTGATGTCCTGAACAGCATGTCGGCATTCGCATTGGAATATACAAACCGCACCGTGTATTCCTACATTTTCATTCGCAAAAAGTTTTCGTTAACTTGCAGCACTCTACTGTCACGACGTACAGATTTCAAACATGATCGCCTCTTCCACTACTCGGATCTTCCCAACTATGAAAGCATAACGCATTTAACATTTCCATTTTTCTGGGTAACTGCGTCAAATACGGTCAACTTCAAATTCGTCAGACGAGTTGGACCTGACTTTATCCTAAGCATTATCACTCCGGTGCAGAAAGTGGACGAAGACGTGACGCATTTTCTTTACATTCCGGACATAATGACCACCGCAAAGATTATTGTGTTGTTTACCAATATTCATGGAAGAGGCTTTCAGTTTTACAAAAGTTGTATGTGTTGTGAGAAAATCAGATTGATATCCTCCCTGAGTCCGTCAGGATGGGAAGTCGATCTTACAATGAGAGTACCCACACTGGTGGAGAAATAAATACAAATTTGTGGACTTACTATATGTCAAAAAGTGCGCTGAAAATGATGCCACTCTCAGAATTTGCTAAATTTTAAGTGGTTAGCCTCTACGGCCGTTGGTGTGGCTTAAAGTGGCCAAATATAGCATGTTAGAGTGAATTCAAATATGGTAACGATGGACTTCTGGTTATCGAGACAAAATATATTAAATGCTTTAATATCCGGACAGTTTTTAGTGACCTTTTGGCAAAGTAAATCCAGTATTTATGAAAACAAATTAAAAGAAAATTTTGACTTTCTTCCCTTTTTTGCTATTTTGGCTCATCAAAACATTTATGATGAACATGAAATGAAATACACGATTGACTCCCATCGTCGTATTTATTGGTACTTGGTTCATGTGAGTTGACCCTACAAAACACGAACAATAAAATATTTATAGTTTGGTTCTTCTAATCTTTGATACGTACGTTCTGATTCTGATCTATTGGTAAGCGCATATTCATCTTTACCGGATTTTCAAGTACTGTAACATCGTACATTTAGCTACTTTATGACAAACCAACGGCTGTAGAGGCTGTCCACTTAACATTTAGCAGATTCTGAAAGTGGCATCATTTTCAGCGCTCTTTTTTACATATCGGAAGTCCCCAAATTTGGATTTTACGCTCCACGAGGTTGGGTACTCTCATTGTTAGTTTTGTCCCACGAATTTCGACACTAATTCCAGTTGAGCTTAAAGTAACTGCACTTGATATAAGAAAATATTTTTCTTTGGACTCAACGCGCTCAAAGTGGATTTGCAATCGCATTTTGAAAACATTGAGCATTTCAGCAGCTGCAGCTAACAGTTTAGTTAATATAAACGATTGCATGCTGGAAATTTTCATGACGTCAGAAAATACAAGTTCACATTGGAGATTCTGCCTATTGAAGCCAGCTTTGCCTCCAGTTCAAGCGAATATGCACGCAAGACGGAACCTATAAATATTGCCATTCCTCACGGAACTATATTTGATGGACTCCGATTTTCAGTTATACTTGGAAGTCAGGAATATTTTGGTATTGCTGGTGGCATTGCGAAATCAGACGTAACTCAAGTATTGTTGAGCCCATTGGACTGGCAGTCATGGATTATGCTAGCGATCAAAGCAATTTTGGTGTCCTTGTTTCTCTGGTTTATAACCATGAATGAAATGAAGATGCAACGCGATTGGTTCTGGTGGATGTATTCCATTTTACTTGAGCAGGGCGATGGCGATCTACGCCGCTGGAGAAATCCGAGAACAGGAAGCTTACTGTTAGCTTGGATGTTTGGCACATTGATTCTAAGAAACTTTTACAATTCGGAAATGACGTCTATTTTGACAACATGTTGGGATCCGGATAACATACCAGAAAATTTTGAACAACTTCTAGATGTGTCTGGGCCGTCCATCCTGCCAATTATAACGAATGAGCGGGTAGCCGATATAATTAAGAAAATATATAGTTTTAAAAGTGAATATGAGAAGGATATTTCCGGACGACTTCTGACCCAGATTAAATTTCTAACTGATGACAATATCTCCTCAATTATATTGAATGTTTCCATTGGTCTATTCATTAACTGTGCATCAAATAGTTCGGAAATTATTGAAGAGGAGGATTGGGGTATATACACCAAAAGGCTATCTACAAGGCCCTTCGCAACTTCTTCAAGATTCGTCATAGTTCGAAATACATTCCACACTTTTCCTAGAGAAAATGATGTATTGTTTCTTGCACAGTTATTGGAAGTCTTTGCTGGTAGAACCGTAATGGACAACATTAACGAGCCGACTGCATTTATTACACTGTATTTACTGGAGTGTAGCAAGGAACTCTTTAATTGCTAGCAAGTTTCCGAATTTTGTGGCATCCGTTGTCGAAACTGGGATTTACGATCGATTTAAGTTCGTCAATAAACTGTTTCAACTAGTCCAAATGAGGACAAAAGTTAACAAAACTGGTGGACTTGGGAAACATTTTAATGTATACAGTTTCGGCATGCAGTCACTTTCCAATGTTGGGATCAGTGGATTTTCAGATATAGAAGAGTATGAGCCGATAAAGCTGCAAAATATTTCTGTGATATTCGTGCTGTTCATGTACATGAACATGTGCTGCACCGTCGTCATTTTTGCGGAGAAATTAAGAATCTATTACGTGACATGTCATTAATTAGCTTCATAAGTCTATTTATCCTGATTGATTCGACCTGGATGGAAACCATGAATGAATTATTGGAAAGTGTTTTTCTCCATATTGAACCACGGCACGGTAGTCATAACATAAATGTTAATTCCTAATACGAGACAACAACACAACCGGTAAGTACTACTGGCATTAATACTGGGTGGTCAGTTATGAGGTCACGGCGCTTCGGGAAATATGACATTTATGTGATTACTGGAATCTTTCCTCTCCATCTCGGGGGTATAAATTTGTTCAACATAAATCCAATATCGTCGCTCAGCATGTTTACTCTATCATACAAATCATTTTCAAATATGGACCATTTCGCAGAGATAAACTCACAAGGGAAGTATCAGAATGACCACATCGATATGGTATTGTGAGATATGGCATATTTATCAATTGTTCGTGATAAATGTGATGGTCAGATCCGTTTTCCCAAATGGAGGCTTATATTCGCTCCACAGTGGATTATTGGTTTTCGCGTTAAATTTTCCCGCTTTCTAGATAGCAATTAACATGGGAGAAATTAAGTGAGGGAAGACCCCCCCCCCCCCATCTCACAAAATCTATATACAAGGTATCTAAGACCTCCCTATGGGTCACAAATTTGATTTTTGTCAATATTCATGCAATTTTACAAATGGAAACAATTTACCTCGCATAGCATTTTCTATACTAACTGATATCTATAAAACGATAATTCACTGTGGAGCAAATATAAGCCTCCATTTGGGAAAACGGATCTGACCATCAAATTTATCACAAAAAATTGATAAATATGACATATCTCACAAGGCCATATCGACATAGTCATTCTAATACTTCCCTTGACAGTTCTCAGAATCTAAAAAGGAGCTCCATGCAGATAGCCATCCTGCATACATAAAAATAAACGGTAAATATAGAGTAAGTAAATATGTGTCTTTCCCACACGCAATAAGTAAACCGTTCAGTGATGCATTGCGACATACTGCAGTGTCATAATGTACGCATTTACATCAGCTTAAATGTGTCACAAATGACTGGCTTATCTTCAATTCCACTCAAAATTGTTAATGATAAAAACATGTCATATATGCATAAATGTTCCGTGTAATGAGAACAGCAGCTCTAGAGTAATCAAATGGCTTAAGCTTATAATGAACATTTCTGGTATAATGCCCCCTGTTCCCGTACAGAGTTCCATGAATGGATTTAATTAACAGCAATCCGTAATTTTTGCATTGGCGTCTTTAATACATGGAGACAATAATTGGTGTAATTTCTATTGTTGTACTGATCGCTGAACGCTCTGGTAAATTCCGTATTGACAGTTTTCTAAATGTATGGAGGCTTTCTGGTAACGTTTATTATTTATTAACGTTTTAGATGCAGCCGGCTGTGATCCTGGATGGATTTCATACAAGGACGAGCCATGCTTCAAGATCTTCCCTGACGTAAACACTTACGGCGATGCCAAATCATTTTGTGCTAATCAAGGCACCGATGTTTCCATGCTAGTTGTTAAGAGTGGAGACTACCAAACGCTATTGGCCCAAGACACAGCAGCAGAAGATGAAGCCGACAACATGTGGCTCGGAAGGTACGATCCTACATCAAAAAATCATTTGGGAGGATGGTGATGAACGAACTTTCAGTAATTGGCAGGACGGCTTTCCAGCAGAAGATCCAGTTGCGGACTTCAAACATAAAGGTGGGGAAATCAAGCGAGGGGAAATGGGCCCATGTGAGGTGTTCGAAGAGAAATCTGTAAGCTTGTCAAAAGCCTCAGACGTGGACACTGCAGGATGCCATTGCTGAGATAAGACGACTTCGGATGCAGATCGAAACCAGCGTAATCCCTCTTGGGTCCACGTACGTGGAATACGATGGTCAACAAAGTCCGGTGGAACTGTGGCCGCATTGCACACTGTATCCAAATGCTTAAAAAATTCTCATAACTACTTTCATGACCTCTAGTTCGAAGGGCCACTTTGTGTTTATCTTTATATTTGTAATATACAATTTTAACCTGGTCTTTCCAATGGTGAAGGTTTCAGGTCAAAAAAGTTTGAAATTTGGCCGCCATTTTTAAAAAACCACCAAAAACCGGTACTTTTTTCCATAAAAGTTTGTTTTGCGGAAAAGTGCGCGCCTGGAGCGCCAAACGGCTAGCAGATTCGAAATCAGCGCCATCTTTACTCCTATTCCCACTAACACTTTGGCGTTCCAGCTACGCAATTTTGAATAATTAGTTAATTTGTGAACTGATTTCAACATTGGTTAGGGGGTCCTTCAGCATATATGTATGCAACCTTGCATAAAGAGGGTGTAAAAGGAAATTATCGAATTAGGAGCTTAAAATCGGTTTATCAATGTAAATAGATGACTTGATAGCGAAAATTGCCTTTTTGAAATACGAAATGTCTGCACTTGACGTGGAATATTGCATACATATATGCTGCAGGACCCCTTAACCAATGTTGAAATCAATTCACAAATTAACTAATTATTCAAAATTGCGTAGCTGGAACGCCAAAGTGTTAGTGGGAATAGGGGTATAAGATGGTGCTGATTTCGAATCTGCTAGCCATTTGGCGCTCCAGGCGCGCACTTTTTCCGCAAAAAAAACTTTTATGAAAAAAGTACCGGTTTTTGGTGGTTTTTTGAAAATGGCGGCCAAATTTCAAACTTTTTTTACCTGAAACCTTTACCATTTTAAGGACCAGGTTAAAATTGTATATTACAAATATAAAGATATACATAAAGTGGCCCTTCGAACTAGAGGTCATGAAAGTAGTTATGAGAATTTTTTAAGAATTTGGCTACGGTGTGCATTGGACGTGGGACGACATTACAATGACATACGCCATTTTCTTCTTCAGGGCATATGGGGGAAGGCGCTGGGAAATGGGGTGAAACTCAAGAGGAGTGTGCTTCCCGTGTCGACCAAATACAGTATCATCAACAGGTATCTGTAAGGTTTCCGGAGAATCTGATCCTTCCGTCAAGCGGTTGGTCACCTTTCGGGCATACTGGGGAGAACTATTACGCAAACTCAGGCGATACGACTCGCTACTATATGGCGTTACGGTATCACACAGAAGAATGCGACGTTCGTCCAAAGAACAGGGCTATCCGCATTTGGAAGCGAACAACTTAAATCGGTATGATGTGCATGATAAGAAATACACAGTAAAATAATAAAAATGTTCATTTACATTATAAAATCAGATGAGATATTACAATAAATAAATTACAATAAAGAGCATCACATTCAGTGATGTTGTGTAAGAATAAATTCAATAAAGTCACCGTGATCAATCATGTAAGAGCTTATGTAATCCAATTAAAAGACAATTGTCGCTTTTGACATGTATGTGTTTGCGTTCAAGTCCATTAAATGCAATACATGCCAAAGATTTAATTTCGTGTTGATTGATGTGCCTCTCCTTTTAACATTTTGACATTTCATGTTCCAGTTTCGGACTTCTGAGGGTTGGAAAATCCCAGTAGTATATTTACTTATATCAAATGCTTGTCATTTATTTTTCCGCCCACTTATCCTCGGGGAAACCCAACTCTTATTTTAGGGGAGGATATGAAATATGATGAAAGTACAACACAGACATTGCATGCGTTTGTGCTACTCAGTCCTCAAGATTATCAAATTGTCATCAGCGTTTATACCGTCTCGGTGTCAAGCTAACAGTAACACCATGACACTGGGCGGAAATGTGTTCAAGCTGTTTAAATGGCACTTGACCCTACAACAGAAATTTGGAAATTCCCCATTTACACGCACACTAATTAACGGTCGACATGCTCTAACATCCCATCCGTCCACCAGATTAAGATATATACAATTTAAAATCATTCAACACGCCCTATTTGGATTCATCATCTGCTTTCAAACCATTTACGGCTGGAATGTGCGGTCACCACTGATCAACCTGGAATGTCTCCTTTATTGCGTTGCAACAATTAGGATGAACTTTACTGTCATTGTCGCGGTGCAGCGACGGGTTATGATCAAAGAGTGCTTTAATCTTCTGCTGCAGTTTGAACGGCGACATTTGAACAGCATCCATATGTCATCGGAACATCCGTTCAATAAATCACAGAGTCGATTGATCAGCTTGACATAAGATGCGGGCATTACAACGGCACCCACAATATTGGTCGCGTTCGGCATCCAAAGATGGATTGAGAACTGCTCACCGGCAACCGTCGCATACTTCATGCTACCGCATTGCCCATTCCCGACAACGGGTGGTGGAAATACGACAAGCATTTCTTTAGAATCAGCACTGAAACTGACTGCAATTTCTACTTGGTCGTTCTGGGCAAACCTCACCGTAGTTTCGTTTTTCTGTTTTGTAAATTTTGAAATGTCGCTTGTGCCAGGATTTTGCTCCAGATTTTACATAAATTATTTGAAATTGGTTATTGCAAAGCGCTACGCCAACGACCAACATCAGATGGAAATTGTGAGTTCAGTCGAAAATGAACTTCAGATTTACAAGCAAGTTCAGCTACTGTCAAGAAACTATAATGTGATTCAGCAAGATAAAATCATTTATGAAATTTTCGGTCGCGTCATTTCTGGATTCATCATTAGCGTATGTATATGCACTAATTTTGAGCGGACCAGATATTTCGATTCCTTATTTACTTATATTCTTGGGTGGTCTGGTGACTGGATTTCACGGAATTTCGGTTTGTTTTGGCAACTTTGGAAAGGTTTATGACGATTCTGTTGATTTGCTGGAGTATTTTAAAAGGCTAAATGTTCTACATGGAGGAAGAAAGGAAACTAGATGTTCTGTTAAACAAGTGAACTCCCTGAAACCCATCAAGATTTTCATAGGAAATGTAAACTATTTCGATAAACAGACGCCCATTGTGCTTCTCGATTTTTGCATCACACAAATTGTTAATCTGCTATTACTCTAAATAAATTTCTTTCTCATTTGTTTCGTAATAAATTCTGAGCGAGAGCATAAAATTACATTATATCGACTTAGTTACATTATCGGTTCCATTGAAGTACTGTTGGAAATTGATAAAGCATTTTAATTTAGTTCTAGTCAATCGTATTATGAGATAGTTATGCACAAAGTTTCTGTATTTAGGTGATCAAGAGATATTAAAAAAGAGGCAATGAGAGTGTAAACAGTGCATCATGATTTGTTTAATGGGATATCTGCAAGCAGCCAAGTACATACATATCTGCCACATGGCTTATTCTGCATATAAAAAACCAACACCGCTTTTCTGTGTATATGCTCATGACTAGGACAATGATGTTGATGAAATGTGGAACAATTTGCAAGGGCATACACAGTTCTTAGAATCGATCAGCAGGACCGCAAAAATTGTGACACGAATAAAGTTCCTGGAAAATGTTTATCAGCTTAACCTGAATCAGAGCTCAGTATTGCGATCTATTCCAATTTTGTATATGCTCACATAATTGTGTCAACTGAAACGTGTTTGCGCATGTCAAAACTGCCTTGCTTATCTTACGTTTCTGATAAGGAGTGATACATACATCAGTAGATTTCTGGACTAATCTACCGTATTTATTTCGCACAAGGATTTCGGCTTACCTGTATTTTGCTTTAGCACAAGCGCAAGCTTTATGTAACTTTCAGTATTGCCACATCCACGGAAGCAGATACAACGCTTAACTTACATCACCTTGTATACATTTGATTTGTCCAAGAGTTATGGAGATACAATTCATTATATTTGCTGTCGTCTTGTTCATCCCGTTAGATGCAGGTAATGTTTATATCTTCAATTGGGGTTATTTCCATAATGGGATGGAAAGAAAACTTACGGCTATATGTGTTATTCATTTTAAGACGGAGCTTTGTGTGAAGATGGATGGGTAGCGTTCAAGGAAGAGCTTTGCTTCAAGACATTCCCCGAGCTGAAAACCTACGACGCCGCAAAAGCATTTTGCGCGGATCTAAGTAGTGACATCTACAACGCCTCTTTGGTCATTGTTAAAAATTCAGAACTTCAGGACTTTTTAGAGGAGAACACAAAAGAACACGTTGACAACCTTTGGCTAGGATGTAAATTCGATGCCACGACATCCAAATTTGTTTGGGCGGATGGCGGCGATCTACAACAATTTGATGACTTTATTAACGGCATCCCACAAAATCCGGATCCAGACTCTTGTGTAGAGATGCGGCCAACAACAGTCCCAGCCAAAACTTGGGCGGACGTCAGGTGTAGAAAAAGTAATTTGGTGATGTGTCAGAAAACACTGTCTTGGTCACTGAAGGATGCAATCGTGGAGGTAGCAAAGATTCAACAGCAACTTCAAGAGGTCAACTCACATCTTGCTGATGCGACCAAGGAAAGGGACGAATTGCGAGAGCACATAAAAACAACGGCTGCTAACGTGGTTCCCATTGGATTCATTTATGTTGAGTACGACGCACAAGCCAAGCCTGAGACGCTCTGGCCAAATTTCAAATGGGAGGACGTGACGGCTACATACGCCGGTCTTTTCTTTAGGGCACTTGGGGAAGGCGCTGGAGAATGGGGTGAAACGCAGGATGAATGTGCGCCCCGTATCGATCAAGTGCAATATCATCATCAGGCGTCGGTAAGATTTCCTGAGGATGTTGTCGTTCCGCCAAGTGGTTGGTCGGCGTTTGGGCATACGGGTGAGAACTACTACGGTGCGCCAGGTGAGAATATGCGTTACTATATGGCGTTGCGGTATCACACAGATACTTGCGGCGTTCGACCAAAGAATAGGGCTATCCGAATTTGGAAGCGAACAGTTTAAAAATGAATGTTTGGTTTGCTTTAAAAGATATCGTAATGTATCCAAATATTAATTTACATTACCAATACAGTTAATTAGTATTGAAATAAATTAGTTTACTTGCAGTAGTTCACCATTTTTGTATTATATATCTTGAGTAGTTTACGTTAGTGCCATGGCAGGAGCATAGAAAAAACGCTCATTTTATTAATTCAAAATTGTCATAATCATAAGAATGTGTTTTATTTGTATTTTATGATGTCCGACCATACATTATTTGGTGCATATTTTTTAACCACGTTTAACTAATTACGCATATTGCTAATCTGCTACTCGGGGTATACGAAATGGAACAACAGTTTATGCATTTCAGGGAATACCAGTTCACGAGTAGAAACCATTCATTACGTTGATGTCATCATTAGTCACGTTAGAATAGCATAATGACTTGTTTTGCTTTCTGTCCAGAAATTTTTTTCTATTTAAATTCATGTTTAATAGCTGATTATTGTTCAAGATATGATAATTATACCTTTTAAATCCTATCTAGGATATACTTTGTGATGTTAATTGAAAATGCAAAGCTAATGGAAAGGAAGAGTTAAGTGAAAGGGAATACAAAGGGAATGTTATTTCGCTGCCAATGTATTGCAATGTCTAATTGAATTCGATTCTCCGACAGCGTCTACGAATGTTTCAATATATAATGCTGAAATTGAGAAACGCGGATGAATATCAGCTAGCTCGTAGCTAGCCTCATATTCTGCAATGCACACAATCCTTGATATTTGTGCACGTGGAGATTTAGTTACCTATATTTTTATACCAAGCAAATAAGCAATGCTGCTTCAGCAAGAATTCAGAATCAAGCGCTATTCGTTTTGGTGAATGATTTATTGCGGGACAGAAATCATAATCAGTTCATGGAATAATTTTTGCATGTGAAGGGAATATGACATTCTCCGACTTTTCGTTACAAAAAAACGTTATATTTCTTTGTTTGTTGACATTTATATTCCTTCCCGAAAATGTGGCCTTTTTCTGAGCCAGTATACTTGTCAAGGAAATGTCCTTCTTAAATAATGCCTTCTTGAAATTGTGAATCTTGAAGCAATGCCCTTCATGAAACCTTGCCCTTGAAATATTTTCGTTGCGGACACAAGGACCATTTTGAAGCATCGCCTTCATTAATTAGAGAGTATTGGTTTTCACTTTGTTTCAATTCAAACTATCCCGCATTTCAAACGTGATTAATATTAATGCGCACAAAGTCGTATAAACATAGCAAAAAGCAAAACTATAGCTCATATTGACTCATCTTCCTGGCATGTGGAAGTTACGGCATTTCTTGTGTCAACTTCTGCTAGCTTGGGAGGTGGGAAATCCAAGCAGTATATTTGTTTATGTCAAAGGTTCGTCATCAGATTGACGTCTACTTCTATTCAGGGAGTTCCAGAAACATATCCTAGCAGAGCATATAAGTATCAATGCAAAAGGACTAACCTGTTAAAAAACACAGTTTAAATGCATTTTTGCTAGGTCCGAAATGTCAGCACACTTTCTTGAACATTTGAACCGTCACCTTGTTCAACCTACTGTGATGTGTATCCACGATGTTGGGTGAAAACGTTTTCAAGCTTTTTAAATTACACTTGACGCTTCAGGAAAAGTTTGGAAACTCGCCATTCACGCTCACCACGATTAACGGTTACCATGCTCTAAAACCCTATACGACAACAAGATTAAGAGGTGTCAAATTTAAAATAGTTCAACATTTTCTATTTGGAGTCGTGATTTGGTTTCAAACCCTTTACGGCTGGAATCTGCGCTCATCACTGGTAAACTTGGAATGTCTGCTCTACTGCCTTGCAACATCCGGAATGAATTTTACCGTCATTGTCGCGGTTCAGAGACGGAGCATGATGACGGAGTGCTTTAATCTGTTGCTGCAGTTTGAACGGCCACATTTGCCAGGCAACCGTATGCCGTCAGAAAGTGTATTTACAAAATCGCAGAGTCGAGTGATCAGTCTAACGCAAGTTGCGGGCATTGCAACCGCACCCACAATACTAGTTGCCTTCGGTATACAAAGATGGCTTGACAACTGCTCACCGGCAACCGTCGCATACTTCACGTTACCGTATTGTTATTTCCCCTCAACCGGCAGCATGAATCCGGGAAGCATTTCACTTGAGTCAGCGCTGAAACTTACGGCAATTTCCACTTGGTCGTTCTAGGCAAATCTGGACGTCATTTCGTTCTTCTGTCTTGTCAATTTTGAGATGTCGCTGGTGCCAGGATTCTGCTTCCGCTTTTACATGAAATATTTGAAAACCGCCATTGCTAGGGACTACGAGAACGAAACACATAGGATGCGAATTGTGAATTCAGTATCAAATGAGCTACAGATCTATAGAGAAATTCAGCTGCTCTCTCGATACTACAATTTGATTCAACAAGATAAAATCATTTACGGAATTTTCGGTTGCGTCATCTCTGGATTCATCATTAGCGCCTATGCACTAATTTCAAGCGGATCGGATATTTCAATTCCACATTTGCTTATATTCTCGGGAGGATTGGTGAGCGGATTTCTCGGAATTGCGGTGTGTTTTGGCAACTTTGGCAAGGTTTACGACGATTCGGTTGGTTTGTTAGAGTATCTCAAAAGACTGACATTGGCACATGGTGGAAGGAAGGAAACACGATGTTATGTTAAGCAAGTGGCCTCCCTGCAACCCATCAAAATTTGCATTGGAAATGTAAATTACTTCGATAAGCAGACACCCATTGTGCTTCTCGATTTTTGCATCACACAAATTGTTAATTTGCTATTACTGTAAATAATAGTCGTTCTAAGGTATGTCCAAAAAGAGAAGGATATTTTTGAGAATTTGCAGAACTTTTCGTGTGTTCAATGGATCGGTGTGATATGTTCCTCAAACATGTACTTACGTATGCTGATACTACATGTCAAGTTTCATGAATCTAGCCCTCTGCCTGTGTGGGTGGTGGCCAGCTCATTAACATACTCCATTTGAGAGTGTCCAAAATCCTAAGGATATTTTTTTCAAAATGGTTATAAAAATTAATAATTGTGATGTAAATTGTGTTAAAATGTCATTTTCTGCCATAAAAAGTTGATTGTCAACTTCCTAGAACTCTAAATTGCCGATATTGTAAAAATCGCAAAAGGTCATTTTAAATGGAAAATGACACTTTTTGAGATTGATGGTATTTTACGGCCACATAACATTTACCATTTTGGCCCAATGTAGCCTAAAACATAAAACAGTAAACACAATTTACATCACAATTATTAATTTTTATAACCATTTTGAAAAAAATATCCTTAGGATTTTGGACACTCTCAAATGGAGTATGTTAATGAGCTGGACACCACCCACACAGGCAGAGGGCTAGATTCATGAAACTTGGCATGTGGTATCAGCATAAGTAAGTACATGTTTGAGGAGCATATCACACCGATCCATTGAACTTACGAAAAGTTCTGCAAATTCTCAAAAATATCCTTCGCTTTTTGGACGTACCTTAAGTTGTCATGCTACTAGCTCTAAGAAACAGCATCTAAATTTCATTGAGTTTTTTATCCAATTTGTATAACGGTAGTCTTACAGATAAGTCAGACTAATTAGATTACCAATTTGGCCGACCACTTATTGGATACGTGATTAATATCATCGCAATTTGATTCCATGCAGCAGTTGACGTATGTGCATAGTACAGGACAGTATTGGGTAAGACATTTCAGCTTTATATTATTTTCAACTAATTTAAGTATACATTTGTAGGAGTAATTACATTCACCGTCCCATTAAAAATCTGATGCCATATATAATTTAATTTTGTAAAGTCATATTATGAGCCAGTTATGCACAGAGCAGATGCCCAATTTTAACAAGTAAAATTTAACGTTAACGGCGCCGGTATGCAAAAACGGATTAACGTCATGTGCATATTAAATGACATCCAAATATAGCCATGCCTCGATTAATACTGAGTGGATTTTAAAAGTTATACAAAGTAAAAATCAATATAGTCATGTAAGCGATGCTATAGACGAAAAAAACTTTCCAATAAGAGCTAAGAGAGTCTTATGTCCATACATACATATATCTCAAGCCAAGGAGGTCATTTTTTAATTGATTTACCACCAAAATCTCCTTGCGGCAACATATGGTGTTGCAGGTATTGTTTCTGTTTTTTTTTAATTTCGCCCACTCCTGTTTTGCAACAGTCAATTTCAACTCCCCATTCATGTGAAATACGGATTACCTATTACGATTCACCAATTGATTTTACGTGAGTGGGTTGATTGGTATTTGCGCCAAGCGACGGTGACGAACTTAAACGATCAATGTTATTTCGTAACACAATTTGTTTGCATTCTTTCACGACGAGTGCGGCGAACAAAACGATTACAAATTTCAAGAATACGATTACACCGACTAGGTAATTGCTTCCAAGGGGTTTTCCGGAAACAAGCTCCTCGCCAACGACTCTGGTCATCATGATTTTGACCGGAAATGTTTTCAAGTTGTTTAAACTTCACTTGGCTCTTCAACAAAGAATTGGAAATTCGCCATTCGCACTCACCAAAATTAACGGTCGACATGCTCTTGTACCATATCCGTCCCGAAAATTAAGGTGGCAACGATTCAAGATAAGTCAGCACTTGTTATTCGGGATCGTCATCTGTTTGCAAACACTGTATGGTTCGAACTTGCGTACTACGGTGATAAATTTGGAATGTCTTCTCTACATCATTGTAACAGGTGGAATGAATTTGGCCGTCTCTGTCGCCGTGCAGCGAAGGGAGATGATGGCGGAATGCTTTAACCTTCTGCTCCAATTCGAACGGCGACATTTGAAAGGTAACGTTTGTAAATCACGCCGTAAGGTGGATTCACAGTTTGAAAATTACTGTTAATTATAATTTAAAATTTTGCAAATGCAGGCAGTTATATAATGTCGGAAATTGCGTTGACAAAATCACAAAGCATAGCGATTAACCTCACCCAACTTGCGGGAATTACAACATCGCCCTCAATGTCGATCCTTTTCGCGTTACAGAGATGGCTGGACAACTGCTCTCCAGCAACCATTGGCTACTTCACGCTGCCCCATTGCCCATTTCCGACAACTGACAACGGAGCCCCAAACTTTTCATCCTGGGATTCAGTCTTGAAGCTTGCTGGAAGTTCCGTATGGTCAGCGTGGGCGAATCTGGATGTCATCTCGTTATTCTGTCTTGTCGATTTCGAGATGTGTCTGCTGCCAGCAAGCTGTTTTCGCTTTTATCTAAAGTATGTAAAAATGTCCATCGCTAAACTGCACGCCAACGAGCAACGACAGCTGGGAATTGTACACTCGATCACAAAGGAACTCCGAATTTACAAAGAAATCCAGCTGCTCTCTCGATACTACAATCTGATTCAACAGGACAAAATCGTTTACGGCATCTTTGTATGTGTGACATCTGGAATTATCATTGGCATTTATGCGCTAATTACTAGCGGGCTGAATATTTCTATTCCCCATTTGCTTCTCTTCTCGGGTACATTTCAGTGTGGAGTACTTGGATTGTTGGTCTGCTTTGGAAACTTTGGAAACGTATATGACGAGTCGGTTGAATTGTTGGAATATCTCAAGAGGCTAACATTTCTGCATGGCACTGGTAATGAGATACGGCGGTTTACTCGGAACGTTGTATCTCTGCAGCCGATTAAAGTCAGGATAGGAAACGTAAATTATTTTGATAAGCGAACGCCGATTGTACTGCTCGACTTTTGCATTAAGCAGATCATAAGTCTACTATTTCTATGAAGACAAAATCCATATCACTCACTTAATTATCAACTCACAAATAATTTTTATGCTTTCTAAACTTATAATTAGATATGCTGAATTGAAATAATTGTTGAGTTTATAAATTATCGGTCTTAACGATGGTATCACGTAATTCATGTCAGCTTTGTATAATACCAACGTTGTACAAATTTAACTTATTATAGCTTAATTAAATTACTTATTCCATTTTTTAAGCTTTTTGAAATTGGGCCATTTTAACTTATTTTTGAGGAAGATTAGTTACGAGATTATTACGTACTAAGAAGTTGATCTATTTTTGGGCCACTTTAAAGTAAGTAATAATGATGCTAGTATGCAGAGCTATACTGGCGAGTTAAGGAAGTTAATTTTATAAAATCAATGTATTTCCATTAGTCCATTAATATTGAGTGGAATTTTAAATTAGATTAGAAATAGTCATGTAAAAGTTAGATCACAAAATTTTCCACTCTGCAGTTCCATCTTAACATCTACATAATCCATTAGTATCCCTTAGTAACTCCATATACCAAAAATATCTTCATCATGATTTTTGGCAACGACGTATTTAAAATTTATATTATTTTAAAACTCGATATTAAATTTTTTTTAATATGCAAATATAACCAAGCATCAGCTAATATTGGGTATAAATAAAATGGTTACAAAAATGATGGAATCGATATAGTCATATAAAGGATATTTCCCAAAATTTTCCACAGAAAGCTTGCCATCAAATTTATATGCGTTCATATCACAATAATCCAAGCAGGTTATCTTTGAATCTTAATTCGTCCATTTGTGTCCCTAAGCAACTATAAATATATTTACGTCGACTCGTAAACTGTTTAGAGGTTTCCAGAAACAGTTTTACGTTCTGGGCTCTCGACATCATGATTTTTGGCGACCACATATTCAAGTTGTTCAAATTACACTTGACACTCCAACAAAAGATTGGGCATTCGCCATTCACAATCACCAAAATTAACGGTCGTCATGCATTAATACCGTACTCTGCCGAAAAAATAAGACCTCAAACATTTAAAACAGCTCAGCACTTTTTATTTGGGGCTATCATCTTCCTTCAAACACTATACGGCTGGAAATTGCGATCATCGCTGATAAACTTGGAGGGTCTTTTGTACAGCATTGCAACCGGTGGTATGAATTTGGTCGTGTGGGTAGCGATGCAGAGACGGGACCTGATGGCGGAGTGCTTTAACCTACTGCTCCAGTTTGAAAGGCGACATATGAATTGTAATCATAACTTTCCGCCAAAATTTATTTTCCTGATTTGTTAGCGATTTACTATTATTTTATCTTTAAATATTGCAGGTAGCCATCTGCTATCGGAAATTGCGTTGACAAAATCGCAAACTAGAGCGATTACTCTCACCCAAATTGCAGGCATTACCACCGCACCAACAATGTCGGCTGCATTTGGATTACAAAGGTGGCTCGATAACTGCTCGCCAGCAACCCCCGGATACTTCCTATTGACACATTGCCCTTTCCCGACAACAAACAATGGAAGGTTCAACTTCTCAATGGATTCAATTTGTAAACTGACTGTAATTTCGACTTGGTCAATGTGGGCGAATCTGGACGTCGTATCCTTTTTCTGCCTGGTAAACTACGAGATGTCGCTACTACCAGCAAATTGTTTGCGATACTATCTGAAGTACTTAAAAGTATCCATCGCCAAATTACATAGCAACGAACAACGAATGATTGGAGCTGCAAATTTGGTAACAGGAGAGCTTAGAATCTACCGAGAAATTCAATTGCTGTCGCGATACCTGAATATGATTCAACAGGACAAAATCGTTTACGGAGTTTTCGCATGTGTCATCTCTGGAATCATTGGCGTATATGCGCTTATTACAAGCGGGCTCCACATTTCTATTCCGCATTTGATGATATTCTCGGGTACGTTTGTGTGCGCCCTTCTTGGTCTGTTGGTTTGCTTTGGAAATTTTGGGAGTGTTTACGACGAGTCGGTGGATTTGCTAGAGTATCTCAGAACGCTGATGTTTATGAGCGGTAGCGGCAGGGCGACTAGATGTTTCCATCGCTCCGTTGCCTCCCTACAGCCAATAAAAATTCGGGTGGGAAACGTCAATTATTTCGATGGGGAGACTCCCATTGTACTTCTCGACTTTTGCATTAAGCAAATCATGAATCTCTTACTGCTTTAGATGAAACATCCTCGTCATTCACCACTGTATAATATAAGCCAACAAGGAAAGCAAAATCAAACTAGCTTGACAGTTTGACAGTAGGATACATTATTTTACGGTACGATACCGGAATTGTTCATTTTTGGTTTTTATCCACTCGTGTTATACTGTAATACAGCATACCTAAATTTATGTATAGTGTATGCGATACTTCACAAATGTCCTACAAGTAAGAAAGATTCCGCTATGAATTCTTAATGAAGTACTTGGCTGTTCACTTATTCTTCATTCGTACGCATACATAACATATCTTTAATAATTAATTGACCGATAAAATATATGCTCTCCGTGTATTATTACTTGTTATGCTGGATTACCACATGTCGACACAGTAAGCTAAAATTCTTAATGAATCTACGTAAATGTTAATATTATCTTTAATATAAACTCTAGTCATGTACGTTAGCGAATAAATATAATTGACTTACTAGAGAGAAGTGTTTTGTTAATAGTAACTGTAATTATAATGAATCAGTGCAATTGTGTATATTAGAAGACACAATTTAACAGTAAAATCGAATTTACAATTTAGCTTGAAATATTAAAATTGACGATGAACATTGTCACAACTTAGAGGAGAAGGAGGGTTACCATTTGATTGACGCAAAAGTCAAGCAGGACGAATGGCGTCGGCTTGTCGACAAAATTAACATGGCCCAAGCCAACCTTTAACGGCGGCAAAGCTGCAACGGCACAAGTAAAATATCGTTTGTCCTTCCGCGGAACAAACGGAAATATCTTAGACATCAAATATTCCAACAATTCAACCGAATCCCCATAAACCCTTCCATACACACCATAACACAGTATGATGGCAACCAGTGCATCCAAACCGTGAGCCGTAAAGAAAACCAACTGCGGGATGGTAATTTGAGAGCCATACGTAATCATTGCGTAAACGCTAACGATACTTGTCGCTAAAAGAAGATTCAAAATTGCCAATACGAGCTTATCCTGCTGCACCAAATTGTAGCATCGACACAACAATTGAATTTCTCTGTACACGAGAAACTTCTTTTCCATTTCAGCTTGGTTTTCATTTAGAGAAACTTTAAAATATTTCAGGTAGTACACCAAGCAGCAAGCGAGAACGAAAGATATTTCGAAATTGGTGAAAATGTAAAATGACATCATGTCAAGTGCTATCAATGCCGACCAAATAAAAATGGCTAGTAGTTTTGCAATTGACTCTACCGATGGGAGAAATTGACCGTTTTGAGTTGTTGGAAATGAACAGTGGGGCAACCAGAAATATGCAAAGGTTCCCGGAGAGCAGTTGTCCAGCCATCGCTGCGCGGAATAGAATACGGGCACGGTCACCGATGCAATAATTGCTGTCACCTGAGTGTAGCGAATGATTCTTCGTTGAGACTTTGTGAGGGCAATTTGCGATTGTAACAGTCTACCTAAAATCAATCGAACCAAATTTCAACCTCAAAGTGTATTTTGGAATTTACGTTTGTTTGTGATTACCTTGGAGATGACGCCGTTCGAATTGAACCACGAGATTGAAACATTCAGCTATCATTCCACGTTTCTGTGTCGTAATAATCCTGATCGCCAGGAGTAATGTAGATGCTATACAGTACAGAAGACACTCAATATTGATCAGTGATGACCTAATGTTGATTCCGTACAGTGTTTGCAGCCACAGGCCGCTCGCAAATACTGCAACCAGAAATATTTTCCAATTCTGCCGTCTCAAGTCTGAGCATTCTACTAACGAATAGTGACCATTTTTATGCACAAGCTTGAACGGCGCAGTACCAAGTTGGCGATGGAGTTTCAAGTGGAGCATAAAATACTCTATTATATTCTCAGTGACAATCATGTTGGGAATATGCTTTGATTGTTGTAATCAGAGAGTAACAATTAAAGTGCGAAGAGTACACAATGTAGGGTACTCTTAAAACCAACCTTACTGACAAATAGGCCTTATGCAGAGTTGTTGCTATAGAAATCACTGGACAGAAAGCGCTGAACTTGTAAAGTATTTCCAGCTTATTTATCTGGATGGATCCATCTACACTATGTTGAGTGGGTCTGCGACCGCCCATGATGTTCAGTTCGAATCCCGATGCCATCAAGTTGTTTGTCAGCCTGACAACCGTATCGAATCGCATGTTGGTTCTACGCAACTGGAATTCTTGGAGTTTTGATAGCTCCTAAGTGGCATGTATAATAGCTCATTGGTTACTTTGCTTTCTGATAGCTAATGGCTGGTTTATTTCCCTGATGCATCACATGTAACCAGTTTGGTCTCTTGTTTACTCGTGGGTGGCTTATTTTGTTTGTTCGTTGTGGTTTGAGTTTCTGATGGATACAAAGTGAGTTGTTTTTCTGGAAGTTCGTTCGTGTTTCCTTTTGTCAAGGCATCTAGGTAACATCAATTTATGATTGCTCGTATGTAGCTTATATATCCGAAAGCCCATTGGTGGCCTCTAAGCCTGTGGCTTCAACAAGGATTTCATTTCTGATCGTTCCAAGATTGTTTCGTCTTTGTATATGTCTTGTGTTGTGTCCTCAGGTGGCGCCCGCTTCTGATGGCACCTTGGTGGAATCGGATATCTCATTTTTGGCCTCGATTTTGGATGGCTCAACGGCGTCACGTTTCTTTGAGATATCAAGGTGACAAAGATTTCCGACGGTCGGACGCGGCGTAGATACTTGAGATTTCTTAGATGGTCGCAATTTCTGGTGGGTTTTCTTTATAATTGCCCCTGGGTGGTCACAGTTTCTAAATTTAAAAGTGACATTTATTTGCTAGGACTCATGGACTGACTGACTGAGGCTAGCAATTGGTTCCATGTGGCTTAGATGTGCAAGTTGGCTACTAGGCGGTCTAACGATCTTCTGACTATTATATGTCTAAGATATATTATATTAATGTCAAACGGCAACACTCTGGATAAAGGGTATATGACCGTCATAGGAGATGAGAAGACTTCCATAGCGCGATGACAGACTGTTTAAATATAAATTTGGTAGAAATTGACAGGTGTGGTGACTTCATATATAATCCGCGTTGGAAATGGAATGCATAATTTCATAACAATGTGATTACTGAACGTCGCAGCAACCTCCAGCCGATAATATTGTTCGTTCTCAGAAAAAACGACAACGATAAGGACTATGAATTGAGAATTACAAGTACACACTTCTACCTTTTACTTATTTTCCTTTCAATTAAATATATTTAAGTTAGAATAATTAGGGACAAATATATTGCTGTTTAACCAAAATATTGTTTGTGTCTACATAATTAGCTAGTTGAGACAGAATGCATTTTTCAAAGAGTTTGGTAATTATTGGTTGTATACCAATTGGGCGAGTATCGTTTGGTGTTAAGGGATTATCAACTTTTGGTACAGGTACAATTCTGGACGTTTTTAGGATTGAAGGAACAAAACCGTCATCAATAAACTTGTTGAAAAGAGCAGCAATCGCTACACAAAAACTACCCGACATAAGCAGCATATTAATCATATAATTACTAATACCTAAAGGATCTGGGGATTTTGACTTCGGATTTTTCATTTTGGACCAAGCTTTCTTGATGCACCCGACAGTTATTCGAGAAAAGGATAGATGGTTAGTGGGAGCAGTAATTTTGGGATTAGGATGAGGCAAATTGGTGTTAGGAGAGGTTTTCTTTGAGATATTGACATAAAAATCGTTAACATCATCAGGGCTTAAAGAAGGTGACAATGATTTTTTGAATTCATGGAAGGTATGTATTAGTGAAACCTTTCCAGAACCCTTTTTCCTTAAAAGTTGTTTGCAGGCGCATTTTTGTGTCCGCACGAAATGAAAATGATAGCTATTTTTGCAATTGACTCTGCGGACGGTTCCAGGTTGCCATTATCGGTTGTTGGAAAGTTTCAGTGCGGCAACATGAAGTATCCAGCCGTTCCTGAAGAACAGCTATCAAGCCATCGTTGAATATAATATGAAAAGGGTACCATTACACCTGTCAGCACTGCCGCAATTTGCGTTTGTCGAATCAGTCGCCGTTGTGTAGGCGTGAGGGCCATTTCCGATTCCAGGGGCGAGGCTGTAAAGTTTCAGAAAGTAAGTGAGAACGACACGTAACGGTTTTAAAATAATTATAGACATTTGCTTACCTCGGAGATGAAGCCGTTCGAATTACAGGTTGAGATTGAAGCATTCTGCGATCATGCGTCCTCGAAATGACCCCAACAGTCCTTATCGCAAATATTGCTGTCAAGCCAATGCAGTGCATGATGCACTCAAAGTTGATGAGCGGTGACCTGGCATTCATTCCATACATTGTTTGAAGCCACAGGCAGATCACGAATATTGCGAATAGAAACAGTTTGCATTTTTGCGATCGTAACTCAGAGCATACTTCAAGAGAATACTGACCCTTCTCTTTGACAAGATTGATTGGTGCAGTACCAATTTTATGTTGAAGTCTCAGGTAAAGCGAGAAGATCTCGAGTATATTTTCTCTGAATATCATGACTGGAACTTTCAGAACTTGAACCAGTTTGTAGCGCGAATGAGAGCAATAAATATCTTCTTTCAATCTAACTCCGGGAGCAAATGATCTACATGTCTTATAGTCAGTGATACACCATGACATGAGTAATAGGACACTTATATATAAAGTTATATATAGAACATTTTCGAAAGTAGTGCAAATATTAACCAGAAGTCGGGGAAAACCCAACCAAAGTTCTAAACTGTAGGTGCAAACGTCGAATATATTTTATTCCTTCTACTATTGACTTCCATGAAATGCATATACGATCTTCTGGAAAAATCAACAAACCAAGTGTTTAAATTTATATTACAATGCCCATGTTGCTTAGTTTTTGTACCGAGTTTGATAAAAGTTATATGCTGAACTTCCCTCTCTCACACCAATCCTGCTCCTCTTGTAACCGAAATTAAGTCCTGGGAACTGAGGGTAAGTAGTAAGGCTTCAGCAATTTTATTCTCGTTGTCACTTGCGAATGCGACGAACGGTTGACGCAAGTCGTGAACAATTGATCGCCGGTAAAATTAGACCCCTTCTGCCATAAAGTTAGACTGGTACTTAGGGAAAGTTGAAATGCTTTTGCCATAAAGTTAAGTGGCTATAAAGTAAAGTTTAAGTAGGTCTTCCATAAATCTAAAATTATTCTTAGGAAACGTTAAAAGGGTTCCCCCATAAGGATAAATCGGTCTGGTCATTAAATTTGTCATGGAATGCTGGAACAAATGGACTCCAGCTGCTAATGGACGTCTAGAGTCCAGACTACTCTCTTGCATTACAGTAAATGGGCATGCTGAATTTAAACATTCGTACGATCCATGTAAGACTAATGTATTGAATTATTTGCATTCAGCTCGGTGGTCACGAATGTTCAAGTCGAAACCATAGCAACGGTCAGTCAAACTCGGCATACAGTGTGCATGTTAATTTCATTGCGCAGTGCGAACACTCCTATATTGTCATATAGTCTGCCTATATAATACCAACCCAATGAGATATGTTGTAGTTAATAATGCATGGACAGAACGTATAACCCGAGTGAATTACCTAGCATATCTTGCAAATGGATGTGTAAAGGTAAGTACACTGACGTTAAATTTATTTGCAGTCAATTTTTGCTTTTTATGTACGCAAAATTTACAAATGTAGTAACAGGAAATTTCCATAAATGAAGTAATGTTTTGATGCACAAAGTTTCAAATTTGTTTTTGAAAAATCTAGCTGTCAAACGACTTTGGACGAATCACGGTAATAAGTAACTTGTTCAGACGCTACTCCGCGAGAGTAAACGTTCTTCCAGTCTGGCAGACCATGCTAATTAGAACGTAGCTAATATGTGACTATAAAGTTATGCATAGAGGATTGCATATAATCAAAAATTGGCTTCCAAACTAGGAAAACCCAACCGAGATATTATGTACGCGACAAAAAATATACCGAGCACCTCATGACAATAATATTCTTGAAATGTATATACACTCTTCTTGAAAAATCAACAAGGAGTGGTAGCTCTTTCCATATGTATGGATGTTTTTTCTCCGTGTTTGCGAACAGTTATACACCCTTTTATGGCAGATGTCTGTAAAATGTCAAGCAGATATCAAAGTTTGTGACAGAATGACATAGCAAAAGGAACAAACATAAACGGCGAGGGAAATCCTTGTTGACAGGTATTTGAGTTCTTACACGAGTTGTACCACCTATCCAGATTTTAAAATTATTGGAATTCCTAATAGATGGCTAACATATAACTGCTCACCAGAAATTTTTCTCTGTTTCGTCTTGTAAAACTGCGGATTCCCAATAAAAGACAACGACCATTTTTATATATCATTTGAATCAACGCAAAATTGGCAACCATTTCAGTTGTCGCGATATGGCTAACCATTGACGCGGCAGCGTTTATGTCCGTTATGTTTTACCAATTAGCTTTCACCCTTCCATGATGCTTTGTTTATTACATTAAATCCTTCAGAATCTTAATGGACTCTCGGTTTGTAGCCAATCCAGCTTCTACGGCAAAAGAGAACCAAGTGGCTGACGATTTACTTATGTTCAGGGAGGTTAAATTGTAGTCATCATTTTACAATTGTATTGAACAGCATAAGATCATATTGGTATTTATGAATGCAGTTTTGATCAGTTTCAATACTAGTGGATATGCCATAATTTCACAGGACTCGGAAATTCACCTTCCTCAACTTTGCCCTTTATCAGTTCCGGTTTTGACCGGACTCTTTGGAAGGCTTGTTTGCTTTGGGGTGTTTGTGAAACGTATACGTGATCTCCAGCAAATTGCTGAAACATCTCAAAACAAATATTTGTCCATTTGTTGCGCGGAAACAGAGGAGAATGTTTATCCGCTTCGTTGCATCAGCTGCTCATATAAAGGTGGGTTTGGGAAATGTGAATTTTGAGTACAGACCAAAGTCATTTGTCCTTCTCGACTTTTGTGACAACCAAATTTTAACCTTGCTCTTTTTGCTAATGTCGTACACTTTGATATCTGCCGCATTGGATTAGCTTTGACGTTAACAAATCAAGGTGTCTCATAAATTTAAAATATCCATCGTCCTCAGTAGTAACTTTTTCATTACATTGGATTGGTCGCAAATGGAATATTTCGAAAATGTTTTACATATTGAATAATGTCATAACATTCTGGGGAATGAATAGTGTTTACACGTGAGCGGGAAAATTAGTTTTTCTCTGAATCAGTTGCACCACATCAATGTCATACACAATACAGTTTTGAAACTTGTATATTTGCATATTTCTGAATGTTTAAACGGAAGCTTTCTGCCGCTACTCTGGCCGACCACACTGAATGACCTTCACGAAGTAATTTATCACCTACCGGTCATTTCAAATAGCTGTACGAATTGGTTCCATCATCTGTCTCCTCGATGCATAAAGCCTTCCAAAGCTGCTAAAAATGTTTTTCGCTTTTTTATGACAACTTGCTATAAAAACAAAATTGTTAGAATCATCGGACAATAAATACTTACAATCAATTATATTAAATTTATTTTATGTTACAAACCGTCCATCTATACTATATATTTGATGGTTTACTCAACTTGTGACGGTGATGGATTGAGAATTTAGTACATCGTGTTGATGACATTCTTTCACTAGGTTGACGTCATACCGTCACACCTCCGGTAATACTGAGTGGAGTTTTCCCGGTTGCATAAACAGACAATATAGCTGTATAGAATTCTATATCCACTTCAATCTGTTTGAGAAAGCTTCATTACCATACGTCCACAGCGAGCTCAAGTAGTTCTTTCGGCTCCTAGTTTCACAATTCTGTAAATATTTGGCTCAAATATTGTCGCTCTGAAAACTTCACTCCATGAGTACAGTGTAAATATCAAAAATTAACTTTACTCCCAATTCACGCCTAATTTGTGTCAAGTAGTGTTCTAATTTAAGTAGCATATTTACTTTGATGAAAAGGACTGACAGCTAATGACAAACAAATACAGTAAACTATAAAACCTTCCCAACTGGAACATGTAACAATGAAATGAAGTTACATTCCTCTCATCACTGCCCGAACGACTGGCCGGACAGTCTCAGATAATAACCAGACCGTCTCGTGCATTTCTAGCCAAAATGATTTCCAGGGAAAATATTTTGAAATATCTTAAATTGCACTTGTGCCTTCAGCAAAAACTTGGTACTCCGCCATTTATCCTACCCAAGAACAGTACCCGTCCAGTCTTAATATGCTTGCGGCAAGCAGCTTGCCGTCAAACAAGTTAAGACATCAGGAATTCAAAATAGCTCAACATTTTTTGTTTGGCGCCATCATCGGCTTTCAAACATTGTATGGTTGGAATCTTCGGTCGCCTCTAATTAACCTGGAGTGTCTTCTCTACTTTGTTGCAACAGTTGGAGTTAATTTCACCGTAAACGTGGCCACGCAAAGACGCAGGATGATGACAGAATGTTTCAACCTGTTGCTACGGTTTGACCAGCGACATTTCCAAGGTAACAATTGACATTTCTGTTTCCGTTTGTAATTTATAAAGATTTGCTTGTATGCATTTATCGGAATCCTCTGTGCAGGAATTCATCTATTACCGGACATTGCACTGACCAGATCCCAAAGCCGAGTGATTAGCCTCACACAAATTGTGGGTATAGCTACCTCTCCCGTAATGTCCGTCGCATTCGGACTTCAACGCTGGCTTGATAACTGTTCCCCTGCAACCGTCTGCTACTTTCTGCTACCACATTGCACCTTTCCGGCAACGGACAACGGAAAGCTAATCCTGTCGTTTGAATCTGTGTGGACACTAGCTGCAATTTCCACTTGGTCGTTGTGGGCAAATGTTGACGTCGTATCCTTTTTCTGTTTGACAAATTTCGAAATGTCGTTGGTTCCGGGATACTGTTTCCGCTACTACTTGAAGTATTTGAAGAACATAGTAGCTCAGCGCTATGCTAGACAGCAGTACTCTCTGGGTATTGTAAATGCAATCACAGGAAAACTGCAGATCTACAGGGAAATACAATTACTGTCTCGATACTACAATTTGGTTCAACATGATAAAATCATTTTCGGTATATTTGGTTGTGTCATGTCCGGATTTATCATTAGCGTCTACGCACTAATTTCAAGCGGATTCGACGTTTCATTTCCACACTTGCTAATATTCTCGGGTGGATTGATGAGCGGATTTCTGGGAATTGTGGTGTGTTTTGGGACGTTTGGAAGGGTATACGACGAGTCTGCGGATATGTTGAAATATCTCAAAACGCTTACATTTCTTCATGGTTCACGGAAGGAGAAACGGTTATATACTAAATATGTTGTCTCCCTGCCACCAATAAAAATTCGCATTGGGAACGTAAACTATTTTGATAAGCGGACGCCCATCATACTTGTCGAGTTTTGCATCAAGCAAATCGTAAACCTTTTGTTGCTTTAAATGTACTCGGTAATTCAGCAAATCTTATGAATAAACCCATAATCTTCTACGCGGATGCACAAGTAATGTATTGTTCGTGTATCAAGCAAATACAAAGTAATTTCACGTGTCGATCGAGAGGTCGACACAACACGACATATATCTTTATTAGGCTTGCCGTAAGGTTCCTTCTACGAAATTCTATAAACCAGCTCTAGAACATGGTATTGATATTGTATTTATTAATGTCTTATTCAGTGACAACATAGCTTATAAAAAAAGTATAAAAGTATCGAATTTTGTCCTGCTTATTAGACATGTATTATATGTTATGTGTGTGTCACATTAAATATGAATAAATGGAAAATGTTAGCTCTAAAATTGCTAACAATTAATTACAGGCAAAGAGATATTCCGTCAGGAATAAGAACGTGTGATTATGGTTATCACAGAAGTAAATTTCATTGATCGCTAAATGTGGTGAACTGGATCATTATGGTGGGCCATTTCTTAGAAATTACAAACAGTATAGAGGCTCATTTATTTTATCTTTTTAAATTAATAATTTCAATTAACTGTTGACAAAAGATTTCAATTGATTTGTACAGCTTGAATATTAGAACTAAAAATGTATTTGCCAATCTACATAAACCAATACCGATAATTGAATAATTGCCTAATTGCCTTTGTATTTTAGTGTGACTAAAATGAAAAAAGAATTAGTTTGCATGTTTCAAGTGATTTTCAACGGTAGCGTATATCCAATCGACATATTGTGACACCTTGGTATACACAAGGGGAGTCTCTCTGAGTTGGGCCCATGCTCCATCGTAATCTAAAGATGCATAAATTGTCAGATTTTTTACCAGTTTCTGCCGATATTTACTTCATGATAAATTTACAAGCCAATAATTATATCTGGAACTTACAAACACACTGGCTGACAATTCCCGTCAAAATTCCTTCCTCGCTCACGGCAGGTCCACCACCAGCTCCTTTGCAATATGTAATATTAGCTGGAAGGGCCTCCCCAAACGCACAAATAAGGCTGTCGGATCGATTACGGTAAAAGTCAGGATAAGCCTCCGCACAGACTGTCTCATCAACAACAGGAAATTCTAGGATTTTCAGGTGGAAATTCCGAAATACTTCGCCAATGTTATTGGCCCAAGCTGTAATGGTAAGATTTCCTCCAAATAATTCCTGTCCTTGAGCAGGTAACCGAACGGGCTGTACATGTTCATTCAATTCAAACTGTTGAATAAATAGGACAGCTATATTGTTCTCCCGGGTCTCGACAGAATAGTTCTCATGTCGGACAACGGAAGTAGCCTGGCGGCTCTGTTCATAGCCTGATCTGTTGATCAGGTGAAGCTCACCTCCAAGAATGTTATAAACTGCCGTGCCAAAGTCGTTGACGCAGTTTGCCGAAGTGATTGCAACTTGATAACCGTTCACTTCAACCAGAGCAGCTCCGCAGAAATGGCCAAGTAGGTAGCCGATGCTGAGCATATAGGGAGCTTCATCTTGCTCTGCTGGTCGACCTCCATAGATTGGAGCTATATATTTGATTGGTACTTCACGGGCGTCTTCAAGTGATGCTGGGTGACCTGTGACTTCCAAACCTGCTCCCATAAGGAAGGAAATGAATATAACGAGAACCGAGTTCATGATTTTTGGAATCAAAGTTCAGTGGATGGAAATAGCAATGTAAACTGAATCGTAAATTGATCGGACATCCAATTTTATATACTACTCAAAAATCAGAGAAATGCCGGGACAAGTGTTATCAGTGAACTTGGAAAATCCTGTTATCTAAAGTGGTGAATAAAAATACGTTGTTTTTCCCAAAATTCCACTCGCATATTACGTCTCGTGTCAATGGTTAAGATAGCGTTTACGTTTGTCTTCCAAACTCATAAACACAATATATTTTATTCACTGATAAACAATACTCCTGAATCGCTGTAATTCATTTATACTCGAGTGGCTGTTTACGCACACTATGAACCAATTATCCTTATTGGTCACCTTGAGTTCGATTATCGGTTAAGTGTTAAGTTAATGCTCATATGTACATGTAGGATTTTCGTGAAATGTTACGCTGGATCTTTCAAGTGTGTGTAAAAATTCAATGTCAGTATTCAAATATGTATGTGTAGCACTCTGTCATATATCATCAAGACATATACCTTGTTAGCATTCAAGCCGTGAAAATTAACTGATCAACATCAATATCCAAACAAATGATTATGATAAGTGTAGTTGCATGAAAGAAGTGCTCAGTCATACGTATGTTCGACACATATTGGCAGAATCCTTTGCTTAATTCTTTAATAACATAATGCTTTACTTCAATTCATTGCATATTAGCTTATAAATTACTCCTAGCTTTAAATGCATAGGTGCCTCCTATTCAATTCGCCCCTGGAGATGAGAATTCTGTTATGGAACAATTAGGCATGCAGTAAAGTGACGGTGCTTTTAACGTAAAGAACTTTATTCTCAATAATTTGCGACAATTAGTTAATCGGCTTCCGTCTTTTTTTATTACGGTGATATTGTATCCCTTTACATACTCATCCTTTTCTTTCAGCAGTTGAGTAAGACAATTTCATTAAAAGCCAGTGATTATATAAACCACCTAATCCAGCTCCAATTTGAAATGTATGATTTTTTTGTATTAGCAGAGAGAGAAGTAAAGGAAATGATTGTCTAATTTCTTGTAAAAAATTTCGCATTGTGTTTTTTCAGGTTGCGTGTTATACAAAGCTTTTGCACCTCAAAAAGATGACAAAGCCAACTGCCTAGTTAAACAAAGTATACTGGCATTCGTATTCAAAACATATGGGTATCGTGCGCCCCTCCAACTATGTAATCCCGCAAGTAAATGTCGACAAAGGAAAATGAAGAAATTTTACACAAGAAAAATAAAACTATTAAATACTTTTTCAACAACAGAAAACAACAACTTAAATTATTCTTTGAAATAATTCATGGAAGAAAATTATTCAACTTTATTTACGTATTAGGAGGAATTGGTTTTGTTCATATATTCCTTTGTGATTGATTGAGATGCTGTTGCGACTAAAGTGTGGCACTAGCAATCCGAATTTGTGAATGATTCTGACACCCAAATATTGTTCATATGAGCAAAAGTTTGGCAGATTATTCATTCTGATGATGCTGGTAATATCATATTATTGGTGCATCCATATGTCCGACCTCTATTCTATGTGTGTTGCTTATGTCCGGAATCAGGATTGCGTTCAGCTGATTTTTACTTGAAAACTCACGCGCCCTATATCATTATATGTCGCCATTTTGGAAACTATTTCCAAAATTATTGCTGCATGTATTACAATTGTCGAAGAGTTTTTCTACAATGGTATTTGTGAAATATTTTTGAAACAATTCCATCATTATTGTTACGGCACTCCATTGAGCAATATTGAAGAGCAGACACCATCGCAGTTCGGAATTGAACACTATACACCATCTCAGTAAAACCATCATAAGGTAGTTATGTATTTTATAGGTTACACCTTACTAGTTAGTAATTGTCTACATTTAAATTATGTACTTAGTTCAAAGTGTCAGCTTATTTGTGATCAATGCAGTGAATTGAATGCACCAACCCATTGTTACGATGAGCAAATTTGTAACGGGAGGGAATGGCGGGGCAAATCTAATTCCACTAACTGAACTATTAAACAACTGGTAAACTGACATTATTTATTTGATATAATCTGTACATATTTCATGACAACATACAATTATTCAACTATCCTTGGGAAAACATGCGCGGATGGGAGGCGGAGAAAATTTAGTACACATAGAACTTTAGAATATAGAACGGAGAAAAAATCATTGCTTGCATTGACATTTTGCTAACTTTCCCATTATTTCTGACCAGATTCCTTCCCAAGTGCCGTTAAAAGCGCGCTAAGAACGCTTAACTGGTGCACAATAGATATGTCATGTAAAAAGGTCGGAGACAATTTACAGTTCATCCGAATAAAATATGTCAAAGTTTTCATGTCTGAGTTTTCCCCGTTAAATAAACATACATTTGACAATTGCAGGAGCTCCTTCATAAATCAGATAAGAAATTATTTCAAGTCATAGGATATTAGCGTATAAATTATTCCTACCAGTTTTACCTGTATCCGTACCTCCTCTTCAATTCGCCCCTAGGAGATATGAATTCGGTTACGGAGCAATTAGAAATGAAGTAGTGGCGCTGCATTGAATGTACAAAACTGTAGCCTAAATAATTGCCGACATTTATTTAACGTGCTTCCATTATTTTATTATTATATATTCATCCGTTTCTTTCAGCAGATCTGTAATACAGTTTCATCAAAAGCCAGTAGTTATATAAACCGCCTAATACTGCTCCTACTTGATATGTAGCGTATACAAGTAAAAAAATGATTGTTCAACTTCTAGTCAAAAAATATTGCATTGTGTTTTTTCAGGTTGCGTGTTATATGAAACATTATCACATCGAAAGGGTGCCAAAGACAGCTGCCTAATCAAACGTCGACAAAGGAAAATTAAGCAATTTTGCAAGAAAAATAAAACCATTAAATATTTTCCTTCTCGTCAAACAACAAGGCCATTTGTTCGTTAAAATTATGCAACCAAATATCTGCGCAGTTGCACAACGCTAAAAGACACGTGTGCATCCATTGAAACTTGTTTTCCTTCCAATGTCTATAACCTTATCCAACTCTGAGCTGACGTAAATTAGCTGGTTACGTCCCAGTCAAATTATTTCTCAATTTGAAATATGAGGACAATGGTGTTTTGCTCAGGTTGAGCAATCTATTATAAATACAACTCAATGAGTCAATAAGCCAATAAAATGACGCGTAAGCAATACCCTAAGCACCAGGGTGGAATTTCCATTAGTTAGTTAGTTAAAAAGAGCATTGGTTAAATGGTTCTTTACAACAACTCTAAAGAAAATATTTCTGTGTATTTTTACATCCGTGTTGTTATTACACTTGACAACGACGCAACTCTAGTTCATTAGACAACGCATTGTTGTTCACTCTAGTTGTTTTTTACAAACTCTTCCACTAAGTTTGCGTCTCTGGAAGCATTTGTAATCTAGCAAAGATGATGTTCTGTAATTTCGTCATGCACTGCGCATTCATCTTGCATATACTTATATTCGTCAGTTTACACGCGCAACCAGTATGCGATACAAAGCAGTTTCAAGCACTCCGCCGAAATATCCAAAGCGTATCCGAAAATAACTTTGGTCGTTTTGAAGCTTACCTTCACTCATTTCCCAATGACTGTGAGTTGGCAGTTCCCAACCTTCTATCGCTGGTTTTTACCAATCGGTCCGTAAATGTACATATTCGATTCAATCGGAAGCACGGCAGTCCGTCCCAGGCTATTTTAACGCCTTTGCAATCATATTCAGCAAATGGAAATTTAGTCGGCATGTATCTTTACATGTCAATGACTACTAACACGGTATTTATGTTCATTACCAACGATAAGCTCATTCGGGATGAATCAAAAATATTTTCGGTTAAACATCGTAACGTGCCTGCTCTCAAACTTATTATCTACCTTGGCGGATACAAGGCAGTTGATATATATTACAAGGTTGTGTGTAACGGCTATTGTAGCAGTCTGAATCATTTTCCTTACATATAGTTAGCCGTTATCTATTGTCTGCAGGTGAATCACATAAAGATTTGTTCAAGTCGGCAAACAAGAGACAGCTTGTGGCTCAATCCGAAGTGAGAATCAGATATGTCCACCTGAAGTCCAATAGGCATAACAAATCGTGCTCTGGAAATAAAATTAAACCATCAATATATTGCTTCGGCGATGCCCAGTTCATGACATCCCTATATTTAACATACATTCATAATTTCTCCACTGAGTACCGTAAACACGTCACTGTCTATGATCTTTTCGGAACGACACAATATATTTTCCCAGTAATAAGACATAATTACTACAAAGAGAATCGCAGAGCGAGATATTACTCTGTTTATGGGCAGACAGTTTTAAGCTCTTGTTGCGCAGGCGGCGATACTGCGACGCGCCTTCAATTAGACATTTCGGTTTGGCAGTCCCCTTTCTCATATAAAATCTGGATATCTGTCTTCATGTTCCTCGTTCTGGCTTGGTTTGTTGCAACATGGCCTTCCACTAACCTGCACAAATTACAAATTAGTTTGGCGTTGGACTTGTTTGGAATACTAATAGGGGCCTGCTCCCGCAATAAAACCCGCATCTGCCGAGTTCTCTACAGCGTCGAAGTTTTGGGATTGTTTGTGTGCACTTTCTATGGAAATGGAATAGTAAGCATTCTCTCGGTCCCCGATACACCGCACGTGTTTGAAACGGTTAGAGAGGCGCTTCAGGCTCAATACAAAATTAGATGGCACAAGCATTGGTTATCTTTATATCAGCATCCCCACAACCTCTTCTATCATAACTTTGAAATCAAACGAATTTTACATTTGCTGAAAACTTCCTTCGATTACTACAACGGCAACACAACTTACGACAGGTACAAAGGAGGAAAGTACCTTTCTCCAAATTTTAACAAATTCCTGGCGTCGTTGGAACGGGGGAAGATTAAGAAAGAACTTGGCGAAACTGCAAATGTGAATTGCTTCGTGATTCCAGAGCCATTGTCGGAAGAGGAATTTTATCTCGAAGCATATACAAACAATAGAGAGTATGTTGTCGAGACCTTCGCCAAGTTTCATGAAAATGGGCTCTTTAGTCAATGGGATATATGGGCTGAGGCAGCATATGTACGTGAGAATCAGCTTGAAGTGGAGGGTAATGGAAGGGAAGTTTCGGATATAACTAACGATCAAATCAACTTTGGAAAGTTTTGTGTAGTGGTTTTATTTGTGGGAGGTCTTTTATTGCTTGGTAGCGTACTGTTCTTATTTGAAGTTTACTTGCATAACCGTCGGTCCAATGTATCCGTTATTTAATGTCAATTATGGCAAGCTTTGGTTCACTCAATTCGTTCACTACTGTGGGAGCAGTCGACAATGTGTTAGTACGAATGCTTATGAGCTACACCACTTTTAAATTGATGACTATTTCAACTATACCATTTAGTTTAATTGCAGGATGCTTTAATGTATATTTGATTGTAATCAATATTTAATGTTTAAAAATGGAATAAATTATTAAGAATTAATAAATGACCAATGCAATCAATGTTTATTTCAAGCACTAGTAACGAGAAAATGAAACATTTGTTGCCCGTTGTTTTCTTATTAAGCATCCGTGCTCACATTGCGCAGCTTCAAAAAGTGTATTTCAAATTGAAATAGTAGTCACTTGGAAACTATGGCTTCTAATATAAAAACAAACTTTTTTTTAAAAAATTACACCTCCGTTGGTAGAGAAGAGCACGTTCATGCGTAAAATGTATAACGTATCATTAGTTTATTTTAATATCTTGCACACGTGCATTAAAAGTCAAAAATAAGAAAATGTGTTTAGCAATTACTCTTATACATTATTCGTTTCCCGACGCCAACAGTTTCTGCGTCTCAATATCGATTTTCGTGTAAATTAGATGTGCTGGTCGGTTTCTGATAATGATACTATTATAAATTCAGATAGTATGTATAAGATGAAGGTACAAAATCCCATTGCCAAAATGTCATTCGCAGGGAACATTAATTAGAAAGCAGCTGGAGTAAACGAAATACATATTGTAATTGTAATGTATATAAAGTAAGGGGGTATAAGCAAACATCGCCTTTTCCATTGTTTTTTTTCGCAATTTATAGACATCTTCATTTATTTATTGGAAAAGGGAAGCAAGTCAATACACGAGACAATTTATTTCCTCTCATTAAGTTTCAGCTTCAATAATATTCGCGATGAGATGCATGACTAATTTGGAAATTTTCGAAAGATATGTGTCGATAAAAAGTAAAGGGGACCAAAGGCAATCGGTTGGCGGTTGAAACAAGTGTGCGGCGACAGTTCATTGTAAAGCAATGCTACGACACCGAGCATTAGCCATTTTACAAAAATTATGACAACGCTTTGTTCGCGATACAAAAGCATGACACGCAATCGAGTAAGCAATGTAACCAGTTCAGAGATACATGTAACTAAATAATCAAAGCAGGTTTGAGCGTAAACAAATTATCACAAGATTATATGAACGATTGCTAAATGACCAATAAACCATAATTGCTAGGCACAAACGCTCTTCATTGCCAATGTTAACGTAACCCAGTAATTGCTACGTATGTATAATTGCTAACTCTATATATGTATGTATATGATGGCATACGGCTCCACGTCAAAATAACAACTCAACGTTTTATATTTGCAGGTTATACTTGAGATGCAGGATTGATATGACAAATAAGCTTTTGTTGTATAAAGGATGCGAATTATCAACCATTTTTGTTGGTGGCCATATATTCTCGCCAATTATGTTATGAGCGTTAATTTAGGGACAAGCGTGAATTGCGTGTTGCGAAGTACATTGAAGTTTATATTCTTCTTGTTCACGGATTTGTTCCACTCAAAAGAGTATGGACGACATGCATACCACTCACATATTTTCCATGTTTTTGGGTAAAACCATTTTATTCATTTGGTTTATTTTAATTACTTTATTCGTATCGGTTGTATGTATTAACAAATTTCGTTAAAAACTAAGTGAATATTAGAACCTTTTCAAAACAACTGACGCTTCAATAATAAAATGACGTATTATTGACTCTTATGTATTAACCAGTGAACAGCGACACAATGACATTGAAAAAAGTTTTTCAAGCTGACAAGTAATTGTATTTATTCATTTCTTAAGAGATAAACTGACATTTGAATTATACATTTGTATGCAAAGCTAGTCGTTTTTCATCCCATCACACCCTACCGATTCAACTCTAATGCTTCACTAAAGTTTAAATAGAGGTTTGAAATATTTGACAAATTACAAATTATTTATTTTTATATGCGCGCGTGCCGCTCCCGTATTGTTATATGAAAATTGTGGTGAACGTTTAAAAACAGCAAGCGTTACGCAAAAAACTTACAAAGCTCTTACGAATTTCATTTACAACCACTAATTATAACATTTAATTTTAACAGGATTACTTTTAATTAACTACTACAAAACAATTAATTACTTTTAATGTTAATGACTAAATTTTTGTTTGCCCTGAATTTGTCGAAAAGGAGCGCCAGAGTTGCAAATAAATTAATAATCACCACCAATAATAGCACGGGTAAAACTTTATGAATATTAATTTGATCGTTGGTGATAATCACTTTCGGTTTGGTAGAACTCTCATCGTGAGCTCTTAATCTAGTCCTCACCGTACGATGATACCATATATCCCATTGATCCTTTATTCCACTTTCGACAAAGTGAGAAAATGTTGTGAAGACTGAATCTTTGTTGATGGTGTTTGTTTCGAGGTAATACATTCTGCGTGTAAATACTTCTGGAATTACAAAGCAGTCGACTTTAACATTATCGCCCATTTCTCGTATAACTCTCTGTTTTTTGAGTGACGCTTTCAACGGAGTAGTCCTAATAAGGAATTTACCTCCCTTGTGTTGACTGAAGGCGGACGTTTTATTAAAATATTCAAAAGAAGTTTTAAATAAACTCAATATATTTTTCAATTTAAAGTCAGGGCGGTAAGATTTTTGTGGAGTAGCCACTCTCCCAAAGTGTTCCAATGAAACTCTAATCTTATATCCCGCTGAAAGCGCTTCCTTCAAAGTTGCTATGACCATCGGTGTTTCCGGAACCGAAACTATACTAATAATCCCATTACAATAGAAAGTGGAGGTAAATAAACCCAAAATTCCAAAGCATAAGCCAAGGCAGGCAGTCTGGTCTGATGGCTAAGGACTAGGACTTAGGACTGGAGGTACCACGTTCGATCCCACGTCGGGCAAGTTACTCTTTGCTTCCATCCTAAGGCCTGTCGGGCAGTCTAGACGGGGAAAGAGGTGCGACCGACCTCTAGCCAAAAAGGGTACAGTGGGTGAGTACTCCCACCCCAGAAATTGGAGTGGCAGCAATGCCAAAATACCTCTCTAACTGTCGCGGGGAAACCCATAGTTAAGTAAGTAGTAGTAGGATATGGACCAGTTCTACAGTAAGTCGATCTCTAGGAACCTGGGGTAATGCCTAATTAGAGTAAAGTCTACAGTAGATACAAGTGTCTGTCGTAAACCAAAAAAAAAATATATGGAAATGTCGACAGTTTCCATGATACGGAGCTGAACCAATAAAAATTCCAAACAAGTCTATACCTACGGCGAAGCTTAGTACGTGAGCCTTAAGCGTCACTAATAGCCAAACCAACAAAACGAAACTGAAAATTGATATCCAAATCGAATATGCAAACGGTAATAGCCAAACCGCGTAGTCGTAATTGTTTACATGCAGACGTACGCCGACTTACCCGACTTTCCATATCAACGTTAAAAAATTCCAGGCACTTTTTGCCCGTATGCATAATCATGTCTCAGGGTCCTCTTAGAAACGGTGATCATTTCCTCAAATCACTATTGACCCGTGATTGTGTATACGGGCACAAGAGTGCATGGAATTTTTTAACGTTGATACGGAAAGTCGGGTAAGTCGGCACACCTCTGTTTACATGAGACGTACTGTTAATAACAGAACAAGAATTTAATACCATGGCGACGTGCTTTGAGTAGTATAAACCTGATCCGTAGAACTCGTATAACAACGTATATCTTGCTCTCCATGCTTCTGGGAAGAGATACGGTACGTTTTGTGTAATGTCAACTATGGCAACGTGCTTATGACATTCGGTGGAGAAATTGTGAATGTCGGAAATATAAAGTGACGTCATAAATTCTGCATCCCCAAAGCAATTCGCAGAGGGCGTTAGCTCGTCTATTGGACATAGCTCCGGATACTTAATTGATTTTAGTTGGATAAATCTTTTGTTGACATCGCCAACTGCATTCAATCTTCTCTTATTCGCAAATCGGAACATCTGTTTGTGAATTACAACAGGATTAAGCAGGTATTTGTTTAATGAATCATTTCCAAAAATTTGCGGCTCACTTATACAGTAGCCGCTGCACGCTGTCATATATTGTACTACGGTCGCTATATTGTTTGGGAGAAATATGATGAGTTTGAATGCGGAAAGATTGAGGATCCATGTGGGATACATTTCCGATTCATTCCGAGTAGTGTTATTAGTTGATAGGATTATGAAGATCGTGTTAGTATACCGCCGAAAATAGGAATATTTCCTGAAAACCGTATCGTATCTAAAATAATTGTCGATTGCGGAAAGGATGATATGCGATGGGCCGGAGTGTCTAAAATTGATTTGCCTTTTCACATAACCAGACCGATTATCCGAAGATGCCACCACCATGTCGGGAAAGGAAAACTGGCACGCTTTATCAAAAGAATGCAAATATAATTCGAAAAATCCAAAAATGAATTGATGACAGATCCGTGATGTTGTTTGTTATTTTTTTTTAAATGTTTGTTATCGCAAAAAGGCTGCCCCAGCGTATCTCCTACCGCAGCAGATTGCATCAGGATGCAAACCTTGATGAACAGCTTGAAGCAAAACATTTTGATTCCCCAACAGGATTGCATCCTTCTACTGAAATTGAAGCCCTCAAACGGAAATATACAACGGGAAATAAATACGCCGTATATGTTACATTTAATACGACGCGCTTCCTTTTGTCGCACTTCAAATATTCTTTAAACATAAAAGGTTACAATCTACTTTTATATTAACTGTGACACTGACCAGTATCGAATAGCCAACTACATTCGAAGGACGATTCGGAGTGCTATCGTAATTAGGCAAATCGTTTTCCTGCCACCTCAGGGATAGATCAAAATTGATGCTTTACAAACAAATTACTTTACTGTTCGGTTCGACTTTTTTTCATGTTTCGTGGAAGATATATCACGTTGGCTGTTGCCGAATTTAGAAACCTGTGGAAACGGCAATCTATTTCGGATTGCACTTGAATATAGTGGAATGTACAGGGGAGAGAGCTTGCGGTGTCTTTAAACAAACACAAGTGAAACGTTGTTTAGGGAAAGCAGAATATTTGTATTCAGAACTACATTAAACCTACGCTACGTATCCAATGATTGTTTTTTTTGAAAATAAAGTAATTTATCCTGTTAAAGTATGTTTGTCATTTTCTAAAACTGGTTCCTTCACAAAGAAAACCAGGCTAGTAATTGGTTTGTTTTTTCCATCTGAATGTCCCCTTCAAATATGTAAGCTCATATTACGTAACACAATTTCATTGTATTTTTGGTGAGGATTATATTTTCATACCAAGCATTATGTTGAAACTGAATGTAATGGACTCATACTCATGTCAGATGAATACCCCGGTGAAATTTGCTGGAAAACAAGTTAATTGGATATTATGTGATGATGAAGTAAACATCTATTACGAAACGAATGATTATGACAACGGATCCGTGCGCAAAATTGAGTTATGAGCATTGATATGGTAATTGAGAAAGTATTGTGTCGTGTCAATAAGAAATAAATGTCTCCATGTTGCTTCCCCTACATATACATACATTTGAGGACACGTATGAGGAAAAACCCGGACATTCAGTAGAAATAACAAAGGATTTTTTAAATGATTATTTTATTGGATTGCAACAAAAGCGTTATTTTGAGATACAAGGATTGCTTAATAGCCACAAACAATTTCATTTAGTCCGTTTTTTTATTCCACAATAGAATTAATCACTTGCTTACTCCCGACATGGGCCTGATGTTACGAGGAATATTTCAAATTGTCTAGTTATATATCATATCCCAATCAATGGAGATATTTAAACCTATTCAGTGCCCATCCTGGTAAACAAATTAATTGGGTATTATATGATGATGACGTAAACAGCTATTGCGAAACGAATGATTCATTATGCTGTGCAATTGCTTATGAAATAACGGATCACTCTTTGTAATTGAGATATGAGCAGTGATGTCGTAATTGAGTAAGTATTGCCAAATAGCCACAAACAATTCACTTTTATCTGTTTTTTTTAAATTTCACAATGGATGTAATATCTCAATCACTTGTTTCCTGGAAACATATACCGGATGTTGCCAGGAATACTGCAAATGGGTCCTTATATATCATATGCAAAGCAATGGAGATAGTGATGGTCAATTTGAGCTACATAGGTGTTGTATAATGATCAAATATTGATCCAAAATTTGCAATTTTTGCATACATCACGCTTCCAGTAGTTATGTATTAAAGGTGACATCTTACTAGTTTTGATGATATTTGATATATTGTATAGTTTCCGTACAAACTTTAATCTGTGGATTTTGTTCAAAACAGTGGACATAACTTGAGTTAATTCATTGTTTATGTGTAGAAGTTATCAAATTGATTTTCTGACATAAATACAAAATATTCAGATAGATACATTTTATTTGGCATAATTGACGTTAGTGTTTATAAATTGAAATTTAAAAGTTTCAGCATCCGTGAGGGAACCAATATTCGCCATGCACTTTTGACGAATAAGGACACCATTCTGTAAATCCTTAAAATACAATGATATAGAATGCATAAATTTTCGAGCAGATGATTTTTCGTTAGATGTAATCTTGTGCTACCAGTTCCATACTCCAGATGTTACGACTGCCTGCGTCCAATATTTTCCAGAATGCGGAGTCCAACTGACAAACTAGCGTACTTTTCTGTGCCAACATTGAGTCTGTACTCCGGATGTGCTTTATATAATTTGATTGCAAACTTGCTTGCCATGTTATGAGGTAACAATAGCGCAGATTTATTGCACGATTCCAGATGCCGATACAGCAAGCTCATTTGTGGCTTCAGCAGTTCCTCTACAATTCCTTCCTTCGCCAGATCGTAATTAGATTCAGGAATTTGAAGCCATTTAGCGCTGTGATTTTGAAACGTTTGAATGAATGTCCTTTGCAATTTGGATGGAAGGATGAATAGTGCTTCATCTTGGTGATCTCGTCCAATTCAATATCCTCCGAGCGACCATAAACCAACCATGTTTCCGCGTCAGACTGAGCCCAGAAACGGTAGTCTTGACTGTGTATATATTGTGAATGTGAGGACACTACGATATTTTTTGTCCAATCTAAAAATTTATCGACGGAATTACCATCAAACGGAAACACACTGACCTCTATTCCTGTTGGTCTCACGTGAATCGTAAATCCATCCCTAACTAACTCGGAGAACATTGTGTAAGGCAAAACCTCTCTTGGTGATATCATATTATAAACGTTGCTATTTTTCCAGCCATTGCTCAGAACAATCCCCATCAACATAATTGACAAAACTGTAAATCTCAGGCTGTTTTTGGAACAAAGCGTCGAGTGAAAGGGATCACCCTGCTCCAAATATACTTTGACTATGTACATCAGGTGGAATATATGTATAGCCACCATCGTATATGAGTCCTAATGAGAGTTGGCAATGCACATATGACAAAAGCAGCAATGTGACCAGAATAAACATCCAGATATAGACATCATATACGCGGAGCAACTCATGGAACCCGAACGAGCTTTTCCCCTTGTCTCCACCACAGCTTACGAATACAATGCGCCTCCTTTCTCTGTAGGCAAGACGTAGCTTGTCAGCAATATTATCGTCGACAATTCTTGCTACCAGCAGCTCATCTATTTTGTGTCCTCGGTAGTAAGATCTCGCATCAGATATTGACTTTCTATTTCGGCAATGTATTCGAATTGATGAATCAAATGTGAGTGTCGCGTTTCCGATTATGTCAAAAAGGAGGCCTCCAATTCCCCTTGCAAATGCATCGTCTTTGTTCAAATATGACATTTTCGACAAACCTTGACGCTTCTCTGAAACACTGTTGCTGCAAATTGTTTGCATTTCCCGGTGAATGTTTCTTACTTGTGGCACCGAAACCTCAAGAAAGGTCCAGGTGACATCAAACTCATTTGGATACACTTTTACACTGTGAGTAACGTCAGATATACCAAGTGATGTATATTTTATCCGAGTTTGAAAATTATTATAAGCGTCCACATATGAGGATACTTTGTATACCCTCGCAAGTTGTTGAGAATATTGTTCTTGCAAGGAAATTAGCAATGTCACTGTTTGCAGTGTTGAATAGCCATATATCTTAGAGTACAAGGTCCACTCTTGCAATTCTCTAAATGAGTGCATGAATTTGTCCACAACATCCTTTCTCGCAGGAGCAATTTCATGATTCACAAAAATGTGTAGTTTTGGGACCATTGAGGGTTCAATTAAAAATGACATAGAAAGTCTAACGAATGGATAGGCAAAGTAGAAAGCCAATGGATATATGCCATGATCCAATAGAAGCGTATCTGTAACTTGAAGCGATAGGTGCACCTGGCAATTCCATGGCCGTGTTGTGACAGAGTAATCAAAACCGTTAAGCCTCAGACACAAGTCACGTCTTGTCCAGCGATGGAGACCCATCAAAAGTTTTGATAACTTGCAATTGTGTGGGTACCTATGGGTGCCAATACCATTGCTGCTGTTAGCATGAATGTAGCCGCCAGCTATCCAGAACGCAGTAACTTTATTATATTGGTATGTGCAATCCATGCAATGGAGTACAGCTATTCTGGGTTGTCGCATAATTGCACTAACTTGGAACGGGGCCACATTTAGATTTTGAAAGTTGTCAATTACAAAATGACAATGTTTATCCTTAAATTCATTCACAATCAGGGAAATATTCAGCAAAATATCTCGCACCCGACTGCTGGAATTAAACCATTTGATGATATTAGAATATTTCTCCTCTTGCAGAGGATGAAATAGCTCCAGCTGAAATTTTTCCAATGGTGTAATGGTGAACAGGGAATTATCACTACATTTAACGCTTAAAATTATATAGTTAAGGCAGACACTAAAAATTCCGATGTAGCCTGCTAGATGATTCATTTTAAGATATGTAACGCTAACAGAGCATCTGGTATGCATTGGGATATTTTAGCAAAAATGTTAATTGCAATATCTGGTTTTAAATTACTACTAGGTTATCCCGATTCTGGTTAGCTGTTGTGGGTACGGAAACTCTAATTTGACTATTGCAATGTTACCAGGTATTTTCTAATAAGTCTGACAAATAACTGAGCTGTTGATATCCTCCACTCCTCGACACAGATCTGCCAACGATCGGTTCCACAGGCAATCTGGAAAGGACTAGCGACAGCGTATGCTTGCGAGGTGGGTTCAATTGGTACAAGTGGAATGACGAATAACACGACAGGCTTATCTTGGAGGTTGAAACTGTCTTCCTGATACATGCAAGGCGAAGCGTGTCCTGACGTCCAAGTCGACAAAGACAGTCATGCGATCATCGGAATATCGACAGGCCTTGACCCAATGTGTAATACTTATTCCAATATTACCATATATTTGCTAATACATTGCGGGTAAAAAACTGTTTATGTTTCGACAGAGCAGAGTAATATCGAAGGAAAGTGGATGGTGTCGGCTTTCTCAAATGTTATTAAAACTATTAATACTTTCAATTTTATTTCAATAGTTATTCCAACTTAAATGGATTCTATCCAGCCGCTCATCGGTATTTTTGTAATTAGATCGAAGAAGGCTTTCTCGTCACCATATGATAATGTGGAGCAGTACACAAATTTCGAGGAGGGCATATATATACTCATACGAGTTCCAATTCCAAGAGACTATCCCATCAACGCGCTAACAAGTAAGTTATACACTGGAAAGCAATAACAAAATTAATGGGAATATGATATCTTTAGATTTAGCCTATTAACACAAGTCTACTACTATATCAAAATTGAAATTACGAGAAGACAAAATTAGTTCTTTTGTAATATCTGAGCTTGACCGTCGATGTAAAATGCGGCTATCTAATGATAGGCAAATGGTAGAAAATGATGACGCTTTATAAAATATTCGTAGACGAAGCAATGCCTATGAGTGCTGATCCCAAAAATTCATAACGTTGAAGCTTTGTTCAAAATTTGGTACATCTCCGTCTATATATCCTGTATTTGCTCTCTATTCTGTTCTTTATGATTCCCACATGCAGAAATGGGTTTGTGTTTTGGAAATTTGTGATGTTGTGCTTCTATTTTTTATATGGGTTGTATTAAGCGCAACATCTTATTTCACTTTCTTGATTAAATTCAAGGAAAGTTTCAGCATACATCGCATCAAATCGCTATCAATCTACTTTTAGGTATGCATGTGCAATTGTATGTGCGGTGCACAACTTGATGGAGAAAGCAAGATAAACCTCACATTAGAAGAAAAGGCATCCACGACACGAGCACGTCAACATATTAATAAATTACGATGAGATAAAGAGAGCTTGAATAATTGAAATTCCCTCTTTACGTGACTTGCTCTTACGTATAATATTTTTCTTGATGTGGAAGGAGTCTGAAAAGACATTATATTGACTTTGGCAGAAGTTCCGTTTATGAGGCTGGCAATTGCCATCATAAAATATTAACTGTTTTCTGCAAGGCATTAGTTGCATTTGTCACAGGAATGCAATGTTTTTTCGCAAAAGAATTCTTGAAAATAGTGTTTCGCAAATCTCAGGCGCAAACTTGAAAGCACACCTAACGAAAAAGCTTCCGACTAATGAGCGATCACCGTTGCTATCGGATTTGGAGATTCTTCTTCTTCTTATTATTATTATTAAATACAAGAACAGCATCCTTATACAAGGTTGTTACGATATCAGGATAAATTACAATTTTTGATTCGTTATAATGATTCATACTATCATAGTAAGATTAGATAATTCGCTAATATTAAATTGAAAATTATAAATTTATGTATTTTTTTAAAAGAAATTAATTCTTAAGTTATGTATTTACAGTTATTCGGTAAACAGTTTCACCACATCTTCTATACATGACAAATCACATCCTGTGGGGATATTATCAACATCTTTTTGGTATAAAAATTCCTTGTACATTTTTTTAAACGAGCGAACGAGTTGCAATTCCGCATGCTATCTGGAATTTTTAGCCAAGAATTAGTTAATAGAAACTCAATATAGTCATTACATAAATTTTTGTCGACGTGTTGGTAAGGAAAGGTATTATTTTACACAGAAGGAAATGTACACATTTAAAAAACATTGTAGTTGTGTTTCTATGCTTATGGTATCAAAACCAAGGTCAAGCTTAAATTTCTTACATTGCGTCAATTATAATGTCATCATGTTAAAGATGCAGTTGAAAATTTCGTCAGGCATTAAGATCTCTTCCATAAGCAAGCAGCAACAAAGAATTCAAAACCAATAGATCTGGACGCTCATTGACGAATGAAATTCTCAAATCTATGAGCGCCTGTTGGCAACTAGCCTTCTAATCACCGTACCATTTTATTTTCAGCGACATTTAAAACTAATCAACAATTACTAGTATCATTAGTTCTTTTTCCCTATGGTTGTTCTATAAATTAGCATTATCAAACCTAGCGTTTTTAAGCGCATTAATTGTGACCAACAAGCACGTTTGTTCGAATGGACCACAGCTTCGAAATTGTTATGTACAGAAAACATTTTGTGTAAAAAAATAATCGACAGATACGTTTTTACGATTTAATGCTATTAGCGACGCCTTTGACCTTGGAAGGAATCATACTTATGTTTTGAAATGTCATTCAGTGGAAGGGACCTTTGTATTCATTGCAAAAGTTTTTCAACATGACAAACGACAGGGTCGACGATGTAACGGTTTGGTATTGTTGGGTGGACCGTTACTATAAAATTATTTTGAATCATAAATTCTAATTCTCGGGGTATTTGTGTTGGAACTGACAGCACGATACCCTCGATCAGTGTTCCCGTGCTCAAATTAAAACGTGCTCTTAAAAATAATTAGTGTACGATGAATTAATGACGGTCTCTGATAGCATAAACTATCCTCAGAAATAGTTAACTCAATTAACCTGGACATTTAAAAGTAAAACTAGTAAGGTGTAACCTTTAATACATAACTACCGGAAGAGTGAGGAATGCAAAAATTACAAATTTGGATACACATTTGACCATTATACTAGATTTTTGTGGCGCAAATTGACCATCCCCATCAATTTATAGCACAAAATATTTTGACGACTGGGGACCCCATACCTTCGACGGCCCACCCCACCGCCATGTCATTGATTTGACCCATGGTGGCTTGGCAAAAAATGATCGTCTTGAACTCTTCTATCGATTAAGACAATAAATGTTTTGACGCCTTGGTCACACACACCACCTCGAAGACCCCGATACTTCCGGTCAAGGATGAGGTACATGGCTGAAAATCAATAGGGAAGGTCCTTATGGGCCAAGGTATACGTGTACCAAATTTGGTCCAAATCGGTCAATGTGAACGGAAGTTAGAGTGGGTACGGACAGACAGACAGACAGACAGACAAACAGATCAATCGCTATAACTACCTTGCAAGCATTTCATGCTTCCGGTAGTTAATAAACCAGGAGTAGCACAAACTACTAACGCTCAAGTAATTAATAATCTCAATTATCTTTATTAAATATCTCAAAATAATAATGAACAACAATTATTACAACTCTAGGGCAGTGTACGTCTCTCTAGCAAAAGTAGATCAAGAATAAGAACGAACAACTCACTTCTCCAAAGTTGGGAGTGATAATAAGAACGAGAACAAAATACAAGCCACTTCGCTGAAGACGAGTGCGATAATAAAGGATCAACGGACAAAAATAACAATCACATACATACTTTTTACAGCTTAACAAAAATATGCAATGCACAAACAGATCAGAATAAACAATTGTAATACTCCAGCAGCATGTTTCGTCTAGTGTCTGTGTTTTGTGTGTTGTTATCTACGTTTTGTTAATGGTGGAATGAGTCAAATTGTAAATTGACACCAGTCAAAACATTGATCGAAATTGTTAATTTCGTGGATGCTTCAAAGGGAAACGGAGTTTGTTTCCGAGGCATTCAGCCGATATGGGGACAATGAATTAGTGTGATGACGGGTTCTAAAACAACTCCAACATTTGATTGCGCACCAGCACGTCCTCCAGGCTCTAATTTGTTGTGAAACCTTCCTGCATGATGTGTTTTCCGAATCGAAACAAAATCTCAATAATTCCTCCACCATTTCTGAATCCCGGTTTGAGTAAACATTTTCATCTTACCATAGAGACCATAACCGCGCCACAGTTCAAATACTGTATCCTTCCCAAAATACATCGGAGCTCCTGTGTTGCTTAAATTTGAGAAAACAATAAGCGGTGCGGGTTGACAGACATTTGTCGCAGATCGGTTACAGGCTTCCAGATGCGGGTATACGAAAGGACCGAAATTAACCGCTACGTTGGAAATAATTACTATATTCTTCCGCCAGGTTGGATATATTTTAGAAATGTTGAGGAACTTCCAGTTGGTTCCAGCCGGATATAACCACAGCTGGGATACAATTGGAAATGCCTCGTGGTCTTTAAGTTGCGTCATCGGATTATGGTTTGAGTGATTTCGCATTAAAAATGCCTCGTCATGCCTTCCTAGATAGTGCGCTAATGAGTACACGTTGAAATTGTTATCCTTAAGGGATTCATACGTATCAAACGGAACCAATGGGGCCGCTACCGTAACTCTTGTAATATTATATATTAAATATTGGCACCGTAAGATGTCTGAAGACAATTTTCCAGAAGGGATCCTTGAGCAAATTTTGAAAATGGTAGTTGCCAAAGTCAATCGTTTTGTACATTAGTGCATGATGTAGCTGAGATGGCGGATGCAGGTACATTCTTGCTTCACAGCCACTCCTGGTACTTGATTATCCGGTAAAGTAAATAAGATTCCATTAGAGGTATTCTCGAGGTTTTTTGGATCGTGCAAATTCAAGCACAGCAGTGCGATTCTGTCTTGGAATTTCTGAGGGAATTAGAGTCCATCATGGAACATTCGCAGTGGAATAATATTGAAGAGCAACAATCGGTTGGCGAAGATATGCAACATTAAAAGTGGCTCCTCTGAAATTAACTAAATGAACTACGCAGTCTGTAAATGCATAAATACTCATGGGCAGATAATCCTAAACATGCTGGAATTTAGCAGGTGAACTACTCACTTTAATATCCCAACTTATATGAATGATAATTGAAATTATTATGTGAAATGAGGCCATAGTTTACGATAAATATTCAAAAGAGAATGGTTACGAGGGCTTACTGAGGATGTCGTAATATTTTATTGGAATATGAATGCTAGCTAGCTGTGGCTACTGGTCGGTTACAAAGAGTATAATGGTGAGCTTGAGCACAGAACAGACGCTTCGTCATCATAAATTATTCAAAGCTGAATTTCTTACATCTATCGAAGATTATCGATTGGTTTGAGGTATACTTTGGTAGTAAAGAAACTTTTCGGTGTGCTCGATTTCATTTGCGTATTTCAAATATATGCTGAATATTTGTTTTGTCCCTCCTGCATTGGGTATATTCGCTATGCTTTTTACTTGAACAACTTTTGAGCCATAACATAAGTTCGTTGTATTAATCTGCTTTCAGTGTTATTACTTGAAACTTGACAATGATAGGTTGGAAATGTATCGATTTTGGAGTTTTGGAAACAACGAATCTCCTTTTGCATAATGCAAACTGTTGGTAAAGTAAAACAAGCGGACGGTGATGGGTAAAGGTTTGATATACTATTTCAGTTGTAGGTCATATTGATTTTTTTATTATGATGGCATGAGAATCAATGTGAAAAGGGTATGCATACTAAATCCGCAAGGATTACTTGCTGAGAAGCGGTAGTCCGTCCTGCATGTACATGACTCTTTTCAGCGACAGGTGTATTATTCGATGTTACTGATCATAAAAGTAAGATTTCAATAAATTATATTTCATAATTACAAAATTAACTTAATTGCAAATATTGTTTTGTTGAGCAAAATAATGAAATTTTAGCATCTAAAACATTTGAATTAAATAGTTGAAAGCCAATGTATATGAATTGCATTGAATATCAAAAAATCAAATGATGCTAGCGAATTCTAGTTTCCGTCTTGTCGCCTGAAGCTAACTAGATGACTTCGTTTATGTAATTGATTTGCAAACGTAGATATATTTTAAAGCCGCACGTTTTTCATTAATAACTAGGACGGGTGTAAACGCGAATTAGAAAACTACCGGATGCGTGTTGCATGTGAAATTGAGGAACTTGACACTCATATCACCTTCCCAAATACTAATCTTGAATTTCTCGTTGAATATCCAAAATAATATATGTTGACCCTTTCGTGGCCCTGATGGTCATGGAGCTACCACTCCGACTGTTTGCCGAATTGGCTCATGGTGTCATAACAAAAAATAATCAGCATTAAATGCTCTATCACATAAGCCGATAAAAGTTTTTTGCCCATAAGGATGCATGGGGGACCTTACCCCCGACCGTAACCCTGGGGTTGGAGCCCGGAGCCCCAAAATCAATACCGATCTTTAGAATCACCCTATGTACCCCCATGTAAAATTTGAACAAAATCTGTCAACGTGGAGGAAAGTTATAGTGTTTACAGGCAAACGGACACAGACACATGGACACACAGACAGACAAACAGATGAATCGCAATATCTACCTATATAAGCATTTCATGCTTCCGGTAGTTAATAATTCCAACAGTGGCTCAAAAATGAGTGCGTTTTCTAATTACTCGAAAATTGAATACATGTCTATTAGATACCTGACTGGATGGTAATGAAAGGCATAGAATAGGAACATCTGGGAAAAAATTCCATTCGTTGCATAGATATTGCATGCTTTTGATTTGTGAAAATCAACATCGGATTATGTGTTAATAATTGATGTTGTTAACATTATATTTTTAATCGCTTCATGTCATGGTTAACACCTTTTTACACTAGTTCACGTTAATGTTGTGCACCCAATCAGTGGCAACCCCATTGTAGGCAGTTTTAATCTTTTCTTATCAAATGGAGTACCGTAACAATCAACATCATACCGCACTATTCTTGTCACTCATCCATCACAGTAATAATATTCCCACGATGGTCAATGAAAGTGGATAAATATACTACAACCCACAATGTTCGACTGCACACAAATGAACCCTATTCAGTATGCTTAAATATGCAGTTATTTTTGATTAGCGTGTTTGCACACTGATCGGGCACAAATGTGAATGAAGGTGCACACAATGGGTTTATCAGTACATACTCCAAAAGCTGTTGCCTGACCATAACTTTATGAAGATAACGGAATGAAGAGCGAATGCATCAACAACTCAAGATAGCATAGCCACATGTTTATTTTTAGAGAAATGAGTACAAGAGCAACACCGCAACGGTCTTTGTGTTGATACAATACACAAATATAAAATTCGAAACTGGATGGAATGACTATAGGAAAGTATAGTATAGTAGTATTTAATCAACTTTAATCTCTGTCTTCATGCAGCTTTGTACAAACGTGAAAATAAAACCAAATTTTCCAAGTAAAGAAACCCGACAAATACTGCCTGCATATGCAGTTCAGTTCAGAATAAACGAGTGGCGAACAGCTTTCTCTGCTAATTTGTTGTGACGATATTTTGCCGCTGTGCTTGATTTAATCAACTTGCATTGTTAGCTTCAAATGTTTCATAGCAATGGATACGAGTGAACATAGCAGCACTATCGACACAGGCTTCGAAATAAATGAAAACACAACGAGGCCCGCTTTACACCAGGAACACATTTACAAACAACGGATTTCTCAACTTGAAGCGGAAAACGAGAAACTACTCCAGCTCAACACGCATCTCAACAAAGAGGTACATAAATTGCAGCAGCAAAATTTTGAAGCCATGTTAAGCAAACAGTTGACGTTAAGCAGATGCAGTCGTTCGAAATAGCCCAACTTCATTGTCCAATCAAAGTAATATGGAAGACACCTTAAAAATTATCAGCGACAAAATGGATTCAGAGTCTCATAAATTGGAAAGCAGGCTTGCCAGAATTGAAGACGTCCTTGCAAAAATAAAGTTACATACTTGTTGTAATTCCAACTCCGAGTCGAGCATTTTTAGCGAAGGGGATCGTGAATCATCTGCAGCACCCAATGTATCCAATGACGCCCTATCTGACGACCTTGACCTTGACCTTGACCATATCACCGACGCTGGTTACATGCCAACAATCTCACCCGGAAGTACCCTCCTCGACAGTAGTAATACACCGGAAGTCACTTTGTCCGGAATTCAAATTGACGACGCCCAAAACGATGAAATCGTAACAGGAAATAACGAAGCCCAGGTAAATATATTGTTTTAATTAATTTCTTTGCTGAACATTTAAAGTTTCCAAATTTCGTTCTTAACTTTCCACCATTCATTTCAGGAAATATCAGCAGACCTGACTGATTCCTTTGACGACATCAGGGATTTATGGACTGACGTGCAATCCGTCACAATTGACTCGGCGAAGAAAGGGCGTCCGTCTCGTGCCGGTCATCAGAAGAGAACATCAAAACGCAAACGGGAAACAGCGACTCCACAACGAGGAAATGACACGAATGGTTTAGGAGTTGGTCCTCACGAATGTGACTTTTGTGGAAAAAATTTTCCTACAGCGGCTAAGGTGAAATCTCATCTCATAGTTCACACGGGAGAAATGCCCTACAAGTGCGGTGTTTGCGGCAAGCGGTTTCCATACAATACCAGTTTACGATTTCATAAGGAAATCCACAACGTTAATCGCCAAAGGTTCAATTGCACTACTTGTCACAAATCCTTCACCACAAAATCAGGTCTTTACATTCATAAGCGTACGCATCAAGCGGCTACAGGTATTCAGTGTGTATTCTGTGACAAGAGCTTCTCCCAGAATGTACACATGCTTAACCACATTCGACGACGACACATTTTCGAAAAATCAATGGAATGTCCAAAGTGCGAAATGTGTTTCTACACTTCCTCGCATTTGACATATCACACACTTAGACACCACATAGTTTGATTTGCGTTGGTCACTGCGTTCCATCAAACCAGTTTTGTTTAAATTAAGTAGAATCATAAAGCAGTGACTTTCTTCGTTCTCTAGATAGGTCAGTTACTAATGCAATTCAAATAATTTCCTACTATTTACCGCAACGGTATTTTTCTTCTACGAACAAAAGTAACTTATTTGCTATATTGTAATCCTTTGTCATATCATCATATAATTACTAAACAGATTGTAAATAGTTAAATTTTATACATACATATAAATGCAATCAAAATATCAAATAATGTGTGTCAAGTGTTGATCGATGCTTTTATTCGCTTCAAATCATAGTTAATATCATTTCACACTGATGCAATTAAATATTGTGCACCCAGTCAGTAGCAATCCAATTTTGGTCATTTCCGTTCTATTATTATCTAATGCAGTACCGTAAAAATCCATATCGTGACACAATATTCCCGTCACTCAACCATCACAGTATTAGTTTTCCCACGGCGTTCAGTAAATAGTGATAAAGATGATACAATCAACAATGTTGGACTGCACACATATGAACCCTTTTCCGTCTGCTTACATAGGCAGCTATTATTGATTAGTGTGTTTGCACAGTTGGCTGGGAACAAATGTGTGTGAAAGTGTACACAATGGCAGCTTATTACTGCTGCCTTGCCGTGGCTGAGAACGTGAGTAAAGAGCGAACGCATCAAGCCCTAATGATATCATAGCCACAAGTATATTTTTAGAGAAATGAGTACAACAATCTACAATGCATTGGACCTGACTTGATACAAAACATGAGTGGGTACTCTGAAACTCATTATTTGATGTTCCTTCACTACCGTAGGAAACACACCGTGGGTAGCTTTTCATGTCCTTTGCAATCTAAGACCAATTTCAATGTCGGTGTTCAGAGAGAATTTTTGTACGTAATAATAAAACGTATGAATCAAATTAATGTCTGATTAATACTGCTCATGAAAGAATGAGCAGCGCAATATCTTACAGCAGGGCACTCAGCAAATTTGTTCAAAAGAAATTTCTTCAAAAGAAATTTCTTCAGCGCACTGGTTCAGTGTTATTTAACTGCTAGCCTAGTTTAACTATAATGGATACGAGTGGATACAGCAGCACTGGCCACTCAGTTTCTGAAATGGATGGAAACACAACGACGCCCGCTTTTCCCCTCCAGCATGACCTGCTCTACAAGCAACGGATTACCCAGCTTGAAACGGAAAATGAAACTCTGCTCCAGCTCAACACCCATCTCAATAATGAATTACAGAAAATGAAGGAACAGAATTTTGAAACACTATTGTGCACACAATTAGTATCAACCACAGATTCCATTCCGAACAACAGCGTAATATTATCATCCACCAAAAGTGACGTGGAATACATTTTAAAAGCCATTAGTGACAAAATGGATGCACAGTCGCAGCAAATGGAAACGCGCCTTGCCAGAATTGAAGAGATGTTGTCAAAACGAAAATTACCAAATGCTTCCCCTTCAACCTATGCATCGGGCGAACATACTCAAGGAGAACATGAAGAGTGGACTGAGACAAATGTTTCCAGTGATGCACTTCCGGAGACCTTTGTGCAGTTTATCAACACTGGAGATGCCTCAAGTCTGGTTGGAGGAACTTCGCAACATGACAAGAATAATATACCTGAGGAGACCTTACCCGCAGTCCAAGCTGATACAATACAGCACGTTCAAATCGTCGCAGAGGTCAGGAATAGTGGAAACTTATCATTATTCCTTGTCAAGTAATATTTGGTTTCATATACACCTCCAGAATTTTGTAATTAACATTATACCTTTTATCTTAGCAGAAGTCCTTAGCTTGCCAAGTTCCATTTAGTGCCGTATGTGATTTGTGGACGGGAGGTCAGCACGACACGGCTAGCTTGACCGGTACTTCAGCGTCAACACTGATGCGTCCAGGTCATACCACTCAAAAAACAACTGATTCTTCAAGGGACCTTGCGAGACACCAAAGACGTCTGAGAATTAAGTTAGTAGCTAAAACTCACGAATGTGATTTCTGTGAAAAAGGATTCCGGCATCAGGGTCAGTTAGCAAACCATTTAATACTCCACACTGGGGAAAAACCTTTCAAGTGTATTATTTGCGCAAAACGATTCCCTTACGAATCCAGTCTGTGGCATCACAAGGAAATTCACAAAGTGAATCGTTGTAAGTTTAATTGCGGCATTTGCGAAAAGTCGTTCACTACCAAAGGAAACCTGAGCGCTCATAACCGCATTCATCAAGGTGTCACTGATATAGAGTGCGCATTCTGTGGAAAATTCTTTGTGTCAAAAGAGGGCATATTTGATCACATGCGGTGTCGACACATTTTTGAGAAATCTGTTCAGTGTTCATATTGTGACATGTGCTTCTACCCTGCCGCCAATTTGAATTACCATAAACCCAGACATCACCGAGCTTAACTGTGGTTGGTCAGCATGGCGGCCATGCCATTGCCTGCAAAATAAGAATCTATAAAAAAGGTGGAGAATAAAGTGCAGGCGTTCGTCGTTCTCCCGATACATATAAAAGCAAAGGGAAAAATCCCCGAACGTTGTACATGAGACCAGATCATGTGCACTGGCAAGTAAAAAATAAATATTTTCTTAACATTCATGCGGTCACATGCGCCAAATTTTTGTGCCTTCCATTTTAACGAAATTATAGCTTCTAAATCGTCGAAATCAAAATGTTTTGGTTTTGAAGGTCGCCCGCAAACCTTTCAACCTATTTACTGTTAGCATTGTTTCATAGTGAACTATTGCCAATTATGTTGTCGACGAACCATACGTTATTCAGACATTTTAATTTCCTTAAAGATGGCACAAAATACGCCACGTTAGATTAATGCAGTCCATTAGCACTTGCGGCTATCGTAAAACATACACCACACCATCCAATCTATTATGAGGTACGTGATCTCGACGGCTGCCTAACTCCGCAAACACTATTTTCCCGAGGAACGGGTTCCTTCTTTTTGCCGTACATACTGCATTCATTTACTATGTACTATGCTAATACCTGGCACTGGTTTTCCGTAAACATGCATTAAGCGTTGCAATTACAACGAATTATTTATGGACACAAAAATTTGGCGCATGTGACCGTATGAATTTTAAGAAAATATTTATTTTTTACTTGCCAGTGCACATGATCTGGTCTCATGTACAACGTTCGGGGATTTTTCCCTTTGCTTTTATTTTCTACTTTTTCCATATTGCACCATTGTAATTATCTTACTAAATCTCGTTCTGCGATACAATTTCTCGACAAATTTTTTCAAGTAAAATTGTCTCATATTGACCCATCTGATTATTTACACAAAAGAATCCGCGCTCGGTTACCAAATTTTTCTAAAATGGGTTAAGTTCTTGGTTTATCCATTAAACAACCTACTTCAATCTCTTACATCGCCCGATTGTCATGACAACCGGATAATCACTGCAACCGGATTTCAATGGCCACCTGATTACCATGAGAATCGGATAGCCATGTCAATCTTGTAATACTGTAACAATCTGGTAAAATGCCAATTTGGTAACCATGGAAATCAATTTACCATGACCACAAGGTAACCATGGTTTCACAACGTCATTTGAAGCTTAAATTCCAAGTTGTGTAATTGTTAAATATCCGTCATTTGAGTACGGCAGCCAAAAAACCCCTCTTCACAATACATTTTCCGTACAAATCAGATCAAATTGGCAACTTTTTAAAATTTTCTTTATCATCCACACTACTTCGACCTCCGAGAATGTCAGATTTTTTTGTTTCATCGAAATCGGTCCAGTAAATCGTTCTCCAGTTGCGTCTAAAGTTTTTTTGGTGCTACTGAATGCATAATACATGTAAAGGATTGCGCATGGAAATACTACCATTGCGCGAATCGCTTGCTTCGCAAGCGATCAGAATCCTGGTGCTCCGCTTCGCTCCGCACGGTCCCATGTACAAAAACTATTGAACTATAACTTAAAGGGTGCTCTTTCATCGCTACGGTATTTTTTTCAATTAGAGAAAATAATTATTTTTTGGGTTATTGTCTAGTACGGCATAAAAGCGCATTTACTAATCACATTGTAAATGCAAATTTTAAATGAATATAACCAAAATATTTAAGTTTTATACAGCCTGCAATCTAATGATTGAGGAATGCTACATATTTTCATGGAGGAACAACTGTTGTTATTACATTTAAATTGGTTATTAATTGAAGTAGTATAATAAAATACACCAAACTGTTTTTATACGAGAGCAGGCACTTTTCCTCACCTAATCCGAAGCATATCTTCGTCTCGTGAACACATTAGTCATTATAAGTGAACAGCAAATATGCTTCTTCGCGTTACCGTAACATGAGTTTGGATCATTCTTCCATCCATTAAGCTTCTGATTTTACATACACTTTCAACTTTGGAAACATGCAATCATTTTCGTGTACACAAAGTGATTTCAGCACATAATTAGGAGTAAATTTGTTTTCAATTTTAGCAAAAATTGTATGAAATGGCCACCCTGTGTTAACTTTCATGTGTGCTTCTTGAAAGTAGAGGAAATGTTGTTTGTAGTTGATGCAGAAAATTGCTTTTATAGATTGCACAATACCACGTTGTTTGATAAATCATTATGATTAATTTACCAATTTGTCGGAACTTGCAGCACAGTTAGTGGTGATTAACATCAATGGTTTCATTTTGGTGATACCGGTCCAGGAAACACTGTTTCAACAGTAGGCCAATTACCTATTCTACAGCGGCATATGGTTTCAATATATTTAAAAATGCATTTCATACAAATATGCTCTTACAATTCATTATGTTGGCTTCTGTCGCAATTGGAATGAATGGTCTTTCAAGCCGGCAACTACTGATGTTGGAACAAGGATAATTAAACGCGTCAGAAGCGAACTACTTACATAATAAAGGTATCGATACTATCGATATCAATATCACTGCATCATCACACGTGCCATCTTAGCTCTGCACCATTCCAGCGTCACAATTAGCAACACCAAAACAAAGGTGCAAGCATGTCTCAACAAATAGGTATTCACTTGAAATGACTCGTGAATGAGCTTCAGTATGGGTGATAAGTAGAATAATGCGCAGTAAACAAGGAATTATGGCGTTGTGGGAACAATTGGAGTGTGTCCAATAAAACATATTTTGCTACGGTGTCTGAATTAAGTCGGTGTTATTCAGGAAGAAGAGGACAAAGTTGTCAGTGTAAAGTAGCTACGTAAATGGAAGCTACTTGTGCGAAAGAACGCCTGAGGCGTTCAGTAAAGAAGTTCAGCATGATTCGATTTCTTCTAGTTCTGGTTGGCATAACTCAGGGTAACTCAATATTTTTCTTTTTCGAATATTTTATTTTTTGAACGTATTTTTGAAATTTCAAAAATCATACGACATGTAATTCATTTATAGTACAAAGTGAGTGCCCAGAAAAGCGTGGCCCTTTTGACCGGTTAGGCAAAACAAACCATTACATTGCTCACGACGGTAGCAGACAAGATTTTGTGACGCACCATGAAGCGGCCGTACTATGCCGTGCTCACGGCATGTTGTTGGCCAAGATTGGTAACATAATTACCTTGGCAAGAGTTGGCAGGGCTCTGGAACGTTTCGTAACGCAGAATGAACGCCGGGACAGCTGGTGTAACTCTAAATTGTTTTTTAAACGTATGTGCAATCAATAATTATTGAGTAATTAGCTAATAATTTGTTGATCTATTTTGCAGATTGGACATCTGGAACGTACGACGTGAATGCAAACCGGTATATCTGGAACAATGACCCAAAAGACGTGGTGGAACTAGGCATCTTTTACCGGAAGCCACGGTAAATGAAGTTACTCATCTAAAACTCTCTATTCATAATTTACTGCGTACAATTAATTTTGCTAACTCTAATTATGAATCATTTGCGCAGTCCCGCAGGGGTCGGAGCTCATTTGTCGTATCGGAATAAGTACCTTGTCAACGCATCGGTGCCCCAATGTCTGGCTCTTGCACTACCCTGGCCTGGCATCCTGGACCAGAAGACTAAATTTTTGTAAGGATAGTACATTTCATTATTTGCTAGCGCTTGGAGCTTCAAGTATTTTCCGCCCGCCTCTTAAGCCGAGCACCATCCCGTTCATCCGTACGGTAGTCCGACGGTGGTTTTGTTAGCGTTTGAACGGAACACATTTTTGACTATTTTGTAGTGAGTTCAAATGTACAGTATCGGTAATAGAAAATTTGAGCAAAGGTCATCTGGGCAAAATTTTCTTGAACAGCGTCGTTCAAGTTTTATGTCGTAGTTTTCTTAAAAAAATCCATTTTGTAACCTGAACTTTAATGAGCAACATTGATGAGTTCACTGGAATCTGGAACGCAATTTCTTTGAGTGAATGAGATACTTCTGAATTCATCAAAACGTTCTCTAGACGCATGGAGAGTCACGTGTTCAATTTCGTCTGGAATGGTTGTCTTGACAGTGGAATTATGTACAGGCACCACTGAACTGTGTTCCGCCGAGCCAAGTTAGTCTGTTATAGGTAGTAAAACTTAGCATGCCTTTCAAAATATTAAAAGTTCAAAGGACGTCCCAGATGTAAAATCTTATTGGGAAATGCATGCACATTAGGTTTCCAATCCTTGGCACCTCTTTCTAAGTAGAAATCATTTGAAGGGTATTTTCAAAGCTTTTACTATTTTCCCCGTCTGGCTCTCAAGGCATTGATTGCACAACTAGAATGACGGTATTAACGTTACTCCGGAAGGCAACAATAGTTGCATGTTATCAGATCCGCAATAGTTCCAATATCCGCCGTAAATGAACTCCAACATTTAATGAACATTTTGGATTGTAGAAACGACATGTGAAGCCAGCTCCCGGAGAAAACATCACTTTTATAGTTAGTGTGTCTGGTCTGGATTGACATGATCCCATTTTATAACCACAGCATATTTGCAAGATTTTAAATTAACGCTTCACTAATTAGTCAGTACTCAAATATGCTAACATTGACTAAATTTATGAGTAATGGTATTTTAAATCATATCTTGATTATTATAAAAAAATATAATCAAGAAAATGAAAGCACCCACTCCTTGTCAGGCATTCAACATTTTAGTGATTGTGATGACACAAAAAGTGACATTTTTCATCTGGATGTTCGCGTAGCTGTGGCTAGTATTATAAAAAACCTGTACCTCCACATATCTACTTACGTATTTTTTGAAACATGCGTATGCGACAAACTAGTGTAATAAACATTTTCGGCATTGTGTTGAGGGAGTTTTTAAAATCCCATAAAATGTGTATTACAAATTTAATTACAGAACACTTTTATTTTTTTTTGCTGATTTTGCGGTTCTGTCATGACAGTCAAACTATTGACGGTGGCACATTGTAGGCTGGAGTCTTTCATGGCGGAAAAATTATTTAGCTTGTGGTGGTATAGAGACTAGTCTGACACTTTAATTTTGAGGTGTTTTTTTTTCAAAACTGGCTTGGCACACTGAGACGAATATAGGTGTTCCGTTTGATATACTACCGAATGGAAAAAATACAGTGTCATTAAAATTCGTGAAACCATATTCACATTACATATTCTACTTCTGAGATAGTTATTATTTATTCCACGTCCTATCAACGACTTCCAATAGCATTGGAGCATTAGAGTCAAGAAATACGTAAAATTAAAATAAGCCAGTAATAATAGTCACGTGCTTCCTTTGTAACACGCTCCATATTAACGTATTGACGACAGAAACATTAGTGTTATCGTCAATAAAACCTTCACGGCATGTGCTTGTATAGAATCGTAGACGCCTATGTACATAAACACATTTCCTGATACGTCAGAGGAAAAAAATATATTGAGCGAGGATATGCATTGTAATTCAACACATGGGATAATATAACCTTTATTATTCCAATTGTATTCTCATTTACTACTGCGTTCTTTTCCTTTGTCTCTATTTATCTATATCGCATTTTCGTAATGAATATATGCCATTACTACCTGCGTTGACCACATTTACTTTATTTACAAATGGGCCTATCTTTCAGGATAAAAACATGGATACCTATGTAAAAGTACATCTCGCTACTAACCAGATCCCAGAAAATATTCCGCATGAAATGATTGACATTTAACATAATGTTACGCATTCATAAATGTCATGTCTGCCTGCTACCACAGAATTGCTTTTTGCTATGCTCCGCATTTTGCGAAAATATAATTCAGATGACATAAAATTAGCATAATCTTTAAAACTGTTTTTTTTGGTTTCCTACTCACCATAATTCTATTTCATCCCACATGTTTCGTTATATTAGCACATGCAAAAAAATTATCAAGCCGAATTTGTTTTCTGAATGCTGCAGGATTAACTAGTAAGTTTCATTATCCCTTTTGATTTCCGACTTTTGGTGCACATTTAATTTTGCGACAAGCTTGTCGTTAACATGTTTTTCTGCTGTCGGTAAATGTGCTTATTTCCTAACCGTTTGATATATATCGTACCGCTAAATATCGTTTGATAGATTGTTTGGAAATGCATAATTCTCCTCTAAAATGCAATTGAACATTAACACATTCACTGATCATTGATATTCCTAAGCTGCAGACTAGTCCGACAGTCGCGTTGGTAATGTTGTAATGTGTAGTGAGAACGAGACGATGCGAATGATATTAACCTCATAATTCGTCAACGTCTGTTTATTTTGAATACTAAATTACTATCGAGCGGCACATATACAAGCACACTGCAGTGCATAAACCATAACAAAGCCGCCTTTTAATGAAGTTGAAAATCCACTTGTACCACTGTACGCATTTCAATACTTAAAACGCCACCCGAGTGCTGGGACAGGAAATGTAACAGGGAAAGGATCGGAGATAGAAGCTTAACTAGCTCTCAAGTTCGGTCACGTAGTCAAAAAGAAAGGAAAGAATGTCTGATTGGAAATTTGCGTATTTGGTACATTTTAGATACAATATTATCTATAGTATTATGTGTTTATTTTGCTTTCGATTGGCATATTCTGTGGAACTCTTGGAGTATTCTAAAAGAATTATCAGCAAAGTAGAGATTCAAGACGATACCTTAGAGGATATTATAAGTACGCCGGCGGATATACGCCGATTGATCGCTTTGTTCATTTGAAAGGCTTCCTTGAATCGTGGGTGCTATCTATATCAGCACATTTTGAAAACGGAAACGTTTTTAAGTTTATGATAAGTTGGGTTTTCGAGTTGTAGTACATGTTTGGTTTTGGTTATATATCGTGAACTCCGTCTTCTATGATGTATTTCCGCCAAAAGCCAACCTAATTGTTTGTGCTCATTTAAAATTATTCTTTTTTTGACTGGCACGTGGTTCTCGTTTTAATACTTTTGCTGTAACGTCCGGAGTGTGACCGTCTGCTTTTCCAAAATACTGCCTCTTTATGCGCTGGTGCATGAATTTTGCTAATGACGTGCTCTGATATGCCAAACGTATTAAGTTTTCTCCTCTTAATGCAGTACGAAAACGATAATTAATTGTTATACTTAATTCAGCGGCCACCAAACAATTTTAGACGAAAGGCCCTGTGAAAGCAGACGTGTGAGTAAATAATTATATTATTTATATAATTATACGAATTATATGACAATAGGTGTATTCTTACAATTGTGTATACTTTGCCGTTATAGACACGACACGCCATGTGTCAGCTGGACATGCCAGAATGCAACCACATTGACTCCGATCCGTTTGTTTTAACGGAAGGTACAGTATTGACATATGTGAAGAATAAATCAACTAAGGAATACAAGTATTCATGCATTATAATATGTAACCTAACTTTCTGGGGTTTGCCCTCAGAACGACTCGAGTACTTCCACCATGGATGGTGGATTTTTGGGAACCGCAGTTTTCTGGTGAACTGGATGCCGGTAGTCAGATAGTCTAGTGCAGTCTATACTCAGACCACAAAATTCTTGTCCACTGCCTCAATTTTGTGGTCTGGGTATAGACGGTGGTGGTGCTTATTAACCGTAGTTTAATCACAGATAACACATTTGTATACAGTTCCAGAATGTTTTTCATTACTTTAAATGTTAGTGGCTTGAAGCTTACAAATTCAACTATGTAATTTACTGTTGTCCATTTTTACAGCGACCTTTCAAGGACGCACAAGAAGCTTGCAAAGGTATCGGACTGTTAATGTTTGAGCCAGATGGTGGCGAAATGGAACTGATACCATTTTTAAAAATGTGGTCAAGAGGTAGTGTCCTCAATTATTTTGTATCAATACCTTCAAATTCAAATGCTCAAGTAATCATAACATGCGTATTTTAAAAATTCGGTAGAGTTGACAAACACACACTTTTGGACCGGCCTCAAGTACAACTCAAAATCCGGTGAATTTCTGAATTCGAAGGATGAACCAGTCAAAATTACACGTCGCCTTAAATTTATCGAGGACAAACTTCGGACGAAACGGTCAACCAAATTGGACTCAACTTTCTGTGTAGGCATGGCCATGTCCTACGAATACAGAACCCAATCACCCTGTTCAGACCAATCCAGCACAGCATGCAACTGGAGTTTTATTGAGTACTACGAAACTAACTGCAATGGTTACCTAGGAACAATCTGCCAGCATCAAGACAAAACAAAACGTAAGTTTTTAATTGCATACGTCATTTTGACAATAAATGCCAAGTTGATGAATTTATCCAGTCAATGCAATTGTTTTATGAACTTGGCATCAGGCAAAATCATTTGGAAATCGTCATACGAAGAAAATGTGGATGAAGCGCTGATAGACACGGCACTAACTTCGGAATTTGGATATGTCGGCAATCGCAACTTGCTACGAAGCAACTATAAGGTGAGTTTTAGCAATGTTTGAAATATTACATGAAAAAAAGTTTACTTCCATGAATCATACTTAAATGTGCTAAATACTTTAATGTTGGTATTAAAATGTTTGTTTGCTTGAATGTAGCAACCCTTCGCCATTCTCTATTGTCCAGACAATTACCGCATGGTGAGATCCACAGGCAAGTACCTTGAGAGCTTCAAACCGCCGCAAGGATTGGACAGCAAAGACACGTATATGTACGACTTGAATGAGACATTCTGGGTGGTAGATAGCAATGAATTCGACAAGGGAAAAGATTCAATGTGTTCAATCACAACACCATCAACTTCAAAGAAAGACGGTCAAAATAGAAAATTAGAAAAAGTCAGGTGTACTGACTTTCATTTCTACTTATGTGAAATGATTTCCGGGGAGCAGAAGCCCTCAAATCTGGCGGCCACGACATCAGAAAAACGTAAGATGTAACATGTTTTTAGAACATTCTTAAAGCGTTACGTAACTGGTAGGTCGTTTTGTAGGTTAATCGCGTAGTAACGTAACATGTGCTTATACGGAGTCAGCTGGAAAAGTTTCCTAGTAATTTCTAGTCCTGCAATTAAAATTGTTTCGATTCTAGCAACATGGAGGGAAGGCCCACAGAGACGGACCTATCCCTTGCTGGATACAAGTAAATCAAATGTAAGCACTGATGGCAACTGCACGATAAAGAAGGAGCAGCGGCTTCAAGTCGCTTTTGCGTTGGATACTACCGGCTCCATGAATGACAAATTTCCAACCTTCATTAGCAGTTCCAAAACAATCATGACCAACCTGAGGGAGAAATTCCCAAATGCTTCGTTTGCGCTGACGACGAACTCCAACTGGGATCTATCATGTTTTAGGAACCCCGCGGCAGGTTTGGGTCATCACAATAAGTGCGTGAATTATACAAATTGGCGCATTGACAAAAGCAACCCTCAGATTATAAATACAAGCGTTGAAATTAATACATTTTTACCTTGATGCTTGCAGAAAGGATGGCTGTTATAAGCCTTACATAAATTTTACGCAGTCACCAGACGAGTTCGCAAGACAAGCAAAAGATATCAAGGCACAGGGTGGAATGAGAACCGATAATGCCGTGCACGCAGCTGCGTTCACCGCTGCTGATAGCACGCTTGGATGGAATCGCAAAAATATGGATGAGAGAGGCGTCAGATTAAAGAAACTTATTATCGTGATAACTGACGCACCGAGCCTCAAAGGATTGGATATTCCAGGAAAACGGAAGAGGTTCCGAGGGGATGGATCCGATACATGCGAGTCATCGCTGCCGGTTAATACAGCAGAGCTAAACAGAGTCATGACAAGTAAAAGTATGCATGTCATTGGCTTCTACGCGACAGAGGATATGCTTAATCTGTATAATAGGGAATGGTTTTCCAAGACTACTATAAATTACTGTGCGGATACCTGGAACGGCAAAATCGGAAACATAGTACCAGTAGTGGATCGTTGCGTTGGTAGCCTATTGGAAGGATGTGTATACAAGGATCCTCCTGGCTACAACACCTTGGGATTTTAAAAATATAATTTGTATCACTAAGTACATAAAATTTGATATCATGTTCGTTTCGGATTCGTTAACTTTAGCTGAGTATTTACATTATTAAATCCTGTTGGTTGAATTTTGAATAGTATCTATAGATTTAATTAATAGTCTACCACGGCAATTGTTATACAAAATTAATACCTTATATATGTTTGATCGTATACTGTAACGAAATATACAAAACATTAAAGTAGGATAGTTAAATTTCAATAAAACATTTTCACTGCTGTTCATGACATGAACTTTGAAATCTCCTAATCGCATATCGTAATCATGAATCCTTAAGCATTATTTAAGATGAAGGATGCCGTCAGCATAAACAATTTGGGCGTACTCAGCAAACAACAAGTTCTGCATAAAAATGCTACGACAATATAAACGACAATTTTACGCTGTTTGCGTCATCATACAAGGGCAGTTTATGTTCAAATTTTGGTAGTTGATCACCAATTATGGCTGGTGGAATGACATAGATATTTATTGCCTTTAGATGAACACAATAGAGCATTAATTCTCTTATGCTGTCAAAGCTATGCCAGACCACTATCATGCGATATATATACATATACATATAACGACGTCTGGCTATAGCAAGTCTGTGACTTACTTCCGGCATATATTGTTATCGTTGTAAGGAGTTTGCAAGTGGATTTTCTTATTTGCGGTTTAACAGCGAAACAGAAAGAATCAAAATGAAGCTCATTCTTGCGATCGTGGTCCTGTACCTGTTAAGTTGCGGCACCGTTGGCGTACAAGGCGAATCTGGATACGAGTGCATGAAACCCTGTTACGACGAGAATGACCAACTGGTAGACGAACTGGAGGAGCAGGTATGTGGGACCAACGGTGAGTACTACCCTTCCCTTTGCTGGATGCGCTGCAGTGGTAAGTTTCGTGTTACAACTTATCCAAAGCTACTTGTTACTAAAGGTTGAGTTATAAATGTAACCACGAAACCACTCTTAATCCAACAGGAGCTGAACCAACTGATAAATCGGTTTGTGAAAACAAATATGCCTACCCCGTCGACGAACGAGCAGCACGGGATGGATAAGTTGTGGGCAATTGACCCTTTCATTTCAGAAGTTAACATTACGCGTAATTTATTGTGTCCCGACAATTAAATAAACGCCTTACAAATTGTCAGAATTCATCTTCCATGTAAAAGGTTATCTTTTTCTGGAATTTGTGAATAGGTATTCATATTGACGTTTGCCCAATTTTTTGTGCACCATTTATCGCGCAGCATTAAAATTCAAAAACTATATGAGAAAGATTTTTATGATTTTCCAATTCGAGAAATCTGAAAGCATTAGACACGATCACCGTTAGTAGCTCGAAGCATTGCAACTTCTGTTTCAAGCACTCTGACCGTTTTGCACTGCCACAAAATGAATGACGAAAAAATTCTGGGGTCACCATCATAGAGGACGGCGGATTCGGCGGACGAATGGTGTTACCGATTTGGCCTGCTCAAAGTTGGAATGAGTATAATACAATTATGACGAGACTGTGTGGAAACCCAAACACACCAGTTCCCAGCAGGCATGGCTAAACCAGCGGGTTTGGACCACAAAGCCTGTGGGTATCGGTTTTAACGGGTTTTAAATGGTAGATGGGTTTAAATGAGCGATGTATATAAATGCATAGGGGGCTTTTCTCCGCCTAGTATATATAACTTGGGTTACAAATTGTTCGTGATGGCACAGGGTAGCAATTTTATAACCTGCCAATGATTTTTCGATTCTTTTGAATTCCTTCAGAGCTGATCCGCCGGCACCGCAAGAGCTCCAGCAAACTCGTTAAGTTAGACATACTGAAGTGTGCGACGCAAGTTGTCCTAGCGAAATGGCTTTTTGGTCTTGAAACGTTTATTGCTCGGGCCGATAGCGCAACTTATTTAATCGATATTAATTTTTCTGCTAGCTACGGATGACAGTGGCAACACGTTCAGACATATAGAAAGGTGTCAAGAGTAGTGTCAATTAGCATTCTGTGAAAATCTTCAAATTGCGTCGGATTTTGATTAATTTCAACTGTATGGTAGGTGATATGTCACTAAAGAATCTGGTTATCTGATTTCATGCCGTCGGTGGTGCCCGGCTAATACTTACGCAACTGCTCTTCGAGCAATCTTCACGGTATCAAATTTATCGACAAGGGTTTGTCAATAATCGTGGAGGCCGGAAGCATTAATTTTTATTCGTGTACGTCAGTGTCGTATGCACAATTACTGTAACGACAGGTTGTTGTAAGGGAATTGCAAGGTTCTTCAGACACGCATTGAATTCTTGATCCAAATGAATATAAACATTTTTAATGAAATGAAATGTGAGATAATACTAGTTGTCTTAGCGTTAGGTAAGCATAAGTTGAATACACGTACATCGGAATACTATTGCTATTATCACCATTGTGGTGTGATTTATTACTGCATTGTCATTGTGGCTTCATCCAATTATTAGTATTGTGATATCGCAGCAAATCAAAGACACCACGTATGTTGTTGTCAGATTATTTTGTTGGCAAAAACAAGGATTTTCTTTTTAGATAAAGTTTTACAAATAGCTAGAGCAGTGCAATTAAAGGTGCTGTGTCGACCTCGCAAGGAAGCACAGAGCAGGGAATCGTGACTACAAGTAATAAACCATCACATCTACTTAATTATCATTCCAAGTTTGCCTTACCATCTTCCTCCACTCAACTCCACAGAAAAAATTAGTCAGCTTCCGCATATATATAATCTGTACCGGTTTCAAATGCATGAATCATACAATAATTTCCTTAGTCGCCACCGTATTAAGGAAGGCTTCTGTCTATATGCTATGCCAAATCCTACAATTCGAAAACTAAACCCAGAGAAAAATAAGCGTACTTACACCAAGTTGAAAATCCTTGACGCATAGCCATATTAACGTGCGACCTTACATGTAAAACCCATCTTAATAATTTACCCACACTGTGCGTCAAAAAATGCTTAACAGAAAGCTAATCTCAAGGTACCACTTTACCATAGTATGGAAAAGTAAATGCTGTTCCATGTTAATCCAAAGTTGTCATATGCAAAGCACAAGTTAAGGCTGTCACATTGTCATTCCAAGGAAATGTTGTCCAAACGATAATATTGTCACATGCTAGTATTTACCTATGATAAACTCAACGGAAATTGGTGTGTGCAAAGTACAATTAATATTTCATCGTGATAGGCCCAAGTACTATTACCTCATGCTAACCAAAAGTAAAATATCTTCCCGTGACCCCCAAGTAAAATTTCCTCATGCAAAGCCCAAGTAAAATTTCCGCAGGCTAAGCCCAAGTAAAATTTCCGCATGCTAAGCCCAAGTAAAATTTCCGCATGCTAAACCCAAGTAAAATTTCCTCATGCAAAGCCCAAGTAAAATTTCCTCATGCTAAGCCCAAGTAAAATTTCCTCATGCAAAGCCCAAGTAAAATTTCCTCATGCAAAGCCCAAGTAAAATTTCCGCATGCTAAGCCCAAGTAAAATTTCCTCATGCAAAGCCCAAGTAAAATTTCCTCATGCAAAGCCCAAGTAAAATTTCCTCATGCAAAGCCCAAGTAAAATTTCCTCATGCAAAGCCCAAGTAAAATTTCCTCATGCAAAGCCCAAGTAAAATTTCCTCATGCAAAGCCCAAGTAAAATTTCCTCATGCAAAGCCCAAGTAAAATTTCCTCATGCAAAGCCCAAGTAAAATTTCCTCATGCAAAGCTCAAGTAAAATTTCCTCATGCAAAGCCCAAGTAAAATTTCCTCATGCAAAGCCCAAGTAAAATTTCCTCATGCAAAGCCCAAGTAAAATTTCCTCATGCAAAGCCCAAGTAAAATTTCCGCATGCTAAGCCCAAGTAAAATTTCCGCATGCTAAGCCCAAGTAAAATTCCCGCATGCTAAGCCCAAGTAAAATTCCCGCATGCTAAGCCCAAGTAAAATTTCCGCATGCTAAGCCCAAGTAAAATTTCCTCATGCAAAGCCCAAGTAAAATTTCCTCATGCAAAGCCCAAGTAAAATTTCCTCATGCAAAGCCCAAGTAAAATTTCCTCATGCAAAGCCCAAGTAAAATTTCCTCATGCAAAGCCCAAGTAAAATTTCCTCATGCAAAGCCCAAGTAAAATTTCCTCATGCAAAGCCCAAGTAAAATTTCCTCATGCAAAGCCCAAGTAAAATTTCCTCATGCAAAGCTCAAGTAAAATTTCCTCATGCAAAGCCCAAGTAAAATTTCCTCATGCAAAGCCCAAGTAAAATTTCCTCATGCAAAGCCCAAGTAAAATTTCCTCATGCAAAGCCCAAGTAAAATTTCCGCATGCTAAGCCCAAGTAAAATTTCCTCATGCAAAGCCCAAGTAAAATTTCCTCATGCAAAGCCCAAGTAAAATTTCCTCATGCAAAGCCCAAGTAAAATTTCCTCATGCAAAGCCCAAGTAAAATTTCCTCATGCAAAGCCCAAGTAAAATTTCCTCATGCAAAGCCCAAGTAAAATTTCCTCATGCAAAGCCCAAGTAAAATTTCCTCATGCAAAGCCCAAGTAAAATTTCCTCATGCAAAGCCCAAGTAAAATTTCCGCATGCTAAGCCCAAGTAAAATTTCCGCATGCTAAGCCCAAGTAAAATTTCCGCATGCTAAGCCCAAGTAAAATTTCCGCATGCTAAGCCCAAGTAAAATTTCCGCATGCTAAGCCCAAGTAAAATTTCCTCATGCAAAGCCCAAGTAAAATTTCCGCATGCTAAGCCCAAGTAAAATTTCCGCATGCTAAGCCCAAGTAAAATTTCCTCATGCAAAGCCCAAGTAAAATTTCCTCATGCAAAGCCCAAGTAAAATTTCCTCATGCAAAGCCCAAGTAAAATTTCCTCATGCAAAGCCCAAGTAAAATTTCCGCATGCTAAGCCCAAGTAAAATTTCCTCATGCAAAGCCCAAGTAAAATTTCCTCATGCAAAGCCCAAGTAAAATTTCCTCATGCAAAGCCCAAGTAAAATTTCCTCATGCAAAGCCCAAGTAAAATTTCCTCATGCAAAGCCGAAGTAAAATTTCCTCATGCAAAGCCCAAGTAAAATTTCCCCATGCAAAGCCCAAGTAAAATTTCCGCATTTTAAGCCCAAGTAAAATTTCCTCATGCAAAGCCCAAGTAAAATTTCCGCATGCTAAGCCCAAGTAAAATTTCCGCATGCTAAGCCCAAGTAAAATTTCCGCATGCTAAGCCCAAGTAAAATTCCCGCATGCTAAGCCCAAGTAAAATTCCCGCATGCTAAGCCCAAGTAAAATTTCCGCATGCTAAGCCCAAGTAAAATTTCCTCATGCAAAGCCCAAGTAAAATTTCCTCATGCAAAGCCCAAGTAAAATTTCCTCATGCAAAGCCCAAGTAAAATTTCCTCATGCAAAGCCCAAGTAAAATTTCCTCATGCAAAGCCCAAGTAAAATTTCCTCATGCAAAGCCCAAGTAAAATTTCCTCATGCAAAGCCCAAGTAAAATTTCCTCATGCAAAGCCCAAGTAAAATTTCCTCATGCAAAGCTCAAGTAAAATTTCCTCATGCAAAGCCCAAGTAAAATTTCCTCATGCAAAGCCCAAGTAAAATTTCCTCATGCAAAGCCCAAGTAAAATTTCCTCATGCAAAGCCCAAGTAAAATTTCCGCATGCTAAGCCCAAGTAAAATTTCCGCATGCTAAGCCCAAGTAAAATTCCCGCATGCTAAGCCCAAGTAAAATTCCCGCATGCTAAGCCCAAGTAAAATTTCCGCATGCTAAGCCCAAGTAAAATTTCCTCATGCAAAGCCCAAGTAAAATTTCCTCATGCAAAGCCCAAGTAAAATTTCCTCATGCAAAGCCCAAGTAAAATTTCCTCATGCAAAGCCCAAGTAAAATTTCCTCATGCAAAGCCCAAGTAAAATTTCCTCATGCAAAGCCCAAGTAAAATTTCCTCATGCAAAGCCCAAGTAAAATTTCCTCATGCAAAGCCCAAGTAAAATTTCCTCATGCAAAGCTCAAGTAAAATTTCCTCATGCAAAGCCCAAGTAAAATTTCCTCATGCAAAGCCCAAGTAAAATTTCCTCATGCAAAGCCCAAGTAAAATTTCCTCATGCAAAGCCCAAGTAAAATTTCCGCATGCTAAGCCCAAGTAAAATTTCCTCATGCAAAGCCCAAGTAAAATTTCCTCATGCAAAGCCCAAGTAAAATTTCCTCATGCAAAGCCCAAGTAAAATTTCCTCATGCAAAGCCCAAGTAAAATTTCCTCATGCAAAGCCCAAGTAAAATTTCCTCATGCAAAGCCCAAGTAAAATTTCCTCATGCAAAGCCCAAGTAAAATTTCCTCATGCAAAGCCCAAGTAAAATTTCCTCATGCAAAGCCCAAGTAAAATTTCCTCATGCAAAGCCCAAGTAAAATTTCCGCATGCTAAGCCCAAGTAAAATTTCCGCATGCTAAGCCCAAGTAAAATTTCCGCATGCTAAGCCCAAGTAAAATTTCCGCATGCTAAGCCCAAGTAAAATTTCCGCATGCTAAGCCCAAGTAAAATTCCCGCATGCTAAGCCCAAGTAAAATTCCCGCATGCTAAGCCCAAGTAAAATTTCCGCATGCTAAGCCCAAGTTAAATTTCCGCATGCCAAGCCCAAGTAAAATTTCCTCATGCAAAGCCCAAGTAAAATTTCCTCATGCAAAGCCCAAGTAAAATTTCCTCATGCAAAGCCCAAGTAAAATTTCCTCATGCAAAGCCCAAGTAAAATTTCCTCATGCAAAGCCCAAGTAAAATTTCCGCATGCTAAGCCCAAGTAAAATTTCCGCATGCTAAGCCCAAGTAAAATTTCCTCATGCAAAGCCCAAGTAAAATTTCCGCATGCTAAGCCCAAGTAAAATTTCCTCATGCAAAGCCCAAGTAAAATTTCCTCATGCAAAGCCCAAGTAAAATTTCCTCATGCAAAGCCCAAGTAAAATTTCCTCATGCAAAGCCCAAGTAAAATTTCCTCATGCAAAGCTCAAGTAAAATTTCCTCATGCAAAGCCCAAGTAAAATTTCCTCATGCAAAGCCCAAGTAAAATTTCCTCATGCAAAGCCCAAGTAAAATTTCCTCATGCAAAGCCCAAGTAAAATTTCCGCATGCTAAGCCCAAGTAAAATTTCCGCATGCTAAGCCCAAGTAAAATTCCCGCATGCTAAGCCCAAGTAAAATTCCCGCATGCTAAGCCCAAGTAAAATTTCCTCATGCAAAGCCCAAGTAAAATTTCCTCATGCAAAGCCCAAGTAAAATTTCCGCATGCTAAGCCCAAGTAAAATTCCCGCATGCTAAGCCCAAGTAAAATTCCCGCATGCTAAGCCCAAGTAAAATTTCCTCATGCAAAGCCCAAGTAAAATTTCCTCATGCAAAGCCCAAGTAAAATTTCCGCATGCTAAGCCCAAGTAAAATTTCCTCATGCAAAGCCCAAGTAAAATTTCCTCATGCAAAGCCCAAGTAAAATTTCCTCATGCAAAGCCCAAGTAAAATTTCCTCATGCAAAGCCCAAGTAAAATTTCCTCATGCAAAGCCCAAGTAAAATTTCCTCATGCAAAGCCCAAGTAAAATTTCCTCATGCAAAGCCCAAGTAAAATTTCCTCATGCAAAGCCCAAGTAAAATTTCCTCATGCAAAGCCCAAGTAAAATTTCCTCATGCAAAGCCCAAGTAAAATTTCCGCATGCTAAGCCCAAGTAAAATTCCCGCATGCTAAGCCCAAGTAAAATTCCCGCATGCTAAGCCCAAGTAAAATTTCCGCATGCTAAGCCCAAGTAAAATTTCCTCATGCAAAGCCCAAGTAAAATTTCCGCATGCTAAGCCCAAGTAAAATTTCCTCATGCAAAGCCCAAGTAAAATTTCCTCATGCAAAGCCCAAGTAAAATTTCCGCATGCTAAGCCCAAGTAAAATTCCCGCATGCTAAGCCCAAGTAAAATTCCCGCATGCTAAGCCCAAGTAAAATTTCCTCATGCAAAGCCCAAGTAAAATTTCCTCATGCAAAGCCCAAGTAAAATTTCCGCATGCTAAGCCCAAGTAAAATTTCCTCATGCAAAGCCCAAGTAAAATTTCCTCATGCAAAGCCCAAGTAAAATTTCCTCATGCAAAGCCCAAGTAAAATTTCCTCATGCAAAGCCCAAGTAAAATTTCCTCATGCAAAGCCCAAGTAAAATTTCCTCATGCAAAGCCCAAGTAAAATTTCCTCATGCAAAGCCCAAGTAAAATTTCCTCATGCAAAGCCCAAGTAAAATTTCCTCATGCAAAGCCCAAGTAAAATTTCCTCATGCAAAGCCCAAGTAAAATTTCCGCATGCTAAGCCCAAGTAAAATTTCCGCATGCTAAGCCCAAGTAAAATTTCCGCATGCTAAGCCCAAGTAAAATTTCCGCATGCTAAGCCCAAGTAAAATTTCCGCATGCTAAGCCCAAGTAAAATTCCCGCATGCTAAGCCCAAGTAAAATTCCCGCATGCTAAGCCCAAGTAAAATTTCCGCATGCTAAGCCCAAGTTAAATTTCCGCATGCCAAGCCCAAGTAAAATTTCCTCATGCAAAGCCCAAGTAAAATTTCCTCATGCAAAGCCCAAGTAAAATTTCCTCATGCAAAGCCCAAGTAAAATTTCCTCATGCAAAGCCCAAGTAAAATTTCCTCATGCAAAGCCCAAGTAAAATTTCCGCATGCTAAGCCCAAGTAAAATTTCCTCATGCAAAGCCCAAGTAAAATTTCCTCATGCAAAGCCCAAGTAAAATTTCCTCATGCAAAGCCCAAGTAAAATTTCCTCATGCAAAGCCCAAGTAAAATTTCCTCATGCAAAGCCGAAGTAAAATTTCCTCATGCAAAGCCCAAGTAAAATTTCCCCATGCAAAGCCCAAGTAAAATTTCCGCATTTTAAGCCCAAGTAAAATTTCCTCATGCAAAGCCCAAGTAAAATTTCCGCATGCTAAGCCCAAGTAAAATTTCCGCATGCTAAGCCCAAGTAAAATTTCCGCATGCTAAGCCCAAGTAAAATTCCCGCATGCTAAGCCCAAGTAAAATTCCCGCATGCTAAGCCCAAGTAAAATTTCCGCATGCTAAGCCCAAGTAAAATTTCCTCATGCAAAGCCCAAGTAAAATTTCCTCATGCAAAGCCCAAGTAAAATTTCCTCATGCAAAGCCCAAGTAAAATTTCCTCATGCAAAGCCCAAGTAAAATTTCCGCATGCTAAGCCCAAGTAAAATTTCCTCATGCAAAGCCCAAGTAAAATTTCCGCATGCTAAGCCCAAGTAAAATTTCCTCATGCAAAGCCCAAGTAAAATTTCCTCATGCAAAGCCCAAGTAAAATTTCCTCATGCAAAGCCCAAGTAAAATTTCCTCATGCAAAGCCCAAGTAAAATTTCCTCATGCAAAGCTCAAGTAAAATTTCCTCATGCAAAGCCCAAGTAAAATTTCCTCATGCAAAGCCCAAGTAAAATTTCCTCATGCAAAGCCCAAGTAAAATTTCCTCATGCAAAGCCCAAGTAAAATTTCCGCATGCTAAGCCCAAGTAAAATTTCCGCATGCTAAGCCCAAGTAAAATTCCCGCATGCTAAGCCCAAGTAAAATTCCCGCATGCTAAGCCCAAGTAAAATTTCCGCATGCTAAGCCCAAGTAAAATTTCCTCATGCAAAGCCCAAGTAAAATTTCCTCATGCAAAGCCCAAGTAAAATTTCCTCATGCAAAGCCCAAGTAAAATTTCCTCATGCAAAGCCCAAGTAAAATTTCCTCATGCAAAGCCCAAGTAAAATTTCCTCATGCAAAGCCCAAGTAAAATTTCCTCATGCAAAGCCCAAGTAAAATTTCCTCATGCAAAGCCCAAGTAAAATTTCCTCATGCAAAGCTCAAGTAAAATTTCCTCATGCAAAGCCCAAGTAAAATTTCCTCATGCAAAGCCCAAGTAAAATTTCCTCATGCAAAGCCCAAGTAAAATTTCCTCATGCAAAGCCCAAGTAAAATTTCCGCATGCTAAGCCCAAGTAAAATTTCCTCATGCAAAGCCCAAGTAAAATTTCCTCATGCAAAGCCCAAGTAAAATTTCCTCATGCAAAGCCCAAGTAAAATTTCCTCATGCAAAGCCCAAGTAAAATTTCCTCATGCAAAGCCCAAGTAAAATTTCCTCATGCAAAGCCCAAGTAAAATTTCCTCATGCAAAGCCCAAGTAAAATTTCCTCATGCAAAGCCCAAGTAAAATTTCCTCATGCAAAGCCCAAGTAAAATTTCCTCATGCAAAGCCCAAGTAAAATTTCCGCATGCTAAGCCCAAGTAAAATTTCCGCATGCTAAGCCCAAGTAAAATTTCCGCATGCTAAGCCCAAGTAAAATTTCCGCATGCTAAGCCCAAGTAAAATTTCCGCATGCTAAGCCCAAGTAAAATTCCCGCATGCTAAGCCCAAGTAAAATTCCCGCATGCTAAGCCCAAGTAAAATTTCCGCATGCTAAGCCCAAGTTAAATTTCCGCATGCCAAGCCCAAGTAAAATTTCCTCATGCAAAGCCCAAGTAAAATTTCCTCATGCAAAGCCCAAGTAAAATTTCCTCATGCAAAGCCCAAGTAAAATTTCCTCATGCAAAGCCCAAGTAAAATTTCCTCATGCAAAGCCCAAGTAAAATTTCCGCATGCTAAGCCCAAGTAAAATTTCCTCATGCAAAGCCCAAGTAAAATTTCCTCATGCAAAGCCCAAGTAAAATTTCCTCATGCAAAGCCCAAGTAAAATTTCCTCATGCAAAGCCCAAGTAAAATTTCCTCATGCAAAGCCGAAGTAAAATTTCCTCATGCAAAGCCCAAGTAAAATTTCCCCATGCAAAGCCCAAGTAAAATTTCCGCATTTTAAGCCCAAGTAAAATTTCCTCATGCAAAGCCCAAGTAAAATTTCCGCATGCTAAGCCCAAGTAAAATTTCCGCATGCTAAGCCCAAGTAAAATTTCCGCATGCTAAGCCCAAGTAAAATTCCCGCATGCTAAGCCCAAGTAAAATTCCCGCATGCTAAGCCCAAGTAAAATTTCCGCATGCTAAGCCCAAGTAAAATTTCCTCATGCAAAGCCCAAGTAAAATTTCCTCATGCAAAGCCCAAGTAAAATTTCCTCATGCAAAGCCCAAGTAAAATTTCCTCATGCAAAGCCCAAGTAAAATTTCCGCATGCTAAGCCCAAGTAAAATTTCCTCATGCAAAGCCCAAGTAAAATTTCCTCATGCAAAGCCCAAGTAAAATTTCCTCATGCAAAGCCCAAGTAAAATTTCCTCATGCAAAGCCCAAGTAAAATTTCCTCATGCAAAGCCGAAGTAAAATTTCCTCATGCAAAGCCCAAGTAAAATTTCCTCATGCAAAGCCCAAGTAAAATTTCCCCATGCAAAGCCCAAGTAAAATTTCCGCATTTTAAGCCCAAGTAAAATTTCCGCATGCAAAGCCCAAGTAAAATTTCCTCATGCAAAGCCCAAGTAAAATTTCCTCATGCAAAGCCCAAGTAAAATTTCCTCATGCAAAGCCCAAGTAAAATTTCCGCATGCTAAGCCCAAGTAAAATTTCCGCATGCTAAGCCCAAGTAAAATTCCCGCATGCTAAGCCCAAGTAAAATTCCCGCATGCTAAGCCCAAGTAAAATTTCCGCATGCTAAGCCCAAGTAAAATTCCCGCATGCTAAGCCCAAGTAAAATTTCCGCATGCAAAGCCCAAGTAAAATTTCCTCATGCAAAGCCCAAGTAAAATTTCCTCATGCAAAGCCCAAGTAAAATTTCCTCATGCAAAGCCCAAGTAAAATTTCCTCATGCAAAGCCCAAGTAAAATTTCCTCATGCAAAGCCCAAGTAAAATTTCCTCATGCAAAGCCCAAGTAAAATTTCCTCATGCAAAGCCCAAGTAAAATTTCCTCATGCAAAGCCCAAGTAAAATTTCCTCATGCAAAGCCCAAGTAAAATTTCCTCATGCAAAGCCCAAGTAAAATTTCCGCATGCTAAGCCCAAGTAAAATTTCCGCATGCAAAGCCCAAGTAAAATTTCCTCATGCAAAGCCCAAGTAAAATTTCCTCATGCAAAGCCCAAGTAAAATTTCCTCATGCAAAGCCCAAGTAAAATTTCCTCATGCAAAGCCCAAGTAAAATTTCCGCATGCTAAGCCCAAGTAAAATTTCCGCATGCAAAGCCCAAGTAAAATTTCCTCATGCAAAGCCCAAGTAAAATTTCCTCATGCAAAGCCCAAGTAAAATTTCCTCATGCAAAGCCCAAGTAAAATTTCCTCATGCAAAGCCCAAGTAAAATTTCCTCATGCAAAGCCCAAGTAATATTTCCTCATGCAAAGCCCAAGTAAAATTTCCTCATGCAAAGCCCAAGTAAAATTTCCGCATGCTAAGCCCAAGTAAAATTTCCGCATGCTAAGCCCAAGTAAAATTTCCGCCTGCTAAGCCCAAGTAAAATTCCCGCATGCTAAGCCCAAGTAAAATTTCCGCATGCTAAGCCCAAGTAAAATTCCCGCATGCTAAGCCCAAGTAAAATTTCCGCATGCTAAGCCCAAGTAAAATTTCCGCATGCAAAGCCCAAGTAAAATTTCCTCATGCAAAGCCCAAGTAAAATTCCCGCATGCTAAGCCCAAGTAAAATTTCCGCATGCAAAGCCCAAGTAAAATTTCCTCATGCAAAGCCCAAGTAAAATTTCCTCATGCAAAGCCCAAGTAAAATTTCCTCATGCAAAGCCCAAGTAAAATTCCCGCATGCTAAGCCCAAGTAAAATTTCCTCATGCTAAGCCCAAGTAAAATTCCCGCATGCTAAGCCCAAGTAAAATTTCCGCATGCTAAGCCCAAGTAAAATTCCCGCATGCTAAGCCCAAGTAAAATTTCCGCATGCTAAGCCCAAGTTAAATTTCCGCATGCCAAGCCCAAGTAAAATTTCCTCATGCAAAGCCAAAGTAAAATTTCCTCATGCAAAGCCCAAGTAAAATTTCCTCATGCAAAGCCCAAGTAATATTTCCTCATGCAAAGCCCAAGTAAAATTTCCTCATGCAAAGCCCAAGTAAAATTTCCGCATGCTAAGCCCAAGTAAAATTTCCGCATGCTAAGCCCAAGTAAAATTTCCGCCTGCTAAGCCCAAGTAAAATTCCCGCATGCTAAGCCCAAGTAAAATTTCCGCATGCTAAGCCCAAGTAAAATTCCCGCATGCTAAGCCCAAGTAAAATTTCCGCATGCAAAGCCCAAGTAAAATTTCCTCATGCAAAGCCCAAGTAAAATTTCCTCATGCAAAGCCCAAGTAAAATTTCCTCATGCAAAGCCCAAGTAAAATTTCCTCATGCAAAGCCCAAGTAAAATTTCCTCATGCAAAGCCCAAGTAAAATTTCCTCATGCAAAGCCCAAGTAAAATTTCCTCATGCAAACCCCAAGTAATATTTCCTCATGCAAAGCCCAAGTAAAATTTCCTCATGCAAAGCCCAAGTAAAATTTCCGCATGCTAAGCCCAAGTAAAATTTCCGCATGCTAAGCCCAAGTAAAATTTCCGCCTGCTAAGCCCAAGTAAAATTCCCGCATGCTAAGCCCAAGTAAAATTTCCACATGCTAAGCCCAAGTTAAATTCCCGCATGCTAAGCCCAAGTAAAATTTCCGCATGCAAAGCCCAAGTAAAATTTCCTCATGCAAAGCCCAAGTAAAATTTCCTCATGCAAAGCCCAAGTAAAATTTCCTCATGCAAAGCCCAAGTAAAATTTCCTCATGCAAAGCCCAAGTAAAATTTCCTCATGCAAAGCCCAAGTAAAATTTCCTCATGCAAAGCCCAAGTAAAATTTCCTCATGCAAAGCCCAAGTAAAATTTCCTCATGCAAAGCCCAAGTAAAATTTCCTCATGCAAAGCCCAAGTAAAATTCCCGCATGCTAAGCCCAAGTAAAATTTCCGCATGCTAAGCCCAAGTAAAATTTCCGCATGCAAAGCCCAAGTAAAATTTCCTCATGCAAAGCCCAAGTAAAATTTCCTCATGCAAAGCCCAAGTAAAATTTCCGCATGCTAAGCCCAAGTAAAATTTCCGCATGCAAAGCCCAAGTAAAATTTCCTCATGCAAAGCCCAAGTAAAATTTCCTCATGCAAAGCCCAAGTAAAATTTCCTCATGCAAAGCCCAAGTAAAATTTCCTCATGCAAAGCCCAAGTAAAATTTCCTCATGCAAAGCCCAAGTAAAATTTCCTCATGCAAAGCCCAAGTAATATTTCCTCATGCAAAGCCCAAGTAAAATTTCCTCATGCAAAGCCCAAGTAAAATTTCCGCATGCTAAGCCCAAGTAAAATTTCCGCATGCTAAGCCCAAGTAAAATTTCCGCCTGCTAAGCCCAAGTAAAATTCCCGCATGCTAAGCCCAAGTAAAATTTCCGCATGCTAAGCCCAAGTAAAATTCCCGCATGCTAAGCCCAAGTAAAATTTCCGCATGCAAAGCCCAAGTAAAATTTCCTCATGCAAAGCCCAAGTAAAATTTCCTCATGCAAAGCCCAAGTAAAATTTCCTCATGCAAAGCCCAAGTAAAATTTCCTCATGCAAAGCCCAAGTAAAATTTCCGCATGCCAAGCCCAAGTAAAATTTCCTCATGCAAAGCCCAAGTAAAATTTCCTCATGCAAAGCCCAAGTAAAATTTCCTCATGCAAAGCCCAAGTAAAATTTCCTCATGCAAAGCCCAAGTAAAATTTCCTCATGCAAAGCCCAAGTAAAATTTCCTCATGCAAAGCCCAAGTAAAATTTCCTCATGCAAAGCCCAAGTAAAATTTCCTCATGCTAAGCCCAAGTAAAATTCCCGCATGCTAAGCCCAAGTAAAATTTCCGCATGCTAAGCCCAAGTAAAATTCCCGCATGCTAAGCCCAAGTAAAATTTCCGCATGCTAAGCCCAAGTTAAATTTCCGCATGCCAAGCCCAAGTAAAATTTCCTCATGCAAAGCCAAAGTAAAATTTCCTCATGCAAAGCCCAAGTAAAATTTCCTCATGCAAAGCCCAAGTAAAATTTCCGCATGCTAGGCCCAAATAAAATTTCCGCAGGCTAAGCCCAAATAAAATTTCATCGTACTATGCTCACAAAATGTCATCATTCCAAGCCGGATTTAAAGTTGTCACGTGTTTGCACCCATTTAAGTTTGTCCCACTCTAACCCTACTTTACTTTGTCTCATTCTAAAGCATAGCTTATGTTGTCCCATTTTAATCCCTAGTTTACGGTCAAGCCCAGGTTCAGGTTTTGTACCCACATGATTCGTCCATTTTCCAGTTATTATATGCTACGCCCTAGAATAAGTTGTACAATCGAACGGCTAAGTTCGGTTTGTCAAATGCTATGCCCCGAGGCGCAAGTAGTTATAAGCCAATCACAATCGTAAAGTATGGGTATCCCATGCACAACCAAAGTTAATATTTGTTAAGCGCAGCTCAACTCTAAGTTTTCCTGTGATGACCTCAAGCATAAGATGTTCCATGCTAATCCCAGATTAAAAGATTGCCCTTGTTGGCTCAATTTGAAGCTATCTAATATTAAGCCCAAGATATCGACGCCCCATCCAAAGCACATGGAAATTTAGTCTGATGTAAATTAAAGTTAAGGGTGCCCCATACAAGAATCAAACCAAGGCCCAAGATAAAGTTGCTATTTGATAAGCACAGGTTAATAATGTCCCATGCTAAGTCCAGGTTAAAACTATGTCATGTTACGTCCAGGTTAAAACTATGTCATGTTACGTCCAGGTTAAAACTATGTCATGTTACGTCCAGGTTAAAACTATGTCATGTTACGTCCAGGTTAAAACTATGTCATGTTACGTCCAGGTTAAAACTATGTCATGTTACGTCCAGGTTAAAACTATGTCATGTTACGTCCAGGTTAAAACTATGTCATGTTACGTCCAGGTTAAAACTATGTCATGTTACGTCCAGGTTAAAACTATGTCATGTTACGTCCAGGTTAAAACTATGTCATGTTACGTCCAGGTTAAAACTATGCCATGTTACGTCCAGGTTAAAACTATGTCATGTTACGTCCAGGTTAAAACTATGTCATGTTAAGTCCAGGTTAAAACTATGTCATGTTAAGTCCAGGTTAAAACTATGTCATGTTACGTCCAGGTTAAAACTATGTCATGTTACGTCCAGGTTAAAACTATGTCATGTTACGTCCAGGTTAAAACTATGTCATGTTAAGTCCAGGTTAAAACTATGTCATGTTAAGTCCAGGGTAAAACTGTGCCATGTTAAGTCCAGGTTAAAACTATGTCATGTTACGTCCAGGTTAAAACTATGTCATGTTACGTCCAGGTTAAAACTATGTCATGTTACGTCCAGGTTAAAACTATGTCATGTTATGTCCAGGTTAAAACTATGTCATGTTACGTCCAGGTTAAAACTATGTCATGTTACGTCCAGGTTAAAACTATGTCATGTTACGTCCAGGTTAAAACTATGTCATGTTACGTCCAGGTTAAAACTATGTCATGTTACGTCCAGGTTAAAACTATGCCATGTTACGTCCAGGTTAAAACTATGTCATGTTACGTCCAGGTTAAAACTATGTCATGTTGCGTCCAGGTTAAAACTATGTCATGTTACGTCCAGGTTAAAACTATGCCATGTTACGTCCAGGTTAAAACTATGTCATGTTACGTCCAGGTTAAAACTATGCCATGTTACGTCCAGGTTAAAACTATGTCATGTTACGTCCAGGTTAAAACTATGTCATGTTAAGTCCAGGTTAAAACTATGTCATGTTAAGTCCAGGTTAAAACTATGTCATGTTACGTCCAGGTTAAAACTATGTCATGTTACGTCCAGGTTAAAACTATGTCATGTTACGTCCAGGTTAAAACTATGTCATGTTAAGTCCAGGTTAAAACTATGTCATGTTAAGTCCAGGGTAAAACTGTGCCATGTTAAGTCCAGGTTAAAACTATGTCATGTTACGTCCAGGTTAAAACTATGTCATGTTACGTCCAGGTTAAAACTATGTCATGTTACGTCCAGGTTAAAACTATGTCATGTTATGTCCAGGTTAAAACTATGTCATGTTACGTCCAGGTTAAAACTATGTCATGTTACGTCCAGGTTAAAACTATGTCATGTTACGTCCAGGTTAAAACTATGTCATGTTACGTCCAGGTTAAAACTATGTCATGTTACGTCCAGGTTAAAACTATGTCATGTTACGTCCAGGTTAAAACTATGCCATGTTACGTCCAGGTTAAAACTATGTCATGTTACGTCCAGGTTAAAACTATGTCATGTTACGTCCAGGTTAAAACTATGTCATGTTACGTCCAGGTTAAAACTATGCCATGTTACGTCCAGGTTAAAACTATGTCATGTTACGTCCAGGTTAAAACTATGTCATGTTAAGTCCAGGTTAAAACTATGTCATGTTACGTCCAGGTTAAAACTATGTCATGTTACGTCCAGGTTAAAACTATGTCATGTTACGTCCAGGTTAAAACTATGTCATGTTAAGTCCAGGTTAAAACTATGTCATGTTAAGTCCAGGGTAAAACTGTGCCATGTTAAGTCCAGGTTAAAACTATGTCATGTTACGTCCAGGTTAAAACTATGTCATGTTACGTCCAGGTTAAAACTATGTCATGTTACGTCCAGGTTAAAACTATGTCATGTTATGTCCAGGTTAAAACTATGTCATGTTACGTCCAGGTTAAAACTATGTCATGTTACGTCCAGGTTAAAACTATGTCATGTTACGTCCAGGTTAAAACTATGTCATGTTATGTCCAGGTTAAAACTATGTCATGTTACGTCCAGGTTAAAACTATGTCATGTTACGTCCAGTTTAAAACTATGTCATGTTATGTCCAGGTTAAAACTATGTCATGTTACGTCCAGGTTAAAACTATGTCATGTTACGTCCAGGTTAAAACTATGTCATGTTACGTCCAGGTTAAAACTATGTCATGTTACGTCCAGGTTAAAACTATGTCATGCTAAGTCAAGGTACGCTAAGTCAAGGTTTGCTAAGTCAATGAATATTAAGTCAAGGTTAAACAGTCCCATGATCAGCCCCACAATGAGGTTATCCCTGATTAAGCCTGACATAAATATATTACCTTCTGAGTCCACGTTAATATTGTCCCATGCTAAGCCTTTATTGAACATATATTGTTCCCATGTCAAGCCCGATATACATAAAGTATTACTACGATAAAGTGGTCCTATGATAAACCCGACACAATGCAATCCCATGTTATGCCCGAGACAAAGTAGTTCCATGTTGAGTCTGACATAAAATTATTGCGTGCTAAAGCAAAGTTAATAAATATTCCTTACTAAGACTCTATTGCATAAATGATGCCCAAGACATGGCACAATTTCATTGTTATCATCACTGATGATCTATGAGTGGCCTCTCGTACTTAATTAACTCCTATTAATATAACTGTAATCGACACATTATGTATATATATATTTCAGTGGTCACCAGACAATTATTGACGAACGCCCCTGCGAAAGCAGGCGGGTAAGTGAAAAATATATTTTATAAATAACTTAATTAATTACAGTTCAATAGGTTTAGTTTGAAGCGGAAACATTTCCTAATTATTTTGTGGTTACAGACTCGTCATGCCATGTGCATGTCAACTTTACCAGAGTGCAACCAGATGGACTCGGATCCCTTCGTTCTGACGGAAGGTATTAATTTGTATAATATAACAACACATCAAATTAGATAAGCAAATATTTACGTATGAGATATATAAGGTATATTTTTGTGTTTGTTTTAGACCGGATTAACTATTTTAACGAAGGGTGGTGGATCCACGGGAACCGCACGTTCATAGTAAATTGGTTGCAGGTAGTTTGACAGGCTAGTGGCGCTAATTAACCGCTGTTGGACATATATCTTCAAAAGATATTGTGCCCAACATGCGGTTATTTGGCGCCACTGTCCCAAGCATTTAATAACTTCAAAGCATAATACATTCACAGTTCTCGAATGTATTGTCATTTCTTAGATGACAGTGGCCAGCAGTCTACAAATTATACATTTTTAATGTTGTATATATTTTTTAACAGCGGCCTTTCAAGGATGCGCAGAAAGCTTGCCAGGACATCGGGCTGTCCCTCTTAGAAACACCAGGCGGCGAGAAGGAGCTGATACCATCACTAAAGCTTTGGTCACGAGGTACTTTACTTAGAAAATAATTTATGCGTGTACATGCAAAACTAAGTTTTGCATGTACACGCATAAATTATTTTATAAATTATTAAATTATAACACGTATAACGTAGTGTCAGTTTTGACAATTAAAATAGTTAAGTAGAAATTATATGATAATTTCTTAATTGCGTAGAGCTCACGAACTCTCATTTTTGGACCGGGTTGAAGTACAATTCCACCTCAGGCCAATTCTTGAACTCGAAGAATGAGCATGTCAAGGTTAATACCCGGATAAAATTTATCGAGAGCAAGCTTCGTACAAAACGATCGACAAAGGTGGACGCCACATTTTGTGTGGCAATGTCAATCTCGTATGAGTTTACAACTCAGTCTCCTTGTCCAGACCAAACGAGCTCAGAATGCAGTTGGAGTTTTATGGACTACTATGCTGCTAATTGTGAAAACCATATAGGAGCGATCTGCCAACATCACGACAAATCTGATCGTAAGTACTAAACTTTTCTTGTTCTTATCTGTATTTCATGTCATTACCATGAACTAATGCCGCATGAATAATTGATTGGTATTTTCTGCATCTACAACAGGGAAGATTAAATGGAAGGCTTCCTATGAAAAGAATGTAGAGGAAGCCCTGAAGGACACTGCCATTTCTTCGGAATTTGCCTATGCTGGAAACAAGCATCTTTTGCGAAGTAACTACAAGGTGAGCAATTCAACGATAGTAGATTATGAATTAATAAAATTTGCGGTAGTTCAGCATGGTCCCATATACTCAATAATTCCAAATATTTCTCTTCAATAACTTAGCAACCCTTTGGGGTATTGCTTTGCCCAAAGGGTTATCGAATGGCGAGATCCACCAACACGAACATTCAGAGTTTCGTACTACCAGCCGGATTAGACGCCAAACACGTGTATGCGTATGACCAGAAGGAGACCTATTGGGTGGTCGACGGGGAAGAATTTGACAAGGGAAAAGACTCCAATTGCACCATTACCAAGCCACCAAAATCCGGACAAAACAGGGTACTATCTAAAGTAAAGTGCACGGACTATCATTTTTACATTTGTGAAGAAATAACAGGGGTGTCGAAACCGTCAACTCTGGTCGCCACAACATCACCCAAACGTAAGTCATAAAATTCAACTATTTTTAATTTCCAGAACTGGTACCAGTTAGTAGGCATATGTATTTCCGCGTAACAAAGGAACGACGTGCGGTGGTACATATAGTATGTTGGAATATTTCCTACTAATTTCTAAATCCAGGGCTTTATTACTTTCATTTTAGCGTTGTGGAGAGAAGGTCCTCAAGGACGTACATACCCGTTGCTGGATACGACTAATTCAAATGTAACACGTGATGTCAACTGCACCATAAGGAGTGAGCAGCGCCTTCAGTTGGTGTTCGTTCTGGACACCACTTCATCCATGGATGCTCATTTTAAGAGCTTCATTCGAAGCTCCAAAACGATAATGCCGAACTTGGCCGCAAAATTCCCTGGTGCTTCATTTGCTTTGACGACGAACTCAAACTGGGATCGATCATGTTTTGATAATAAAGGCGGACATCAAAATAAGTAAATGCATGCGGAAACAACTGAGTGCAATATTGATACTTCATGTTATGCATCCAGATATTATCACTAAAAATATTACGATTGATGTTTCTAGGGTTGACGGTTGCTATAAAGCTATTGTAAATTTTACGACAGTACCCGAAGAGTTCGTCAAGCAATCACAAGATATCAAGTATCAGGGTGGAAACGGCATAGATAATGCCGTTCACGCTGCGGCTTTTGCCGCAGCGGATAACCGTCTCGGCTGGAATCGCAACGCTAGAGATGAGAATGGCGTGTTGTTAAGGAAGCTTCTCGTCGTGATAACTGACGCAAAAAGCCGGACGAAATTGGATATTCCGGGAAGTCGTAAGCGATTTCGCGGAGACGGGTCTGATACGTGTGAGACGACACTACCGCTTAATACTGCGGAATTGGAACAAGTCATGTTTGAGAAAAAAATGAACGTAATTGGAATATACAAGACGACCGACATACAAAATTACCATAAAAGGGATTGGTTTTCTCCAGCGAATGTAAACTACTGCGCGGATATCTGGACAACTGGCTTCAGCAACGTAGAACATGTTGTAGATAGATGTGTTGGTACCCTGTTGGAGGGATGTGTATACCAGGATCCCGTTGGACACAACACTTTGGGATTTTAAAAACATCCTGTCCGACAGTAACCGCAATGTTACAGTTTTATACCTCGCAGGACTGCATACTATATTTTAACTAACTGAGTGTTTATATCATTAAGCTGTGTATTTATGTCATTAAATTGACCACTTATATTCTTATGTCATTAAACTGACTATTTATATTCTTACATCATTAATATTTATACGCAGTTTGTCCGTGATATGCATAGCTCTTGACATATTGAAGTATCCCATCCTAAATCACAGTCACTAATGACGTAGCGGTAACAAAAAAGTGGGTGCCAGTATCGAATCGTTACGTTGCTGTCAAGAAAAGGTTACATCAGTTTGTGGTTGTAAAATGCATGAGTTCATTTCTACAATGGAAGGCCTTCGCTTCCACAAAACAAGCAAATACATTTTCTTCAACCTTACAAGTAAACCGGACTACATCATCCAACGTGCTGCATTCATATTACGTGTAATCAATTGGTGGCCGTAATATGTTTTCATTTAACTGTATTGATTAAAGTCACGTCATGAACGTTGGCATAGTTTATCATGATAAAAACTACAAAATCGATCCTGTTAAATGATCACATTTATGATAGAGGTATTATTCATGTGCCTACGTACGATTGTCTTCTCTGTAGTTGGGTTAACGAGGACATTAATTGCCTTCCCTAATTAGGCTTTGTCCCAAAATGTGCAATATTATCATTATCACCACACGTGTAATATCCGTAGTACCAGTACCTAATGAAATATTCTTGCAAAGTTGTGTGGCTCAAGCAACGTTACGACAAGTTTCCGTTAGTCCGCTTACGGCACAGTGTCAAAACCTTACAGATTTCATTCGTTGCTCGTACGTCTATGGTGTAACAGGGAAAATGAAGCTCTACCTCGCAATCGTTTTATTATACGTTGTAGTCTGCAGCATGGAGACTGCATCAGGGAACTGCCATAAGGGTTGCTATGACCAAAATAATCAGCTGAAGGACGAACTAGAGGAAGAAGCATGTGGATCCAATGGCGACTACTACCCGTCTCTTTGCTGGATGCGTTGCAGTGGTACGTGCAGTGGTATAAGTTAACAATTATCAGCAAATTACTTAGTACTGAAACTTCTCGAATATTTCATTTTCACAGGTGCAGAACCAACCGACAAATCGGTTTGTGAGAAGGCACGTGAGGAGGCGAGAAAGGCCGACCACAAAGCATAAGCGAGCGCTGGATCAATCGTGTGCCACGGACACTAATTTTGCGTAGAAACATTTCGTGGTAGTTAATGTTTCCCACTAAAAGAAAAGAAAAGAAATAAAACTTGCCTGTGATTGCAAAATTGAAAATGTCTGTAGGTGAGTCTATATTGCTGTTGCATTTGATTACGCATATCCAACATCCATGTTCTCATATATTCCATGACCATCCATTAACCTTGGCTTCTTGACATACTTTACTTTTGGAGTGGTTGATGATATTGCATCTAGTCTGGACTTTTAACATAAACACTGGTAGTAAATTCTTATCTGTTTTTGGATGTATACAATTTCAATTCTGAAAAGACAAAACTAGCTGCACTTGAGCAAAAGGGGGCACAGTGCAAAGACTAGTATATCCAACAGTGACCATTTGCACTGTCAAGAAATGACAAAATGCTGGGGACATACTACAGCGGAGCATTGGTGTTGCGGCTAATGTTGTCACGAAACTTGTACGAGACAATAGGAAACTTGTGTGGTTATGATGTAATTGAGCGGACGCAATTAGCAAAGACTAAATCCCCATGTAAAAATTGTTAAGATATTACAGTTTGGCAATTCCAATGTTTTATCTACTATGAAATTATGCTACGCTTTGCAACAAATGCCATCTAAATACCCTCGCTTCTGGAATGTCACAAATGAATATACTTTGGTTCAGGGAATTATAAAATGGCTGTCGATTTTTCCGATTGTATTAGAACAACTGATTGAGTGAATACGGATTATATTTCATGCATTATACATTTAAAACCATTCGGCCACCGGACCTCAAATACCAATTTAGCATATCAGACCATAGCTTAGTATCAAACCATACATATATTTACTCACAAAGTAAGAAAGCTAAGCTAATAGGGATGGCATTTTAATTAGAGGCAAAGCCATACAAAGAAACTGGTGTGTAGAATCATTTATGTAATGGTAACAAAAATGTTTGATGGACAAAGTCATTCCCCTCACGAACCCACAACATTTGTTCTCTCAATAAAATATATTTAGATACCATCAAATTATGATAATCATGTGAAGCTTATCGTTACACAATCAGTGGTGGAAAAATGTATGTTCTTGTTCACACATCTTGGTTTTTCGCGGTTTGCAATAAAACAATCCAGAACACCCTTCTCTGGACAAGATAGGCGTAATACACGGCTTAACATATGCTCATTAGTTTCGTCTCAAAGACTCTTGCCGTCAAAAAAAACTAACATACCTTAGTTAACCACCTATGAAGCTATTAAGATTGACGGTACTGATTTGGGATATGGCAGCGTAGTCTTGGTATCGCCAATTGTTCGACGAATGAGTGAAGTAACTAGCTTAAGTAAGTCGGCGTTAAACTATTTGGATTGATTACAACTACACGTGTAACATCGGTATGCGGAACGATGTCTGGCTCGACTAACTTATGACTGGTTTCCGGTATTGTTTGGATGAATACTCCGTGCAAGACCACCCTATATCTCAGATGCAGTTTTCGGGGACTATAACATACTAATAATACGATGAAGCTTACCCTCAAAAGCGTTTTCCTGCTCGGCTTAGTTTTCCGCCTGCGTGTTGAAAGTGGGTACGAGTGTATGGAGAAGTGCTACGACGAAAATGGCGGATTAAAGGACCTACTGGAGCAGAATGTATGCGGAGCCACTGGAGAGTACTACACATCCCTTTGCTGAATGCGCTGTAGTGGTAAGTTACGTGGTAACATTTAGCAATTACTACTCTATGGCATGGCACTGAACTTTGTGTAATCATATTTATTTCCATAGATGCCCAGCCGACTGATAACGCGCTTTGTGATGAGAGGATGGAGAGGGCGATAAAGGCCGACCGACCACCAGAAGGCACTGATGAATAAATAGTACTCCCACTTGGTCCCTCTCATTTCGCAGTAAACGTTTCATGAAATTTACTTTTTCCAACTAACACAAATAAACCAACTTGTGATTTTTGCAACCGGAAAGTGTGTATAATATACAAAACGTAAATATTTACGACGCATCTAGTCGCTGTCAATTCTTATTTCGCCTTACACTTTTTCAATCTATTCTCGAGAACTCATGAAATGAAACTCGCATGAAATTGCCATTTTTAACTATCATTTACCATTGCGGTATAGCCCTTGAAATCATGCTGTAATCTAGCTAGAAAGAATTTTCCTGCTTTCTACATTGAATTGACATCGTAACAATGAATACATCTTTCGCTTCCTGTGCCACTTTTTCCTAAGAACACACGCCCTGTCCTTTTAGTCAGGGGTGCATTTTTGGAAGGTCTGCTTGTACTCTAAATGTTCCTCCTCATCAGCAGTCACATTGGAACTCATACGTGTACGTGTACTTGTAATAATATCTAATTTGTCCGCGATATTGTAATTCAATTTAAAAACATATTTGAGCGGAATTCTAGAAAGATCAGTTTTTGAATCATTTGTTATATTTCTGAATACAATCAAGTTTTGCAACCCCTTTGGCCTTAAATATTTCTGATATGTTTTGAATAAGCGTATCATGTCTACAGCTATTTCCAGTGAGACTGTAGAGCTAACCAAGTGCGTAGTTTTTAACATGCAACAGCTATGCGGAGATAACATAATTGTGTGTGGAAGTAATTGGGATCATTGAGGGGCACCACCATATCTTCAACTAGCCGACGACTTACAATTCCGGAATCCACAAGATGCTGGGGGCATTCTAGTGTCCGGCGGATGGAACGTCAACTTAAAGTTAAAATGATATAGCTCAGCTTATTTAAATAACTTTCATGTTAACTAACGTCACATGAACCTCGGCTTGTTGACGTATCTTACATTGTTGTAAACGGGATAACGAGAGTAGATTAATTGCATCAATCATTTTGGGCATTATGAAATTGGTTCCATGTGAGTGGATTGTCTGCTGCTGGGTAAGTGGCTGCATTGATTAATTAATAGTTTGAGTCTAATTTATTCACTCCATCCCATGGATGTCCTTTCAGCAGGATTCTGCGTCTCTGCTGTTCCGATGTTTCGCATCCATTTTTACTTTTATTATCTACCCAAACCCGAAGGACATTGCACAAAATCGAAGTGCGAACTACTCGGATTTCCGTTCAAAGACGCCATTATTGGATGACGTTGATATTAGGAAGCGATTTGGTTCTATATTTTTTCGAGTTAACAACCCATTAAACTACAACCATATCCGTATGTCATGTTCCAACTGAGCTCTTTTTATGGTGATTAATATTCACATAAAATTGTCAATTCTGGCTGTTTGTTGTTATTTACTTTGAGCTACTTAATACGACAAAGTGCACATCTTCTCCCGGTCCAAAGTGGCGCGCGTCGTTTAAAGGGTGTACAAATGTAATTGCGACTCATTTGCATATGCGATACGATACACCTAGAGCTAAGATAAGTCAAAACCAAGTTTGATCCAGATTCCTGATGCATTTAACCATACACTACAACTTTTTCATGTTGCTTTTTCACTAGCTTCACCATGAAACCCGAGGCGAACGAAGAGTTTCAAAAACACGTCATTTCACACTTCAAAACTTGTGATAAAAGGTCAAAGGTCATGACATTGGAAAATTTTAAAAGTGAAGTAAAATAAAAAGACATTGTATACAAAATCATCGAGAGGTATCAGGCTTCAAAAATCACTATTTACATCAAATGCTTAGGTCGACCTGTCTCCATGGGGACCGTCCGAATGAGCAATTGAGTTGAGTAGACGTTTAAACAGAACACATCTACTTCCGTCCGTGCCGCTGCCAATAAAGTTCAATTTAGGTCACATACATTGGCGCGTATTAAAGGCCAGAAGTTTGGCTTTAAATCCCGCACCAATACGGCCACACGGATGTAGACTGGAAATCTGGAGCAGCGTGCAAAAACTAGGTGTAGTCGGATTCACAAAAAAATGCGTTCTAAAAATAAGAAAATCGGCGATGAAACGTACGCGCCGTGGGACCCCAGGACGTACCGGGATGACCATTTTTTCACGCTGCCAACCCTAACGAAGGGATATGTACAGCATAAGTGAAATCAGTAGCGACGTTTCGAAACGATTCATGGTTTGACAGGCACTGGTCCAAAATTGTAGGGTATCAGAGCCTTCTCTTTCACAGGGCACCATCACCGGTAAAGTGTGTTTGAGGAAATGCGTCCAGTCATGATTGTTCTTGGCATAGATAAGCCTTACAATCGCGAAGAAGTTTTGCTGCGGCCCAACATAGTTACAGCCTATAATGCGAATATTGTCATGCAGTGCCTTAGTGGTGAAAACATCGATTTCCTCCAGAAATCTCATAATGCCCCCAATGTTCACCAAGACAAGGGTATTGGAAGTTTACGGGAATTATGCAAATTGGGATACACCAGGCGACCTAACGCACCCAAGAGTCAAAGGGGATTCACTACTATTTGCATGAATATTAATAAGAGAATAGTACAAAATTCGGGAAAAGTGGTTAGCATTAGTGTCGTAAAGAACGTCAGAGAAATAGTATATAATAACGTTGTAGGATCAAAAGCCACGTAGCATTTTATAGTTTAAAGTACGGGGATTTTAAATATGTAGTCATCCTATACATTGGTCAATCACGTTTCTAGAGAATAAACGTTTTTAAAAGTCGCAATTACATTTGTACACCCTTTACCATGTTCCGAAGGAGTCCCTTTAAGTAGCCCCAAACACAATTACAGAAAATACCAATAATCGGGTAATTTTTAGATGCGCTATTCACCATAATTTGAGGAGAGAGGTAAATCGTATTTTGGCATTCAACATTTGGAATCCCCGCGTACACTGGAAGCAAATTAGTAGACGTAGTACGATGATTAGCTAAATATTGTGTAAAAGTATGGCGGTACATTCTTCCTTTTGGTAGGATAAGAAAATTAATGAATCGTCTTACGTCAACCTCCGACTCCAAAGTATGCTTCCTTATAGCCGCACATAATAAAGTGCATAAATCGCGGTCACTAACTGCATAATCTGTATTTTAGCTCTGGGCTCTTCCAACGTAGCCATGTGCTAGAGCATTGTCTTTTCTTTGTCTAATGAGTGCTGTAATTGCCTTGCGTAGGCGGCGTTATCTAGGTACTGTTGATTACAGCCACATACGTAACAAGGCTAAATACAATGCGGCTGGCTCAGCATACTAAATTCCACACTTTTATGGAATTCGGTACATTCGGTTTTTATTTTGAAAATACGTGAGCGCATTCATAAATTGGGTGGAAGATTTAGTTTCCAAAAGCCAAGAAACAAGTTTGTGCAGGATGTTTTGCAATTAAAGCGAATTATTCCAACATAGTTGAATTGCTTTTACGTCGTAATCATCTTACGTGATGTATATACGCATTAATTTTGGTCGTCTCTGTGTCGTCATATTTTCCTTGGCGCTGCCAACGGATAACTGACTTACTTGAAAGGACCGATACAAATCTTCAAGCTCACGTATTCTATTCCTGCTATTATCATTCTCCTTTTATTATCTGTTTCATGCTATTTGTGACACATTTCCGGTAATCAGTCTGCTAGATATCACAGATAGCTTGCCATTCTCATTCGTTGCTTGCTGCTTGAACTAGAAACGCAGAGGAATCACAATGAAACCATTTCTTGCATTCGTTCTTATCTACGTCTTACTCCACATGATCGACAGTGCATCCGGTCAAGTCTGCATAGACGGTTGTGTTGACGAAAATCTTCAATTCAAGGACCAACTGGAGCACGAGGCATGCGGTACGGATGGCGAGTACTACCCGTCGCTTTGCTGGATGCGTTGCAGTGGTAAGTTTCATGGTACAAGTAAACAACTACCCGCCAGCCAATTAGTACTACATTTTTTGGTTTCATTTGTTTCCATAGGTGCAGAACCAACTAATAACGAGGTTTGTGATACAAAACACAGAGAGATGCACAAGGACAACCCCGAATTCCGGGAAGGCGCGTCATGGATGAATTCTATGACTTTGACGCTTCTATGTATGTCTCAGAAAAACTTGTCGAGTAATTTATTACATTTCGACAAAAAGTAAATAAAACCGTTTGTGCTTGTCAGCTTAAATATTATATGCACCACGGTTCGTTTTGCTGCAGCCGGGATATTTGCATGTCACTTTTACAAATTGATACGACGTAACATATCTAGTCTAATACAAAAGACGTCCACGCATTGTTAAGCATCATACAATGTGAATGTACGCTTGAAACGATATCTGACAATTTCCTGCCCACTGCAACGTATCTAAGGCTGCTCGTTTTATGATGGATCACTCACACAAAATGTAAATTGTTAACGTCCTAGTAGACATGCAAATATAATGCATATACGATTTGTTTGAATACAGCTGGGCATTACGCTGAGCACCATGTTTTACATTAGTTGCCTTTTTGCGATTGTATGAAGCCAGAGAGTGCTGGGTACTCCGTCGTCCGGCAGGCTTAAGTTGTTTGGATTTTGGCGGTCGTATTGGAGGTTGGCCACCGGCCTGCCCACTACTACTTTTACAAATTGCGGCCGAAACCGTTTCCTTATGCGTAATCAACGTCGGGATGAAAATGTTCGGCAATAAGGAAATAGCTACAACTGCATACTCATGGAAGAAAATGATAGCAAATATGTACATAACTGAAGGAATGGCTATTTCATTACAGTTTTCTCGCACCAATGCAACTTTGCTGGCTAATGAGAATTGCCGACAGTCCAAACACTAGCCTATTAAATTCCTGAACAGTCCAGTGACGTCATCACAACGTGACAAGCCAATTCTCCAATGAAAGCAAATGTAAACAAAAACATACAATCACACAGGTACGTGTTCTACTTCCTACGAGAGATGAACAGGCACACAAGCCATAGCTATCATAGATGTGTGGTTTAGTGTGAACAAGTAAACTAAAAATACTACGTTTTTAAAGTTTACTTTTATGCATAAAATTTAACACATTTGGCCATTAAATGGACGTGAATATAGTTGCACCATAATAATCCGTCGTTAATTGTGTATCATGGCCAATACAAAATACATTTGTCATCAAACTTCTTGTGTTGTTTGTCGTCCTGATCAAGAGAACCAAGTGACTCTGTTCAGCTTCCCAAAATCACCGGAAAGGAAACAGAAATGGTTCGAGATACTTGACATTAAAACGGAGTCCATTAAAACACGATCACGTGCTTGCATCAAGCATTTTAATAACGACCAGAGAACACGACTTAGGCTTGTCAAAGGTACGTTACCATCGGTGGAATCCCCTTTCCGGAATCTGCCTATTAAACCACTACAAGAATCTCCTTACGTGAATATTCTTCCCCGTCCAACTCCATGGTTAGTTTAATGGAACGTTTAAGAGAACTAAAATGCCTGCAATGCAAGTATCTAAAATGCTGTGCTACATATTATCATGAAACTCATAACAATTAAATTTATGTAGGACTTCATCCTTCTCGGTTCCTCCTACTACCACATCCTTCATGGAGAACTCATCATTCGTGGGCCAGGGAACACCAGGAATCATCGGTGGATATTTATCAAATGGGATTCCAATCCCCTCCATTATGACAACCCCCGTGTCACCATCAGAGTATACTTTAACTCCAATTGAGACTACTCTCCAAGCCTCTCCAACTTTGACGGCTACTATCGATCAAGGTGCTCCTGTCGGCTTAAAAAAGGAATATAAAACTCTTAAAGGAATTCTCAAGTTAGTGTACTAATTTCTCGCGATAACTTCTCAAAAAATTGCTGTAATTTCAGAATTAATAGTTAAACAAATATTCTTTAGAAAGGGCTCCAGCTTTCATTCGGATTGCCGTAAAAAATAACAAAACTGCAAACAAATATAAAGGATCTACGCGAGAAGAGAAAAACGCCCACTTTGCAGGAAACGTTTGACAAAAACCCATTTTTACTCAATATTCTGGAAAGCTAAATAGACAGATATACATCGAGGAAGCAAAAACGACATCACACAGATTTCAAGAAAGGACTAGCATTGTCACTTTTTTACTCCTGTGGTCGGAATGGCTACAGGTGCCGTTTTATTTCATTAACGTTTAACCATTTTGAAAACGATAAAGGGTCCATATCTTCAAGTCTTGTCATTAATAATACCTGATCATATTGCAGATGCAACAAACGTTCCTCAAGCTTCCCGATTTACGTCGTCTTCGGAAATGGACAGAGGATTTTCACTTTACTCCCGGAATCAACAACGGCTTAATTGAAACAATAAAAGTCGCAACTCAGGAGTTTGATCATAAGGACTGTATAGCAACCTGGGATGAAATATCTATGAAAGAGAAACTTCAGTATAACAAGGTTTCAGACAGAATTGAGGGTATAGTTGACCTGGGTAGTCAAGGCAGAAAATTAGATGCAGCAAACGAGGCACTTGTGTTTATGGTACAGGGAATAAATTAAAAGTGGAAGTTCCCCGTTTCATTTTATTTCTCCAATAGTGCAACAAAAACTGAGGATTTGGAGAAGTTGGTCGAAGAAAACTTGTCTGCGTTAAAAGGAATAGGGTTACGAGTGAGGATATGTGTTTGCGACATGGCATTCACCAACCAATCGCTATACTATACAAACGATGGGGTATAACAGAGAAAAAGCCACACAGGTTATTTCAGGACGATAAGGTTTATTGTATTCACGATCCGCCCCACCTTATTAAGTTAGTACGCAATAAATTGATTAATTATGAATTTTATGTCCTCGAACGTAAAAAGGGAAAGATAACGAAAGATCGAATAAGATGGCTTCATATTATAACATTGTTTAACAAAGATAGGAGACTCACTAGTAGAATGGCACCAAAGCTAACAAGAGGGCATGTTTTCTTAAGGGACTTTTCAAAAATGAAAGTAAAGTTGGCAACTCAGCTATTAAGCAGTACTGTGTCCGCATGCATGAAATCAATGATTCGTTTGAAAATTCTCAAACCGGAAGCTGCTGGAACGGCCACGTTTATTAAAGTTTTGGACGATATGTTTGATTTCCCGAAAATGTCAAAATTTTCTGAGGATAAGCATTCACGATGCTCCAAATATTTGTTTGACAATTTCCATCGTTTTGATGAAATACTTTCTCACTTAAATAATATTGTCATTCCAAATATCCTCGCAAAGTTCTAGAATTTTTGACCGGTGTTAAACTATCTTTGTTGGGTATCAAATAGTTATGCATGGACTTGAGGTCAGAAGGTTACAGTATGGTGTACACAAGGCAGCTGCAGCAGGACTGTCTAGACAACTTTTTTTCGGCCATCAGAATGAAAGGAGGGTTCTCCAGAAATCCATCTGCTGTGCAGTTTATGTCAAATTTTAAGTACATATTTCTAGCAAAATTATTAAAAAATCCTACGGGTGGAAACACAGAGGGGAATCATCATAATTTCACTACATTTTGGAGAAAATTAAAAAGTCATCCGACAAAAGTAGTAACTCGTCAAATCCAAACGATGCAGTAGCCTCAAATCCGTCAGTTGCTTTGTTTGGAAAAGTTTCAAAAAGAAAGCTGAAATATGGCGAAGAGCAGCAACGATCCGTTATATCCTACTTTGGCCCTGCCTGCATTGCAGCAATAAATAAAAACATAAATGCCGATCGATTTGCCCAGGAACAGGGTCATGGAAGGCTGTCCGCTCTAAATGAAGAGGCACTGTCCGTTTTCTTATTTTTGAACAGTAAGTTTGACGAGTATGTAGGGTTAACATTAAATGGAGAAGGTGTTGGCTTAGAAAGTGGAATAATTAGTAAGTATATGGAGGCTGAGATAATTTCCAAATGGCTTAGTGATGAATGTAGGCTTCACAAAATGGAAATACTGAAATATTTTGTCAGAGCGAAAATATATCGTATCATTAAAGATAAAAACGAGAATGTAAAGAAAATTAAGGCCTCGAGTCAAACAAGACGTGAGTTAAGAAATCAATAATATGAATGTTGTTTCATGGTTGTATTAGTAGATACTTTTGTTCTACTTAACTCTTATTTTTACGAATAAAAAATGAATGTTAATTAATTGTATGAAAATGTGTTATCTAGGTCCTAATTTTGTGCATGCACTTCGTCCATCCATTGTTTATTTATCATTTTTAGTTTAAACCGAAGCAAAAACCCGCGGTGTTAGTCATTGGCAACTCCGCCGCCCAATAATGGTATGATGCCAGCTGGCCTACGTCCGCCTTTTCTGGACCAGAAAACCATAATGAAATAGCCATTCCTTCTGTTACATACATATTTGCTATCATTTTCTTCCATGCTGCATGCTTATGATTGATTATTTTGGATTCAATGCCCATAAATATAAATCGTACCTTTACAATTCACTTTCATCATCCTCATACATTATGTTGTCACAATTTGAGCACATCTATGTTGCTGCAGAGAGTTAAGCCATAACAAACCATTTCCCATGCTAATCCTATATTAACCCATTTTTTAAATTGCTGCATCTTCATTATGCTAACGTTTGTAAAAGCTGGTAACTGACCATTTAAGCAACAACTGATAAAATTAAAATATTTGTTTTTGAAATATATTGTACCTTTTCAGAAAATATTCCTTTGTTTTTGGACACCTCAAAATGGACATTTTTTACACAAAGACGCATCTCCAGCATGCAATTAAATAGTTACACCACACTTTACAAATATTGTTAGCATAAGCAGGTGATATATAAATCAAGTGAGACGCGTAGGCACACGAAATGTTCTTGGCGTTGCAAAAATTATTCCGTCCAACGTGAATGGATCATACATGTTACGAACATTGGCCTGTTCGGATATTTTGTTATGTTCAAAACTGCAATATATATGAAGAGCTTTATGAATGAGGGTTTTACATGTAAAGTTCGTGGCAGTACTATATTGCGTCATCCGTTGTTGGGATGATGGTGTCATTAATTAAATAGTGCATATAATTATGCATTGTTTCTACACTTGCAAGATTATTACCTCATATATGGCATTCTTTGTACATATTCAATTATTGTAAATGTAACTATGTCTATCTTACGAAACGACGCGACACATTTCATTTGTTGCTTGTACGCTGATGGTGTAGCATAAAAAATCACAATGAAGCTCTATCTCGCAATCATTTTCTTCAACTTCGTAATATACTGCACAGCGACTTCATCCGAGTACAACTGCCATGACGACTGCTACGACCAAAACAACCAGTTAAAGGACGAACTTGAGCATGCGGCATGTGGATCCAATGGCCGGTACTACCCGTCCCTCTGCTGGATTCGCTGCAGTGGTAAGTTTCGTAGCAGCAGCTAACAATAATCCCTCACTTACCAAGTACTGTAACTTCTTGATTAATTTATTTCGACAGGTGCTGAACCAACTGATGAATCGGTTTGTGATATGGCACTTGAGGAAAAGAAAAGGGCCGGCGGTGAAGGATAACCGAGCACTGGATAAATCGTGTGCCGCCGCCACTCATTGCGCGGCTGCGGCACCGAAACATTTCGTGGTAATTAATGTATTACACTAAAGTTAAATAAAAAATCAGGCATGTGACTGTAAAAATTGAAAATGTCTGGAGCTGGGTATTTTTCGCCGCAGCATGTCTTTACGCATATACTATTAATGTATCTGTGTTCTCAGATGTTCAATGATATACACCTTAATTGTTCCAAAACGGTATAAGCAATGCATCCGGGCCTGTCGCCGTTAGGAATATCAAGAATATAAAATGTATGTATTCACGTCAATTCAATCTTTGAAGAGCACCACTTCTTCCACTAGCCGCCACTTGATACTCAGGAATCCCCTAGATGCTGGGGACATTCGTGTCGTCGGTGGACGGAAATAGAACATAGCATAACATAGAGTCGAAGCAACATAACCCAGATAGTTATTGCACGAAGTATCGGGCGGAGAACTTATCATGTTGTCAACGTGTTTGGAGTCTCATTTATGACATTTTAACCGTTCCCAAATAATTATTCCCATATCAGAAAATTCTTTTCAGTTGTGAATTCTCAATGAAATATTTGACCAAATGGAGAATCCGTTTCACATTAAATTTTGGTCAACTGTTTTTTCCTCCTGAAAGCAAACACAGGCCCCACTTGACACGCTACCACATAAGCATGAGTCAGAACGACCCGTTCCGGAATATATGTTGTTATGTGACGGGACCATCTTGAATAGAACCGGGCCGGTTCAACCGGCAGACATTTTGTATCTTGTCCATTTAAGTCCCCAAACTCAATAACACAAAATGCCAATATCCGATATAATTTTTTAGATGTGTCGGTCATCATAATATGAGGTCAGAGGTAAATCGCCTTTTCTACACCGGTTAGAGTCCCCTCGTACGGTCGAAACTAATTAATAGGTACAGTTAGATGATCACATGCTACATAAGATTATTTATGGTGCTATGTCCTTCCATTTGGTACGATTGGCGAAGGCATTAATTGTTTTATTAATTGACGTATTGTTTCCGTTGTCAAGGTTTGACAAACCTCGTCTAATTACTGTTTCTCTTATTCTGCTCGATGCCGTAGAAGCATTAGGACCATCATTCGTTCATTTCGTGTGGACAGTGTATCAGCAAAAAATCACAATGAATCTCGCTATTGCAATCGTTTTCGCTTACCTCCTAATTTACGGGATGGGCACTGCAAATGGGCGATGCATGGACGGTTGCTTTGACGAAAATGATAAATTGAAAGACGAAATAGATCATGAGGTATGTAGTACCGATGGCGAGTACTACCCGAGCCTTTGCTGGATGCGCTGCAATGGTAAGTCTCGTGGTAAGGGTTCGCAACTACTCACAAATGATCTAGCATTTCGATTTCTGATATCATGTTTTGTTTAACCCGCAGATGCAGAGCCAACCGATAATGCGGTTTGTGACAAAAGATTGGAGGCGGCGAGAAAGGCCGACAACCCGAGCAAATGATAAATGCTCTTGCTTTGGCACCCCCACGTCACAAGTGGACCCATAGTTCAATGCATTATTTTATTGAATAAATACAATGTCTTGTGGTTGTCAAAATTTAAATATGAACGGAGCAGGACTTTTTTATCGCATTTTCGGTTTTTTATTAACTCACAACATAATATTTTTTTTAAAAAACAGAGATATTTTGTGTCTGCCAACTTGCGCATGGATAGTAAGAATGTTAAATTCGCTCGTTGCCATAAATCTGATTCACTCCATCTCGTCTTGCCATATGTCATAGATGAAAGTATATAGCACCGATACCCGAAATCGCTCTGATCTGTTCTCTGGGATAAACTAATGAAATTCTGAAAACAATAAATTATTACGACACGAAGAAGTACAAAGCATAGTTTCATGATATCACTCCGACCATGAAAGTACATACTCCGCTCAAATCGATACTTTATAAAGTTATGCTCACTAGCTATTGGCTACATAATAAGAGTGTGGCAATGAACAGCATGATGGAATACCAAGTTCCGACACACCAACCAGAATCCCATAACATACATTTTATCCTTGAAGGACATCGAAAAAACATATCTTCAAAAGTATGCCGGCAGAAACTCACTAAGGTTTGTGGTCTGAAAATACTTCACCTCATACCTTAATTGGGAAGAGTTTTATTTCATGAAAACAACAAAATTTGTTGTTTTCATGAATTATTTAATATATGTAATATATAATATTGATTTGTTTCAGTTTGCAATTAAAGCGGATTTCGTCATCCCACGTACTCGATGTCGCGAACATCGCATGTTACCGACGTTATCTTGTTAGCACATTCTGTCAAAATTATCAAGGACGTTTTATGAAGAATTTGGTTCCCAAACCAATAGCAATGGAGTGATCTACCATTCAATTGTCTTCACACTGTCTCTCACGTATTAACTGTTAGGAGTACATTCATATCTGTCGAAACAGATTCATTCTATTATTCCATGGTTTAGTTGCAGTTTAGCCGATTTGTACCAGATTGTCAGTATTGAGTCAGGTTTTCATGTGGAATATACTTGCTACCGGATTGACTTACTTCATGTAGTTGTAAACATGTTATTTGGCTTTATGTCTGCTCTAAATTCTTGCACGTGTCGGTAAAATAGATCACAAGTCCTGGAAATAATTACTTGTACTAATTCTAATTATACATTCTTTAGCCAAGTGCGCATTGTTATATGTTTTGAAATATTTGCCCACGATAAACATATGTTTAATAACTGTTTGAGCATCGGTCAACTAAATATAGAAATTCGCTTAGTAGTAAATATTTGACCAAGTTGTGAAGTGGTGCAATTATAAATAAATGACAAGTAATATCCCATAGATACGTGAGGCTACGGTTCATATTTTCGACGCAATTCTCAGATGTACAATCACGTAGTGACAAAAAACTAACTACATGGGTAGTGTACAATTATTTACGTCAATAACAAATATCTTCATACAAACAAAGGTTTGTAATTTCGATTTATCAACACGCAGGTAAACACAATATCGGTGTGTCCCATCTTCACTATGCAATCCAATCATTACAAATTTAAACAAACGAATAATATTAGTTATTCAACGAATTTAAGGATTGAACGTCGGTTTCACTTGACTATCAGAGTTTGATATCAGTTAAACATTATAGGTATATATAGCACATCCTGTGGACAATTTGATGGCACCATAGTTAAAGTCAACAACTTTGTACTTAAAAATTGCCATTTTCAATCCATATTTCATCCGTTTTGTGGCCAAAGACCTTCCTTGTCTGTGTGACGCCAGGGTTGCTTGATATATAAGTTACCTTACTTTTTGATAAGGTCGCAATAGCAACCGATCAAATCACATCAACCAATTCATATCACATCCGACGTTGTTTGCACCGGCAAATACGTCTGATAGAGCGTATTCCAGGAAAATTCAGCCCATATCTGCGTTGCACATCCGGGCCTAAGATTCTTGACGCAACTAAAAACCCGACACAATTGCGCAACCTACAGAATGTAGAGTACTTACATATTCTTGTGCGATCACTCCAATCCATCTGCCTTGCAAACAATCTGATTCGCAGTAGATTGAACGGAAATCTAATAATTTATTCTTGTTTTTGGCTCATGGTGACACTTCTGGGATACAATTTGATATCATTTACTCGGAAAAATTACGTTTATATCGCACACGCCATCAACGCAACTTACCAGCCGAAATATATTGGGCGGTCCGCTTGCTTACGGATTTTGGTGAGCTTTATACCATATGTGTCCATCACTTTGACAGCTGGATATGCAATATTAGTTCTCGAGGACGGTGAACCGATTAGCACAACTCTTCAGGCATTTCAAAATGAAGCACCTGTATTCCGATTTATCGTACGATTTTTGCTGACGATATTTGAAATCTGGAATTTCTCTGTGGTTGCTGCATTAGGCGGCTTCGTTTTGTATGACGGCATGTTTTTCACGTTGCATTGTATGAAAGGATCAGTCGGTTGAAACGTGAGGTCAGAAATGCTAAGGTCAACATATTCGCTCATCAAGCAACCGGTTGGAATTCTGCGTACCGCCATATCCAGATTTGTGCTGTTATAGTGAATCAGTGCTTTCAGGTATCACTTGCTGTCTCTCTGAAGGCTGTGCTAATGTTCATGACGATAGTCATGTCTGCTGTTCTACTCGACCAGGAATTGAGATCCAGCTGCTCCATATCTGCAATCCTATTAGCAGTGTCCTCCGTCACCAGCTCTTTCTTATATTGTAATGCCGATTGGCTACGCCGTCCCAGGAAAAATAAACCAGATCAGTACTCAGATACTTTCCATCTGCAGAAATTATATTGGGTGGAAACGTAGTCCGGGAAATAGTGGCAAATATTCTGTTAGGGAGAATCGGCCACTAATAAAATCATGCCGACCTATTAGGATTTCAATTGGAGAAGTAAACTTTTATGAACGAGTAACAGCATTGAATTTGTTGAATTTTCTGGCCTACAAAACCGTTAAATTGATGTTACTTATTTAGTGATCGTTTTGTCAGCAGTGCTTTTGCCAATATATAATGAATGTTTATGTACACACCCGGAGTATATTCGCCTTTAGCGAATTTGGTCTGTAACTGACGTAGCCGAGTATTTGTTTCCGAATAAATTTAAATGCTAGGCATTAAATATTCCATGCATTTTAAATATTACCACTCTAGTCTCACATGCCAATTATTTCGTGCTGTTGTCACTTTGTTTTATTTGATCCAACTCATGATGTAAATATTAAATATTGATGCATGTCGCTTACACTTTACCAAAACCCTGAAAAGTTTACGTTTAGGCGCATTTCTGAAGGGTTATTATAAGCTGCGAAGACAACAAATGTTCTCTAATTTATTTAGTGACTAATTTTATATACAAAATTAAAGAGTAAACCGCTTCGCTTCATGAAAATCCAATCCTACACGTGAATTGTCCCCACATGCGTTCACCTGAAAAAATAAATGCAACGGTAATATCTAATGTATTTCCCGAAAGGACATTTGGAATGCCATAAGTGCAGAGCATACTTACCCTACTGTGTTAAGAACAGAGTTTTCCGGAACATTTATGTGGGCCTCAGAAGTCAAAATGTCGTATTTTTAGTTGCACTTCAGTCTGTCGTCAGAGAGCGTAGAACTGTGAGGGTTCTATGCTAGTTGTAGGAACATGACATGGATTTCACATAATTCACCTTGAGCTGCTGGGTTATCCAATTAACTTAGATGATAGCAGTCCTCACAAATACAGAGTAAGACGTAAAAGTATTACCGATAGACACGAAATGTTTCTTGCATCGTATTCAGAACGAAAAAATTTAATTGGTACTTTCCTTCGTTTTGTCAAAGTTGTTCGAAAACATCGTTCTCAAATGTCGGAACTCGCACCTTGTAGTATTGCTTGCTTTTGCTAAATGCGACACAAGAACGGTACATAGCTGAGATGGCACGTGTGATGATGTAGTGATATGAATAGTAACAATAGTATTATAGCCGTACTTCGATTTTAATGATTTTTTGTCTTTGTTCCTAGATCAGCCTTTACTTTTTATGCTTCGCGTAAAATTTCAGTTCTACCCAAGCTATGCCAAATGACATGTTTTATAGAAATCAACTTATCACGAAAATCATAGTTGGTACGATTCTGAATAAGGCTTTTGACAAACCTTTGCACACGTGTATTGTACTTTTCTGCTGAATTGTATGCTTTCTGAGCATTGGTGCGTTAATTATTAATATCCCTGTTACAATCTCAATTTAATTTAACGTTTTTTTTTAAATCAGAATTGGATATAAATAAAAAACACGTGGATTGTGTAAATAATGTATAACCTCGACACCGATTATCATCCTCCGCTGTGTTTGAGCGTTGTTTGACCAGTAGGTGGTTTGCAACTACAAGGTTTGTGAAAATCAGTTTCACCAGAGTTTGAAAATTATCACTGGTCAACTCAACATTGAAGATCGACGTCAATTAATAATCATATTCTGCAAAAAGCCAATTGGACAAATTCTGTTGTGATATCGCAAATATCGTTTTTTTCGTCTTTTGATTCAATTGCAAAATTGATAGGTAGCATTAGAAGGCCAACGTTGGCAATTCTAGACATGGTTTTGCTACTCTCAAATTGAGAGTCTCAATGCCCCTCTTGTGTCACTTGACTTGTGCATCTCTTTATGTGATAATAATGACCACTCAATATCGTTAATTTTAATGTCTTTGTTTTTATCAGAACGGGCATTCCTATCCTTAAATTCATATCATTATCGGATGCAGTTCTAAGTGGCTTGTGGACATTACTGGGCCATGTCGCATTGGCATCATAACCGCACTTTTATCGTTTTACTAACTCAAGCTTACTGGAAATGGAATGCACTCCAATAAAAAATATGAAAGCAGTTTAATTAAAATGTTCTTCTTGTACCCTGGGGTTCGGAACTTGTTCCGCATAAAATCAGTTTTATTCATTTCATTTATCAATTATATTTTCATAGCAATATTAAATACATTTTACGGACGACGGACATATAGTGTTAACCCTTACTTCCGTTACTGTCAATGGCTTACTTTTAACAAACTGTCCTGGAATCGCTATCAAAGGTAATAACTACTCTGAAAAGACAACTCGTTCCATTATAATAACTAATATTTATCATTTATCTAGCGTGCCATGTCGCCCAAGACCGATAATGACAAGATAATTTGTTTTCTGCTACATCTCAGAACACCGATCGTGCGATTGTAAATGGTAAAATTCTTGGTGTCCGATTATTTTTGTTGTCACTTTAACCACTTTGAATATGATGTAATTCAAGTTTTTTTCCACATTCCCAATGTTTCTTGCTGCACTATTGTATCAACAATGCTGAACTTGTAAACCCACTTTAGCACTTCGTTCCACAAACAGCGTTATGCCTAATTATTAAGAAAATACAAAACACGTTTCGGCTCTGCATCAAAAATAATTTCCTTAAACGTGTTGTTAATATTTGCCTAAGCAAAAGCATGCTTGGCTTATTCAAACATTTCCCAATGGAAGACACCTAACAAGATAGCATGAGAAACTTAACAATTGGTTTACGGTGTCAACTGTGGCTACTGCTGATAGACCTGCGTATGTGCCATGTTCGCCTAATACAGAAGGGTATAAAAAGTCAGTAAAATGGTGTGTAATATCGGAATGGAATAAGTTTGTAAATTATAAGGATTTCAACATGAACGAAATCGAATCGAAATGGGTTTGTTGACAACGATAAGGAGTCTTTACTTAGTTTTAGATCAGATATATATTTGTATTTTTAGAATAGATTGATTGTGATTTAAGAATGTTTGTAACTTGGACTGATCATTGGTCTGGAATTGGATGATGGAATTGTATAGACTAAATATGTATTTATACACCTGTGTGAACTCTTAGATGACACGCAACCTGGACTTTGGTCCGGTATCTCTTGTCACAAATGTCACACTCGGGGATTTTAGAATCAGATGACATGCGTCGTCTCAAAAGGTTTCCATAAGGACGGGATGCATTTTTCGGTTCGCTTGAGCGCTTGCGTTGTTGTACCAAGTGGTGGGTGGTTGCGTGTCTGTCAGTAAGTCATGGATGTCGACAAAAGGATCTGTGGAATCTACAGAGGGCTACTGAAAATGGGGTTCAAAATTAATCGAAGATAATAAACTGGAAATGGCTGGCGAAGAAATTAATTACACTTCTATTTTACCTGTGTGATGTTATTTTCCGTGACGTTTTCAGCGTTCTGTAAGGAATCAATGCGAGTAATGGAAAATGTTACTTCTGACGTGACATTATGATCGTTTTGTGAACTATCAAAAGCGATGGTTGACATATTGGCTGCATTATAGTAGACGTTGTCAGAAATTTCAGACGGTAGAGCGTTATAACGGGAAACGCCTGTCGCTGTGGAATTTCCTTGTTCCACTTGATTCTGCATACCGGCCACATAGCTGCAATGAGCTGGACTCAGCGTTGGAAGTTCTCGAGTTGGTAGCTTTCAATTCTTGCAAAGTGACGTTCCATTTGCTTAGATTGTGGGTCCATTTTGTTGCTTATGCCATTCAAAATATTTTCGATTTCATTTTGTTTGGATATTAAAATTACACAATCATTCCAAAGTGACTCCAGATTTGGTATTGAACGTATGCTTAACTGTCTTTCAAAATTATGTTGCGTTTTCTGGAACTCGTCGTTGAGCTGGATGTTGAGCTGGAACAGTTTTGCGTTTTCTGTTTCAAGGTTGGAAATCTTTTGCTTGTAAAGTAACTCAAGTAGTCGCTGCAACACCCGAATATTTTTGCTTCTATTGGTTTCGACCACCATGTCAACGCTATCACTATGTCCGATAGTATCTATATTACTTTAACTGAGGAACTAATTGGTTTGTCGGATAATAGAGTTGACATCTTTAGAACGGGGACTACAGAATAGCGCAGTAGACTACTTGTCACAATCGGTTTCTAAACTGAAGTGTTTATTTTTAGCATATTTTACTTTGTTCTTAAGAGCAATTATGTATTATATTTATGTCCATCCAATGCTCAGAAAAGTGAACCCGAAAGGCATGTTAGCTTGTAAATCGAAATTGCTCGAAATGAGTCAACGTGTTAATGCGAAAGTTAAATTGAATAATAATGGTAATGAAAAGAATTGTTGAGAAAATGCAAGATTCCTTTAAGTTTAAAGTCCTCATGAAAAAAAATGTTTCTTCCGACAACATTTGGGAAAAGATTGGAGCATATATCTAATTTTATATCTATATAGCAGTTGCAATACTAACAACTCCCAACTCTGTTGGAGCCAGAATCCCATAGGAGGCAGCTGAAAGAATGCTACATTTATTTTTCAAAATATTCAAACTATTTTAGACTAAATTGTCGCCAAAAGAGGATACAGAAGCTGATTGGATTACGGAAATGAATTTGGTATATATGTTCCAAAAACTGCAAATTCTTGAATTACGCACAATTAATTTCTGTTTTCAGGGTTAAATTACTAAATCTCCTACAATATTGATTCAAATCACTGACTTTTTGTAAAATATTTAAATGGGCTAATATACGTTGTCATGCCAAAAAGTAATGCAATGAATCGAATTGAATGGGATAAATACATTTTGTATTATTATTATTCCACACCACCGGCGGTTGGCGCTAACGCAAATATGTGATCACATTGTCATATTGTTTTGGAATCGTTAGGTTGTAAATTGTTGAATTTTTGAAAACATGGATCAACGATATGCATAAGCACAAAAAGCAGCAAAATAAATTCTGCTCCAAACATTTTCTATTCTTACAATCACAAGCGAGTGTATTTATTTTTTGCCGTAAAACAATGATTACCACGAAATGTTTGCGAAATTAGTGTCCGTGACACACAAGTAATTCAGAACTCGCTTACGATTTACGGTCGGCCTTTCTCGCCTCTTCACGTGCCTTGTCACAGAACGAGTCATCAGTTGGTTCTGCACCTGGAATTAGAAGATCCAAACAATTTAGTTTCAAGTCATTAGCGTGTAATTTGTCCCTGTTAAAGGATACTTACCATTACACCGCATCCAGCAAAGCGATGGATAGTACTCGCCATCGGTGCCACATGCAGCTTGCTCCAGTTTGTCCTTTAATTGGTTATTTTCATCATAGCAATCCGAATGGCAGTTGTAGCCAGATGCAGTGTCCATGCTGTAGATTAAGAAGTAGAGGAACGCGATTGCGAGAAAGAGCTTCATTGTGACTTTTATGATCCTTCTGTTACACCTTCAACGTATAAGCAACGAATGAGATTTGCAAAGTTTGTTGCTGTCGTGCTAACGGATTACCGGAAATTTGTCGTAAAGTTGCCTGGGCCAGACATCATTACGCTTACAATACTTGAATATATACTAACAACATAACACGTGTGACAATCATTTTGCAACTTTTGAGATAACATAATTACGAACGTCAATTAATTTAGTCAATAACCCAACAACGAACAATACAATTACATATAGCCACTATCATTATAATACCCTCAATCACAAAGCTGATCGATTAATTGTATGACTATATCCATTTTACCGTTTTGACCTTGACACAATGTGCTGACAAGAAACCGTTCGTAACATATTATGTTCGTGATATGGAGTACGTGGGATGACGCTATTCGCTTTAATTGCTGTTGTTGTTGTAAAAAAATTGTTGTTGTTTTGATGAAACAAAATTTTCCCAATTTCGATATGCGCTAAAATATTTTCAAACAGCACACCTACGTAATTTTCTGCTGGTAGCATCGAAATGATATGAGCTTAACACGCATTATTTTGCCACTGCTAAATAATACTGAATGCGATTTGATATAAGATAATTCAGTATGTGATGAACTTTGGATATTATTCAAACCCTTTATATGCAGATTAGTAATGTAACACTCAGTTTAATGATATAAATAATAAGTCAAAATATACCCACAATCAAGTTATAAAGTAGCAAAGTTGCAGATATAATTGCACACGAGATTTTTAATAACCCAAGGTATTGTACCCAATTGGATCCTGGTAAGTACATCCTTCCAACAGGGTACCAACGCATCTATCTACAACATCAACTATGTTGCTAAAGCCATTTTTCCAGGTATCCGCACAGTATTTTACATTTGCTGGGGAAAACCAATTAGTTTTGTAATATGTAACAATAGCGTCTCCACTGTAAATGCCAATTACGTGCATGTTTTTCTCGGACATGACTTTTTCTAGTTCAGCAGTATTAAGCGGCAGAGTAGTTTGACAGGAATCCGATCCGTCTCCGCGAAACGGCTTACGGCTTCCGGGATAATCCAACTGTGTTATACTATGTGCGTCAGTTATCATGACAAGAAGCTTCCTTAATTGCACGCCATTCTCATCTCTGTCTTTACGATTCCAGCCAAGACTGACATCCGCAGCTGTAAAAGCCGTGGCGTGAATGGCATTATCAGTGCCCTCTCCACCCTGGTACTTGATGCCTTGTGTCTTCTTTTCAAACTCATCGGTGACTGTCGTAAAGTTTACGTAAACTTTATAGCAACCGTCAACCCTAGCAACGGAAATGAACATATTTTAATGGCAACGATTGGGTGTATAATATGAGGCATGAATAGTGAATACTGTAATTGTTTCGCTGCATTTACTTATTGCTGTGTCCACCACCACCTTTGAAACAAGATTTATCCCAGTTGGAATTCGTCGTTAAAGCAAATGTAGCACCGGGGAATCTCGCGGCCAAATTCGTCATTATCGTTTTTGAGCTTCTAATGAAGTTTTGAAAATGTGCATCCATAGAGGAAGTGGTGTCCAGTACAAACGCCAATTGAAGGCGTTGCTCTTCCTTTATCGTGCAGTTGCCATGATGTTTTATATTTGAATTAGTAGTGTCCAGCAACGGGTATGCACGTCCGTGAGGACCTTCTCGCCATAATGCTAAAACGAAAGTATAGAAATACCCTTGATTTAGAAATACACATTGACTATTCTCACATATTGTATATATACCGGCGCATTGTTTTGTTATTTGGAAATACATATGGCTACTAACAGGTACCCGGTTCTCGAAATTAAAACCATGTAAAAAATGTAATTAACTTAGTTATTTCAAAAATATATATTTCACTTGCCCGCTTGCTTTCACAAGGCCGCTCATCAATTATCGTCTGGTGCCCACTGAAATAAATATAACCATAATTTATCGGTTACAGTTGACACTAATCGTAAGAGAAGGTAATTTGGAACGATAAACCACCCATTGCTCATCTCTGGCAGTGGCAAAAAATATTAAGTTCTATACCACCCTCTGGTCACACTCTATTGCACCATTTGTGCAGTAGAGGCTTATCATGGGATAACATGAACTTGGGCTCGGCTTGTGATAACTTTATGTCACATTTCACCTGGGATAACTTTATTCTGGGGCAGTTAATCGGAGTGCTTAACCTTTACATGTCATAACTTGACTTAGCATGGGCCTGTTTAACCTTGCCTTAGCATGGGCCTGTTTAACCTTGCCTTAGCATGGGCCTGTTTAACCTTGCCTTAGCATAGGCCCGTTTAACCTTGCCTTAGCATGGGCCTGTTTAACCTTGCCTTAGCATGGGCCTGTTTAACCTTGCCTTAGCATGGGCCTGTTTAACCTTGCCTTAGCATGGGCCTGTTTAACCTTGCCTTAGCATGGGCCTGTTTAACCTTGCCTTAGCATGGGCCTGTTTAACCTTGTCTTAGCATGGGCCCGTTTAACCTTGCCTTAGCATGGGCCTGTTTAACCTTGCCTTAGCATGGGCCTGTTTAACCTTGCCTTAGCATGGGTCTGTTTAACCTTGCCTTAGCATGGGCCTGTTTAACCTTGCCTTAGCATGGGCCTGTTTAACCTTGCCTTAGCATGGGCCTGTTTAACCTTGCCTTAGAGTGGGCCTGTTTAACCTTGCCTTAGCATGGGCCTGTTTAACCTTGCCTTAGCATGGGCCTGTTTAACATTGCCTTAGCATGGGCCTGTTTAACCTTGCCTTAGCATGGGCCTGTTTAACCTTGCCTTAGCATGGGTCTGTTTAACCTTGCCTTAGCATGGGCCTGTTTAACCTTGCCTTAGCATGGGCCTGTTTAACCTTGCCTTAGCATGGGCCTGTTTAACCTTGCCTTAGCATGGGCCTGTTTAACCTTGCCTTAGAGTGGGCCTGTTTAACCTTGCCTTAGCATGGGCCTGTTTAACCTTGCCTTAGCATGGGCCTGTTTAACATTGCCTTAGCATGGGCCTGTTTAACCTTGCCTTAGCATGGGCCTGTTTAACCTTGCCAAACCTTGACTCCGCAAACCTTGCCTTAGCATACATTGACTTAGTAAACTTGACTCAACAAACCTTGACTTCGCATACATTGACTTAGTAAACTGGACTCAACAAACCTTGACTTGGCAAACCTTGACATGCATACCTTGACCTAGCATACCTTGACCTAGCATACCTTGACCTAGCATACCTTGACCTAGCATACCTTGACATGCATACCTTGATCTAGCATACCTTGACCTAGCATACCTTGGCCTAGCATACCTTGACATGCATACCTTGACCTAGCATACCTTGACCTAGCATACCTTGACCTAGCATACCTTGATCTAGCATACCTTGACATGCATACCTTGATCTAGCATACCTTGACCTAGCATACCTTGACCTAGCATACCTTGACCTAGCATACCTTGACATGCATACCTTTACCTGGCATTCCTTGACCTAGCATATTTTGACCTAGCATACCTTGACATGCATACCTTGACCTGGCATACCTTGACCTAGCATATTTTGACCTAGCATACCTTGACCAAGCATACCTTGACCTAGCATACCTTGGTAGTATGACACAGTTTTAACCAGGACTTAGCATGGAACATTATGAACCTGTGTTTATCAAATAACAACTTTATCATGGGTTTTGTCTTGATTCTTGCATGGGGCACAATTAAATTAAATTTAAATGAGACTACCATTCCATGCGCTTTGGATGGGGCATCCATATTTTTGACTTAACATTAGAAAACTTCAAATTAAGCTAATAGCGGAAATTACGATGCAGCACAACTTTGAGCTGAGCCGCGCCTAACAAACGTTGACTGTGGTTGTGAATGGGATACCCATACTTTACGCTTGTGATTGGCTTACAACTAGTTGAACCCGGAGCATAGCATTTGGCGACCTTAACCTGGCCGTTCGATTATACAACTTTTTCTTGGGTAGCATATAATAACAGGAACAGGCTCGAATCATGGGGGTACACAAACTCAACCTGGGCCTGAAAGTAAACTAGGGTTTATAATGGGACAACTTTAAATGGGTGCCAACACGTGATAACTTTAAACTGGGCTTGGCATGATGAAAGTTTACTTGTGCTTAGCATGATGAAATTTTACTTGGGCTTAGCATGATGAGATTTTACTTGGGCTTAGCATGGTGAAAGTTTACTTGGGCGTCACGGGAACAAATTTACTTTTGTTAGCATGTGAAATAATATAACTTGGCCCTACCACGATGCAATAATAATTGTGCTATGCACATGCCAATTTCCTTTGAGATTAGCATAGGGAAATATTAGCATATGACTAATTATCTTATGGGACAACTTGTAATTAGAATATGACAGGTTTTACTAGAGCATTGCATATGACAAATTTGGCTCAACGGAGCAACGACTTTTACTTTTGCACAGCATGAGAACCTGCTAACTTGACATTAGCATTCAGTTAAGAAATTTTTGACGCATATTGCGGATATATTATTGAAATGCGTTTTGCATTTAAGCTCGGATGTTGCTATGGGTAAGCACTTTGGTTTTGCAACCTGGTTTTTCTCTCGGTTTCGTTTTCTAATTTTTGGCTTAAGATTAGAATATAGGCGGAAGATTTATGTTAATATGGTGCCGACTACGGAAATTATTGTATGATTGATTCATATGAAACCAGTACAGATCGCACATGCGGAAGCCGACTAAATTTTTCTGTGCAGTTGTCGACCAAGGTAAAATGTAGTAAGATGATAAGTGAAACTTGGGAGTGGCAAAGCAAAGATTCTATGGCGTATTACTTGTAGTCATGATTCCATGCTATGTGCTTCCTTGGAGGTCCACACGACATCTTTAATTGCAATGCTTTAGTTATTTGTCAAAACTTTATCGTAAAAGAAAATTCTTGTTTTTGACAATAAAGATAATAGGATGACTGCATGCGTCCTTTATTTGCTGCGCTATCACAGTACCAGTAATTGGTGGAAGCCACAAAGACAATGCACTAATAAATTACACCACAATGATTATAATGGCAATAGTATTCCGCTGTACATATACTCAATCCATACTTACCTAACGGTAAGCAAACGGTATACTCTCGCTTGTTGTTTCATTAAAATTGTTTATGTATATTCATCTAGATCTAGGATTCAATACATATCTGACTTGCAATTCCGTTATAACAACCTATAGCTACAGTAATTGTGCTTGCAAAGCCAATGACGTACACCAGGTCGTTGAGCGATCACAACTTAATGTTAGGGTTGTCTATGTCCAACATATCTAGCTAAACACCAATAAAAACACATGTTTGCTTCCTATGTCCAAGATTATTGGTAATGCATATATAATTAGTAGCACCTTACCAGCAAATACAACGTAGAGATATTGCTCTTTGCATTACATACCATTCATTTAATACATATCTAGTAATAGTCATACATCTTTTGTATACTTAATGTAATGGCTGGCAACATCAGGAATTCCACAGAAATATTAGTGACATTTGAGCCGTAATAAAATTAACGATATATCAAGTCAACTTATTCCTGACTAATATTTTCGAAGCATGCCGCTCCGTCATGAAGCGAACTAATACGTTTGCAGAAGTGTAGAGTGATATGGAACAGAATTAAAAACTGAAATCGCAAATGGTAATATTCCAATTACGCTTAACAATGGAAGAGGTGTCAGACTAATGTCTATGTCATGTATATTGGTAGACTATTGTAAGAGGATTGAACACCATAGCTTCAAGAAAAGCTGGTAGGTATCATCCATATGCAAAGTTAACAGGAATAATCCTGGTAACATTATTTACGTAGACTACGAACAGAACATTAATAATGCCAAGAAAGGAATTTAAACTCAAAGATTCGTTGTGATCAATGCTAGAACACTCACAAGACTGAAAAAGTCGATGCAATAAAAGGGAAGTTAATAATTATGAATGGATCCTGATTGTTGGATCCAGGTAAGGGTTATCTAGGTAACGAACAATTTGTTTGTTTTAATAATGGGTGTTTTTCATATTTATTGGATAGATGTGATAGATAGCGTAGCGTAGCAAGGTTTTGCGAAATGCATATTTATGCATGTATAACTATTTATGTTAGGGCGCCCTAAACGGCTGCAAATTATGTGAGATACTAAATAAGCGATGGTGAAATCAGATTTTGCGAAATGCATAGTCTTCAGCCTGTACGAGTAAATGCATGTGAAAGGTTAGCACGCAAATATTATTAGTATCCACAATTCAGTGTTAACTTTCATATGAATTTACTCGTTAGGGCTGAAGAGTTTTCATTTCGCAAAATCTGATTTCACCATCGTTTCAGCATCGCTTATCTAATATCTTACATAATTTGCAGCCGTTAGGACGCCCTAACGTAAATAGTTTCCCTTGTGAGTGCAACAAAATAGGTAAATATTTGACTTTTAGGCTGGTCGCTTCATTCAGTATTCAAGACAGATCATTTGAATGAAACCTTTGTCGAAATGGTAATTTACGTTTAGTATTGGGACAATTTATTAGCGCCAAATGATATAATTCTAGTTAAGCTGGTTAGGTTACTCTGCTATATTTTTAAGTACATTTTTTCTTGTGGCGAGTTTTGATTATTAATTGGTTATGACTAATCCCTCCAAAGGAATGGGGAGTATATTTTTAAACTCTTTTCTGGGGTTTTTGGGTTCCTCAATAATGCACGTTCAGGATGGATTTTCAGTCACTAACTCGTTAGAAATGATTCCATCACTACGTTGGACTGCTAACTGAATTTCTCAGTTCTAGAATATACCTTTTCACCAGAGTATAACGATAGTATCTAATGGTAAGTTATTCTGTCGTTTATTTAGCCGTTCAGCCATAAAGGAAACAATTTATTGCATTCTCATTGATAATTTTGTTTATCTAACTGTAAATTACTGATGTGTTTCATGTGTGTAGTTACTCGGATCCCAGGGCGTTTATTTCCTGCACCGACATCTCTTAAAAGTTATCCGCCGCCACCAAAACTCCGCTCGTGGCACCAACCCTCTCGTGTAATAACACATGTTTCATGAGATCATCGAGCATGTAATTTCCAATCATCAATTACGGAAATTCATTTTCCATCGTAATTCATTTTCCATCTCTTAGGTCATATACTATCTACTCTAGCACAATATGAACTGTCTAAAAATATAAAATACCACAATAAATTACAACACAGTTAAAACGCAGGCACTATTATCTGGTGCATTTTCTTTTGTAGAATTAATTCCGGCAAACTCGTAAATGTCTGGTACTTTGACGTATTACGAAATGCGTTGGTTGTCATTTTGATTAGTGGCTCAATATCAATACATACCATGGAATCATTAAATTGTGCTTGCACAGGCCAAAACTGCTGACGTTCGCGTAAAGTATGTCATTTGGAGCTTCTTTTCTTTGCACCATATGACCATTTCCATTGTATTGTAGCTGTCAATTGATTTCAGTGTAGACATATGCATGCGTCATGTCATTTCAACGTTGGTGATGTTAAATCGTTTGACGGTCTCAGTATTGTGTTGGTTACATACCTATTTCGAATCCCCATCTACCCACATGTTGTATACTGAATATTATATTTACATTCACCTAATCCACATTCTGACCCGTGAGCTGTAGAGATGATGATAGCAATCAGGTTCATTCACAAGTATTGTGCCCGTGCATGTGAATGCATTCCGCTTGAGAAATTCATGCAGTAAGTGGGAACATACGAGCTTCCACTTACTGAATGCCATATTACGAGGTGTGGAATCTTTTTGTTTTTATGTATATGAGTGATACATTTTGTTCTGGATGAGTGCGATTCATGTTGTTTTCTAGAGTCAGGTAGGTTTAAAGTCATTAGCCATTGTGTAGGAGCGTGGCGATTTGCTAGACTGTGTGCTTGTTAATAGCCGATCAATAACTGGAATGATGGAATCCGTCAAATGTCACTAAACGTGAATTGATCTGACTTGCAAATAAAAAATTCCAAATATTCATGGATTGCCATAAGCACTTGCTGTTGTCAGTCCTTTCGGAGAGACGCTCGGCAAAAGTATTGTCTGACAAGTTTGAAAAACGTCGTCGTTACATGGTAACCACAATGAGTGAAAAAAATATATGAGCATTGCACAATATCACAACACCAATCACACCGATTGTTATGGTATCCGCTTGGCGAACCCGCTGGGGACCACAACCCCAACACAACCCGTTAAAAATATAAACAGGTGATAACACGTCTGGCGCAACGTATGTACTAGTATATGTATTTCATTAAACTCATATAGATTATATAGATTAGTAACCGGAGTTTTCACTTTAAAAAACTGCCACCTTAGTTAGCATTTTAATATGTCAACATTTAATGAGATCGATCAAGGATTCCGGCTAGCGATGCTTTACAGCCTATGGATAGTATCACATTGATGCGAGATGTGTTTTCTCAAATGTGTATGCTTAAACCATCGGCAGACGCATTGAACCTTGGGGCACAAGCCGGACGCATCACGGAGATTGCGTAACAACGTGAACACACCCGTCATCCATTGTTTATTCAAAATATCCAAGTATCCAAAATTCATATCAGGTGACATAAAACATACCGCCGAAATATATTGCCAAAGAGAATTGTCAAGTATGTCCAGGTAGTGAAAGTATTTCATCAAGCGCTTTCGGGTCTAGAGGACAAATAGGCAGCATCAACTACGTGACGCAAAAAACGCATGTCCTCAGGAGAGTTAATCTCAATTGATATATTAACAATTAATGTTACCGAATATTTCCGGCACAAACAAAATGCAAATAACCCTCATCAATAAATAATGCAACTAGTAATCATGAAACCTGTCCTAGAGCGTAATTTGCAATTAAATTTTTGGTTGATTACACTACATCAACACTGCCGTGCATATACGCCAGGCGCCACCGATGAAACATTGGAATTTTCACTGTGTGTAAATTGACACTAGCGTTGACATTCTGTAAACGGCTGACCATATTGCTCATGTGCCTTCTAGGAAAGCCAAGGTCGATTAACGAAGTTGAGCAGGCGACCGGAGCAATAGAAATTTCAAAACCTAAATATAAGTTCGCTGAAGCATTATATTTCTAGTACTTATGTACGTCCATTTTTACTGTTTTGTTGGTGCCGGCGGATCACTGTTGGAGGTACGCTAACTTTGAAGGAATCCAAAGATCACTGGCATTATATAAAATTGCTATTCTGTGCCATGGGGATTAATTTGCGCCCCAAGTAATGGGGAACCTTTGAGTTGCAAGTACTTCTAAGTGTTATTTAATCATTTTAAAACTGCTTTATGGTGAAACTGCATATATGTACATTCGTCTGTCCAAGACAGTGTACTCATGACTTAATTACTCATCTTTTGTTGCAGTCAGGCTCCCATCTTTGGTTCCTGTGGGTAACAATTTCTTCACATTTCTTTGGTCCATTACATTGCTTATGAATTTAATGACTTTGACGGAAATTCAAATTAGCACCCGATTTCCTTCTACACATATGACTACGAACAAGTTTCGGTTGCATATTGTAACCTGGACGTTCTGTCTATTTGTTTATCCGTTTTGTAAAATAAATAAATGTTTATTTCTTTTCTCCGTTGTCATAATTCGTTTCCTTAATTATTATTCTACTTTCATATTGCAGGTTGGATTTGCTTTGTTCTTGAACCTCTTTTAACTTCATAAGCACAGTGGCGGCACGAAACAACTAACAAAATATATAAATAATACTCGCTGCATGACATTCAATCCATTAAACAGATGTCTGGTAATTGATATATACTGAGTGCCATCATTGCTCAGGCCAATAATTCCACAGGATATTGGTGACATCTGAGATATAATAGGATAATGCAACACCTTTAGCGTTCCCATTTTACATAGTCTATTCGAATGTATGCTAGACCATCTCTTGGCGTCTTAATAGGTTTGAAGTTATGCCAAGTGTTATGGACAAAAATGACAAATACATGGTCGACAACGCCGTTGCATTAGGTATTATGCGCACATTAAAAGTGCACTACTTTCCTGGTAGTTCCCCATTAATTGAGTGGCCCTTTTCAATTTTCCGTCACTGTTCCAGTTCGACAAAGATGTAAATACGATAAATTGGTTCAGGATGTTTGCTTTCGATCAAAACTACAACCATTATTGTTCTATTCTAAGGTTCTAAGTTCTATTACTGGCGGTCACTACTACTATACAACCATTGGTCTAAAAATTGGTCCCATCGGTTAATCATAGCCAAGCTGTTGTTATTTATCTGTAAGGTTTATGATGCTTTTCGGATATAAATCTACGGACATTAAATACATAAGTAAAATGTATTGAGTTGAGAAGTAGGATTACAGAGGGTGCCCATACTTTATTCTGCCACTTTAGTAATTACGATAAATTAAAATACAATATTTCTTCGAATGAGTTATTCGCTCAATATGATAGCCACGTTCATGAACTACCACTCCTCGATCTCCATCTCCTTTTCCACGATTCAAATACGGTGCCCACCAGAGTACGAGGATCTTTTAGTATTATCATTGGGCACATTTCCAAAGACCATACAAAATTCTGGCCCGACGCTTCCCGATAGCTTGTTTCAAAAACCAAAATCCAAGTATGCCCATAGGAGGGATATGGGCAGACTTGACGGGTATATCTGAGTTGGAAATGAGTATTAGTTGATTATTTTTCTGTAACTCTACCAAACACCGCTGAGGTTTGTTTGCCGTGAGTGACGGCGCTACATCATGGTGGATGTACACCTTTAAATCGTCCCATGTGTTCAATTTTTAGGGTTTTTGAGACCTTTTATTATGAAACTCGGCTAACGCCTAGTAACGTAGGTTGTAATGATGTGCAAAAACTTAAGCTACTGCCAATATTTACCCGTCCGACACAACGTTCGCGCGTGGGGGGCGTAATAAACTATGCGCACACTTTGTATATCTGAATCTTCAGCAACAAACGTTGACCAAATGTTAATAATGTTATCATAGCAGCATGTCCAACATAATTAAAAATGGCAAAAATGCAAACTATTGACAAACTGATTGATTGCTACTTCCCTTTCGCCATTTCAAATGTGCATAACAGCTGCTGTCCGACGCGCGACCATAACATGGCTATCATAACAATGCTGTCATAACATGACCAAATCTTTGTTTGGCGGTAGCATGTAGAGATAAGCTGTTCAAAATTCATATCTGTGGAATGAACAGACCATGTTAAATACTATGTAGAATTTGAAAGAAACCCCACGAGGACATTGATTTGTTCATTGACTGGAACGTGCACGAACAGCATGTCTCTAGGAATTAATTATTGTTTTCTTTCTAAAAGATTTATCTCATTAAATATGCTCGCCTGTATAACACTACATGTTTTCAGATTAATGATTCTATAAGGTAACATACTAACTACTCTAACACGATATGAACAATAAGGAAAAGAATATAAAATACCTCAATAAATTACACTACAGTTAAAAAACAGGCACTATTATCTCGAATATTGTCTGGGTGTAGAACCAATTCTGGCTAGCTCCTGAATGTTTCTTCGTTTGACTTGTTGGTAAATTCATTCGTTCTCATTTTGATAGGTGATTCAATATCATTACGTATCGTAGAAAATTTCAATTATGCTTGCACCTACGACGAAATTACTGATGTCAACGTCACCGGTTTCATCTGGAACTTCTGACTTCAGCAACATCTGACACTTATTATTGATTTGTATGTATTTCTTTGTGGATATACATCAATGTGTACCATCTCATTTCCATGTTGGAGACGATAAATTGCGGTGGCGGCACCAATAGCTTCTAGTTTACATGCCTGTTAACGAATCTTCATCCTGACACATGACAAGCACTGAACCTTATATGTACATGAACTAGACAAATAATTATGAGCCATCACGATGACACAAGCAATGAAGGTAGCCTTAAAGTATTTGACAATGCATGCGAATGCATTTCGTATAAAAAATGGGAAATTACGGAAAATACGATTTCAGGCTTGCAAGTACCGTTACATATAAGTGCCGTACGTATGTATACACCTCTCTACTACAATCAACTGCAATTCGTTAGCAATTATTATTCCAGTTTAATCGTTATGACTTTTATTACTATTTTGCTCAAATAAAGAATCGGTGTGATTTGGTATCCAGCTTGCTTTTATATAGCGGATCAAGAACTTTGAAATGGCTGTGACAGTACGGAATCGCTCAAAAGTTACCGAATGCGAACTGCGCTGTCTTGTCGAAAAATATGGCTAAATTTACATGTATCTCTATGACCACCTCCAGTTGAAGGTGCTCTCCGATAGACGTTCGGAAGTGTGAAAAACGGAAATGAAAAAGATACAAAGGCTTCAGCTGTAACCAGAGAGCGGTCGTTAAATGATAACGGATGTGATAAACAAGATATGTGAGCATAATTCTTTTCGCAAAATCATACAACCTTTTGTCAAGGTGCCTACTAGGTGGATCAGCTTGCCACCACAACCCCAACACAACCCATTAAAAATCGAAATAGGGGATACCACGTCCGGGCGATACATTTGTATCAGTAGTTTTTTAAACTCATGCTGAGTAGTTATTGGGATTTTCACCGAAAGCAAATTGCCGCCTTAGTTAGAATGTCTATATAAGTAAATTTCGTTTCACTCGAAAATTTCCAAAAAGATTAACACATGTTAAAATGCAGCGTGATCGACCTAAGATCCGCGTTTTGTGATTTAAAGATAATGGGTACTATAATGATGATTGTTTGTTTGTTTTCTCAAAGTTGTTGATTTAAACTTGGAGCAGACGTTTTGGCCGTTGCAGTGCCCAGCGGATTCATCGCGGAGATATCGTAATAACTCGTTCACCTCCGTGAACAAATTTATAATGATTCACCTCCGTGAACAAATTTATAATGATTCACCTCCGTCTCAACAAATTTACATACCTTGACAAAAGAGCCAAATATTTTCAGAAATAGCGGGTCTTTCAAAAAGAGATTTCAGGTCTAGGGGCAAAGCAGGCTGCACTAACTACGAAATACAAACACATTACCGTCTAGACATCTAATCTCAATAGGTGTTATCTCAATATTGCAGATATTATCGCAATCTATTTCCGGCCAACACAAAACGATACTTTTATTATTATGTCTAAAGAGAAATTATTTTTTATATGCCGTCAAGGCTCATTTTGGCTCTACCGGTGTTATATCAAAAATTGTAAAATGGACTTATTTCAAGGGATAGTATGTGCAGCAACAGCCTGATGATATAATAGACGGTGGATGCACTGACGCACAGGCGGAAAATACTGAAAGCACCAAGCGCTAGCAAATAAATAAAAATGTAATTCTCTTACTAGAAATGGCCCCGCTGCTCCTGCAGCAGGGGCCATGGAAGAGCCAGAGCCAAGCACTGAGTTACATTGGAGTCCGGTAGATATTTATTCCGGTGGGTGACGTGGGTACCCAGTCCAGCTGGCCTGTGTAAAATATACAAAATTAATTTTAATACAATCAGTCACTGCTAATAATTACTACTAATAGATAGATAATTGTTGGTCTGGAAGCACTTACCGTTTCCTGCGTTGTAGGAAATTACCGAGGGTAATTTCTTTTTTTGAATCCGTCCAAATGTAACGGTTGTTTTTGGCGTCAAAATAGGCGCCGAGCCAATCTGAAAAAAATATCAAAAAGAAATAAACTATTAAATAACATTGATAATGCAAAAAAGTCAAAACTATAACTAACTCCCTTACACCACGTGTCCTTTTTTTGATCCCGGCTCACAATTTTCTCAAGAGCCCGCCCCAGCGTTGTGAATGTAACCATATTATTGATCGTTGCCATTTGAAGTCCGTGTTTGAGGCACAACTCAACCGCCTCTTGATGCGACACGAAGTCCTGCCGCGAATCGTCATGAGCGATGTAGTACTTGGTCTGAACTACCCGCTCAAACGGTCCGATTTGTTCTGGGCACTGTGTCGCAACTGAAATAGACAAACACAATTAGTTTTCGCAGTTTCCAAGAATATATTTACAAAGTAAAAATACACAGGAAAAAAAATTGAATTTACCTTGTGATACAACACATGCCAGAAGGATTACGACTTCAATCATTGTCGAAAACTTTGTTGAACGCCTCGGGCGTTCCACTGCACACGTCATGATCGGAGGAACTTCTTCACACTTCTGCAGGCTATGTTCTTTTCCTCTCAGTAAAGACTGGCAGACTCACAGATTCAGACTGTGGAACATAAATGCTTTTATACCTCCATTGTTCCTGCACGCGCGCATTGTTCGTTCAACGATACTACCTTTTGTTCTATCTACAATACCATATCAACGCAAAGCTCACTCACGAAGCCATGCCAGGTCCATGTCTAGCTCCGGCGGCAAGCTGGTACGTGTGTTTTTGATATAAGAAAATTTGACGCATAAAACCTCTGTGTAGGTCAGACAGGACACGTGCTGGTTTATTGACATAGTGATTTGGATGGCATCTATGTTCCTATAATATGATTACTTCAACAGTTGATAAATGATGATTATTGATGGCATTCACTACCAAGACTCTGAGCGTTTGCTTTACTGCCCCATATATGCCTGATTTATGATTGCCAGAAAGCCAGTTCCTAAAAGTTTCCAATATGCGGTAAGTGATTACGTGCCAGCCGTTGCCGACGGATCTTTTGAGCTCTCCATCAACAATGACTAACATATTTGCAAACATTACATTTGCTTTGTAATACAGCCATCACTTATTTGTCGGAATCAAAATATATTTACATTTTGTCACCATTTCATTTTAATAGTAATGAAATGATCGTGAAAGTAAATTGTGTTTCTCTTAAACCCCCAGCGGACTTCAAGTTCACCATCCGCCTGATTATCATGTCACACTCTATCATAACAACAATGAAATGAATCAGTGCGAGAGGAAATACAACTATTTGAGCAAGATCCAAACAGTTGTTCCAGCTGCACGGTAACTGCATGTGCTATTAACCCGAGCCCCATGTAGAAGAGCACCAATTTCACAGGCGCATTCTGGCGGAGTTCAGCTCCAGGCTGCAAAACCTATAAAATTGTGTGATTTACAGACCAAGCCGCACAGAGTGCTTAAATATGTTTCGACGCCATAATCCAACAAAATATGGAATGCATCTTGAAACCTGTATCCATTGGATTTGAAATATCGTATTATTTATTGCCTGACACACACTCTGCAATTTCCAGAACATTTTGAGGACAGGTGTTGAGTATCCGAATAGCAGCTCAGAGGACAAAACTAGGATGATCAACATAATTTTAGTTCACAATAGCAAACATGCAGCAACTACATTTCTTTTCTTCCTAAGAATGATTACCTACTGTGGTCGTGTACAACCTTTTTACTATGGCCATTAACATAATCAACTCCTTCCATTGCGTTTCAATACCAGATGCCTTGTTACTGCTCAGACTCTTAACAAGAGTTTCTGAAAGATGTGCAGCCAAACCGTTTTTGAAGCGCAACGAAACGTAAGTATGCTCAACTGTCAAAATGAATTTCCGTTCCAGCACACCTGATCAGACCACCATTTGCCAGGTAACATCAGATGCATTTGCAACACAATAGCGTTTATGTTTTGTATTCCGTGTCACCGCTTTGAAATAGTTTATATTTTAGACGTTAGCAGAGATCGTCGTGAGAGCTCAACCCATCAAGATGAAATTCTATACACACAAAAGGCGACAGTCATAAATCAAAAATAGTTCGCTCAAACTAACTTCGCAGTATTTGTTCAGAGATTCCAACCAAGTTTTCCCAATACAAGTTATTTATCATTAAAACTGATTCAAAAATGTTCTAACACATCATGGGAGCTTGAATTCGTTTCTTATTCATTTGTGCGGAACAAAAATAATTACGTGCTTTTGGTTATCTGGCTCCGCCGTAATTTTTGTTACGTGCGATTGCGTTTCACGCATCAGATTCGTATTCCATTGATCAGAAACATCACTCTTATTACAATCAGCAATATCAATAGATGACTGCATCTGCTGCTAAACGATGACGCCTATTATTGCCTTTTCTTGCCATTTCGTCTTAAATATTCCAGAGAGGTGGTTTGCAACTACGCCAGCGGAGATTAGAATAATGTTGTATACACCTTGTGTATGAAAGTGAATATTCGCAAATGTACAGCGATGGCTGTAGGTAAAGAACATATTATACTAAAAAAATAAAAAATGTAGGGCTAACAGAATGGGGTTTCCTGTTACATATCAGTTCCGTCAATTTGAGAAACGATTATGCCATTAATTGATGGAAAACATGCATTTACTAAGAAATCTCTCGTCGTCGTTTTTGTGTGATTACTGTGTAGAAATTGGCTTCATCGTGAAATTAATTTGAAATTATGCATATAGGTTATGTCTATTCACATTGATTTAAATGAAATTCATCATTTATTTCTGCTTATTTATTCAGTTCTATACTTAAAGCAAGGACATGAATTTTGGATTGTCCAAGCGTTTTTCTCTTCATGGGTATCTAAATATTATTTGACGGAAGAGATAATCCTGCAACAAATATTTTTGCATAACCTTTGTAATTGTATGCATGCCACGTAACAAGAAAAACCAGCATCCGACGTAAGTACTATGAAGTATCTTGGGCGGCATACCCAATATTATACCAATAGTGTTCGAAAGATTGATTCCATAACAGAAAACACATCAATGATGACTGTTTTAGCATGAAGAGTGTTTGATTTTTCGATGACGGCTTTATTTACCGTTTCAGCTTGGGTGAAATATTTGAAATTCCATTCTAGCGAAATCATCAGTTGGTGCTTGCAGAAGACTCTGCAAGCGTGGTACTTTTTAGTTTGATTTAAGGTGGTGGTGCGATATAAATCCCGGGCACATTATCCGTTCCAGATTGTATATAACGTCACAATTAGTATTGCATATCTTCGTTTCTTTTGACAAACAAATCTAAGGATCACTTCGCATTACATGGCATCCATCGTCAGATATTCATCTGGTTTGTTGGCTTGACGTAAATCTTACAAAACAACTCCATTTTCAGTTTATAACATCACTGGTGGAATAGGAGTGCACCTATGTACTTTGGTGAAAAGAACCTATTAACGCCAATAAATATATGTTCAGAAACATGACGTATCTAGAACGGATACTTGCGCAGTAGTGCATACAGAAACATTTACGAACTTTTGAAAACGCCTATTGCTATAACTTAGCAATACATAGTATGTATCGAAATTAATTTGAGTCACATCAAAACATCTTAGCTACCGAAACCTTTTATCATTAATACTAGCACGGTCAACGATCCTTACACTTCCCCAACGTCCTCAACTGGACAAGTAGTATTATTGTATTGGTACAACAAACATGCTTCCGTCGTTATGAATACTCGGGCGGAAATGAGTACATTTCATTAAAAATTATAATTGAAGATTGTGCATCCCGAATCTCGTTTAGTGTGAACTGCATTCATAGTTTGACTTGCACGCATGAGTGGTTGGGTCTCTGTGATTCCAACTTGGGACGGTTGTACATCAACACACAAATCAATCATAGGCATCTCTCCCAAATCAGTAAACGGTAGCTGAAATAAAGTATGCACAATGAGTTCCGGATTTGGTAATATGGATATTCAAATCAGGGCAATAATATAAACTATTGTTTTACCTGGTTCTTGGTGACCATGGCACTAGTTTGGACATCGAGCAACGGTGCTACATGCGAATTATTCCGGTCATGTCCCAAACTTGTATCAGCAGCTGTTGAATTATTTGCTGTGTCGTCAACACTTTCAACATTTGCGGCCAATATATCACTAGCAACATTGTCCGCTGTAGAGTTTCCATGTTCCCCTTGATTCATTAGGCTGGATTCAGTGGTAGAATGAAGACAATGTTATTATGTACACATGGGTGTTAGGATATTATGTGTACGGATAAATATGTTGACAATGTCGGAGAAATCGCTGTATTGACGATAGAGAGAGAGACACTGCGAGAAACGTAGCTTTAATTGCCTTCCCACAAACAATGTGCATAGTTTGGCCGAGATCGGGAAACCTTTGTATGAATAATTCGAACAGGATTTATGAAATAAGTTCCAGGTTATCGATTGAATAATGAATTGGCTGGACTCCGAAAGCGTTCCTCATATATGCGAAATATTAGGAGAGACTGATTTTATACGGTCAAGTTACAATTAACAAGAGCACCTTAAATAAATTATCGAATACTTTGAGCATTGTTCTCCGTTAAATATTTGCTCGAGTTTCTATACCGGCTTACTCACAGTTGAAGAACCATAGAGAATCCTACCGACATGTAGTCCTTTCATCTTATATCTTATTTCTCTAATTAAATATAATCATAAAGTTCCGATTGATATGTTTGCGAAGATGTATATACCGTACACTGCATGAATGTAGAGAAATCATTATACGCTGAAGCATAGACAGAACGGCCATCAACGAGTAGGTCAGCATTTAAATAAAATATAATGTATTCAAAGCCTCGCTGATATTTTTACATACCCTGAATATACTGTGCTCTTACGAACAGCATACTGCATGAATAAATCGCTGGTTGGCACTCGAGGAACATCCTATAAATAGTGCATACGAAAAACGAAATAACATGCACAATAATTTTATATTAATACCAGTGTAGGCATTCCTTTCAACCTCGTGGCGTTAACAGAGCTTGTTCATGCAAAATCACGGAGTACTCTCTTTAATTTAATTGTAAATCCTTCCGACTGTTCTATTAAGAAGTACAGCTATTTTGAAACAAGTTGATTCAATCAACTATGTCGCTTTTGCAAATTGTGGCCGCATGATTGTAAGATTCAGTTTTAATAAAAATGATACACCACACGTTTTCTTGTTGTATCGAGATTATATGCGGAAGGGAGAACAACAAAGCACAGTGTTTTGGGTTTTGTTAATGTTGTACTCGCTTGTTTAGTTCAAGACCTGGAATTGTTGACTGCAACTGCAAAACTGACCTCTAATAGATATATTTGATATTTTTTGATAGCAGCAGCAGCATAAATTATATTGGAATTTAATTGATCTGGCGCATCACCGGAACAATAGTCTAGTGGATAGTTTATTTAAATATGTAGCTCATCCTACTGGTTTCCCGAATCGTTTGAGAAGCAGTTCAGCCTACAAGCTACAAATAACTTATACAGAGGAAAGCATTTCACAATTAACAATAATCATGCTCAAGTTATACCGAAAGATCATTTCTCTATATTTACGTTTAGATACATATGTTACTTTAGTAACTAGTTTTACAAATTATTGCGTACTTCATTCACTAACTGCATTTAAAACAAGCAGCAAATTAAGCTTCTGGAAAAATAACCGTCGGTTGATGGTGTGTATGCGACGGCACGGCTCCACAATATTTTAGAGTAGAAGCAGGGAAACCGTCTAGTTTATATTGAAATCAAGCAAAGTTAAGGCTACGCCTTCGTCATAATAATTGGAATATCCAATATAAATTTTCAACGCATTTAGCGATCTTAAGTATTTGCGGCACAATCTGTTTTTCCTGACCATTGGAGTTGATAGCGCTTCTCGCAGAAACTCAGCTGATTTAGCGTTTAGCATACCTTTCGCAGTTCCGTCATATTCCAGAGTAAGTAATGTAGCATCAAGTAGTGCGTAACATGCTACTAATATTTCTGCAGGACCGAGCTGATTATTCCCCTTAGCCAAAGTGTATAAGCAAAGTTTAAATAAAGTGGACACATAGGTGTTGCAGGTGCCACACAAACTACTTTGATTAATGTTGTTATTAGCTCGAACCATAATCTGAATTTCGTGCCACATTCTCACCAAATGCTCAATATTTTTCTCGTTCACTCGTCTCATCTGCCTTTTGAAGAGATGCAAATAACTATGAAAGCAACAGTAGGCAATGCTCGTGTACGGGAGAAATTGAATGACGGTGGCTGTCAATACGAACATATATAACCAACTTGCAAACGTTGCAGAAACAAGTCGACATAACACAAATGATATGGAATCAGTTAGTGCGACGTGGGCACCACTTGGATTGCACGCTGGAAACATGATGCTTCCTAGATTCAACGGCAGACAAGGATTCAATAGCAGGATTATCTATAGACCGATGGAGCAAACTGGAATTGTTCCTATGCCAACCCACATGTAAACTGGTACCCTTGTTCCAAGTCCGAAATCGTCCTTTGGTGGAGCCCAGTTTCCAGCTTTGAAATAAATACATAATGTCCATGAAATGGCAACCATATTAAATATCGATACAAATGGGTTTTGACAATACTACCGTTGTGTAGTCTCTCGAATGAAAAGAGTGCGGCCAAACTTTCTTCAATATCCTTCCGTTTTAAATACAGTTGCGCTGCAATTGCCACAGAGATCGACATTAACACCTGGAATAAGAGCGACAGCGCAAGCTCTTGTACTGTCAGACGCTTGAAATCACGACAAAATTGGATCCAGACAAGCATGACGAAGACAACGGAACAAATTAACTTCCTAACGAACAGATTAGAAGATGCTTCTGAAATCGTGGCCATTGGTCGTTCCTTGTTATTTGTAGAGTAGTGTAAAACTGTTGTGCATTTACTTGCAAGCCTAAAGTATAGCAGGAAGGTTGGCAACCAATTTTGTGCGATCAACATGGTTCCGCGGTTAGTAAACGGTGGAAAATTAATATAACGATTTTGAATTTAATTCCTCGTCGAATGTCGTAAGTGCCCAAGCTTTGACGGCAGAGCTGGAATAGGTTTCGGAAATATCAATTTTGTAGAAACTATTGTGAAACTAATTTGATTACTTTGCCTTCTAAAGACTCACTGAGCTTCCATTAAACTCTTTTTTACTGCCACTGCCCTCAACAGCATTGGTAATGGTGTTGATCGTAGTTTAAATAATTTAGATGCTTTCGCAATGCGGATTATATAGAACTCTACATAACTGTTTCCATAACAGGTTCAATTTAAGGATGCATTGAGTTGCTGATTTCTTGCGCACCGTAATCATTCCTTGCGTAAGTGAGATGTTGGCAGGACTCTTTGTATTGGTATTCGGCATTAAAAATTAAGCGTAAATATCATGCCATATTTCTTACATTTGAATCTAGTTAAATTATTGGCATTACCGTCACTTCCAACCAACGACTCGTTCGGTCGTCAACGTGCTATGCTATGAAGGAGTGGAGATTGTTTGAATTTTGCAATGTTCTCAGCACATCCAGCGCTCACGCATTATAAATGTAAAAACCTTATGAACGTACGATATACTCGAAGCAATGCAAAGCCATACTGCTATCAAACTCATAAATAAGGAATGTTTTGACCATAACCAATTTCATCACTCAATCAATATTTCAATCGGTGACTGCCAATTGTCATCTCGAATGTTCTGTCAACAAATATGTTATACGTCGTAAAATCGTTCGATAATAATTGGACGATTTTTGTGCAGTTGGAATATTCTCTCCTGTAATATCTTTCGTGAAGTAAAAGAAGAACGGAAATTGATTGCTTGCCTCTGTAACCCTCGCAGGAAACATTTGAGCACACATTGAAAATACTTTCTCATTTGGTTTCCCATGTCAAACACTAGGGACATGTGCTGCGTATTCCAATGTGTTGGAATTTTGTCATCAAATGATGCTAAGGGTACTAAAAAGTAGTTTTTTCATGAATATTTTCGAATTAAATTCTGTCGCCACATTCCATCACGTCGAATTGTACATGCGTTGCAAAACCTGATTATGGAGGAAGCATTACAAAATTTACGTTAAGCAACAGGACATCAACGAGTACGTAAACATTTGAATACCATACGATGGGAAAGAGCATACCTGAATTTTTCAAATGCATTACGTGAGTTGCTTGAACGTATCAGTATTTTTTTGACGATGGGAGATAATGGAATAAATTCCTGGCATTTATGTTCCTATGAAATTACTATCAGCGTAGGGATTATAACCTCTTATTTCTTACGTGGTAATAAAAAGGATGTCAATGTTTTACTCCACCTGGTGAAGCTGTTTTTAAATTCAACCCGTCTCCACTGCATCGTACATTGTTAATTTGTTTACAAACCATCAAGCAGTTTCAAGAGGGAATGTTTCAGCGTGTAAAAATCCTTCCATAATCTGCAAACACCATTCTACGTTGTGGGATATACTAGGTATGTACAGACGCTATTTAAACGATTATTTTCCGGATAATGACGTAATTCAATTAATTGCCAGTTTGGCCAGTAAATGTTATTTGTCGTCCGGCACTGCAGTCGTTATTAATAACAGTACTTAGTTTCGCTTTTTCGAATATGTGATTTAATTAGTTATTGTTGTGCTTGTAATTGTCATATGGCAATGTGGCTCTTGCTGTTGTTAAATGTATAAATAAGTACCTCTTCGCTTCGTTCAGAGTTTTAATTTTCTAATAAGTGTGTTTATTATTAGTCACCACAAATAAAATCAAAACGTTGCATAAGCCATTTGAAAATGGAAAGTTGGAATGGATTATTTTGTTTGAAAAATGTGATTGAGGCATGGATACTATTATGCTGTTGGGACTTTTACCTCCGCAACCTCAAAGTGGATTGGATGCGATATACTTTAAAGTGTCCTTAAAACAAGTGTAGGCACACTGTTCCGATGCTCAGTGAGATATGATCAGTGATGATGATGGATCAATTAACTTTAACTGTATTTAACTTTAAATGACTTGAACTCTCACAAAATGTTCGTATTTTTCACCCAATAGCTTTTATTCCAACTCAAATAACATTAACGAAGTGTCTTTACAATGAATATTTTATAACATGAACATTAGCAATACCGGCCATATACAATTTCTGTCAGACAGTTTACTGATCAGAAGACAAAGTCTAACTAACTACAACGACTCACACGGCTCCTTATATACTCCGAATTTTCCTCTTTCCAAATGACCTCTAATGACCTCTTCTCCGACACACAACTGACGTTCCGTTGACATAAATAAACTAACAACTACTTTCCTTGACGACTACACTAGTTACAACAACGACTTATCTTATGCTACTTTCTATGCATAATAGCAGTTGACCTTTGACACTAATTCTAACTGCTTGCGAGATGGTTACAATTCTGAGTTTTTGGTAGACATGTTCATCTACTTCATCACCTCTACAAGTTTCAAAGCGCTATTGCTAAAATTACAGTTTTTATAAAACATTAACAATTACAAGCTTTTACATATAAATAGCAACTTATGCATACGAAATACATACGCTATGATACATACGATATTTTATTTGGCTTATACTCTACTTTTTCTCATCCATCTTGAGTCCGGCAAATGATAACCCATGCAGCGCTCCAACATACACAGTAAATGTGCTTCCAAGCTCTTAACCTTGTGATTGTCTCGTGTGGATAGAGTGGAGAGAACAATATTGAAAATTGTGTCCTCTAACGAACAAAAACATTTTTGCGGAATGGTTTTATTCTTAATGCAACCTGCAAAAGTACAAACAATTTGGACGAAAACAATTTATGACAAAATTAACTGAAGGATTGTAAAACGAGTGGTTCTGTCATATACTAATCGTAATTACATATGTGACCAACATTTCCAATATACTAAATCTGAAAATATGGTCGATTAAATATCGGTTTAGTGAAAACTTTTTTGGGCTCAGACTGCGTTCCTAATATCTACATGATATATGTCGCGGAGCTGCTTTCTGCTTTTATTCTTACACGCCATTTAAAATTAAGCATGAAACATTGCAACAAATTTTCGACGAAGCCATGTTTTAGAACTAATCACAATGAACGGATACGGAAAATACGGAAAACGGAAAACGTATGCCAGATGCACAGAGTGATTATGGAGCAATCATAATAAACGTCAACTTAACTGAAAGGAAACACTTTACGTTTATATAAATTACGATGAGGTAGAGCGCGGTTCAATTATTAACTGTACTCTTTTCCTGAGTTGTTGTTACGATCTAGTTGGAAAACAATTTCGTTAACATGGATGGGGAATGAAAACACAATAGAGCCATATGGACGTTGGTAGCCTCAGAGTAAGGAATGAACTGGTAAACAAATGAAAAAGGAATGAAAAATACGTACGGCTTAAACCGTGGAAGAAACAACGTTCAACAATTTAATGATGTGAATATATCCATGGGTATATTTATTTCCATCTATACAGCGAGAAAATACACATGTGCCTGAAACTGTGTTGACTGGGAACGCTTGTGTTGGCTATGAATGGCTGGAAACGCTTATTTATTCATATTGTCAGTACATAAAATGCTTCTCGGCTAGTGCAGAAATGTAAGTAGGTGTAAAGGTTCAAAGTATTTATTAGAGCTACACTTTCAACTACGGACAAGTGCTCGGACACAAGCAGGTGCATGCAGCGTAAGCAACATTTTACTATCAGGAACTATTCAGGCACATTTTAGAGTCCAATAGAAATACTTAATATTCAATTATATACCAATATATTTGTATACATATACTAAATATTTATATTAAATGAATTGGATATTGTGATGATACATGGTTCAGCGTTGATTTATTACATGAAAGCGATATCGTGGCATGCCAACACATTACACAAGTAGAAGGGAAACGGTTTGGTTGATATTGAAATTAATCAGCGTTAAAGCTATGCAGTTATCATAATAATTGGAATATCCAATATAAATTTTCAACACATTCAGCGATCTGAAGTACTTGCGCCACAATCTGCTTTTCATGACCAATGGGGTTGACTGCGCTTCACGCAAGAACTCTTTTGATTTAGCGTTTAGCATACCTTTTGCAGTTCCGTCATATTCCAGAGTGAGTAATGTAACATCAAGTAGCGCGTAACCTGATACAAATATTTCTGCAGGATCGAGCTCATTATTCCCAGTTACCAAAGTATATAAGCTGATTATAAAAATACTGGAAACAAAGGTGCTGCAAGTGCCAGACAAACAACTTTGATTAACGTTGTTATTAGCTCGAACCATAATCTGAATTTCGTGCCACATTCTCATCAATCGCTCAATAGTTTTCTCGTTCACTCTTCTCAGCTCCCTTTTGAAGAGATGTAAATAACTGTGAAAACAACAGTAGGGAATGCTCGTGTACGAGAGAAATTGTAAGACGGTCGCTGTCAATACGAACATATATAACCAACTTGCAAACGTTGCCGAAACCAGTCGATATAACACAAATGAAATAGATTCAGAATGTGTCAAGGGAGCTAGACCTGGACTGCAGACTGGAAACATGAAGCTTCCAAGGTTAAACGGCAGACAAGGGTTACAAAGCAGGATTACCCAGAGGCAGGTGGAGCCTATTGGAATGGTTGCTATGGCAATCCACATGTAGATGGGAATTCTTGTGCCAAGTCTGAAATCGTCCTTTGGTGGAGTCCAGTTTCCAGCTTTGAAATAAATACATGATGTCTATGAAATGGCAACCATATTAAATACCGATACAAATGGGTTTAGTACCGTTGTGTAGTCTCTCGAATGAAAAGAGTGAGGTTAAACTTTCTTCAATGTCCTTCCGTTTTGGATAAAGTTGCGCTGCAAATGCCACAGAGAACGACATGCACATCTGGAATAAGAGCGACAGCGCAAGCTCTTGTACTGAGAGGCGTTTGAAATCACGACAAAATTGGATCCAAACAAGTACGATGAAGACGATGGAACAAATCAACTTCTTTACGAACAGCCTACATAATGCTTCCGATACAGTGGCAATTGGTCGTTCGTTGTTATTGGTGGAGTAGTGTAAAACTGTTGTGCAATTGTTTACAAGCCTAAAATATAACTGGAAAGTGGGCAACCAATTTTGTGCGATCAACATTATTCCTCGGTAAGTCAACGATGAAAATTAATATAAGGATTTTGAATTTAATTCCTCGTCGAATGTCGTACGTGCTCAATCTTTAACGGCAGAACTGAAATAGGTTTGTACAATATCAATGTGCAGAAATTATTGTGAATATCCTTTGATTACTATGACTTCTAACGACTCACTGAGCTTCCATTACACTATTTTTTTCTGCTGCTGCCGTCAACAGCTTGGGGAATTTTGTTGGTCGTGGTTTAAATAATTTGGTTGCTTTCGCAATGCGGATTATATAGGATTCTACATAACAGGTTCCATAACAGGTTCAATTTTGTATGCATTGAATTGCTGATTTCTTGCGCACCGTAATCATTTCTTGCGTAAGTGAGATGTTGGCAGGACTCTTTGTATTGGTATTCGGTATTAAAAATCAATCGTAAATATCCTGCCATATTTCTTATATTTCAATCTAATTAAATTATAGGCATTACCGACTCGTTCTATCGTCAACGTGCTTTGTTATGCTATGTCGAAGTGGAGATTGTTTGAATTTTTCAATGTGTTTAGCACATCTAGCGCTCATGCATTATAAATGTAAAAACGTTATGTACGTACGATATATTCGAAGCCATGCAAAGCCATACTGCTATCAAACTCATAAATAAAGAATGTTTTGACCATAACCAATTTCATTACTCAATCAATATTTCAATCGGTGGCTGCCAATTGTCATCTCGAATGTTCTGTCAACAAATATGTTATACGTCGTAAAATCTTTCGATAGTAATTGAACGATTTTTGTGCAGTTGGACTATTCTCTCCTGTAATCCTTTCGTGAGGTAACAAAAGAACGGAAATTGATTGCTTGCCTCAATAACCCACGCAGGAAACGTTTGAGCACACATTGAAAATATTATCTCATTTGGTTTCACATATTACTAGAGACATTTGCTGCGTATTCAAATATGTTTGGAATTTTGTCATCAAATGATGCTAAGGTTACTAACAAGCAGTTGTCGCATAAAAAATGTCGAATTGAATAGGATCGCAACGTTCCAATGCGTGGAAATGTATATAAGTTACGCAACACGATTATGCACGAGTCATTGTAAAATTTACAAAATTGACAAAATGCAATCCAAGAGTTCGTAAATATTTACCTATCTAATATCCGACGGAAAAGAGCAGACATGCATTTTTCAAATGCCCTCATTACGTGAGTTGCTCTTACGGGCCACTGCATTAATATTTTGTCTTTACTTTGGTAAAGCATCGACGAAATTCCTGGCATTTAGATTCATATGACATTCCTATCAGTGATAGGGTCATAACGTCTTATTCCTTCCATGGTAATAATAACGATCTAAATGTTTATACCGATCCACTGAAACTGTTTTAAAATTCAACCGGTCTCTCCTGCGTCGAAGTTACTTAACTTGTTTACGAACCGTCAAGCAGTTTCCTGAAGGAAAATTTGCGCAAGCCACAAATACTACCATAATAAGCAAACACGATACTACATTGTGGGATATGTTTTGTGTATGAAGACGCTAGTTATTGGGAAATTTCCCGGATAATGACGTAAGTCAATTAAATGCCAGTTGGGCCAGTAAATGTTATTTACCGTCGGGCATTCAGACACTGCAGTCGTTATTAATAATAGTACTTAGTTGCTTTTTGGAATATGTGATTTAATTAGTTATTGTTGTGCGTGTAATTGTCATATGGCAATGTGACTTTTCCTGTTTTTAAAAGTATAGATACATACCGCTTCGTTTCGTTCAGAGTTTTAATTTTCTAATAAGTGTGTTCATTATTAGTCACCACAAATAAAATCAAAACGCTGCATAAGCAATTTGAAAATGAAATGAAAATAAAGCTGGAATGGTTTTATTTTGTTTAAAAATGTGATTGAGGCATGGATACTATTATACAGGCTGGACGTTTACCACCGAAACATTAAAGTGGATTGGATGCAATATACTTGAAACCGTCTTAAAATAGTAAAATAGTAAAGGCTGTAAATGAACTGCTTTTAGTTTCCAAGGTCTGAAGTTTGTTACGGGCACATGTCGATGGAGTGGACAGAACTTTGTCGATAATTGTGCACTTGAAGGAGCAAATGAATTTTTGCAGAATTGTTGTATTCCAAGTGCAACCTTTGAATGTCAAATTGCTTTCGTTATACTGACCGTATTTAATTGTGGTTGCAAATACCTACATCAAAGCTATAGTCAATGTTCACAACACCGTATTGAAAATTATTTGTAATTATTTGTCGTTGCTGCCTTGAAATTCAACATTTATGTTAAAACTGGGCAATTGTTATGCAGGTATAGTATAAGAATATTTCATTTCCTTATCATGGATGAGAAAACGTAGCTGAGAAAACGAAAAGAAAACTGCAAAGACTGGGGTGTCTCTTAAACACAGTGGTCACAAAGGATAACTCAGCGCCAGTATAACTGGACTCGTGAGAATAATTGTCCAACTATTTTAACCTTTCTGGCTTCCGGTTGGTCTGACTTTGGATTGATTGGAGTCTACAATGCCGTAACAGTGGAACATGCACACGATTCTACCTCGAAGGATGCAAAATTCGTCCAACCAAAAAGCAATTATAATTAGGAAAGGAACAGCGTAAATATTTGAATCGTATGGTGTATTAGTAAAACATTAACAATGGATCTAATTTTTAAATATGAATATGTATAAATAACGAAGAATAAGAAGTTTACAAAGATTTTGTATGGTGGTTTGCATTCGTCGTTTCAATATGTTTATTGCCTATTCCATTTTGAGGCATTTAATATTAATTGCATAAATTGCATACTAACTTTAATGACATAATCCGTATAGACATTGCAGAACAAACACATTGGTTTGTCGGCTGTGAAAGTAAATTTCAAATAAGAATACTACAGTACCAAGTAATAAAATACCTCCTGCTAACAACACAACAACACAAAACTTGCCAATGTTAATTTTATCATTGGATATATCGGTGATATCCTTTCCATTACCCTCCACGTCTAGCTTTTGTTCACGAATGTATTTCCTATCAACCCATATGTCCCATTGACTGAATAATCCGTTTTCGTGGAGCTTGGCAAAGGTTTCAATGACATAATCTCTATTGATTGTATAGGCTCCGAAATAAAAATTCTCTTTCGAGAGAGGTTCCGGAATCACGAAGCAATTGACATTTGCACTTTCGCCAAGTTCTTTCTTAATATTTCCTCGTTCCAATGACGCGAAAAATTTGTTATAATTTGTAACAAGGTACTTTCCACCTTTGTATCTATCGAACGTTGTGTTGCCATGATAGTAATCAAAGGTGGTGTTTATTAAATGCAAAATTCCTTTGATTTTGTAATCATGATAAAAGGTTTTGTGCGGATGATCATACAAGGCAAGGCTTCGGTTGTGCCATCGAATTTTATATTCAGCATCAAGTGCTTCCTGTACCGTGTCAAATACTTTGGGTGGGTCCGGGACAGATAGAATGCTGACAGTTCCGTTTCCATAGAAATTACATATAAAAAACCCCTAAACTTCAACACAGTAGAGAACTAAGTATATGCGAGTTTTTTATAGGAGCAGGCCCCTAGGATTATTCCAAGCAAGTCCATTCCCAAGCTAATTTGTATTTTGCCGAGGTTCAAGGAGGGCCAGCTTGCAACACACCAAGCAAAAACGAGTATCGCTAACAAAGATATCTAGAATATATATGAGAATGGGGCCTGCCAAACCAAAAGGTCTATCTTGACCTGCCTCGCTATATTCTCGGTTAAGGAGCACGAACTTAAGACTCTCTCGATGTATAACGAGTAATGCATCCGGGTTCGACGTTGCTCATATTTATGGTCATTTTGACGGATAACTGCAGTAATATATTGAGACGTTGCTGAAGTGTCATATTTGCTTAAGTATCGATGGTATTCAGTGGAGAAGTTGTAAATATCTGTTGTAAATACGGACGTCATGAACTGTGCATAGCCAAAGCAGTTTACTGATGGTTTAATGTTATTTCCCGAGCAAGATTTGTTATGTCTATTGGACTTCAGACGGACAAATCTGCTTCCTCGTCCAGAATCAATCTTGAGCTGCCTTTTGTTTGCAAACCGAAAAATTTCTTTGTGTGTTTCGGTTGCAGTGAGTAAATAACGGCTTGTAACAGAAAGTAAAAATAGTTTGACCTTACTGTCACAGTAGCCGTTACAAACCACTTGATAATGAATATCTTCTGAATGATCCGCGACAAGGTAAATAAAAAGCTTGAGAGCAGGAACATTCCGATGTTGAACAGAAAATTTTTCAGATTCATCTCGAGTGACTTTATCGTTGGTAATGAACATAAATAGCGTATTGGTCGTCATGGAAAAGTGAAAATACATGTCGAACACCGTTCCAGTTGCTACATACGATTGCAAAGGTGTTAAAACAATCTGCGACGGAGTGGAGTGCTTTCGATTGAATCGAATATCTACGTTTACTGACTGATTATTGAACACTAGCAATACCACATTTGGAAATGCCAACCGACAGTCGGTGGCAAAGGAGTGAAGGTAAGCTTCGAAGCGGCCAAAGTTATTTTCGGATACGCTGAGGATATTCCGCTTTAGTGTTTCGAACTGATTTGTATCGCATACTAGTTGGTCGTGTGAACTTATGAATGTAAGTGTGTTCAACATGAACGCGCAGTGGATGCAAACGTTAGAGAAAATCATTTTCGAGAATATTTAATTGTTTGGAAGCATTGCAACTTGAGTGTAGGACCTACAAAACGAGGTTGAGTGAACAACTCTGCGTCCTCTAATAAACTAGATTGCTGCGTCGTTTCCAATTAAAATAACTACGCGGATGTATCAAAAAGTAGCTTGGAATATTTTCTATTGAGTTATTACACAGCACACTTTAGGTTATGATTTTTATATTATTTCAATGGGATGACGCACATCCCTGTGGAAATTGCATCCTGGCGCCAGGGCCATTGATTACATGTCTGTTTCTTTCAGTTAATGACTCATTCGATTAAATTTAAAAAATAACTGAGGAACCATGACAAAAACATTATTGTTCTCTTGTTTTGATTTTGGAAATAATTTGACTACAACTCCCAATGGAGTGAATGCTTTCAAATGTAGCGTTCGTGTCTTTTAAACGAAAACTATTGCTTTATGGAATTTTGCAGATATTTCTCTGAATAATTACAACGAATAAATGAAGTTGTTGTTTGACGATGATATAAATATGTTTTGAATGCAAATATGTATCTGCCTACTGTGTTTCTCGAGGCAGCTGGCTTTGGCACGCTGTTGGTTATTAAGTTATTTCACCCTTTTTGAGTTGAAAATGTTTTATAGCACGCAACATGAAAAAATACAATGGAACATTCTTCTTCAAGAAATTATACAAAATTGCCTTTACTTTCCTTTCGGTGAATAGTGAAAACAGTTTTCTACATTGGAGCTGGAACATGCGGTTTATATAATTACTGGCTTTTTATGAAATTGTCTTACACAAGAGCTGATACAAAAGTATCAGTATGCAAACGGAAAATAATTTCACCATAAGCAAAAATGGAAGCCACGTAACTAATTGTCGCATAATATTGATGCTTAGTTTTGTGAATTCAGAGAAGCTTCACTTTACTGTATTTCTAATTGTTCCATGATACAATTTTTATCTCCTAGGTGCGAATGGAAAAGGAGGCAGGTATACAGTTAAAATGATGAAGAGTAATTTATAAGTTAATATGATATGACTTCAAGTAGTCCCTTATCCGACCTATTAAAGACTTAATCAGAGGATCCTACTAACATGTGCCTAACATGCGTTTGGATGAGTATTCTTTTCCTTCAACGGTACTTATCAAAATCATTTGTGTGGATATTGATCAGTTCATTTTCATGGATTGAATGCAAACAAGGTATACATATGTACAAGGAACACGTGCCTGGCATTTCTCTTTTTTCTGTATAGTATATAAAATTGTATATCGTGCCACCATCACTTTCTGGAAATAAATATTATTCGCACAAAAAACTGATACCAAAATCTATTGTTCGCGGTAATTCATTTGAGGAACGTTAAAACCGTTACGGCGTCGAAATAAAATAAATCAATATAAACCATTGTTTCGTGATTTTTCTCCTCTGGTTCATAATGAAGGCTTTAGTCAAGGTGAATGGAATAAGTACTTCATTACTCTTTCATTCATTTAATTACAATAAAGGTATGAATTTGCAATGCACTTTTCACACGTCTTACAAAGCCACCGGCTACTGGCTTCAATAATTTTGTAGTGGAGCGTATAGTTTCACGACATTTTAATTATATTAAAAAACATCGATAAATAGTTTACAAAATTGCTAATGTTTTTAGTCGCAGAACAGATGCCTGTTTGACGAATCAACTAGTGCACAAGTCAATGATATTAACCTGGGAAATTGAGAAGCTGCTCAATGCTTGTGAGTAAATATTTCATATTTACGTGTTCACTCATTTGACAGCCAAATGGGTAACACGTCTCATGCGTTTCGTAGTTGCATAAATATGTGTGAGATGTTCTTTTACATTATTCGTATTATGTATTCCACCTTTAGTTGGTTAAATTCACAAAACGTTAGAACTCTACAAGACTAACTAGTAAGGTGTAACCTTTAATACATAACTACCGGAAGAGTGATGAATGCAATTATAGCAAATGTGGACACATGTTTGACCACTATAGTACGTTTTTGTGGTTCAAATTGATCATCCTGATCGCTTTATGGCATAAAAAAGTTTGACGACTGGGGACCCCCATACCTTCCACGGCCCACGCCACCGCCAGGTCACCGATTTGACCCATGGTGCCTTGGCAAAAAATGATCGTCTTGAACTCATCTATCGATTTATACAATAAAAATGTTTGACGACTAGGTCACCCCCACCACCTCAACTTCCGACCCTTATACGTCCGGTCAGTGATGAGCTACATGGCTGAAAATCAATTGGGTTCGTCCCCATGGGCCAAAGTACCTCTATGCCAAATTTGAGCCGAATCGGTCAACGTGGAGGAGAGTTAAAGTGTTCACGGACAGACAGACAGACAGACAGACAAACAAATCAATCGCTATAACTACCTTTCAAGCATTTCGTGCTTCCGGTAGTTAATAATCTGAACTAATCTTCTTAATAAACAAACTAAAATCTAGCAGCAAAATACATTTTATGCCGTCATGTATCAAAATGGTAGTTCCACTACCTTTCCTATTTATGGGATTTTGAGTTCAATAAAATCTTGCCTATATTACAAATTCAGTGTTATAATGTGGGTATCGAATACATGGCATGGATTATCAGATATTTTTGCCATGCACCAAAGCTTCTGAGTACAACTTCGACAATAATCGATAACGAAATTCCCTTTGTGTTGTATACGCGTTCTCCTCAAAGAGAGAAGGCCTTCTTGTGTCAAGATATCTGACTGCCAAATATGAGCCAAATCCGTCAATGTGAACGGAAGTTAGAGTGGATATGGACACACTGACAGCCAGACAAACAGATCTCTCAACTGCTTTTCAAGCATTTCATGCTTCCGGTAGTTAATAAAGATAATGGTTTTGAACATGCAAACAAGTTAGGTAATTAAGTTCTAAACACATTGTCCGACACGTGGCTGTGTTTAAATGAATAAAAAATAACTTAAAATTAAGTAGTTAGCGTTTTGACGAAACCAACAGAAAATAAAAACGATTGCTCGAAATCTGTACAATCCTTTAAAAACTGATTGTGAGTACGGGATGCACAAGTAAATTATACAATTACCTACCTTGTATCATGACAATATAAGCAGTAATAGAATTATTATCGAGTTAATGCAGTTTAGAGTTTCAGAGCAAACCATTGTAATACATAAGGCTCGTCCGGTTAAAAAGGCGACCAATCTTAACCGATGGTCAACAGAAACAACATAAAGAAAACAACATAGTGAGGACAGTTATTACCATCACGCGAGTAATATTTGAAAAAAAAAACAGTCCGGAAATATGATACGAAACTACTTCAAAACATGTTGTCCTGATACAATATTACGGAAATAGAATGGGACCATAGGGAGACACGCAAACCGCGCGTCGTATTTGTCGGCGTCATCATAAAACATAATGGAAACTAATTAGTTGAATTCAGTAATTTTCCATTTCCACAGTTCGTTGAAAAGGTTTTGACTGGATTAAAAAGACGTGTCATTGCTTCAGCAACGAATGCCAGTTCAGTCAACAATTTTTGATACAGTCGCGGTCAACTTTTAAACATTTTAATATCTCTCAGAAAACTTAACCTGTCACAGAAAAAGGACGGTTTACCTAATCGGATGTTGTTCTGTAGTGGTGGAAGGAATCAAAGCACTTGCAATTTCAAAATGATTTGCTGCAAATTGTTCATTCCGGTTTGCATTTTACTGCACGCTTTTGCATCTGACAGTCTATGGAACCCTGTGGTCTGTAATACAAAACATTTTCAACAGCTAACTAACGACCTCGCTGATATACCATCACGTAATTTTGGCAGTTTCGAATTATATGTGCATTCTTTTGAAAAGGAGTGTCAGTTGGCCTTTCCCGATATCGTGTTGCTATCTACGATACGTCGATCCGGTTACGTGAAGAGGCAATTCGATTACAAACACTCTGGTCCGCCGCATATCATCCTTTCTCCGTTCGCGGATTACTTACAAAACGGTACTGTATTCAGCAGTTACTTTTATTTTGCTATATATAGTGACACAGTATTCCTGCTCGTCGCTACCTCTGATACTCCTCGCAATGAATCGGAACTGTTTGTCATGAAGGACCTCAATCTTCCTGCTTTCAAACTCATAATATATCTTCCACACTGTCCATCCAGGGGTGCTGAATACATGATGTTGCGAACCAGTTCTATGCATAGTATGTAAAGTAGTCGCAGGATCCTTCTGATCCTGCGATCTACATAATTGTACCTTTTTATTTAAATAAAAAGTAAAGTAGGCTAGTGCCTACGTGACCAACCTCTTGTGCGCTCCTTCAGAGCAATGTCCGGTCATGACCATTTTCCTCATTTAGAGGATTTTTACCATTTTATGTACAAGCCCATTTGGGCAACGTTATTTTTATTCTTTGTTTGTGTGGCTCGCCTCAAGTATAAAAGAGCGAGCGCACACCATCTACCTATCTCCAGTTACATTTTTGAAGCAGCTACGCATTCTGCTCTACTGACACGCGGTGTTTTTTCCTACTTGCAATAAACTCACCGTCTAAACTGAACCTACCTGCTGGAGATCAAACGTGTCATTTTTCTTTACCATTCATTTACGTGTACTTTTCTACCACACCATTCACACGCCGCATTCTACTTCTTCATTTTGCCACCGCACGTAGTCGTCTACAGCAGCAGCAATTTCTCATCATCATCCTGTCCTTGCCCAACGACAACAACAAACTACATACCTAGTCTTTCTTTTGCAACTAATTCATCCCACAGCCGTCTCTTCTTGTACCACCGCCTCCTCCTACAACTTTAATTACTGCATCTTTTACTAACTACTTCAGCCATTAAAAATTAACCTACCAACCCTTTGCACCACTCAAAACATCCTTTCTCCGAGCCGTATCTACAACCAGTAAATAAGTGATTTAGTGGTTTTTAACGACAGAAATAAATAAAATACTAGTTCTTTTAATTCTTCACTGCTGTTTTCGCCACAAACCTGCTACAGACGTCCACCTTGTCACCACCTTCAACTACAGACGTCTGCAGTTTACAGTGGCGCCAGATGTGCAGCATTCATCAGTTTTATGTGTTGTGTATTTTTCTGTGGAGATTTTAATTGAACCTTTTATTTATTTTTAAAGCTTGACGGACAATTTTACCAAGCTCTTTTCTACATTGTTGGTGAAGGCCAAGGCAGTTAATTTTTTCGTCTCATCATGGCTGACCCCTGCAAAACAAGGAGGACCTACGGCAAGAAAATTAAGCAGCTGTGGGAACAAGTGGAGAATCATGCCACGACACCCTTAACCTTACCTGCCGTCATCGGGATCCTGGAGAAAGCTGACAACTACATGGTCACCTGCAACAAGGCCCACATCAAACAACTGAAGAAGTGCGCAGATGAGGCAGCCGAGAAAGTTGAAGACCAAGCATTTGAGCCAACGGAGATGACCTTCATCGACCTCTGCAACAAGGCCAGGAAGATCATCAGTGATCTGACTCCAGTTGGCAGCACCTCATTTTACTCCTCCTCATCATCCTCATCATCAACCGCAACGATAGGAGCCTCATCCACCCGCCACGTACGACTCCCGGTGATTGACCTACCAACTTTCACTGGGAATTACGCCGAGTGGACCGGTTTTTATGACCGGTTCATGAAAACCGTCGACAGCGACCGCCACCTGGGACCATCGGAGAAACTCGAGTACCTGAAATCCGTCATCAAGGGGGAAGCAGCCACACTCCTGCAGGGACTACTCAACGAGGACGCCAACTACAAAATAGCACTGGATCTCCTTAAAGGAAGGTATGACAACAAAGCAGAAATTGTATCTACCCTCATGCTACAATTATTAGACATGAAGGCTCTTAATACTGATGACCCTGCCGAGCTTCAAAAGTTAACAGAGTCAGCCACCGTTCTTGTACGGATGCTAACCGTACAAGGCCCCGTAGACCTTTGGAACCTATTCCTCGTCGTGTACCTCGTCAACAAACTGGACCCTGCTACAAAGAAAGAGTGGACAATGCGACACACAAGCAACACAGTACCTTCCTTTGATGACTTCGCTACATTCATCAATCACCATGCACGCTCCCTCCGGAGAACCGCTACCACCGTACCAGCAACCTCAACACCGCCTCCCAAAACTAGCGGTCGTCCGCAGTCCTTCAAGGCCCACAATGCATCCACCTCTATCTTTACCTGTGTCTTCTGCAAGGGTGACCACCCAATCTTCAAATGTGAAGCCTTCTGTGCCAAAGCAGTCAACGAGCGGTGTGCCATAGCACGAAACCACCAACTCTGCTTCAACTGTCTTGGCTCTGCCCACCACCTCAGCGCCTGCAGGAGCACCGTACGCTGTTGGAAGTGCAACAAAAAGCACCACACCCTCCTAAACGAGCCCAGTCAACATCAACAACAGGAACATGTCCCACCAAGGGACCAACAGCCCCCACCGAAGGATTATCAGGATTCAGCAGCAGCACAGCCCAATTGCTTGGGAAACAGTTCAAAGGGAGGAAGCATCACCAGTCACCACAAAACAACCACCGTACTCAACACGCTGTTGAAGACCGCCATCGTTCAAGTTCCTGATTCTATAGGAACCCTGCAACCAGTACGAGTCTTCCTGGACGACGGGTCTGAGGGGACACTCATCACAGAAGCCTGCGTATTGCGACTGGGACTCAAGCGACAACATGGGAGCATCAAGGTGAGCGGAGTTGGATCCACCACAGCCGGCCATTCAAAGGGGAAGGTCTTCCTCAACCTCCGCTACCGCACCGAACCCTCATACCTGCCCGTTACTGCTCATGTGATGGGAACTGTCACCAGCTACCTACCGAGGACGACTTTGAAGCGAGAAGACTGGCCCCACCTACGAGGACTCAACCTAGCTGACCCCGAGTGGCACCAACCCTCAAAAGTGGACATCCTCCTCGGAGCCGACTACTACAACGAAGTCATGCAGAGCGGCTTCATCCATGGTCCAGTGCACACACCGAGTGCACAACAAACAATTTTCGGATGGGTCCTGTCCGGAGCTGTAGCAGTGGACCCCCACCCTCCAGTCACCTCTCACCACGTCGTACTTGACGACGCACCGCACCTCCTACCAAAGGGGGATCATGTCCTAACAAAGGACATCTTACCGCAACTGCACCTCCTACCAAAGGGGGATCATGTCCTACCAGAGGACATCTTACCGCAACCGCACCTCCTAACATAGGTGGAACATGTCGCACCAGAGGACATCTTACCGCAACCGCACCTCCTAACAAAGGGGGAACATGTCCCACCAGAGGACATCTTACCGCAACCGCACCTCCTACCACAGGGGGAATCCGTCCCGCAACAGGATCGTCTACCGCATTCACCACTCTCATCAGAGGAGCACCTGCATCAGCCAAGGGGAAGAGGAGATGCTGCCTCAGCCGTACCAAATCCAGAAGGGATGCACCACCCAACTTTTACTACTGACAGCCACCACCGTGGTGGCTCTCAGCTGACGTGGTCTACCAAGCAGACTAAACCCCTCACCTTTTACACACCAGCAACCTACACCCACAACAGCCATCGCCTACGAGAGGAAGCAACCGGAGACTAGACGGAGAGATGACGTCATCACAGTATTCAAGAGAACCGGACTGGGGGAAGTAATTCGGCGTACTACAACCTGTACTTAAGTTATGCTCATTGGTTTTTTACATTTATCTCATTGCGTTTTTTTGTACCTAATCTCACTCACCTGTGCATATTTTTTACTTTTATTGACCAAGTTACTTGTAATTTGTTTTTTGTTTTTTTCAAAGGTCCTGAAATCGTGGATGCGATTGCCGTAACCAGCGTCAAATAGTCGGAGCTAATGCGGTTGGCTTTCTTGCTCGTAATACCTGGGTTCCACAGGAGCTGACCGTTGCGCAACTGCTGGGGGCCTAGCAGCCTTAAACGTTTACCGGTTCAGTAGAGCGGCTCTACTGTCCACCACGACGGAAGGATCCACCCTAACCTTTTGTGTAATTTTTTACCCCTTCAGGGTAACGCCGGGGAGTGTTGCGAACCAGTTCTATGCATAGTATGTAAAGTAGTCGCAGGATCCTTCTGATCCTGCGATCTACATAATTGTACCTTTTTATTTAAATAAAAAGTAAAGTAGGCTAGTGCCTACGTGACCAACCTCTTGTGCGCTCCTTCAGAGCAATGTCCGGTCATGACCATTGTCCTCATTTAGAGGATTTTTACCATTTTATGTACAAGCCCATTTGGGCAACGTTATTTTTATTCTTTGTTTGTGTGGCTCGCCTCAAGTATAAAAGAGCGAGCGCACACCATCTACCTATCTCCAGTTACATTTTTGAAGCAGCTACGCATTCTGCTCTACTGACACGCGGTGTTTTTTCCTACTTGCAATAAACTCACCGTCTAAACTGAACCTACCTGCTGGAGATCAAACGTGTCATTTTTCTTTACCATTCATTTACGTGTACTTTTCTACCACACCATTCACACGCCGCATTCTACTTCTTCATTTTGCCACCGCACGTAGTCGTCTACAGCAGCAGCAATTTCTCATCATCATCCTGTCCTTGCCCAACGACAACAACAAACTACATACCTAGTCTTTCTTTTGCAACTAATTCATCCCACAGCCATCTCTTCTTGTACCACCGCCTCCTCCTACAACTTTAATTACTGCATCTTTTACTTTCTACTTCAGCCATTAAAAATTAACCTACCAACCCTTTGCACCACTCAAAACACATGATATTGTGCAGTGGATATTGTAGAAGCGTAGCACAAATTCTGAAACATAATTCATTAAAAGAATATCTGCTTCATCCGGCAGGAATTCACAAACCGATGTTTCGATTTGCGAACAAGAAAAGATTGGATGCCGTTGGTGATATTAAAAGTAGATTTATCAAGTTTAAATCCGATAAGTACGCAGGACTGTGTCCAAAAGCTGATCTAAAACCACCATTAATTGCTTTGGCGATGAAACATTTATGACCTCACTTTATATCTCTGAGACTCACAATTTCTCCTCGAAATATCATGAATGGGATGCCGCGGTTCGTATCGGACTAAATGTGCAATACCTTCTTGCCTACATACCTGCATGTTCTTCACATGTTCTTCACATCAGGTTTACATTACTCATATTATACCGCCTGGGTATTGAATTCTTGTTCTCTTACCAATAATACTGTTGCCACAAACAATCTGGACTATAAAGTTTGGCTATTTCCGTTTTCGTATCAAATTTGAATAGCAATTTTTGCATGCTTTCTTTTGGTTTGGCTATTAGTAACATTTAAGTATAAAGAACTCTGTTTCGCTGTTGCTATTGACTTGTTTGGAATTTTCATTGGCACCGTTTTTTATCTGGTAAAAGGCAGGTGTTTTCCGACATTGTGCTTTGGAATTTTGGGATTGTTTATCTGCAATTTTTATTGCAATGGCATCCAGCAGCATTTCGGTTCCGGAAACACCGATCGTTCCGGCAACTTTGAAGGAAGCACTTTTAGCTGGATACAAGATTAGGGAGCCGTTTCAATATTTTCATAACCTTGCATCCTATGAAAAATCATTTCGTGATGTATTTAAATTGAAAGGATTAGTGAGTTTCCTTAATACTTCTTTTGAATATTATAATAAAACATCTCTATTCAGTCAATACATAAATGGAAGGTACCTCACAATCACGAGTCAGTTTGCAGCGTCCATAGAAAAGCAGAGACTTGGAAAAGAAATGGGCGATAATGTTAGAATTGATTGTTTCGTAATCCCAGAGGTATTTACAAGCAGAATGTATTACCTCGAAATGTACACCATCAACAGAGATTCAGTCGTCACAACATTTTCTTACTTTCTGCAAAGTGGAATAAAGGATCGATGGCAGACATGGTATGAGCGTGACTGGAGAAATAAATTAGGAACTCCCAACGGTAGTTCTACCAAACACAAACTGATTATTACCAACGATCAAATTAATATTCAGAAAGTCTTGCCCGTACTGATTTTAGCGACATGTATTAATTCGGCGGCTGTCATGATGTTTGTATTCGAGCTATACCGCACAAAAACCGCTGTCGTCGTTATTTCTAAGAGTAAATAGTTCGCATGTTGGAATAGTTGTTTAATTAATTATTGTTGTTAATGAAATAAGCTATCTAAATTTAGTCATATGGTAGTATACCTGTTAATGTTGTTAAATGTATACGTTCGAATGCGTTTCGTTCGTTTCAAAGGATTGGATATTCCTTTGAAAAATATAAAGATGAAATGGATTGGTTTGTAATAAAAATAGGGTTTAGACATGTATTCAATTATTCCGTCGCTATAACTAGTTCAGTTGTCTCCTACGAAGCCATCTCTCTGATATCAAAGTGGATTTGATACGATGTCCTTGAACCCGTTTCTGGAAAACTTAGGCATTCGGATAAATTATGTTCCTAACGTTTCTCTATTTATAGTCTACTTGTAGTCCGTCGTATAACGATAATAGGGAAATCTGCATTATCTCTAAGAACCTTTTTCTTCATTTCATGGACATACACTCGGTGAATAACATAGAGCTACCGACCCCAGTGTAGTACACTTCCTGTTTTATTTCCTGCTCTACAGCATAAAGTCGTCACTTATATATAATTAAGTTTGTTAGCGAAGACGTATAATTATTGCTCACAATGATAAAGATAAGAATATGATATAGTCAGAACCAAACCGAGCCATCTTTGCATGCAATGAAATGGTAACTTGAGTGAACGTGACCTTTGTTTGGTAAAGACAATTGGCTCAGATATTGTTTCCGTTGTAATGTGAAGAAAAAATATTTTCGACCAAGTTGCTTATGGTCGGGAAGCTTTCCGCGAGTCTAGAAATGCTACTTTTGTTACAACAAAGGAACGGAATAATTGAACTAAAAGCGATTTGTCCTTCTATTGCATATTCTGGTATATGCTACCTAACGTATGTTTGCATTCTTGGGTACAAGACTAAGCTATGGACATGTATAGTTTGTTGAGTCGACATAATACTTACTCAATTACCGAATCAATGCTCGTATCTCTATTTCAGAGAGAAAATCATTAGCAAAAGAGTTTTGGTATGAATGTTGTTTTCCAACTGTAGCCTTATGGATGTATTACGTACGTAATACATAATAAAAATATACACACGTACGTAATTTTTAAATGAAAGGAACCCGTTTAGGAATTCCTTCCGCCACTACTCCTGATCTTAAAATTATGTTAGAGGCAGCGATAGTCACATATTATGTAAATTGAACAAACGTTGTTTTTTCTTGTTATTTAATATATTTATTAAATATTTAAATTAAATCGCCGCATTATTTAAATCTTTTCATAACATTACTAGAGTAAAGAAATTAAACAAGTTAATGATTCACCACAGCTATCTTACCAATGGTTACCTTATGTAAAAAAACACATCTAAATTCACGTTACGACTACATATAAAAATTAGCAAATACATACGAACTATGCTTATAAAACGATTCAGTGTCGCATGACAACATAATTAACCAATTACTGTTTTAATATAGGTTGGTTTGCCAATAATAGCCTATACCCGTGTATATTGTGAGATATTTTACGCCGCACAATCATCCAACCATTTTTTGTTTTCGTTTGTTTTCGACAACAACCTATTGTTGTATGTAATTCCGTATATGTATCTTAGAATACTACAATCTATTCGTTCAAGATATATGAATAGAATCCGTTTGCCCAAACAAAGCGAAGTACATAATGGACAATCAGCATTACAATACACGTTTGAATTGAACCGTATATAACAAATGAAAGACAAGCGGCGCCATACGATAGCACGCAAACAAGGGGGAAAATTGATAGAATGATTAAAGAATGCTTTGAAAGGAAGTATTCCTTTATCCATTCTGTGATTGCGTGACCATGCTTCTTCACAAGCCATCGTACGAAAATGCCATTCGTTCGGCCAATGTCGGTTAAGTTATCAACATTTATATGCTTATGCTGCACGTTGATTAACTCATCTTACGAAAGTTTAGATACTACACCAACAACAATATTAAATAAACTTGAAAGTCATATTCAGAATTCAAAATGATTAATCCGAAACTACTCATTCAGATTTTGTTTACGTTGCAGGCAGTACATTTAGTATATCTGCGGACGCCACCATCCTGCAACACACCAAATTTCCAATAATTGAGTCACGAAATGGAAAATATATCTTCAGATTACTTTGGCGGCTTCGAACTTGATCTGCATTCGTTTGAAAAAGAGTGGAAGTTATTCTTTCCAAACGTTGTGAAGATATCTTCTAACAGTAGTTCACCCCGAGTCAAAAGGCGATACAGTTACAGACACTCATGTCCGTCACATATCATCTTGTCCCCACTTGACAAGTACTTAAGGAATGGCACCGTTTTTTGAAAACTACTTTAATTATTCGTTGTATATCGATCCATTATTTGTGTTCGTTGCAACCTATTCTTCTAAACGCAATGTATCAGAACTGTTTCCCCCAAAACATGTCCATGTTCCTGCCTTTAAGATCATCGTGTTGCTTAGAGACGATGTAACGGCTAGTGCGGAACATATGGTTTTGTGCAGTGGCTACTGCAATAGTGAGACACGGATCCTTGATACAAAAACATTGACACATTATCTGGTACAGCCGGATAAAACTCACATGAAATTCTTTCGAAATGCAAATGGGAAGCGATTGAATGCTACCGGGAATTTAGCTTCCAGATTTATCCAACTGAAATCTAATAAGCACGCAGAACTGTGTTCCGACACTCATCCAAAGCCATCCATCAACTGTTTTGGAGACAAAGGATTTATGAGGTCACTGTATCTAACCACGATTCACAATTTTTCCACGAATTATCACAAAAACCCTTACGTAATCAATAAGTCACCACATGGACAGTATCTTGCTCCCACCATCCTGCGAGTAGGATATAGTTATGAAATACGTAAATCTGGTTTGCATCATTCAAAGTATGTTACCTTGGTATTAAACTCTTGTTGTATCGGTAACGATTCTGTTCAACCATTTCGTCTGGACTACACGGTTTGGTTATTTCCATTTGCGTATCCCATATGAATATCAGTATTCACAGTCCTTGTTCTTGTTTATGCAGTAGTGGCATTTGTGTCCAAGAGCTCAAGCGTCATCCTTGCTCTTGAGTTGGTTGGAATTTTCATCGGGTCAGCAAACTACATCTGTAATTCTCGGTACCTTTTTCTGCTGTGCCTTGATATTTTAGGCTTATTTGTCTGCAATTTCTATTGTAATGGAATAACAAGTATCATTTCGGTTCCTGAAGCACCAAATGTACTACAGACGTTGAATGAAGCTCTTCAAGGTGGATACAAAATTCGGCACACTGCGGAGAACTTATCGATGAGGGCATCTCCAGAAGGTGAATACCGTGTGGAGTTCAAAAGGAAGGGACTGCTCAATTTTCTAAACACAACTTTTGAATATATTAGCGACACGTCGACGTTCAGTCAATACAAGGATGGGAAATTCATTGCTATAAAGACTACGTATGAAGCATCCTTAGAAAAGCTGAGAAAGGAACGTGGAGAAAATATTAGCGTTCATTGTTTTGTAATCCCGGAAATCATGTCGACAATAATGCTGTTCTTGGAAACGTACACCATAAATAGGTATTCCCTCATTACAACATTTTCGTATTTTCTTGAAAGTGGCTTAAAGCAGCAATGGCAACTATGGTACGAGCGGGCAGAGAGACACAAGTTTGGAGAGCACGATGGGAACACAGTCGTGCAGAAAATGGTCATAACCAATGACCAAATCGGGTTATTTGTTATTTGACGATTTGTAATCGGGTTATTTGACCAAGCGTTATTTGTCGGGTATCAAGGGGGTTTGTGTAGCTCGTAGAGTTGAAGATATTAAAAAATACTTCTAGTATTAAGATCACAATTATGATGATGCTGCACAACATATTTTACTGTTGTTTTGCAGAGTACCAATTTGGAAAGATATTTGGCCGAATGAATAAATTCACTTTTATCGTCATAGTCATTGAAGCAAGGAGTATGATTGAATTTGTGGCTACTTTTATAATAAGGGATTAGTGTACCTTTTGAAATTTAAGGGACTTTACAAGAGTCAGTGTATTTACATGGTACGTACGTATTTACATATAGTGGAAAATAATCATATTATAGGTATATAATCGTGAATTGAAATCATATTCCAGTAAGAGTAACATAGGTCATATTTTAGTGTGCATTTATATTAGTCATATCATGGGTGAATGGAATAATCTTTGAGTAAAAGTAACAAAGTTTATGTTTTGTGTGTATTCACAGTGATACGAAGTACATGCAGATTTTATAGGTATATATATATATATATATGGATATATGAATTGAGTCAGTAGACACACATTCGTCACAGTAATGGCACAAAGGACAGTTTGTTATGGGTTTATAGATATACATATATTCGTGATATGGCCGCTACATCAATATCGTACGTCCTCGATACACAGGTATTATGATCATCTGATTGAAAGAGGAAATGCAGTAAAAGTGCGTATAATCATAATAATGTAGTTGCAACAAAATTGTATTTACAGAACTAGGTCAGGTTTAAGGTTAAAAGTAAATTATATATGTTTATACAAGCATAACGTATTGTAGGTATATGAATGTATATATAACTAACAGGCTGTTTGAATCACAAAATGTATATATTCATGTCTTACGTAAACGAATAAAGTTCATGTAAAAGGAATGAATGCCCGCATAGTTTTCAATGTCAATTATAATAACTATATTAGAAGGATATGTCTGACAGTTATGGATTCAAGTTAACATTACCCGATTTTATGAATTTTTAAATGCTTGGGACACACGCTTGTTTTAATTGTAAGTTTTGCGAAAACAACGTTTGGTAGACATATTTCCTTGTTTAGCCCTTATTGTGCACAGATAGCATATTTCATCACTCATGAAATTAAAGATTTATAATTTGTGCACTTATATATTAATGAAGCTTAAAACAATAAAATGTTGCATTAATCACTTTCGACCAATCTTTTACTTTATGTTCAATAATTCATAATGCAAGGTGAGAATTACTTATCAAGAGGTTTTTCGGAAGCTGAATAGGTATGGAGAATATAATACAAAGGGAATGTGAGATGTCGACTTAATTCTTGTGGACACAATTTAAATTTCACATAAAAATCAAGGCATAATTTGTCTTAATGGATTTCATTCAGGGAAATAATTTTGCTTTCATTCGTCCTTCTAAATTGAACCCACTGAACATATTTGCAAAAATATTTTGTAGTACACATTAGCTTCGCTTTTCGTTTTGGGGATATTGAAGTATCGTGTGGTCACGTCGACATTGTAAAACCCAAAAGACCCTCATTGCATCTTCAATACATTTTTGATAATTTTTGTCGCAGATAGACCTCTTGTGAACACAGCGAAACTTAATTTGAACCACTGCTAAAAACGGTATTAAAATTGTCTCAAAATGTGTTGAAAACATGGAAATTGCAGTCTATTTCAAATCGAATCGGTTCCGTAAGATCGAAGGTATTGGACATGTTGATGGAGGCACTTTTGTCTGGACACAATATTAGATATCCCATGCAATCCATTGAAAATGCTGCACGAGCGGATGAAACGCACCATCAGGATTTTAAAATGAAAGGTGTGCTGGATTTTCTTAATACTTCGTTTGCATACTCTAACTAGACGACGACCTTTAACCAATACAAGGGAGGAAAATTCCTTATTAGAAATGACCCGTTCGTTGCGTCTTTGGAAAAGATCGGACCTGAAAAGGAAGCCTTAAATTGTGTATTTGTTTTTGCATTTATTACATATGTATATGATGTTGTAAAGTAGTTAATTGGTTAATGAATAAGAGTCACTAATATTTTGTTTTATTACAAAGTTTAAATTGCTTTCGAAAGGTTCGTAAGAGCTTGTGTAGAAATTACATTATTTGACAACCAAATTTCCTTCAGTTAAATCGGATGCCTCTCTCGCGTACTCTTGGGGTTATAAATTGTTCAGTTACACGCATTTTGGATATTAGTTGCAAATGAAAATCTCAGGTTTACGTCGATTGTTTTATGATGTCGTTGTGGATTCATCAAAATACGCTCATATCTTTTTTTGGTACCAAACCCATTAATCCGTATAAAACATTCAAATAATGTATTTAAATGAAACAATATGCATAAAGTATCTTATGATCCAAACAAATTGAAAAATATGCTCGTTTTGCGATACAGTACAGCCCTCCACGTTTGAGCAAAACATTTCGGCGACCAAAGAAGACAATGAAATATGATATATTTCCACACGCACGAGCAGTTGGTTCTATCATATTACTGGTTCGGAAATTGACTATGGAATTAGTTGATGCGCATATAATGCAGCCTGTATAAAAGGTAGAATACTTGCTTCCTTTATTCAATAAAAGTATATTTTCGTCCATGTTGTTGATATAAACGATTAGGAAACCGAAACATCAATGCGGCGAAACAGACAGTCAGGATACGTATTCATCTAAATCACCAATATATTCTCCCATAGACACTTGTGGTCACAGTCGTTGCAACAATAAACTAACCCATTGCACAGTAATGTAGTCATTAAACGCCGAACGTGTAAGTAATTAGAACATGCAGTCGATTTGTTTTGTGATTAAAAAATATCAAACTCTTCGTCCGTTCTCGCTCATTCTATTTCTGTGTGCAGCCTGCACTGATAACCGGTCTTTGCACGAAATTAAAAAAGGATTCGATGGTTCTACGAAATATCCTATTGGTTGACCTACATGCATACGAGAACTAAACAGAGTCTCGGCGCCCGTGTAATTAGCTTTCAACATTGCTGTATATCTTCAAATAAACTAGTAAGGTGTAACCTTTAATACATAACTACCGGAACAGTAATGGATGCAAAAATTGAAACTTTGGATCCATATTTGCCTATTACACAACATCTGTGACGGTCAATGACGAAGCCTATGGCTGCAAATCAATTGGGAGCCTTCGCTTGGGCCAAGTTACCTCTGTATCAAATTTGATCCAAATCGGTCAACGTGGAAGGACGTTAGAGTATTCACAGCCAGACGGACAGACAGACAAACAGATCAATCGCTATAACTACCTTTCAAGCATGTCATGCTTCCGGTAGTTAATTATCTCTCCACTTATACGCAATTAAGTGCAATCAGCCGGGTTTGCTACGGAACGCATTTAAATATCTCCGTCAATAAGAATATGACACAGAACCAGTGAATTTGAATCTTCCTTGTAAAATACATGCCTCTGCTTGGATCGATGCAGTTGTTCAAATATTACCTGCATTGCGAAATGAAAAAACAAGAGTTTAAATGACTTGCTCATGCAATCCACGTGTCTCAAAATGATGCCTTTGTTGCACAAAATCTTTGTACCATCAATTTATTTGTTTGTTCTATTGTGTGCACAGTGTTTTCCACATATCCGATTGGACACACATGAATTTGTAAAAAGCATCATGGAAACATTTATCCTATATTCCAACTCAATTACTACCCCACTGTTCAAGAGGGAGTAATTATATAATAATCAATTCTGAGTACAATGAATCATTTGTTGCATAATATAATAGATGCTTACTTGACCAATATCTAAACTCCATTGTATCTGTTAGACGGCAATTTCACTGGTTATCCATGTATTCAAAAACTGGTTCCATTCTGGTGCGACACAATGCCCGAGATGCATACTTAGTCCAGAACGAAATGGACATATTTCTTGTATCGACCAGACAGAGTTCAATGGAGCATTCAGACGAACATTGATACTTTTAGACACTAAAACCTTGAAAGCAACAGCACGTCTTCAAAAACGTGAGAGCAACCTCTAGGGCGTATTTTGTTAGGTCGTTTGTTTCCATTGGTGATACATAAATATTGTGGAAGGAACCAAGCCTGTCGACATTTTTAATATGTTTATCCTCATTTTGCATTTGCTAAAAATTTGCACTTTGTTTCCGTCAGTTGTGCTAGGAAGTCTACCGAAACATCATACATGCAATACGAAGGAATTTCAAAAACTAACTCAAGACATTGCTGATATATCCTTGACGCATTTTGGCAGTTTCGAATTATACGTGCACTCTATTGATCTTGATTGTCGGTTGGGCTATCCCGACATGTTGCAGTTATCTTCCAATGATCGTTCCGCATCAATCAGACGGGTATTCGGTTATAGACATTGCACTCCATACCACATCATTTTGTCGTCACTTGATAATTATTTTAGCCAGAGTGATGTTTTCAGAACAAATTTTGATTTCTCATTGTATACAAAAACAGTTTTTATGTTGGTAACAACTTATGACACTATTCGCAATGAATCTGAACTGATTCCAATACGTGTCCACAATCTTGTAGCACTCAAGCTCATTTTGTATCTTCCAGTCAATCTAGAATCCCGTGTAGAGTATCTCGTTGTATGCAGTGGTTACTGTAAGACTGAGACAAGATTCCTTGATACGAATGAACTCACCGGTTTACTGCTACATCCGAATAAAATTCACATGCATTTTTTCCGAACTGCAAATCAGAACAAGCTACATGCATTAGGTGACCTGGACAAGACATTTGTACAGCTGAAATCTACCAAACACTCGAAACCATGTTCAGAAAGTGTTCCCAGGCCATCCATTAATTGCTTTGGGGAGCCGGCTTTTATGGCTTCACTTTATATTTCGGCCATGTACAATTTCTCAACCGAATATCATAGTTATCCTGGACCAGTTATGTCACCAGACGTGCAGTGTCTCATTCCAACCATTGCACTAAGACAATATCCGTCCGCGTTTTTTAGATCAGCTTTGCATTACTCGAAGCAAACTGATTTAGTGCTAAATTCATGTTCTGTGATTGCCAGAGTGCATGGTGCATATTTTGTGGACTATTCTGTTTGGATACTTCCGTTTTCATTTTATATTTGGATGTCAGCGTTATCTCTGCTTCTTTTGATTTGGGCGGTGTCCACATTTAAATCCAAGAAATTGAGCTTCGCGTTTGTTCTCGATTTGAGTGGAATTTTCATTGGCGCAGTTTCCTACCATGGGAACTGTCGGTACGTACTTCTATTACTGCTTGATGTTTTTGGACTATTTCTCTGCACTTTCTATGGCAATGGGATTACTAGCATCATTTCCGTTCCGGAGGTTCCCAAAGTTCCTCAAACGTTGAAGGATGCCCTTCTAGACGGATACAAGATTAGACATCCAGTTGATTATTCCGGTAGAACAGCAACTCCGGAAGTTCTTCACCGCGCCGATTTTGAAATAAGAGGATTGCTGCATTTGCTCAACTCATCTTTTGCATATTTTAATAGAACGTCTCACTTGAGCAGATACGATGGTGGAAAGTTCCTTATTGTAATGAATAGGAATGCTGCATCTTTGCAAAAAGCCATTCTAGAGCAAGAGCTTGGCGATAAAGTTGGTATTGGTTGTTTTGTGATTCCAGAAATACTTTTTAAGCTTCGTTATTTTTTGCAATATATACCATCAACAGGGAGTCCCTCTTTAAAACATTTACTTACTTTCTTCAAAGTGGCTTAAATCAACAGTGGGATATATGGTATCAGCGTGCTAAGAATCGTAGATTGCGAATACATGCCGAGCCTCCTTCAAAACACAATATAGTGATCACCAACGATCAAATTAACCTACAGAAACTGTTACCAGTATTGCTGTTAGTCTGTTTCCTTGAATGTATCGGATGTTTCATGTTTTTGTTCGAGGTTTACCGTACAAGAAACACTGTTGTCGTTATCAGTAAAAGTGATTAGTATGGTTTTCCACTGGAACTATACAAATTGATGTAAAATGCGCAAATCTGCTTGGATATATGTAAATATTAATATTATCAGTATAAGTGGTTGATAATTGGCATGGCCAATCACACAATAGCACAGTTACGTCATTTCAATAATTTATGGCAATTAAAGCAATCATAAAATATTACGCATTCATGTATTATAGTAATTAATAGGCAATACAAGTTTACTCTGGTAGTTCACTTAGAAATGTAGCGGTTTAGAACCATCCATGCGTATTTGGAATGAAGAAGTTACTAAAACGTCACATTTAATCTCAATCTGCAAATTCAATTAAATTATTTTCCAAAATAAAACTACACACATTTTTAATTGCTGTGTTAGTACAAGCATTCTAAAATTGATGATTTACAAATGGGCACATAGTGATGAGCGGAGAATCTGGTTCACATGTTCACAGCTGAAACGAACTAACTTCTTGTACGGACGTCAAAGTTGTGCATTAGTTTTTACCAACACACCTTGAGAAGCATTATCCGTGTCATTAAAATCCAACCGCTTCCTGCGTGCAAGTTATGACAAAGATGCCCATTTTCAATGCGCAATGAATTACTCAAACGCGAACAAGACCATTTGAATTTTGACTACCAATTTATTAAATTTAGTGATATGTCTCGCTTACTAAACAACATCCCAAGCTGACTGCCAATAGATAAACCAACTCCAATTATTCACGGTGCCTTTAGGACGTTTAACTAGTGCGCTCACTACTTTTCTAATAATGCTAAAAAATGAATTAATGGATATGAACAATATTATTTTAACGAGTCAAAGTCCCGCAGTATCTGAGTGAACTTTATTCATGTTTTCAAGTGGTAATATGTAGTAGTAGGCTGAGTTGCGAAGTTTGAAAAAAATATTGACTATATTTAACATATTGTTTTTCCTTCTTGTTTTGTTTACGCGTTCGATAATAACCATTTATTTTCGGACCATTTGTCATGAAATGCTTCTTGTTTAATTTGCTGGTTTGTTATCACTTCCATAGCAGGCTTTAAGACTTACTTCGACGACCCTATATGGTTTATGCAACTATTTGTACTACATATATATGTAGATGTATCCCAGAGTTCGCTTTGATACTCCTCGTAAACCGCTTTAATAAACGATGTAATTCAGTTGAACAAATGCCGTCTGAGATGATCAAGAGGAATAAACTCACGAAGTGACTTTACGGCTTTTCAAAATGAACATTTTGAGGAACATTTTGAGGCGAGGCATTCCTTCTCTCCAGTTATTGGCGGCTTGAAATGGGACGTAAATACGTGTCGTTGAGCATTTACGTTGTACTAATTTTGTATTGAGTTAACTTTGAAAGCGACTGTACATGTGAATTCATACGCCATCACGATGTGCTGAATTCACTCCCCAACTTACACTAACTTGTACAGCCTGGAAATCGACCAAGTCAATGTAATAATGCAAAGTTTGGGTTAGTAAATTTCTGTAAGCTGTATGCTAAGCTGAAGCCTACGAAAATATAGATATTATAATGATAGGAAAAAATATCAATGCATTAGCATGTAATCAATTATTTGATAGATGAGCAGGTCAGTTGCTGACCAACAGTTCCTTTACAGCTTACAGCGTTTTGTGTTCTCTGTGGAACTGAGATGTGAGCTTTGCAATTGTTATTGAGTAAGTATTCAAAGTGTTGTATAGATTGAATGAAAGATATTTTCGGTGCTTTACACATGTAATGAACGTTTCTGCGAAGATCCTGATGTGCAATTTAAGGGACAATTATTTGTTTATACAATTATATTTTGTTGGTTGCAACAAAAGAATCATTTTAGGTTTCGGTGACGATTATTGTTTGTCAGCTTTTGTTCGACGAGCTATTATATTCAACAGCAAATGGACGTAGCGCATTGCGAGAAAATATTTTTCGTTTCATTTTGGACTGCATGGCCATTTGATTCATAAAGATATTCACGAGTCATTATTTTATTCAAAGATAATATATGTATGGATTAATGATTTTGGTGCCAAACATAATTCTGTGAAGAGTACTGATGATGCTGAGTCAGTAACGTAAACATACAATAATCGATATATCATACGGTTTACCACTTGCAATTAACCAATGTTTGCATTGTTAGAATGCGAGACGAAGATATCCAGTTTGTAATTATTTCCCATTCCAAAACCAAATATTGTTGGCATTTCTCAATTGGTGAACAAACACTTGCAATCAGCTCAACTAACTTTAAGCATTTGATATCGTCTTGAAAATGACACTGGTCAAGAGGTCCTCTTCTGAGGCAACCCAAACGCTAACGATTACTAATGACTGTAACCTTAGTTTTTCTCTTACGATAAATTTCTAGCAGAAACATGAGACAGGCAACTAAATTCAAAGCACAGACTAAGAACAGAATCGGCAGCAATTTGTCAATGGTAATTTGATCGTTCGTGATAACTATTTTTTGATTGGTATTACCATCACCATATTCCCCAAAATTAATTCGCATGTTACGATAGTACCACGAGTCCCACTGATTCTTAAGGCCACTTTCAACAAAGTAGGAAAATGTTCTAATGACATTATCCCTGTTAATGGTATAGGCTTCCAAGTAATTACGTTGGTTCGAAAATATTTCCGGAATAACAAAGCAATCAACATTAGCATTATTACTAAGCTCATTTCGAATCATGGGCTTCAGCAAAGATGCTTCAACCGGGTCCAAATCAATAAGGTATTTACCGCCCTTGAAATAGCTGTATACGGATGTTTGATTAAAATCCTCAAAAGAAGTGTTAATGAAATTAAAAACTCCAAGTCTCTTAAAATCGGGCCCCCTAAAATTTTCCATTATTGCCGCTTTGCCGATAACGTTACGAGGAACTCTAATCTTGTACCCGGCCAGAAGAGCATCCTTCACAGTCTGCAGCCCTGTACGAACTTCCGGAACCGAAATGATGCTAGTAATCCCATTGCAATAGAAATTACAGATAAATAATCCTAAAATATCAACGCACAACATGTGGATCTGTCGACGATCGCCGTGGTAGGAGCCTGAGCCAACAAAAATCCCACACAAATCGATGGCAATGGCAATGCTTAGTTTGTTAGATCTAAACTTCAGAACAGCCCAAATGAAAATGAGGACCGAGAAACTCGTTATCCAAATCGGAAATGAAAATGGAAATATCCAAACAGAGTAGTCTAGTGTCCATACGTCAGCAACATTTTCATCAATGACCGAACAAGAACTTAATACCAAAGGAAACTGCCTGGAAAAGTGCAAACCAGATCGATGCCACTCGTATTGATAAAATGGTCGTAATGTGTACGGGATGAGAAACTGCACACTCAGTGATGCCGGAACTTGACTAGCAAAAGTGTAAGCTTCTAAATGAGAGAAATTGTAAATTTGTGCTACATTAATTGAAGTCATAAAATCCGAATCCCCAAAGCAGTATTTGGATATTCCGTTATCCGTTAAACATGAGCTTTCGCGCAAGTCCGATTTTAGCATGCTAAATGCTTTGGCTAAGTTAGCGACGGCGTGCAGGTGCTTCTGAGTCGCAAATCGGAACAACTGCTTGTGGAGTTTGACAGGATTCAACAGATAATTGGTCAGTGCATTGTTGTCAAGGAACCGTGTTTCACTTTTACAAAAACCACTGCACACCACTTCGTATTCGAGGTTCGACGTGACATTGACAGGCAGATATATGATGACCTTTAAGGCGGGAAGATTGAGCTGAACCTTTGTCATATATTTCTGTCTAAAATTTCCTTCTTCATACGGATCAGCTGGGATCAGAGAATGAATGTTTTTAAGAACATAATGGAGAGCTGTAATGATATGCATATGTAAGTAATGTAAGTTTTAATGATAAGTGATCACTGTAGATTATTGCGTCAGGAATGGCAAAGATATTCGCTCGGTGTTAATTGCACCAGAATATTCTAATAAGCTGATTGAGTCTTTTAGTTATTGATTTACATATCGCCTGGATAAAATCGAGTGTTACAAAACAACAGATTAAATATTTGATCGGCTTTGTACCCTTAATTTTTTAATTAAAATGTAATGTACGTAACATGAAAGGAGACAATTAATATTTTGCGTTTTGTTTAAAATGACGAAGTTGTTTCTCCTAAACCGTGCTAATGTAGGTATACCAATAAGTTTTGAATATTGCTTTCGGTAAGAACGATTACCGTGTCGAATCTGATCTGTTTCTCAGAAAGGAAACGTAAAACCTGGTACTTTGCCAGAGCATCACGGAAATATCAAACTTTTCGTCCATTATCTCTCATTCAATCTGTGTGTTCAGCCTGCACTAATAACGGATCAACCAACGACATTGCAAATTTTATTGATTGTTCTCCGAAATATTCTATTGGTTAAATACATGTATAAGAGGATTCACATATTGCCTTGGCACCCGTGCAATTAGCTTTAAACATTGCTGTCAACTTTCAAATAAATAATCTCTTCGCTTACCTATACAAAATTAAGTGCAGTCAACCAGGATAGCTACTGAAGACTTTTAACTGTCTCCAGGGATATGCATATGATACAGAACCTGTAAATTTGAATCTTCCATGTAGTTTACTTATCTTTGTTTCCATCGAAGCACTGGTTCAAATATTAGTTTGCTAAGTGGAACAAAATGATTTTCTAATATGTTTTCCAACTAATCCACGAGTCTCCAAATAATACCTTTGTTTGAAAAACGCATTGTGCCAACAATTTATGTTTTGTTCTATTGTATGTTCAGGTATTTTCGACATATGCATGCATACATATGAATATGCACGAAAGCATCATGGAAACATTTATCTTATATTGAGTCGACACAATACTAACTCAATAACTACATCAATGCCCATATCTCAATTACAAAGAGAGACATTATTTCAAAAGAAATGGTGGGTATAATGAATCATTCGTACCATAATAGATGTTTATTTAACCATTATCCAATTTCCATTGTATTTGCTAGAAGCCAATTTCACCAGATATTCAGCTATCCTTAAACTGGTTGCATTCAGGTCCGACACAATACTTGAGATGCATACTTTGTCTGTAATGAAATGTCTATTAAATGCAGATATATTGCCTTTTGTGATCTGACACAGTTTAAAGGAGCATTCAGACGAACAAAACAATATAACCACTTACTAAATGCTCCATTTTTGAACATACACAAATTGCAAATAAATGAAGCCAGAACTGCACAAGTAATATATTAAATTGATGTAAGTGCTTTCTTAAAATACGGAAGGGGTATAATTATTTCGTTTCTTCAGTCCGACCAGCCAAAAACTAGTACCTCCAAATGTCTCATAGCTTCATCCTCATTCTTAATGCAGAGAGTGTGCTTCTTTGTAGAAATCGGGTTTTTCGCAGGAATACTGAACTGAAGTGCATTTTCTTACAAACGCAATAGATTGGCGCCTTTTACCGATTTCTGAATATGAGAGTACGCAACATGATAGACTTGGCCAAGAAACGTGGTAACAAAAGTGAAGTGAACGTCAAATAATTGGATATATTGTCGAGGAGGATAATGGAAAAAAGCAAGCTTACGAAAGCTTATTTGATTCCATACCGTAATTGGCACGGAAAACGCAACGCGTAGGTTTAAAATAAATGTGAATCGATCTTGGAAAACAATTTCGTTACCACTGTTTAAAAACATTGTTGCAATAGCTTACATATATTCATACTTTTAATAATTCAAACATTAAATCAACGATACAAACAGCACGACTTAAAAACGCAACAGCAACATCTAGGGCGGTTTTGTCTTGCGTCGTTTGTTTCCATATATGACACGTAATTATTGTCGAAGGAAGCAAACCCGTCGAAATTTCTAAAATGTTTACCCGCAAAATGTTAATCACAATTAGCATTTTGTTGCAGGCAATTGTGTTAGGCAGTGTAGCGAAACATCATGCCTGCAATACGATAGAATTTCGAAAACTAACTCAAGACATTTCTGATATATTCTCAACGCATTTTGGACGTTTCGAATTATATGTGCATTCGTTCGATCTAGAGTGTCATTTGCCATTTCCTGACATGCTGCTGTTATCTTCGAATAATCGGTCTAGTCCAATCAAAAGAGTGTTCGGCTATAGACACTCCAGTCCATCCCATATCATTATGTCCCCACTTGATAATTATTTCAACGATAGTGATGTATTCATAACATATTTTGATTTCTCATTGTACACAAACACGGTTTTCATGGTGATAACAACTTATGACACTATTCGCAATGAATCGGAACTGTTTTCTACACGTGTGCACAATCTTGTAGCACTCAAGTTCATCATATATCTACCAGTCAATGTAGCGTCCCGTGTTGAATATATTGTTGTTTTCAGTGGTTACAGCAAAAGTGAAACGCCATTCCTTGATTCAAATTCACTCACCGGTTTCCTGCTACATCCGGATAAAATTCACATGCATTTTTTTCAAGTTTCGAATCAGAAAAAGTTTCATGCATTAGGTGACTTGGACAAAACATATATACAGCTGAAATCTACGAGGCACTCGCAACCGTGTTCAGCAAATGTTCCCAGGCCATCCCTTAATTGCTTTGGGGATTCGAGTTTTATGACGTCCCTTTATATTTCGGCTATGTACAATTTCTCCACTGAATATCATAGTTTTCCTGGGCCAGTTATGTCACCAGACGTGAACTTTCTCATTCCAGCCATAGCCCTAACCGATTATCCGTCCCCGTTTTTTAGATCAGGTTTGCATTACTCGAAAGAAACTGGTTTTGTGCTAAATTCATGTTCTGTGATTCACAGTGTGCATGAAGCATATTTTTTGGACTATTATGTGTGGATATTTCCGTTTTCATTTTCAATTTGGATATCAGTGTTCTCTATGCTTCTTTTGATTTGGGTATTGTCCACCTTTAAATCCAAAAAATTGAGCTACGCGTTTGTTCTCGATTTGTGGGGAATTTTCATTGGCTCAGTTTCCTACCATCGGCACTTAATTTTATTACTGCTTAATATTTTTGGGTTATTTATCTGCACTTTCTATGGAAATGGGATTACGAGCATCATTTCCGTTGCGGAGGTTCCGCAAGTTCCTCAAACATTGAAGGCAGCCCTTCTAGACGGCTACAAGATTAGACAACCAGTCGATTCTTCCGGCAGAACAGGAACCTTTCAAGATTATCACCGCGCCGATTTTGAGATAAGAGGATTGCTGAATTTCCTCAACTCATCTTTTGAATATTTTAATAAAACGACTCACTGTAGCAGATACGTTGGTGGAAAATTCCTTAGTGTAATGAGTCCAAATGCTGCATCTTTACAAAAAGCCAATCTGGAGCAAGAGCTTGGCGATAAAGTTGGTATTGATTGTTTTGTGATTCCGGAAGTATTTGTTAAGCTTCGTTATTTTTTTGCCGTGTATACCATCAATAGGGAGTCCCTCTTTAAAACATTTTCGCACCTTCTTCAAAGCGGTTTAAATCAACAGTGGGATGTGTGGTATGGTCGTGCGCGGAATCGTAGATTGCGAATACATGCCGAGACTCCGTCAAAATACAACATAGTTATCACCAACGATCAAATTAACCTACAGAAACTGTTACCAGTATTGCTGTTAGTCTGTTTCCTTAAATGTATCGGATGTTTCATATTTTGGTTCGAGGTTTACCGTACAGGAAACACTGTTGTCGTTATCAGTAAAACTAATTAGTATGGTTTTCCACTGGAACTATACAAATTGATGTAAAATGCTCAAATCAGCTTGAATATATGTAAATATTAATTTTATCAGTATAAGTGGTTGATAATTGGCATGGCCAATCATACAATAGCACAGTCACGTCATTTCAATTGTTTATGGCAATTAAAGCAATCATAAAATATTACGCATTTATGTATTATAGTAATGAATAGGCAATACAAGTTTACTCTGGTGGTTCACTTAGAAATTGACGCCATTCTATTTGGACATTTAGTATTAATTATTGGTCCTTCAAATTTTTAATCCCTATGTTAATAATAATAACAAATGCTGCGATATATCCCAATAAGTTCATGCTAGTTGATGGATATACACTCCATCATTCACAGGAAGCCACCGTCGCCGCCGAAGTAAGCTTCTATCTTATTATTAATCTCTAATAAACAAACTCTGTTCTTAAATTTAATCAAGTTGAATTAGCTTCACGTTCAAGTACAGCTAATCGTTACACAAATATCAAATAAAAGGAACCAAATTGAGCCAGCAGTCTATTCAGATTGCAATCGGAGTAAAGCAGTTTTTTGGTCTTGTGAAATGTAAGACGAGCTCAATGAAATCCAGATAATGATGTCATGACACCTCGCTAGGAATATACCGACGCAGGCAAGGTAATATTGATATCGGCGTTAAAGTCCTTAACAAATTAGGTTCTTCTTCGTGCCACTGGAGGCAATCCACATCCTTAAAAGTGTTTTGCCTTCGGAACAAAGTAGGTTGCTCAAAATACAGAAGAAATTAAATAAAAACTTTATAATCGTATCGTTGCTGATCGGACATATTTTTGAACAGAAAAATATCAAGGTACTGGAAAGATTTGGCAACCGTAGTGATATAGAAAGGGGAAACCTTTGAGCATTTGTGCATCTGGAAAATTTGCAAACATTGCACCCCGCACACTGAAACCGTAAACATAAAATGCTGTCTAACACGATTGAATTTAATTTCAGTGTGGAGAAATTCGATATTTTTTTACTGTGACTTGACTTTCTTAATTTTCAACTAAAACCATCCATATTAATTTATCTTCTAGAAATAAACTATTCTCTGCAGAAGCGGCTCCGTCTTTTTTAGAGTTCGGGCTTCACGGTAAGTAGTACGGAGATACGTACAATTATTTCTGTATGTTGCAAACTAACATTTTAAAGTTGTGAAATAAAAAGGATTCATTTTAATTTGAACAACGCTTTGGTTAAAAATAACTTTCTGGGATAAAGATCTGGGATGTGTTAACCTCTATTAGATGTATGGAGTGATGAATCCCATAACGTGACATGCACATATAAAATATGGGCATCAATAACTTCGGATAATTTATTTATTTATGTACATGTAACATATATTGCGTTACAATTTCCATAATCAGATTACAGATTACAACATACAGAAACACAACCTTCGTTGTTGGTAATCTCTTTGTCCACTCTGCTGACTGCTGCCAATGACAGCGCAGTGGAAATGGCCTTTGAGCCCCCGTACTCCCCAGTCATGTACCAATGGTACATGACCCATGGATCGAATGATCCGTCCAATGTTTGAAGTATTTTCATCATCTTAACAATTCCCACAAGTTGAGCTCGTACCTGCATCGGATATCCAGTGAAGTCTTCACGGGACTCCTTATGAATGCAGAGATTAATTGCAGCAAGTGCCAAGCATGCCAAATTTAAAGCTTTGGAATCTGACGTCAGTTCCAAATTAATAATCTCCGAGATCACAAGCTTAGCAAATTTCTCACCATAATTTGCTTCGGCATACCTGCTAGAACTGATGTATCGACTTACAAGTAGACTCACACTCTTGTCCCCTCGATATCTAAATGAAATTAGTCCAGTTTTGTAGAGAATTTTTCGCTGATTCCGAATATGATTTTCTTAGCTCTGACAAATTTGATTTATGGATTCTACGGGACAAATCCGATGGCAGTTTAACTATTGTAGTGCGATATTCATTGCCGTAACATAAACGCGTGCTTACAAAGTTACTTGCTTGCTTGCTTACAAACTAGCTTACACTAGTTACTATGTGGTGTCAGAATCGTATCAAATTCGGATTTCTATGAAATCCGCGACGCTGAAAACCATGGAAAAGTCAGACGCTACTAAATGCAACAAAGTACCTTATACCGCGGTGGCGCATGGAAGTGTTCCTGGCCGCAAAGCAGTCAAAACGTTTTGACGTGTTTAATGCATTACGTATATATCATCGCTATGCATTCGGGCTATACCACTGCTGTGTATTCGGGATATACAAACGTAGGAAAGTTGTATTGCTAAAATTAGAATCTCAGATTTTCAATTCAATATACACATTTTAGATGATGTTTACCCATACCAAGGTGACACATGTACAATGATAACCCCTACTAAATGGTGACCTATATTTGATGATGACCCCTATTAAATAATGACCCCTACTGAATAATGACCCCTACTGAATAATGACCCCTACTGAATAATGACCCCTACTGAATAATGACCCCCATTAAATAGTGACCCCTATTAAATAGTGACCCCTATTGAATAATGACCCCTACTTAATAATGACCCCCATTAAATAGTGACCCCTATTGAATAGTGACCCCTATTGAATAGTGACCCCTATTGAATAGTGACCCCTATTGAATAGTGACCCCTATTGAATAGTGACCCCTATTGAATAGTGACCCCTATTGAATAGTGACCCCTATTGAATAGTGACCCCTACTGAATAATGACCCCTACTGAATAATGACCCCCATTAAATAGTGACCCCTATTAAATAGTGACCCCTATTGAATAATGACCCCTACTGAATAGTGACCCCTATTGAATAGTGACCCCTACTGAATAATGACCCCTACTGAATAATGATCCCCATTAAATAGTGACCCCTATTAAATAGTGACCCCTATTGAATAATGACCCCTACTGAATAATGACCCCTACTGAATAATGACCCCCATTAAATAGTGACCCCTATTGAATAGTGACCCCTATTGAATAGTGACCCCTATTGAATAGTGACCCCTATTGAATAATGACCCCTACTGAATAATGACCCCTACTGAATAATGACCCCTACTGAATAATGACCCCTACTGAATAATGACCCCTACTGAATAATGACCCCCATTAAATAGTGACCCCTATTAAATAGTGACCCCTATTGAATAATGACCCCCATTAAATAGTGACCCCTATTGAATAGTGACCCCTATTGAATAGTGACCCCTATTGAATAGTGACCCCTATTGAATAGTGACCCCTATTGAATAGTGACCCCTATTGAATAGTGACCCCTATTGAATAGTGACCCCTATTGAATAGTGACCCCTATTGAATAGTGACCCCTATTGAATAGTGACCCCTATTGAATAGTGACCCCTATTGAATAGTGACCCCTATTGACTAGTGATCCTTACTACATCTTGACCCCTATTGAATAGTGATCCCTATTGAATTGTATTTACATGTAATTGGATCATTATTCAGTAGGGGTCATTATTCAGTAGGGGTCATTATTCAGTAGGGGTTATTATTCAGTAGGGGTCATTATTCAGTAGGGGTCATTATTCAGTAGGGGTCATTATTCAGTAGGGGTCATTATTCAGTAGGGGTCATTATTCAGTAGGGGTCATTATTCAGTAGGGGTCATTATTCAGTAGGGGTCATTATTCAGTAGGGGTCATTATTCAGTAGGGGTCATTATTCAGTAGGGGTCATTATTCAGTAGGGGTCATTATTCAGTAGGGGTCATTATTCAGTAGGGGTCATTATTCAGTAGGGGTCATTATTCAGTAGGGGTCATTATTCAGTAGGGGTCATTATTCAGTAGGGGTCATTATTCAGTAGGGGTCATTATTCAGTAGGGGTCATTATTCAGTAGGGGTCATTATTTAATAGGGGTCATCATCAAATATAGGTCACCATTTAGTAGGGGTTATCATTGTACAAGTGTCACCTTGGTATGGGTAAACATCATCTAAAATGTGTATATTGAATTGAAAATCTGAGATTCTAATTTTAGCAATACAACTTTCCTACGTTTGTATATCCCGAATACACAGCAGGTATGTAGCGTCTGACTTTTCCATGGTTTTCAGCGTCGCGGATCTCCTAGAAATCCGAATTTGATACAATTCTGCCACCACATAGTAACTAGTGTCCTTTGTAAGCACGCGTTTATGTTACGGCAATGAATATCGCACTACAATAGTGAAACTGCCATCGGTATTTGTCGCGTAGAATCCATAAATCAAATTTGTCAGAGCTAAGAAAATCATATTCGGAATCAGCGAAAAATTCTCTACAAAATTGGACTAATTTCAGTTAGATATCGAGGGGACAAGACTGTGAGTCTACTTGTTAGTAAAAAGTAGAGAACAAACTTGTTGGAGTAGTAAATCATGCCAGGAATTACAACATCCCGACCCCTGTTTTCAATCAGCCCATCAATGAAATCTCCCACGAGCTTTACTGAAGGCATAACGCGGCTGTCCGTATCCATCCCAAAGTTTGACAGAAACCAAAGTGCGTTGACGATGCTGCCTATATCCACCCTGGGTCTTTGCAGCAAACTTTGGTACAGGACATGCTCACTATCAGACTCTTCACGACGCAGCCATGCAGAAATTTCCCCTCTATCGTTTACAATCAACTTGTTTAACATTTTGTCAGCGGTGTCGCGGCATTCCGTCTCGCTGAGATAACCCATCCGGTATAAAGCCATGGCGCAAATGCTCGTATCGTCAATGTCATTTGGACACATGCTCGCAGATATATCCTCCACCTTCAAAAAATAGTTCCAGAAACCACACTCCCTCCTGTGATTCAGCACGATGGAAGCTAATTGTGTGGAAATTTGAGGATTGAAGTGATCCACTCCGTGCAAAACGTCCAAAATAAATGCCGTGTCAAATATTGCTGGCAGGTGTTCCGCATAAATGCTGTTGTCCTTTGTGAGGTGGATTTCTGCAGGAAACCCAAACAGGACACTGCACGACATTTCTAGAAATCTCGCAGCCCGTCTGGTGCAGTTTTCAAGGTCGTCCGAGTTACGTGCTATATTGTCCATATATTTCCCCATTTTTGGGAAGGAATTCTTGATGAAGTTCTCGTATTGAAGCATTGTGATCTTGTCTAAAAGCAGCGTAAACGAGAGAACTTAAAACGAAATTCTCAATATTTTTGGAACGTGTAAAATGGTTGAACCGTGAAAGATTGAATTTGTGTTGTAACCTCAGCGAAATTCCAGTTGTCCTCTGACGTCTAAACTGGACCTAAAATTTGGCGATGGATACAAGTTGATAATTGTAGTCTCTTTTACTGAATAATTAAACTATGGCGATTTTAGTTTCATTAATATTCAACTGGAATGGCATGTAGTCACCACCGCTGGGCGACGAAATAGTTTACAAGTGGTGCAATGTTTACGTAAGTGGAATTGAGCTTCAAATTGGAAAGTTAAGAAATATGTGAAAAAATATACAAAGTACGAATAATGTATTTTCTGTGGAATTCAGAGCCGTATTTTTCTTTTCTCGCTAGTAATTAATTTACTAGGAAACAAAAATTAACACAACAGACACAATTTGTAAAAATCTTTCCTGCACGTGTTCTCGTTTTTTCCCTCATTAAAGAAATATCCCATGACTTATGGGATAGAAATATCGCCAATAATTAACAAGGCGGCAGTTGTTGAGCAAACTTTTGGTAATTTTTCTCTTGCACGTGTCAAACGCATTAACACCAGTCTAGTCTAGTATTTATTACTTGAGAAAGTTATGTCGGTATCAATTTGTTTCATTAGTTTTTAATTTATATGTTGGCATTATTTTATTTTAATGTTTCAAACTACAGGACGGAGTAATCTGGTTTTTTATGAGTGCTGTAATGAGGGACAAACAATTATGATTACTTTCGCACAGTAAATCTTCACGAAGCTTCATCAACGATTCACGAAGCGGGGAGACCATATCTAAAAAACTGTTAAGAAAATTCTCCTCCATTTCCTTCACAGGACTTTGACAACCTAGTATTCCATTTTCATTACACCACTTCCGAATAATACGCCGTCATTTGATGATCATGAGTCATGGTCATCACGATGAGTTCCATGGAAAATAAAATTTAAACTAAGAAATTATTCGCAGCCAATTATTTATTTGTACTGTATTGCCACGAAGCTAATAAACTTATAATTGGATAGCAAATTCCAATTAGATTACAAAATATAATCACACTCCACTAAATTAAGAGCCGTGCCGTTATGAAATATTCCATCATATTTCTTGAACTTTATGAAGTAATAATCACGTAACGTGCCATACGCTCATCTAGTACAAGCGCCAGTAATCTACATCAATTATTTCTTCATGTGTGAGTATTTTGGAATCATCTTGAATGCGCAGAAGAAAAATGTATTCCGAAATTATATAAACAACTTTAACTCCAAATCAATCAGTGTGATATCCATTTGCACATATCATCCAATTCCGTTTCTCTCAAAGTTGAAACCATTTGAGAACACTTTCGAAAAATATCCAGCAATCTAATTCCAACATGACGCCTGTTGTAAATCTAACGACGTTTAGCCAGCAGCTAGAGGAATGTATTAAGGAGCTCACGGAAAATAAACTATTCTTAAACGAGATGCCAGAGGCAATGCATCGGCTAAAACGGATGATGGTCTATACCGTTCCTCATGAGCCTATCGTAAGGTAAAGTTTATCCATTTTGATTCACATTCAGCACATTTAACCATATTTGAAATTACTTGACAAATAACAAATAATTTATCTTTGCGTCATTCACTATACAAATTGTAGAGGATATCCTGTAACCAAGATTTATAGTCAGATTTGCACGGGAAGTCCAAGTAGCGACAAAATTCAACAGGCATATATTTTGGGATGCTGCTGGCAAATTCAACAAGCATATACCTGCATGCTTTACGACATGTTGGATGATGACGTGAGCAGATACGGAAAACGGTCCTGGTATTCAGTAAACAACAAAAAGTGGATTGTGGCGAACGACACGATCCTGTGCCAACAAGCCATTTATCGCCTACTATATCGACACTTCAGACACTCTCCAGCGTATTCGGATCTCCTGTTTTACTTTGTCAACGCAACGTACGAATATTCACTGGGTCAATCTCAGGAGCAGCTGATTTCGATAACGCCGAAAATTAACAGGAACGAAATTTCCATGAACAAATACATATCCTGTAAAAAATATTTGGTCGGTAAACAGATTATTGGAATGGTTAGGCTTCCCATGATTTTGGCCGGGTTGTCAATGGAGGACGCCGTTTTGAATAAAATCGACAGTATTAGTTACGACTTGGGATACTTTTTCGCGGTGCGAGATGACCTGCACGATAGTTTCGTGACGAATCATCAGAATCCGGTACTGGACAGTGACATCAAGACGGCCAAGTGTAGTTGGTTGCTGATCAAGGCAAATGAGTTGTGTAATGGCGAACAATGGGAGGGACTAATGGAGGCTTACGGTAAGGATGATTCGGTCAAGGTGAATGTTGTGAAGGGAATGTATATTGAGCTAGATATTCCAGAAATGTGCCGAAAACATTTAAAGGATGTGTACGAGAAGATACAGAAACAGATTGTAGAGCTTCTGGATGAGGGGCATGCCATCGGGAGAACATTTTAGTGCTTGCTTGAAGAATTTGAAAGATCCGTTGAACATTAGTATTTACATTGATTTGATTTAGCTTTTAGAATTGAGAGTGAGAAATAAATTGAATGCAGTACACTGCCTGTTGAAAGTTGATAAAATTATCAATTTAAAATTTACTTAAATTAGATCCGCTCAGTACCAGAGGTGGCTAGAATCCAAGCTTAAACTAAAACTCCATTACCGCGGTTAATATTCTACTATTTGCATTTATCAGCTACAAACTCCCCTATGACACGGCAATCCACATGTACATAATTATATTGACTTTTAGCCACTTGACCAATATAAATCGTAAAAATCATTTACCAAATTGCCCATAAAAAACCCGACAATACAAAAACGTGAATCGACCGATTTTTTTGTCAGGTGCAATGAGTGCTTAGCGCACGCCTTATGTTACACTGATACTATTGTGAATTCTGTTGGATAACGTCATTTATGAGCATCATGTATTGCTTATAATATGTTGATTTAACATTTTTATGAAGCCATGGTATGTAAATATACCAGTCGAGGACTTCCATAGACCACTGATGACATTTTGCGCAAAGGTTACCTAACTCGCCTCACCAGCCTTACCTGGACTATTGCGTAATTACTTTTCTTGGGCACATAATCAAAAACCAAAAATATGCGGAGCAGTGGATGAACATGTCTTTCGTTTAATTTCCAATCGATGAAAGATCATAATTTATAAAACCCAACTTCTTAAGAATTAAGTTCGATGTCGTCGCTATGAGTTATAGTTTTAAGTACCCGATTTTTGCTCTGGCATATTACACTTCTTTAGTTTAGAAAACTTTTTTTACACTTAAAATACTTCCTCAAAACCTTTTTATATTTCAAAAGTGTACACATTTATATAACAACATTTCCTGATTTCACGTGCTTGGCTATATGCTATAAATTTTTATATTGTGAATGATGGTCTTATGATAACATAAAACATAACATAACATAATGTTTTCTTATGATTACATATACACATCTGCTGTATTAGACTTTATCAGCTCACATGGAAACATTCTGATCACATAACACTTCTGAAACATGGAATTACGAAAATTGGTTATGAAGACGGATGCATGGCTACGAAGGGAACTATCACATGTACAAGGCCATGGGGCACAAATGCAAAATTATACGTTTGGTGACAGTGGTCATTTCTCCATGATTACACTTTCATATTTACAGATGATTATAGACGGTCATGAAGCTTGTAGATGCACATCTCAAACATTTTAAGCATTCCCGAGCTGAGAGTGGCGATTACGAAAACTTCCACTCAACAAATTATTTGAACCTCAATCCATAGAATTGTACGTTACTCAACCATGAAACTATACCGGAAAAACAGCTTTTTTATTGATTACATATCTTCGGCAAGCTAAGCACAGCTTGCGTAAGCCATCCAAATTGTAATGACCCCGTGTTAGCAAAACGATCTTGGAATTCTGTCAATTAAGATTACAATCTATTGTTGAAGTGTTTTAGAGTTTATACGATAGAAATTAGCTTCTATGAGGAAACTTGGCATGTCTAGTTTGATTTTCGGTCGCGATTGCCTCATACGTTCAAGCGCGCATTGAATCTATTTCGAAAAGTTGCTTCCAGTGTCAAATATTTTTTATGGAAAAAACAATTTGTCAGTACAAAAGCAAAGTTATTACAATGGAAGTGTAAATGGTTAAAAACAAATGCGTGTGCAAGCATGTCGGTGTGTCTGATTTTCAAATTGCAAAATAATGTGAACTCTACTTTGAAAACCTAATTTACACAACTCACACAAAAAAAAATTAGTTTTTCTTCCTCGTTTCAGCCGCCCTCGGTACAGCCTACATCGATTTTTGGACTTTAAATAATAGATGAATGTATCGATTCTCTTAGACCAAATTGGAAAGCACTGTTGATCCAGCTATAGCTCACAACTTTGTTTCAGCTACCGTTTCACGTTAAATTTGTTGCACCTCAGAAATCGCATGGAATATTACGGCCTGCAACAAATTCATTGCCAATGGCACCAGTCGGGCAATTTAGTGTATGTATAAAACAGTTTTTTATTCAGAATCGCTTCGAAATTACAAAAACCGTAACGCTTGCCCCAGCGTGTATAGAGCGAAAGTCTTAAGCGGAACTTTAACCAAGCGTAGAAACAATATTCCTTAAAATATTCAAAATATTGAAATAGCACCATAGAACTTTAAAGCATTTAGAACAATTATTCATAGTACATACTTTCGACAATTAACATGTTAAAGTTAAACACGATGTCCAAATATATTTTATTCACTTTAATTTTAGCGATGGTGTTAAATCAATTAAATGTGTGTGCGAATATCATTCCGACAGAACTTTTACTATCCGATGCCCTGCAGCCATTTTTATCGAGTCTGAATTCAAACTTTGAAAGCGTTGAAATATCCTTCCACTCGTTCGAAAAGTCCGAGTTTAATTTTGTTCCTTCCAAAGTTCGCTGTATGGTATTTAAAGATCACAGTAAGATACTGGGACGGACTCTAGTTTTCAGGCACACACAACCATATCATGTGATAATGTATCCAATCAACCAAAATTTCTCAAGACTTCTCGAAGCTTTGATTACTTTTTCACAGCAGTTGTTGCACCCGTCAACAGTATTCCTCGGAATGATGTCCTCGCCCGTTTCAATGAACGAAGAACGTGATATCGAAATGTACGTTACAAATGTGTTCAATAACTTGCCCGCTTTGAAATTAATCGTCAAATTATTAGTTCGTAGAAAACGTGCAACATTAACGTATTCGATTGGCTGCAACCAGTACTGCTACCCGGATAACGCAAATGGAGAAATTAACTCTCAATTTACTCAGTTGCTCTTAAACCCAACTCAAATGCACAAGCAACATTTTTCAAATGCCAACGAAAGAATTATTGATACTCTGGTTAATCTGCCCTTTGGAGAATATCTCGGCTTTCGAACAAATAGATTCGCTTGCGCCGAACAACTTTTCGAGTCAACCGGTTTCAAATACTGTGGTCAACAAATAATGGTTGCAATTACAATTTCTCAGTATCATAACATCTCCATGAATATGTTGCACAGGGGGAATTTGAACGATTACCATGGATTCCCAAAAAGCCCCATAGGCCAATACATGATTATCGACACGTCGTACTCTGACTTTCACGAGTGGGTATTATCGGAACACTACGAGAAATTAACTGGCTTCTATTACACGTCGCATATTAAATATGTTTTATATTACTGCCAGGATATGATCAAGCTTGGAAGTAGTAACCCGATTGACTTTACACCATGGATAGAAGCGTTCTCTTTGGAGACTTGGTTACTGATCGGAACTATGATTTTAACGATTGTGGCAGGCATGAAAAGAGTGACAACTTTTATTTCGGTTTCGGATAGCAGAAAATTGTTGGATATAATGGGTGTGTTCTTGGGAACCTACACTCCACGCTATTTGCAGCCGTTCAAAATAATCGTGTCCCTTCAAATCGTTGGTTTCTTCTTGTGTAGTTTGTACGTTGAAGGAATTGCCAGTGTATTAATTGTGTACGTTCCTCCGTTACCATTGGCCACAATACGAGACCTGCTTAATGAAGGCTACAAGATTCTGTGGGATGGTCAATTTTTGGAGTCCCCTGCTGAAGTGTTCTATTTTACTTTTAAAAGCAGACAAATGTTAAATATCATTAACGAAAGCTTTTACCATGGAAACGAAACATCGACGACAGGGTATGACGCAATATATTTAGTCAAAAAATTTGCGCAATATATAAGTTCGCAATTTTTGTATGACAATATATTATATCATGAGAAAACACTCCAACAAGAAATGGGACGCACCAATATGCACTGCTTTGCAATACCAAATGATTATTTACGGGACACCTATTTCTTTCTCGAGTCGTACACAGTCAACAGACGTTGGATTCTCAACACGTATTCCAAAATTCTCGAAGGTGGATTTCCGGTTTTGTGGGAGAAATGGAGAGGATTCTCCTACAGAATGAGTGCCAATTTGCCAACTCAAGATCCCAATCCAAATCCAACAGTTCAGATAGGCGACGAAATTGGATTATCGGCATTCTGTGGAATTTTGACGATTATGGCGACGTTCTATTTCATATGCTTCGTGCAGTTTATATTCGAGTACGACTTCAAATGCGCATTTAGTAAAATTAAACATGTCATCGTATTTCCTGTTGCGTCATACGGGTCGGTATTTTTAAAGCTGGCGTGGGATTATAGTAAAAAATCACTTTTCAATGGCAAACGTTCGTTGCTGTCAAAATTAATGCGTGAAAGTTTGAAATCGTAACCGTTTCTAACGGTTAGCATCAACAGAATGTGCTCAAAATCGAGCTCGACCTTACTCGCATGATTGTTTATCGATTGATGAAATCATGTTTGAAATAGCGATTATGGTTTTTGAATTATCGTGCCGACAGACAGACAGATACAGACATTCACATAAAGTAGCTCAATAGTCTTCGCTACTTAATAAATACAGGACATAAAAAATTTCTGTTACACAAATTGATATTAAAACGAATAGCCTAATTACTTCTTATTTGTTATGGTTTTAAGTGCGCAGAATCCTACCAGAAATTATTTGATATCCAGATTCCTGATGCAGTTTGCAATGAATTGGCACTTTTTGTACTTCCGCCTAGAACCTGAAAACTGTGGCGTTTAAAAAACGCGCCGTTTCTTACTTCGAAAATATCGCATAAAAGTCAACGGTTAACACTATGCAGCATTTCAAAAGTGCAACTCACAATTTTATTCATTTCGCCATCCCGAAAAATGTAAAAATAATCATCTCCAAGTTTCGTCAAAGTTAATGTAACTAAAGGAACATCAATATGTATGTGCGCATAATAAATTAATAAGTGCGCATATGTTTGTGCAGTAACTTAATTTTGTGTGAACTCATTTGATAATGTTTCTCAGAACGATTGCAATAATCCCAAACAACAGAACTAAACATCCTACTTGGGCGTGTGTAGCGTTACAATGTTCTGGATTCGTTGCCATGATTCGAAAGCTATTGAATATGCTAATGGTACCGTCATGTACGTATAATTAAGTGAGAAATATATATGCGCACTAACTTTTATAACTGGCAAAATTAAGGGTTTTTGGAGAAAGAATGCGTACTAATAATGCAGGAAACAAAATCCGTGGTAATTAATCAACACATTTCATAGTCATTTTCATAATTTGCCGTAACTATAATAATGCACTGGAGAAACTAAGACATTAATAATTAAAATTCGGCATGCGGCAATGATTTCTGACTGGTCTTATTCTCGGAAAGGCACACTTTTAAGAAATTGCGTTGGAGTTTGAACATTGCAAGGTTTTCAGGTTCTCGCATGCTAGATTTGATGTAATGCAAGTTTGCGGCAAGAATGAAAGGCGCAGTAACATTGTGGCACGCTTAATTAAGTTCACATTTAAGTTACGAAACCTTGCAAAAGTTTTTAGTCACATCCAGCCTGAGGACCCAAAGCTTCATCGAAATGTAAGCAGCCTCAAATAAAATACACAGATCAATTTATTCTCTGCGCTTTCCTTGTTTAGTGTATACTCATTCACAATCACGCGTAGTGTCGATCTGTACAGTGATGTTTATGGATCACCCATGCTTCTGCTACTATACTTGTTATGTATTTACGCCATATTTCAAACGTTGGCTTCTATCAATGGAAAATCTTGTCGGGTCGTGTTAGTATCATGTTGAACATGGATAATGGCAATTAAATTTGTTAATTTAAAACATAATTCTCGCTGTTGGACAAATTACAGCATGGCAATGGGATAACCTAATGTCTTGAGAGAGCAATGAGAGTCACAAGAAAACTTATGTTTATCTATGCCGCATTTATGATTGTAAAATTTCAACATCTCAAGGAACTAAATTCGGATGCGCTGTTTCCAGCACGATTTTATGTCAGGAACTGTTCATCTCAACCACATTGATTCTGCATTGATCAACGTGGGGGAAACTAAAGTGTTCACGGAGAGAGAGCCAGACAGACGGCCGGACAAACAGATCAGTCGCTATCAATACCTTTCAAGCACTTTATACTTTCGGTAATTAATACGCAGATAATATCTGTACGGGGTAGTAATCTATCACGCAGCAGCAGATATTGTTTGAGGCCTGTAAGTCGTGCATCATTTTGCACAGAAAACTTTTATAACTTATGATGACCATAATTGGATCAAGATGGAATAATTTTGTAATAACCAAACCATTACCTACAATACAAGTATTTAGTTGCGTGGTTTTTATTTTGCTGGTTGATTAAACGGCTTTGAACTGTCCATGAGTATTTGCAATGAATAAGTTACTAAAACGTCATATTTAGGGTAAATCTGAAAATTAAATCGAATAAAATTATTATCCAGTATTAAGCCACACACAATTATATTTATTGTTTTTTGTTCAAGTAATCTAAAATTGATGATTTTGTAAAAGGCATCATTCTTATGAGCGTACAATCCAGTTTAACATGTTCACAGCTGACACGAACTAATTTCTTGCACGGATGTCAAAGTCGTGCATTACTTGAAACCAACAAATACGGAAATAGTGGTGCAATGTTTACGTAAGTGGAATTGAGCTTCAAATTGGAAAGTTAAGAAATATGTGAAAAAAATATACAAAGTACGAATAATGTATTTTCTGTGGAATTCAGAGCCGTATTTTTCTTTTCTCGCTAGTAATTAATTTACTAGGAAACAAAAATTAACACAACAGACACAATTTGTAAAAATCTTTCCTGCACGTGTTCTCGTTTTTTCCCTCATTAAAGAAATATCCCATGACTTATGGGATAGAAATATCGCCAATAATTAACAAGGCGGCAGTTGTTGAGCAAACTTTTGGTAATTTTTCTCTTGCACGTGTCAAACGCATTAACACCAGTCTAGTCTAGTATTTATTACGTAGCTGAGACGAAGTTGAAGCGTAGTTATAATTTTAGTTTGTTTGTCCGTCTGTCCGTCCGTCTGTTCGCGCTATAACTTTGATACGCCTTGACGGATTTAGTTGAAACTTGGTATACAGGTTCCTTATAGGTCAAGGAAGATCGGTATTGAGTTTGAGGTCAATCGGTCAACAGGGGTCGGAGTAGAGGTCAGATACAGGTCACATGCTTTTTAAATGGCAAATTTTTTTCTTCGTGGATTCTGATAGAGAAACGAACGGTGGTCATTTTCTCTTCAGGAACTATGGGTCAAATCGGGTTACTTTGACCTACAGGGGGTCATGAACGCCATTCATGAACGCCATTCATGAACGCCATTTATGAACGCCATTTATGAACGCCATTCATGAACGCCATTCATGAACGCCATTCATGAACGCCATTCATGAACGCCATTTATGAACGCCATTCATGAACGCCATTTATGAACGCCATTTATGAACGCCATTCATGAACGCCATTTATGGACGCCATTTATGAACGCCATTTATGAACGCCATTCATGAACGCCATTCAGGAACGCCATTCATGAACGCCATTCATGAACGCCAATGGGTCATGTACCAATGGTACATGACCCATGGATCGAATGATCCGTCCAATGTTTGAAGTATTTTCATCATCTTAACAATTCCCACAAGTTGAGCTCGTACCTGCATCGGATATCCAGTGAAGTCTTCACGGGACTCCTTATGAATGCAGAGATTAATTGCAGCAAGTGCCAAGCATGCCAAATTTAAAGCTTTGGAATCTGACGTCAGTTCCAAATTAATAATCTCCGAGATCACAAGCTTAGCAAATTTCTCACCATAATTTGCTTCGGCATACCTGCTAGAACTGATGTATCGACTTAGTAAAAAGTAGAGAACAAACTTGTTGGAGTAGTAAATCATGCCAGGAATTACAACATCCCGACCCCTGTTTTCAATCAGCCCATCAATGAAATTTCCCACGAGCTTTACTGAAGGCATAACGCGGCTGTCCGTATCCATCCCAAAGTTTGACAGAAACCAAAGTGCGTTGACGATGCTGCCTATATCCACCCTGGGTCTTTGCAGAAAACTTTGGTACAAGATCTGCTCACGTTCCGACTCTTCTGGACGCAGCCATGCAGAAATTTCCCCTATATCGTTTACAATCAACTTGTTTAACATTTTGTCAGCGATGTGGCGACATTACGTCTCGCTGAGATAACCCTGCCGGTATAACGCCATTGCGCAAATGCTCGTATCGTCAATGTCATTTGGACACATGCTCGCAGATATATCCTCCACCTTCAAAAAATAGTTCCAGAAACCACACCCCCTTCTATGATTCAGCACGACGGAAGCTAATTGTGTGGAAATTTGAGGATTGACGTGATCCACTCCGTGCAAAACGTCCCAAATAAATGCTGTGTCAAATATTGCTGGTAGCTGTTCTGTATAAATGCTGTTGTCCTTTGTGAGATGGATTTCTGCAGGAAATCCAAACAGGACACTGCACGACATTTCTAGAAATCTCGCAGCCCGTCTGGTGCAGTTTTCAAGGTCGTCCGAGTTACGAGCCACGTTGTCCATATATTTCCCCATTTTTGGGAAGGAATTCTTGATGAAGTTCTCGTATTGAAGCATTGTGATCTTGTCTAAAAGCAGCGTAAACGAGAGAACTTAAAACGAAATTCTCAATATATTTTTGGAACGTGTAAAATGGTTGAACCGTGAAAGATTGAATTTGTGTTGTAACCTCAGCGAAATTCCAGTTGTCCTCTGACGTCTAAACTGGACCTAAAATTTGGCGATGGATACAAGTTGATAATTGTAGTCTCTTTTACTGAATAATTAAACTATGGCGATTTTAGTTTCATTAATATTCAACTGGAATGGCATGTAGTCACCACCGCTGGGCGACGAAATAGTTTACAAGTGGTGCAATGTTTACGTAAGTGGAATTGAGCTTCAAATTGGAAAGTTAAGAAATATGTGAAAAAATATACAAAGTACGAATAATGTATTTTCTGTGGAATTCAGAGCCGTATTTTTCTTTTCTCGCTAGTAATTAATTTACTAGGAAACAAAAATTAACACAACAGACACAATTTGTAAAAATCTTTCCTGCACGTGTTCTCGTTTTTTCCCTCATTAAAGAAATATCCCATGACTTATGGGATAGAAATATCGCCAATAATTAACAAGGCGGCAGTTGTTGAGCAAACTTTTGGTAATTTTTCTCTTGCACGTGTCAAACGCATTAACACCAGTCTAGTCTAGTATTTATTACGTAGCTGAGACGAAGTTGAAGCGTAGTTATAATTTTAGTTTGTTTGTCCGTCTGTCCGTCCGTCTGTTCGCGCTATAACTTTGATACGCCTTGACGGATTTAGTTGAAACTTGGTATACAGGTTCCTTATAGGTCAAGGAAGATCGGTATTGAGTTTGAGGTCAATCGGTCAACAGGGGTCGGAGTAGAGGTCAGATACAGGTCACATGCTTTTTAAATGGCAAATTTTTTTCTTCGTGGATTCTGATAGAGAAACGAACGGTGGTCATTTTCTCTTCAGGAACTATGGGTCAAATCGGGTTACTTTGACCTACAGGGGGTCATGAACGCCATTCATGAACGCCATTCATGAACGCCATTTATGAACGCCATTTATGAACGCCATTCATGAACGCCATTCATGAACGCCATTCATGAACGCCATTCATGAACGCCATTCATGAACGCCATTCATGAACGCCATTTATGAACGCCATTCATGAACGCCATTTATGAACGCCATTTATGAACGCCATTCATGAACGCCATTTATGAACGCCATTTATGAACGCCATTCATGAACGCCATTCATGAACGCCATTCATGAACGCCATTCATGAACGCCATTTATGAACGCCATTTATGAACGCCATTTATGAACGCCATTCATGAACGCCATTCATGAACGCCATTTATGAACGCCATTTATGAACGCCATTTATGAACGCCATTCATGAACGCCATTTATGAACGCCATTTATGAACGCCATTCATGAACGCCATTCATGAACGCCATTTATGAACGCCATTCATGAACGCCATTTATGAACGCCATTTATGAACGCCATTTATGAACGCCATTATGAACGCCATTTATGAACGCCATTATGAACGCCATTCATGAACGCCATTTATGAACGCCATTTATGAACGCCATTCATGAACGCCATTTATGAACGCCATTTATGAACGCCATTCATGAACGCCATTTATGAACGCCATTCATGAACGCCATTTATGAACGCCATTCATGAACGCCATTTATGAACGCCATTTATGAACGCCATTATGAACGCCATTCATGAACGCCATTTATGAACGCCATTCATGAACGCCATTTATGAACGCCATTTATGAACGCCATTTATGAACGCCATTTATGAACGCCATTCATGAACGCCATTCATGAACGCCATTTATGAACGCCATTCATGAACGCCATTTATGAACGCCATTCATGAACGCCATTTATGAACGCCATTTATGAACGCCATTCATGAACGCCATTTATGAACGCCATTCATGAACGCCATTCATGAACGCCATTTATGAACGCCATTTATGAACGCCATTCATGAACGCCATTTATGAACGCCATTTATGAACGCCATTCATGAACGCCATTTATGAACGCCATTTATGAACGCCATTCATGAACGCCATTTATGAACGCCATTCATGAACGCCATTTATGAACGCCATTTATGAACGCCATTCATGAACGCCATTCATGAACGCCATTTATGAACGCCATTCATGAACGCCATTTATGAACGCCATTCATGAACGCCATTTATGAACGCCATTCATGAACGCCATTCATGAACGCCATTTATGAACGCCATTCATGAACGCCATTTATGAACGCCATTCATGAACGCCATTTATGAACGCCATTTATGAACGCCATTCATGAACGCCATTTATGAACGCCATTTATGAGCGCCATTCAGGAACGCCATTTATGAACGCCATTCATGAACGCCATTCATGAACGCCATTCATGAACGCCATTCATGAACGCCATTTATGAGCGCCATTCAGGAACGCCATTTATGAACGCCATTCATGAACGCCATTCATGAACGCCATTCATGAACGCCATTCATGAACGCCATTCATGAACGCCATTCATGAACGCCATTCATGAACGCCATTCATGAACGCCATTCATGAACGCCATTCATGAACGCCATTCATGAACGCCATTCATGAACGCCATTCATGAACGCCATTCATGAACGCCATTCATGAACGCCATTCATGAACGCCATTTATGAACGCCATTCATGAACGCCATTCATGACCGCCATTCATGAACGCCATTTATGAACGCCATTCATGAACGCCATTCATGAACGCCATTCATGAACGCCATTCATGAACGCCATTCATGAACGCCATTCATGAACGCCATTCATGAACGCCATTCATGAACGCCATTCATGAACGCCATTCATGAACGCCATTCATGAACGCCATTCATGAACGCCATTCATGAACGCCATTCATGAACGCCATTCATGAACGCCATTCATGAACGCCATTTATGAACGCCATTCATGAACGCCATTTATGAACGCCATTCATGAACGCCATTCATGAACGCCATTCATGAACGCCATTCATGAACGCCATTCATGAACGCCATTCATGAACGCCATTCATGAACGCCATTCATGAACGCCATTCATGAACGCCATTCGTGAACGCCATTCATGAACGCCATTCATGAACGCCATTTATGAACGCCATTTATGAACGCCATTCATGAACGCCATTCATGAACGCCATTCATGAACGCCACCTTTATGAACGCCATTCATGAACGCCATTCATGAACGCCATTTATGAACGCCATTCATGAACGCCATTCATGAACGCCATTTATGAACGCCATTTATGAACGCCATTTATGAACGCCATTCAGGAACGCCATTCATGAACGCCATTTATGAACGCCATTCAGGAACGCCATTCATGAACGCCATTTATGAACGCCATTCAGGAACGCCATTCATGAACGCCATTCATGAACGCCATTCATGAACGCCATTTGAAAGCGCCATTTATGAACGCAATTTGAAAGTGTCGTTTTAGAGCGCCATTTGAAGGCGTCACTTCAAAACGAATTGTTTCAGCTACGTATTCTCCATCGCGGTTTAACGCGACTAGTTACTTGAGAAAGTTATGTCGGTATCAATTTGTTTCATTAGTTTTTAATTTATATGTTGGCATTATTTTATTTTAATGTTTCAAACTACAGGACGGAGTAATCTGGTTTTTTAGTGTTTGCTGTAATGAGGGGCAAACAATTATGGGTACTTTCTCACCGTAAATCTTCACGAAACTTCATTAACAATTCACGTAGTGGGGAGACCATATTTATAAAACTGTTAAGAAAATTCTCCTTAATTTCCTTCACAGGATTTTGACAACCTAGTATTCCGCTTTCATAATAACCACTTGCGAATAATACGCCGTCGTTTGATGATCATGAGTCATGGTCATCACGATGAGTTCCATGGAAAATAAAATTTAAAGTAAGAAATTATTCGCAGGTAATTATTTATTCGTACTGTATTGCCATGAAGCTAATAAACTTATAATTGGATAGCAATTTCCAATTAGATTACAAAATATAATCACACTCCACTAAATTAAGAGTCGTGCCGTTATGAAATATTTCATCGTATTTCGCGAACTTTACGAAGTAATTATCACGTAACGTGCCATACGCTCATCTAGTACAAGCGCCAGTAATCTACAGCAATTATTTCTTCATGTGTGAGGACTGTGGAATCATGTTGAACGCGAAGAAGACAAATGTATCTGAAATTATATAAACAACTTTAACTCCAAATCAATCAGTGTGATATCCATTTGCACATATCGTCCAATTCCGATTCTCTCAAAGTTGAAATTATTTGAGAACACTTTCGAAAAATACCCAGCAATCTAATATCAACATGACGCCTGTTGTAAATCTAACGACGTTTAGCCAGCAGCTAGAGGAATGTATTAAGGAGCTCACGGAAAATAAACTATTCTTAAACGAGATGCCAGAAGCAATGCATCGGCTAAAACGGATGATGGCCTATACCGTTCCTCATGAACCTATTGTAAGGTAAAGTTTAGCCATTTTGATTCACAATCAACATTTGAAATTACTTGACATATATTTCATCTTTGCGTCATTCACTATACAAATTGTAGAGGATATCCTGTCACCAAGATTTATAGTCAGATTTGTGCTGAAACACCAACTGCCGACAAAATTCATCAGGCGTATATTTTGGGATGCTGCTGGCAAATTCAACAAGCATATACCTGCATGCTTGACGACATGTTAGATGATGACGAAAGCAGATACGGAAAACGGTCCTGGTATTCAGTAAACAACCAAAAGTGGATTGTGGCCAACGACACGATCCTGTGTCAACAAGCAATTTATCGTCTCATCTATCAGAACTTCAGACATTGTCCAGAGTATTCGGATCTCCTGTTCTACTTTGTCAACGCAACGTACGAATATTCACTAGGCCAATCTCAGGAGCAGCTGATTTCGATAACGCCAGAAATAAACAGGAGCGACATTTCCATGGACAAATACATAGCATGCAAAAAATATTTGGTCGGTAAACAGATTATTGGAATGGTTAGGCTTCCCATGATTTTGGCCGGGTTGTCAATGGAGGACGCCGTTTTGAATAAAATCGACAGTATTAGTTACGACTTGGGATATTTTTTTGCGGTACGAGATGATCTCCACGATAGTTTCGTGACAAATCATCAGAATCCGGTACTGGACAGTGACATCAAGACGGCCAAGTGTAGTTGGTTGTTGATCAAGGCAAATGAGTTGTGTAATGGCGAACAATGGGAACGACTAATGGAGGCTTACGGTAAGGATGATTCGGTCAAGGTGAATGTTGTGAAGGGAATGTATATTGAGCTAGATATTCCAGAAATGTGCCGAAAACATTTAAAGGATGTGTATGCAAAGATACAGGAACATATTGCTGAGCTTTTGGACGAAGGACATGCCATTGGGAAAACATTTGCATGTTTGCTTGAAGAATTTGAAAGATCTGTTGAACATTAATATTTATATTTACTGGATTTAGCTTTTAGAATTGAGAATGAGAAATAAATTGAATGCAGTTTGTTATTGGGATTATAATGTATGAACTGAAATATGTGACGCATTTAATGCCGACATAAATTTTTTATTACACCTACATGATTTGAATAACTTCCATGTATACGTTGTTCAATGCAGCCAATTCCAGTGAACTTGAAGCAGCTTTTCATTCTCATACTCACCTAACCTGTACCAATGGTACACTATCCACGGATTGAAAGTGGAATAAGTGATGAATGGGAGAAACCGTTTGAGCATGCTGTGAGAAATAAATTAGGAGCTCACGAAGAGAGTGATTATAAAGAAATCAAATTAACATTTCGAAAGAATTGCCGGTTCTGATTTTAGCGATTTGTATTAATTTAATCGCTTTCCCGTTCAGGATAATGCCAATTTGACTCATTTGACATATTGCATCATGTTACATTAAACTATAATCTTAATTGGAATTTTTACCAGACAAGAAATATCAAATTTTAACTTCTGCGAATTATTTTGCAGGCCAGTGGCACCATTTCACTTAAGAATTTCTCGTGATAAAAGTTTGCTGCAAATATATATGTAAATATATGTAAAGCACCAGCGCATGTGATATATGCCGATTTAGAAAGAAAATTTACATTTAGAACGATTTCTGCAAAACACAATCTTGCAGGCGTTAATGAAAATGTGGGCTCGTATACTGAATCCATATAATTTATAATATAAATGATTTTATTTACACCATGGAGTCTCCGAAGCATTTTGTTCTAAATATAAAACATGAGATTCCAATTACAGTGATTGTGCATTATATGTTCTTTAACAATTAGGATCAAACCAATGGATCGAAAGTGATACGGGAAGACCTAAGATATGGAATTTTCGTGTTATACTTTCCTATGACGTTTTTGGTTCCTATTACAGATTAGCAGTATGGTACGGATTTATTAACGTTGGCGTTAGTAAATGTTTTTTTATTATCATAACTGAATTAAGTACAAGCAGAATTTTAAATATAAATCAATCAGTCACATGCTCGTCGGATAAAAGACCCATAAATGAGTTGCTAAAGATTTCGTCATATCATTCTCGTGTCTATTTAGACGGACGTTCTAAAAACTATATAGCTTAAGTTACGGAGCCTTTGTGAAACATGGACACGATTACCTAAAGGGTCTTTCGTAATGATTTGTGATGAACGCTGAACTATACAATAATCTATCTGAAAATATTCCACTGTTTGTCTCTGACGCCGTAACAAAATTTTTATCACATTTTAACGTAACATGTTGGAACAGATCCCAATGATGGAGGATATTCATTTGATATAGTTGTCAGCGTTGTGTGGAAAGCAAATATAATATTGTGTTTGGATTGCTAGTAATTTTGATTGTTTTTTACTATGAGGCTTTGTTGCTTTCTTACCGACACAACATAAAAGCCGAGAACGCAAAAAGTTGGATTGACATTTAAAGTACCGGGCAATTCAGTAAAGGTGTTCATTATTTTAAAATCTGCCGATTCTCATTCTCTAATTATTTTCAAGAAGCAGTAAATAGCTTTAAAATTATACGTGTTTTGTTATGCCGTAATAACTCTGCTCATTAGTTCAGTAGGTATTGCAAGTAGTTTTAGCTTTAATTGTTGTCCAGTTCAGAGCTTTCGAAATAATTGTGGGGCAAGGTGAGAAAAAGTAGAAAGGATTTTTCCTACTCAATTTGTTATTGGTACTACATTACTGAATTGTATCAAGCCTTCAAGCATTAGTTTATAACATTCTATTTATATTGTCGTGGTGATTCCTTGATTGCTTATAACCAATCTCCAAACATATCCACACACCACCAAGCATTCAAATTGTACATCAGAATGGGGGCATTCTGAGAAAACTCTTCCAAAACGGGCACGTTTGGCATTCTTTCCAGTGTTTAATAATGATAATGTAATTAAACGAATATCTGAGATTAGTGAGTATGGTTTCCTCATGAAGTGAGCGTTTAAGTAAATGTCTAATTAGTGTGCAAAGTAAATACTGAAGCATGAAGGACAAGTCATCTTGTTGAAGGATACCTGAATGCAAAACACAAACACATTTACCTACCAACTCATCTGGTTCTCTAAGAAAGTCCCAAATTTCTTTGCTCCTGCTCTGCTCACGAAACAATCAGAATCTCTTTTTTTAATAATTAATTAATTAATTAGTTTTCAGTGCCTTTATTCAGTGGTGAGTCCTGCATGGCGTCAGTAATAACAAATAAATCTGTCAAAACTAGGCAAACTAAACCTGGATGGTGAGTCGGTTACTTTTTTACAATTAATATCAAGTTCCGTTTTTTGAAAATTAATTTGTAATTAATTAACAAGTTTGTTAGCTCAGGTTGTTCGCTTCTTTCTATATCTCCCGTGTTACAAAAAAACGGTGCCCAGTGTTCAATCCGAGTAAATGGAGGGTCAGGAAAGCAGCTCGGTGGGAGGAGGAGGAGGAGCCCTTCAAGTGCTTCCATTAGTTGTAACCGATACCACAGCATTTTTTTTAATTATCTCATTTTCTGAACTGGTTAATTTTAGTTATCATTAATTAGTGTTCTTTTTTTAAATTATCTATTAACAGGTCTGGAGAAATATTTTGGAGTCCATTGATGAGACGAACGACATCCTGACGCTTCTTGCAACAGTTCCGGAACTGAAGCCGTTGACACGTGGAAAGGAATTCTCTTGGCTTATCGGTCAGGTCATGCCTATCCTGCTGCCAAGTATTGTTGAAATCTGGGGCTGGTTGAAACGTGGAACGATTCTGAAATATCGCCTCGGCCATTATCACCAACCGTCAACTCCAGAAGGAACGGAGGAAGGGACTGGGCAATTAGTAGAAAGGCATTGAGCGGCTGTTCCAGTTTTCCGTCAAATTTGATGATTTTCAGATAAGGAAGCGAAACGGTTTTCCCTCCAAATCCCTCCTCCTGCACTTCAGCGGCAAAACGACCAACAGAGAGCCTCAAAACTGTCAAGGTCCTTCCAAAATTTTCCAGCGCTTTCAAACAGTCGCTCAAACTGGCTTCCCCGTGGTACACATTTAACTGAAGCCGTCTTAAAGGACAGTTAATATTTCCAAGCTTGTTCAAATCGGATGCCGACCGCACCCGCAAGTGGAGAATGCAAAGATTCGCAAATGTGTCCATCGCGTTCGGATGAATGTATTTAAAAATCCAGTCCATCCTATCCATTCGTACAAGCTGGGGAAAGTAGCAGTCGGGAAAGCTGTTCTTATTATCCCGCACCGGGAATATGTCAAACCAGCCCTCCTCAATTTCCAAGTTTTCAAAGTGGGGCAAGTGTGGAAATTGTAACTTCTCCAATCTCCGCCTCCACTTGGCCAAGGTGCTCTTCCTAATTGCCTCCGGATCCCAAAAGCTGTCCATTTGGAGGATTAATGTGCGCAAGTTGGGAACCTGGATCAGGATCCCGCGTAGAATGTGCATCACGTTCAACAAGCCCATGAGATCCGGTTGAAAGTGAAGTTCCAGCAGCCAAATGTCACTTCCAAACAGCTTCAAAAAGGAGAGCACATCCGGCCAGAAATTTGGATCCTCGTCCAAGCCAGTCATCGGGTTAAACCCTCCACAAATGCCCCAACAGCAGGAAGTGAGGAACGCGCTTCCTTGCCGATCTCCCCAGCCCATCTTGAAACGACGAATGGCTTCCACGGAGTCCAGCGGGGTGAAGCGCTCGAGATTGAGCACGTTTTGGAATGCTGTACGGTATGCAGCGTCCGCTGCGATGATTTGCTGATGAGTCATCACGTCTGGTGAAGAAGGCTCCCCGGGATACCTGACAGAGTACCCATTCCTCTGGGGGATTAAGGGGTCGAGGAAAATTGCGTTCTTGACATAGTCGTCCATTCCACTTTTCCACATTTTGCAGACTTGGCGGCACGCCCTCATGCTCTTGGGGTCCAAAAGGTTACACAGCAGGGGACACGCTTCACGAAAAAGCCAACTGGATTTGGAGGGATGGAGGAGCTGAGTCCAGTAGGGACTCGACTTGGAAAGGGTGATGAGGTCCTTTGCATCCGCCATGTTTCCACAGACCATTTCCATAACCTTCAAAAACGAAACCAATACAAATCATGGAGGAATGATTAATTAAATGTTATTTTTATATTTCAAGTGGTGAATAATTAAATAGTAATTGCAATCTCACCTCAGGAGGAAGAATTTGACTGATTCTGAAGGCATCGTCAGCCTTGCCAATAATTGCTTCCTTGTTGAGGACAGCAGATACATTTCCTCCGTGACCTTCAGCAGATTCCTTATCCTCCTCCGGCGCCATGACTTTCGCCTCCTCCGCACCGCCAAAACGTGTTCCTCCCAAACAGTCCTCCACCTTCCCCGCCACCTCCGTCTCAAAAAGCTGCCGCAGTCCTAAATCTCCAGCAGTCTCCAGTAACTCCTCCCATAATTGTAATTTAAAAAAATAATTAAAACTTAACATAAGAAGGAATTACATAAATATTTTTATTTGTCAACAAAAACTGGAAACTAAACAATAAGTGGTCGATGAAATTATACCGTCATTATTGAGGATATTCGGAGAGCTCCTCCCGCAACTGACGCCGCTGATGCTGACCGCAACCTTAAAAAATGAGTATTTACTTTAAAAAATAATTAGTGTAGCAAATATTTTTTAAAGTAATTAACTTGCTGCACTGGACACAGAATCAACAGATGAAATATGATGACAACAAAGACAAGTAAAACGAGAAATGAAGAGAAATTGAGCAGATGATTCAGTTGGCGCCGTTGTTGACGTTCTACATGGGGTATTGAGCAATAGGCGAGCACTGTGAATAAAAAGGTCTTCAACCAAGTGCATCCACCGTTAGACAAATGTAATAAGGAAAATAAAAGAACGGAGTTCAAGCCAAACATACAAAAATATTGATGAAACATGTTTTAATATATTGTTAGTTTAGTAAATTCGGATTGTATAGAATCCCATATTTTTACGACTTTCATTGGGAATGTATGTCTCCACATTGATGGGACCCCGTCGACATGTGGGAGTGACCTATTATGCTCAAATTCGATAGGCTTTTACAACAAAAATCCGAGATTTGGAACCAAATTGATTTTTCAAAATATGTAAAGGTAGCCAAGTGACTAGGAACCGATCAGAAACTGGTGGTACAGCGGTTACATTTGAAGGCATGCCGAAGATAATATGCTTTCGTCATCATGTATCCCGTTTATAATTTATCACGACACAGTGGTTTTTAATTTTATTAGCAGAATTTTCTGCCCAAGTTGAGACACACAAGTAAATAATAAATTCTCTCGACGGAATAAATGTAGTGCTTACTTGAGACGTGGACTGGATCAATGTTAAATACACCTCAAGGTTGTGGTTTAATTATGTTGTGAAATTCCCCTCTGGTAATATAATTTAATTGAAAAATCGAAAACATTTCGGGAGAATGGAAGCTGTGTCTTGCTGATGAAAGCTAGTACTTGATGACGATACATAGTATATGATGATCATCATCCCCTCCAGCTATTAACTTGAGTATTTTTTTTCGACATTGATCTTGTAATGCGTAGAAAATTCGTTTGGGTATCCAGCAATGTATTGCGCCAATTTTGTGCCTTTGCGTGTCATAATATATACACGGTTCTGTGACCTACGATTTTTCCCAGCGTCCCAACTGCTGAAATTACCATTCTAGGCATCAAAATCTGACACAATCCAAAACTGCATGAAACGTGATCTTTGGTTGCAACGACATGTATGATCGAATATAAATAAACATTGGCGCAAATATTCACGTCGCAACAATCTATTCAGCAGAAATACGCTTGAGCGTGAAGCGACACTATCATGTAAACCAACACAGATTATAAAGGTTTTGGCAATCTTCCATCACGCATCTAATAGTTATGTAAGTATCCAGACCAACAAACTAGAAATCACTTACTGGAATATCTGGTTATTATGTTAGTAAGCCATTCACATCCTAATGTTAATTTTAAGCTCCAATGTGAACTCTGGATTTGTCATTTGCTGTTTTTGTTCACTGAGCTGGAGATTAGTAGACGTGCCGGAACTATTTTATTGAATAAAGAAATGAAGGACGCAACAAATGAAATCATTGAAACTGTAATATGGAGCCAATTTTAAATGGAATACATTTACATAATGACAGTGATGTTGATTTATTGGAATTCAAAACGATCCGTTATATTTATGGCAACAAAAATGCTACTTAATTAACTTAACTTAATTAACTTACTGCTAAATGACTAAACAGAAACGTGCTCAAGTAATAAGCAAAGTTCATTTCGCTATATATAATTGGTTATTATTATGTTTTCCAAGTCAATGTTTACTGCATTGAAGCAAGTACATTTAAAATAAGCAGCAAATTATTTATTTTTTCAAAGTTTTAAAGTTGGTTTATGGTTAGCTTAGAACGACATGGCGCTAAAGTATTTTAGAGAAGAAGTAGGGAAACCGTTTGGTTAATATTGAAATCAAGCAAAGCCAAAGCTATGCGATTGTCATAATAATTGGAATATCCAATATAAATTTTCAACTCCTTCAGTGATTTTAAGTACTTGCGGCACAATCTGCTTGTCATAACATTTGGATTTGACTGCGCTTCTTGCAAGAACTTTCTTGATTTACTGTTGATTTCTTGATTTAATGCAACATCAAGTAGTGTGCTAACTAATGCAACTATTTCTACAGAGCTGAGCTCACTATTCAGCTTAACCAAAGTGTATAAGTTAATTATAACACCAATAGAATTAAATGAGGTGCAGGTGCCAGACAGACTACTTTGATTAAGGTTGTTATTAGCTCGAACCATAATCTGAACTTCGCGCCACGCTCTCACCAAATGATCAATATTTTTCTCGTGCACTGTTCACAGCTGCCTTTTGAAGAAATGCAAATAACTATGAAATCAGCAGTAAGGAATGAACGTGTACGGGAAATACTGCAGGATGGCGGACGGCAATGCGAACATATGTACTCAAGCTGCTAACGTTGCCGAAGCCAAGCGATATAAGACAAATGAAATAGAGTCAGCAAGTGTCAAGTGAGCTCCGTCCGGGCTGCACTGTGGAAACATAAAGCTTCTTACGTTCAGCGACAGATAAGGGTTCCAAAGCAGGATTAGCCAGAGGCACAAGCAGCCAACTGGATAGGTTGCTATGCCCATCCACAAGTACATGTGAAGCCTTGATCCAAGTCCGAACTCGTCCTTTGGCGCAGTTCAATTTCCAGCTGCGAAGTAAATACATTTTCATGGTGTTTAATAAATTTCAACCGTATTCAGAACCGATACAAATGCGATTTGTCAATATTACCGTTATGTTTTCTCTCGAATGAAATGAGAGCAGTGAATCCTTCTTCAATGTCCTTCCGTTTTGGGTAAAGTAGAACTGGAATAGTGACACATCCCGAAAAGACCACCTGGAATGAGATCCAAACTCGTAAAATGAAGACGACGGAACAAATAATTTTCCTAAAGTACATCTTTGATGATGCTTCTGTAATTGGTCTTTCGTCGTTGTCGCTGGAGTAGTGTAAAACTGTTGTACATTTATTTGCAAGCCTAAAATATGACTGGAGAATTGTCAACCAATTTTGTGCGACCAGCATTATTCTGGAGTTGGTAAATAGCGGAAATTAAAGTAACGAATTGGAGTTAAAAATGCCCTCGTTGAATGTCGTACGTGCACAAGCTTCAAAAGTCACAACTGGAATAGTTTCGTGTATATTGGCGATTTCAAATGCGTCTGATTGATTCTCCTTACTTTTGAACTTTACGAGTATGTATCTGCTGCTCTCAAGAGCTCTGTCGAAAGTCTTGGTGGAGCTTTGAATAATTTTGTCGTTTTCGGAATGTGCTGATGGAATGGAACGTAATGGAATTGCTTAATTTTGGGCTCCGAAAGCATTTCTAGCATATGCCCAATTCCAAGCATATTGGCATCCGGCATTAAAAATTGAGCGTAAAATATCCTGACATATTTCTTACACTTTATCTTATTATATTATTAACATAACAGTCATTTCCAATCAGGGTAAGACTTTTTCCATGGAAAAAATGATTTTATCCGTTTTACCTGGACAAAATCATTTGTCCATGTATAAGGTTGGAAAAATGGATAAACTGAATTAACGTTAGGATTGAGAGCATATGGGTTTGTTTACAAGTATTTAATTGAATTAAATTTCTTGATGTCAATTACTGAAACGTTTAAAGCAAATAATTTACAATTTTATGGCTAAATATGTATTAGTACTTCAAGTTAATAATCAAATACTATTTTTTTTAAACTAGCCAGTTTTTTACTTTTTTACATGATTTTATCCATGTTTTTTTCAATGTAAGAATTGGATCGCACCTTGTTTCCAACCAACTATTCGTTTGCTCGTCATTTTGCGTATGAAATATGCTCACGTGGAAGGTATTTGAATTTGTAAATGTTTCAGCACATCCAGCGCTCTTAAATTTTCCATTAAAATATATGAGCATGGGAGAATTGGGAAGCAACGGATATGTATACTGGCATTAGTTAATACATTTGGACTAGCTTTTTCAATACTTCATTTTCATAACTTTTTTTGGAAAATAAGAGCTCATAAAAACTACATTCACAAATGGTGTTAAAGCAACTAAGCAATATCCGTGGCTGTGCCAAATAGGAAAATAAGCAGTCACGTTCGCTCAGCTAAATGGTGGTAGATGTTGATAACATCTTCACATTAACCATCCACGAGTTACTCTCAAATGTTGAAATGTCTCTACATTATTAATGTAACGCCAACATTCAATTCTAAGCTTTATAATTAAAATGGACAGAATATCCGTTGCGTTGTTGCGAAGAATATCATTCCATGGTTAATTAATTTTGTGGAAATGACAGATGCCTGCGATAGTATATGATGGTAGCAAAGCATTTATTTTTTACTTCACTTAACAACTTATGGTAGACAATTTTCCATCGTCTGTACCAGCGCTATGGAAGAAATTGGAAGTAATGGAAAGCTATACATGCGTTAGCTACTATTTTTTGTACATGCTTTTTCGAATCGAATCGAAAGAAGGTTTTTTTTGACAAAGTTAAGGAATTTTTATTTAGTTTTAGATCAGATATATATTTACTTTTAGAATAGATTGATTGTGAAATAATAATGTTTGTAACTTGGACTGCTCATTGGTCTGCAATTGGATGATGGAATTGTATAGACTAAATATGTATTTTTTCGTAATGTAATTTGTTACGGGATTATAACGTATTCTCCGTGTTTTGATAGAATAACAGCCTTTATTGTGGTTGAAATCATTTAACACGTAAATATATCAATCAATCAATATTTATTGCCATCTAAAATACCGGGGAATACACATTAGCGTGAATTTGTGTTGACTGGGAACGATTGAAATATGTACACGTCTTGCGAACACTGAAAATGTTCGACGCATGTTATCTGTGGAATATAATTATGTGTGAAGGAAATTAGGGAAATGTGTGTGACTATTAGTCTATAGTAGCTTTAAACACAAGAAAGCACGAACAAGCAGCGAAAGCTGCATTTTAGGATTATGTTCATATGACACATTGATGTATTTTAAATTGTTATAGATATACTATATACTTATGATCATATTTATCATTGGAAAATAAGTTGAATGTATTGAATGTTATCGGGATTCATTCTCCAACGCTAATATGCTCCATCTGTTACTATGTCTGTGAAAAGTAGCTGGGAAAGAGTTCGGTGTCATTCGTCATGTTACTAATCTGTTGGTGCTAAATTCAATTCCAACGTCAAAAGTCCCGTATGCCCATACGGGATGTTTGACGCTGGAACTGAATTTAGCACCCAAAAATTGGTTACCTGACAAAATCTTAACGCATTTGGCGAACGTCGATGCTTGCGGCTCCCTTGTTAGTTTATTTAAATTAAGCAGCAAAGTTATGCTCTCAAACTTTGACCGCAGCTCGATGGCTTGCATAAAACTACACGCTCTGAAATAGTTTAGAGAAGCAGCAGGGAAACCGTTTGGTTAATATTGAAATCAAGCAAAGTCAATGCTATGCAATTGTCATAATAATTGGAATATCCAATATAAATTTTCAACTCATTCAGCGATTTCAAGTACTTGCGGCACAATCTGCTTTTCATGATCATTGGATTTGTCTGCGCGTATTTCAAGTACGTCCTTGATTTACTGTTTAGCATACCTTTTGCAGTTCCGTCGTATTCCACAGTAAGCAAAATGGAATCAAGTATTGCGAAACCCAATTGAACTATTTGTATTTCTGCAGGGCCGAGCTCATTATTCACCTTTACCAAAATTAATAAGCTAATTATTAACACAAGTGAAGCAAAGGCGCTGCAAATGCCGGACAAACTACTTTGATTAACGTTGTTAGTTGCTCGAACCATAATCTGAATTTCGTGCCACATTCTGACCAAGTGCTCAATATTTTTCACATTTCGCACTCTAGCCAGCTTCCTTTTGAAGAGATGCAAATAACTATGAAAGCAACAGTAGGGAATGAAAGTATATGGGAAGTACTGCATAATGCAGGCAGCCACTACAGACATGTATAGACAACCTGCTAACGTTGCCGAAACCAGGCGATATATGACAAATGGAATAGTTTCAGCAAGGGTCAAGGAAGCTCGATCCGGACTGCACGATGGAAACATAAAGCTTCCTACGTTCAACGGAATACAAGGGTTCCATAGTAGTATCAGCGAAAAGCAGGAGAAGGTAGCTGGATAGGTTGCCAAGAGAACCCTCATGTAGATGGGAAGCCTTGCCCCAAGTCCGAAATCTTCCTTTGTTGGAGTCCAATTTCCAGCTTTGAAATAAATTCAAATATATTTCGTTTACGAATTGGAAACCATATTCAGTGCGGATTCAAATCCATTTTGTCAAAATTACCATTGTGCAATCTCTCGAACAAAAAGTGGGTAGCTAAATTGTCTTCAATATCTTTCCGTCTTGGGTAGATTTGCACTGCAATAGCAACACAAAACGAAATGGCCACCTGGAATAACAGCGACAGCGCAAGCTCTGGAGCTGTGAGGCGTTTGAAATCACGAATAAATTGGATCCAAACCAGTATGATGAAGATGCCGGAACAAATCAACTTCTTAAGGAACAGCCTAGAGGCTGCTTCTGAAACAGTTGCAATAGGTCTTTCTTTGTTATTGGTGGAGTAGTGTAAAGCTGTTGTGAATTTATTTGTAACGTTAAAATACATGAGGAAAATGGGCAACCACTTTTGTGAGAGCAACATGATTCTGCGGTTGGTAAACGGCTGAAAATAGTGTCGGCGAATTTCGTACGTGCTCAAGCTTCCAACGTCAAAAACGAAATAGATTTGTAAATTGGAGAAATTCGTCTGAGTGACTTTCCATCTGTAGTTTCCATCACACTGAGCTTCATTTTCAAACTCTAGGAGTACATTTCTGCTCCTCTCAACAGCTTTGTCGATTGTGTTGGGGGTGATTTAAATAATTTAGATGTTTTCGGAACGTGGATTTTATTATATTCCACTTAAGTGACTCTATTGAGGATATGAGTGGAAACTCCCGTGTCTTAAGTAAAACCATTGGGTGTTCGTATTGGTTTTCGACATAATAAATTAAGCCTGAAATATCCTGACATATGTATTTCTTACATTTCATCGTATTACATTATTGACAATATCTTCATTTGCAACCAAGTGGACTATGATGGAGTGGAGAGTGTTTGAATTTTTTAAATGTTTTCAGCAAATGCGGCGCTGTAAAATAAATTAAACAATATGAACACGTCGTGGAAAAAGTTGATAGCCTGGAAAGCTATTGAAAGTAATTCTGTCATAAGTAACTTATTTAATAAGTTGAAGGTGGAAATTATTACAAATGTCCGGGTTACGCAGTTTAAAAAAATCCCTTCTCGTCTAGGAAATGGGTTCCGGTCGCGATCAGGGATTTTCGAAAAAAAAACCTGCTGGACCAAAAAATCCATGCTTGCCATGTTTTCATACTTTCTGGAAAAAAATCCCTGCTAGTAATCGTAATTGAATTTTTTTGCAAAAATCCCCGCCGGCCATGTTTTTGTATTTTCACCAAGAAATCCCTGCTGGGAATCCTAATTGAAAAATTTCAAAAAATCCCTGGTGGCCAAAATTTTATTGCTAGCACTCAAAAATCCCTACTCGGAGACAAAAAATTCCGGTCACGCCGTAACCACGTAACGTAAGAATTTCCACCTACGCATATTAATTATTAATTATTGTACATGTTTTTTCACTATCTCGTATTCTGAATTAATGAGATGTGACTCGAGAGCCATTTCGTGCATTTCATCATTATATATTATTGGTATTATCGTTTAAGGCGTTTTAACTTCCTTCCTTATTCCTTCCATGCTAATGAATGTGAAGTAGTTGTGTTGAAGAGCGCTTGAAATGCTATGAACGATAGCGCTTTTAGAGAGTCTTTGTAGCTTCTTCAAACAGTTGGTCGTAAGTGCAAAGTATAATGAGGGCATGCAAAAAATTCACAGTGGCTCAGTTGAATCGTAATTTATTTAAATTTTTACTGGCTCGTGGTTGCTCGATCTGTCTAAGGCGACGTTTGTAATGCTTTCTGAACAATAATCACATATACCATTACGAATCCGTATCGATAGAAGCATCGCTATTGTAGCTAAGTCGCAAATAGAGATGAGAACACCACTTATCAGTATCATTACCCATTTGGTATTAAGGCCATTCTGCAATCGATGACAACCGAGCATTCTCGCATAATTTACCAGGTCATTCAATAAGTAGTTGCAGTGTATTAAGGCCCGTGTATCTCCGACAATAAGCGGTATCATGCAAAGTGGTATATCGCACAAAATAGAGCAAACCTTGGTGATTTTGCTGCAACAGCTCATACTGTCACGCACAACTCCGTTACTAAACAGCACCGCCTTAACTGAAGCCATGATTTCACACAGGAAATTCACCAACTTTTTCCCAAACCTCTCTCGTATGTACTGTGTAATTAGATTACTGTCCCATGGTACATTTTTGATAAACATGTCCTACAGTGTCATATAACGATGAGACCAGATTAATTCAGAAGCATGCGTCGTAGGTATCAGTCGGTGAATATGCATAAGTCAGTGCACCAGATTTTTTCTGAATCCTGATACAATTTATAGTTGATTAGCCCTAAATCCCACAAACTTCAGTAAATTTCTATCGTATTATTGTGGAAACAAAGTCAACATTTGCCATTATATTGTGGCAAGCTAACTAAGCTGTACCCTGTTGTAGTTCGTAAAACGACGATAAGCATTTCTGTGCATGATGGCATTCCACTATAGTAATGTTAGGTGCCCGCATCCGTACAACGTAGCATTTTTCGTGTCATTCAAAGAACTTTTAGATACTCCAGATACAAAGTATTATACGGCTGTTTTTGTTTTTCAAATATCATTGTAGTTGTTTTGTAGGCACGAGTTCAAAAACTAAATTTATATCTGAAATCCTAAAAAAATCTTGAAAAAAATCCGACTCAAATTTTGTCGGCTCATATCTCAGAAAGAGAGAAGGCTTGATTAATGTAATTTTGCACAGGTATTCCTGGGACAGTTCCCTAATATCGTGCAAAACTTGGACGTCTGACGTTTGCATGCTTCTGACCAATACGCCTTTAAGTCACTGCAACTACTTTTTGAATGACCTAGTATATATCTTTAGCAGGAGTACTTAAGCATAATGAAATATCATTCAGCGTAGCGAAAACATTTAAAATATTTGGAACTCTGCCAACATTGACAAAGCTATTAGAAGAGCAAAAAACGACAGACATTCACCTAAATGTTCGAATAGTGAAAAGCAAGTCCTCAGAATGCAACGCATGCATTTGAGTTTTTACCATGTTTTTAGTATGTCATGTTCCTCAGAGGAATCAGTACGGTTCGACTGATTTAGTGATTATGACAAAACAGCATTAAAACTATATGATGGGAAGGATTGCTAGAATTGATGTAGTGCAAAAATGACACATGGAAGCATAGATTACATGAAATGTAGCAGGGAAGTGCTGCTTCGATGACTCGGTTACTAGGGGTCAAGAAATACAGGAGCATTTGAAAGATGTTCTAGTCATTGTCATTGTTAGTTAATAATAGTCTAAAAGTATGTACGATTTCGTTTAGCAAGTATATGTTCATCCTAAGCACTTTCATAATCTCTTTCGTTATCGTGCCTCACTCACATCCATAGATCATATCTGCACACTAAAGCAGAAACAGGATATCCATTGGATCTGCTCACAAGGAAAAGTTTTCGTTCTAGTACATTGACTCGCACTTGACGAAATCGGTTGGTTAACATACACACATGACTTGATGGATCAATTAACATATATTGTACTGTGAAACATCTTTCGCTGGATGATACATCATAAAACTTCTAGATTCATTTTGAATTCATTCAATATGTGAACTGTAATGGGACGTCATGGTAATCTATGCTGACATCATAGTACCATGTAGATGGAGTGCTTAAAAAATTTGATGTGATGGTAATGGTACTAACAATTAGTATTTTCTTTAAAATTTTCGAATTAAATACAATCGCAATGATCCTGTACCTGGTATACATCGGTGTGTGTAATCTCATATAGGTCGAATTGTACGAGCTGTGTTGTGTTGCACAACCTGTTTATGGAGGAATCATTACAACATTTACCTTGTACAAAAACTACACCCATGGGTCCGAAGAGCATACATGAAATATTCAAATGATATCACCATCATTGCGTGAGTTGGTCTTACGTGCGACTGCTATTATATTTTTCTTTACATTGGGACATTATAACCGACTCATATCCTGGTAATGCTGAAAACGAAACAACGAGAACAATATGCACAAATCCTGTATTAGTATCAGTGACGACGTATCTCTGTTTCAGCAGTCATTTTAATAATACACAATTACCTGCAAAGGTGCTGAAGTTATAACCGTAGTTTATATCGCAATTTTTACACTTGTGAATTATTATTTTTCCAAATCAATGCTTACTGCATTTCACCAACGGTAAGTCCATTTAAAATAAGCAACAAACTATTTGTTTTTTCTAACTTTAAACGCTGGTTGTTGGTTAGGTTCGATACACACGGGCCCCATACTATTTTACATAAGCAGCAGGAAAACCGTTTGGTTTATATAGAAATCAATCAAAGTTAGGGCTGTACCGTCGTCATAAAAATTGGTATATCCAATATAAATTTTCAACGCATTTAGCGACCTTAAATACTTGCGTAATATAATATGACTATTTCTACAGGGCTGAGCTCATTATTCACCTTAACCAAACTGTATAAGCAAATTATTACCAGAGCTGAGGCAAAGGTGCTGCACGTACCAGACAAACTACTTTGATTAATGTTGTTATTAGCTCGAACCATAATCTGAATTCCGTGCCATATTCTCACCAAGTGGTCAATATATATTTCTCGTTGACCCTTCCCAGCTCCCTTTGGAAGAGATGTAAATAACTATGAAAACAACAGTAGGGTACGCCCGTATATGAGACGTAATGTATGACAAGAGCTGCCAATACAAACATATAAAGATAACCTGCAAATTTTGCAGAAACCAGTCGATACAACACAAATGCAACAGACTCAGCAAATGTCAAGGTAACGGTACGCCATCTGGACTACATGATGGAAGCAAAAAGCTTCCTAGGTGCAACGGTAGACAAGGGTTCCATAGCAGGATTAGCCAAAGACAGGAGCAACCAATTGGATGTGATCCTATGCCAAACCACATGTATAATTTAACCCTTGCGCCAAGTCCGAAATCATCCCTTGGTGGAGTCCAATTTCCAGCTATGCAGAAATACATATACACATTTTTTCTGAAACGCAAATAAACTTCTTAACACACAGCCTAGATGATGATTCTGAAACCGTGGCAATTGGTCTTTCGTTGTTGTTTGAGGAGTAGTGTTATACTGTTGTGCATTTATTTAGAAGCTTGAAAGATATCAAAAAATGGGCAACCAATCCTGTGCGATCAACATTATTCTGCAGTTGGTAAGCGACGACAGAAATTATAGTCAAGATTTTGAGTTTAAAATGTCCTCGTTGAATGACGTACGTCCACAAACTTCAAATGTCAGAACTGGGATATATACGTGTGTTTTGGTGAAATGCGTTTTATTGAACCAGCTTGATCACACTTTATGCTGCATTTAAAACTTAACTAACTAAAGACACCACAATATTTTATTCTACCTACGTGTTACGATTATGGCTGTATGAAGTATGAGTGGAAAGTGCCAAGTCATCGATACATTCAATGGATCGAATTGCTGATTTTTTGGGCTCCGAACTCATTCCTAGTATATATGTCAAATGTTGGAAGGACTGTTCGAATAGGTATTCGTCATTAAAAATTGAGCGTATAATATCCTGACATATTTCGAACACTTCATCTTATTAACTACCGGAAGCATGAAATGCTTGAAAGGTAGTTATAGCGATTGATCTGTTTGTCTGTCTGTCTGTCTGTCTGTCTGTCTGTCTGTCTGTCTGTCTGTCTGTCTGTCTGTCTGTCTGTCTGTCTGTCTGTCTGTCTGTCTGTCTGTCTGTCTGTGCGCACTCTAGCTTCCCTCCACGTTGACCGATTTGGCTCAAATTTGGCACAGAGGTACCTTGGCACAAGGACACGACACCTATTGATTTTCAGCTATGTCCGTCGTCACTGGCCGGAAGTAGGGGGGTCGAAGTGGGGGGTGCTGGGGGAGACAAATGCGTCAAATTTTTTTATTGTATAAATCGATAGAGGAGTTCAAGACGATCATTTTCTGTCATGGGACTATGGGTCAAATCGATAAAATGGCGGGTGGGTGGCGGGTCAAAGTGGAGGGGTCACCAGGTGGAAAATTGATTTATTTCACAAATCGATCAGGATGTTCAATTTGAGGTTCGATAACGAGGTATAATAGTAAAATACATACCCAATTTGTGATTTTGGCATGTTTTAGTCTTCCGGTAGTTATATATTAAAGGTTACACCTTACTAGTTATAATATTACTGTCATTTGCAGCCAACTATTCCTTCGTTTGTCAACTTGCTTATGAACTATGATGGAGTGGAAGGTGTTTGAATTTTTAAAATGTTTTCAGCACATTTTCAGCGCTCTTAAATTATAAATTAAACAAATGGAAGAAATTTGAATTAATGAAAAGCTATATAAAGCTGACACTAGTTACCATTTGCGTGCAAGCTATTCCCTACTTCGTATTCATAATTTGTTGTAAATTGAATGCTGTGTATGGTTTGGTGGTAAATACCAGAATTTATTTAACTATATCTTCCAGTTTGTTGCACAAATCTATTAAACTTGTAGTATTCTACACTTATTTCTAAGCTATCACTCGGGTCTCATTGTTGGCGAGTGCGGGGAGTCTGAATCACTCAATTTCACTTGTGATTGCCCGGATAAGCCATTGAACTTTGCTTTACAACCAGGAAAATATGAGCTCATTACAAATATGTGCATTCTAGGGCTACTAAGCACGATACGTTGTTGTGCCGATTATAAAAATACCGAAGTACATATGCCCACAGAAATAATGGTATATGTCGACAACATCATCATATTGAACATCTATTTGTTGAGAGGTCTATATTTTATTCCCGCAATCCCTAATGCTAGCGTCCAATTCTAGAGTATGAATCTTCGCTAGAAGAGTAGTCAATATGAATCTTCGCTAGCGGCTAAATGTAAAGGTGCATAGGTATAAAGCACATATCACAGCTCCAAACATAACCTAATTTTATAATTAGGAACATGTAATATTTAGGTACATTTTTAACTCTGGTAGATACATATACTATATATTATAATATTGTCTACTAAAGGTATTTAAATTAAATGTGTTCGATACTATGCAGACACCTGATTCAACGTTGACTTAAGGCATGTATACACAATCAAGGTACTATTACTATTACTAGGCTACTATTTTAGATAAGTATCAGGGTACCGGTTTGCTACTTGTTGAAGGCTGCAAATTTTAAAGCTATACGGTTCTCATAAACATCACCGTATCCAATATAGCACAACCTCGAGCATTGGCAATGTGCTGAAACAACGGTTTTTAAAGTAACTGAACTTTGTGTTTATACATATAGGTAAGCAAATTGTAGGACGCTGGAGGCTGAAGGTATTCAACATGCATATCCGCTAATTCCTTACAGATAACTGTGCTCCGTACAAAGTATTTATTACAGCTACAACTATAAATTCATTTCATAAATATGATAATGTAAAACATTTTAAACTCTAATAGTTTTAGTTTATACTATCTATTCTATTAAAAGCATTTAAATTGAATGTATTCCATAGTATACTTGGTCAAGGTTCAACGTTGATTTATGACCCATATACAAAATCATGGTATGCTAATATTTTAGGGAAGTAACAGGGTAACAGTTTGCTACATGTTCAAGTCTATCAAAGTTAAAACCATGGGGTTCTCAAAAAAATGGCATATCCAATATAATTATTAAACGCATTCAGCAAACTTAAATACCTACCATAATTCATATTACTTGTGTGGTTATTGCATGATGGAATGGTGGAGCGGAAAGGCACGATAGATCGCTAGTAAACCAAATTGAGCATCCAAGCTAGTAGAACCTTATAAAGTAGAAAGCATTACATAATTAACTACAAACAAGCATACGTTTTAACGGACGCTCCTATCGCAACACTTAAATTTATATTTATATATATAGGTATCTATAGTTTTATCATTAGATTTCCAAATCAATGCGTGGTATTGCAGAAAGTGCATTTAAAGCAAGCAGCAAAATTATTCTCTCCTCCTTTCAACGCAGGTCGATGACTGCATACTTGGCACGGCATTATAACATTTCAGAGAAGTAGCAGGGAAACCGTTTGGTTTATATTGAAATCAAGCAAAGTTAAGGCTATGCCTTCGTCATAATAATTGGTATATCCAATGTAAATTTTCAACGCATTCAGCGATCTTAAGTACTTGCGGCACAATCTGCTTTTCATGACCATTTTATTTGATTGCGCTTCTCTCAAGAACTCCTTTGATTTAGCGTTTAGCATGCCTTTCGCAGTTCCGTCATATTCCAGAGTGAGTAATGTAACATCAAGTAGCGCGTAACCTGCTACAAATATTCCTGCAGGGCCGAGCTCATTATTCCCTGTTACCAAAGTATACAAGCTGAGTATAAAAATACAGGAAACAAAGGTGCTGCAAGTGCCAGACAAACTACTTTGATTAATATTGTTACTAGCTCGAACCATAATCTGAATTTCGTGCCACATTCTCACCAAATGCTCAATATTTTTCTCGTTCACTCTTCTTAGCTCCTTCTTGAAGAAATGCAAATAACTATGAAAACAACTGTAAGGTATGCCCGTGTACGGGAGAAATTGTAAGACGGTGGCTGTCAATACAAACATATATAACCAATATGCAAACGTTGCCGAAACCAGTCGATATAACACAAATGAAATGTATTCTGGTAGAGTTATGGCAGCGCCAACTGGACTGCACATTGGAAACATGAAGCTTCCAAGGTTCAACGGCAGACAAGGGTTACACATCAGGATTACCCAGAGACAGATGCAGCCTACTGGAATGGTTGCTATGCTAATCCACAAGTACATGGGAAGCCTTGCGCCAAGTCCGAAATCGTCCTTTGGTGGAGTCCAGTTTCCAGCTTTGAAATAAATACATATTCGTGAAGTTTATGAAATGGCAACCATATTCATGACCGGTACAATTGGGTTTTGTCAACAATACCGTTGTGAAGTCTCTCGAATGAAAAGAGTGCGGCTTGACTTTCTTCAATATCCTTCCGTTTTGGATATAGTTGCGCTGCAAATGCCACAGAGAACGACATGCAGACCTGAAATAAGAGCGATAGCGCAAGCTCTTGTACTGTCAGACGCTTGAAGTCACGAAAAAATTGAATCCAAACAAGTATGATGAAGACGACGGAATAAATCAACTTCTTCACGTACAGCCTAGATGTTGCTTGTGAAACCGTGGCAATTGGTCGTTCGTTGTTATTTGTGGAGTAATGCAAAACTGTTGTGCATTTGTTTGCAAGCTTAAAATATAACAGGAAACCGGGCAACCAATTTTGAGCGATCAACATTATTCTGCAGTTGTTAAGCAGGGCAAACGAATATCAAAGTTTTGAGTTTAATTGCTCGTTGAATACCGTTTGAGCTCAAGTTTCAAACGTAGAACTGAGATAGATATAAGCAATATAGATTGATTGTAATATTTGTAAAATTCAGTTGATTGGTTTGCTTTCTGTAGACTCACTGAGCTTCAACCTAACCTATTTTTTTCTGCTGCTGTCGTCAACAGCTTTGTCGATTGTGCTTTAAATATTTTAAATGTTTTCGCAACGCGGATTATATTATATTCCCTACCTAAGTGTTTCTATTAAAGTTGTATGAGTGGAAAGTAGAGAGCTATCGGTATAAGTATCTATTGAATTGCTAATTTTGGGGGTAAGGAAACGATTCCTAATATATGCGAGATGTTGGAACAACTGTATGCATTAGTATTCGGTATTAAAATGAAGCGTAAAATATCCTGACATATTTCTTACATTTCATCTTACTAAATTATTGACATTACCTTTATTTGCAACCAACCACTCATGCGGTCATCAACGTCCTAATAAGCTGTGATGGAGTGGAGAGTGTTTGCATTTTTTAAATATTTTCAGCACATCCACTGCTCTTGAATTGTAAATTTAAAAAAAATGAACACGGGAAAAATGGGAAGCCATGGAAAGTTTTAGTCACATTAGGTATTAAATTTTGTACATGCTTTTCCACTATTTCAAAGTCAGTATAAACTTTTCCAAATACATTTCTTTTTCTAAGTTTTTTGTAACTTGATTATTGCGGATAATTGGGCTGTAGGAACCAGAACTGATATAAATACTTCGTCTAGTTTGTTCAACAAACTATATCAAATCTGTAGTGTTATACAATTATGTGTAAGCTGTTATGCTGACATCATTGATAGCGAGGGCGAGGAGTCTGAAACTGTCATTTCGTTTTATTATAGTGTCCGGTGAAGGCCTTGGAACTTTGCTGTACAAGACGGATAATATGAGTTCATAAAAAATTACATGCTAGAGCCACTAAGCAATATACGCAGTTGTGCCGAATAGAAAAATAATGAGTTATATGCCAGCACCAAAAAGATTGTAAATGTTGATAACGTCTTCACATGGAACTCATGGGTCATCCACGAGTTTCTCTCTACATGCTAAGTGGTCAATATTTTATTCAGGGAACGCTTATATCGAATTCCAAGCCATAAGGTGGACATGTGCGGAATATAAGGCCAAACTTGGCTCTCATTTGCGTTGGCAACAATATCGATTATATTGTTAATTAATTTCGTGGAAATGATTCCTGCAAGAGATGGTAAATTATGGTAGCAAAGCTTTTATTTCTTCGTTAATATTAGAATTATAGGAGAGTATGCCAACTACGACATGAAAATTTTTTTTACGATGGATGGATTACTAGGAGAAAATTGGACCATATCGGCCTTTACAACTTGAGGTTGACGCAGCGACGAGCAAAGAACAAAACTGAATATAAATACTACAATCAAATGGTTGATGATTTGTTCCCCATGATTTTATCACTTAACTTTTATATTTATTTATTTTATCAGTAGCTTTCCCACTGAATTGTGTATTGCATTGTACTAACATTAAAGTTTATTTAAATAAGCAGCAAATTTATTTTACCTAATTTTCAACGCCGGTTAATGGTTTGCATACAACGACATGTCTTTACGATATATTAGACAAGCAGCAGGGAGACAGTTTGGTTTATATTGAAATCAAGCAAGGTAAAAGCAATACCGTCGTCATAATAATTGGTATATCCAATATAAATTTTCAACGCATTCAGCGATCTTAAATACTTGCGGCACAATCTGTTTTTCATGATCATCGGATTTGACTGCGCTTCTTGCAAGTATGCTCTTGATTTACTATTTAGCATGCCTTTTGCTGTTCCGTCGTATTCCACAGTAAGTAATATGGTGTCAAGTATTGAGAGACTTAATAAAACTATTTCAACAAGACCGAGCTCACCGTTCACCTTAACCAATGTGAATAAGCCAATTATTAATACAGCTGAAACCAAGGTGCTGCAGATGCCTGACAAACTACTTTGATTAACGTTGTTATTTTCTCGAACCATAATCTGAATTTCGTGCCACATTCTCACCAAGTGCTCAATATTTTTCTCGTTCACTCTTGTCAGCTGCCTCTTAAAGAGAAGCAAATAACTATGAAAACAACAGAAGGGCACCAAAGTATACGTGCCGTATTGTAGAATAGTGGCTGCGAACACGAACATATATATCCAACCTGCAAACGTTACCGATACCAGTCGATATAACACAAATGAAGCAGATTCACTAAGTTTTAAGGGAGCGCCATCTGGACTGCACTGTGAGAACATGATGCTTCCAAGGTTCAACGGAAGACACGGGTTCCATAGCAGAATTACCCAAATAGAAATACAGCAAACTGGATAGGTTGCTATGCCAATCCGCATGTATATGGGCATCCTTGCACCGAGGCCGAAATCTTCCTTTGGTGGAGTCCAATTTCCAGCTTTTTGTAATAAATATATACACATACTGATGTAAAGTGGCAATCACATTCAATACTGATACAAATGGGTTTACCGATAGTACCGTTGTGAAGTCTCTCGAATGAGAAAAGGGCGGTCAAACTTTCTTCAATGTCCTTCCGTTTTGGGTAAAGTTGCGCTGCAATAGCCACAAAACCCGAAATGGCCACTTGGAATAATATTGACAGCGCAAGATATTGTACTGTCAGACGTTTGAAATCACGAATAAATTGGAACCAAACAAGTATGATGAAGACGACGGAACAAATCAACTTCTTAACGAAAAGCCTAGATGATGCGTCGGAAATTGTGGCAATTGGTCTTTTGATATTGCTGGTGGAGTAGTGTAAAACTGTTGTGCATTTATTTAGCAGCTTAAAATATGCCAAGAAAATGGGCAACCAATTTTGTGCGATCAACATTATCCTGCAATTGTTAGACAATGGCGAGCTATCGACAAAAGTATGTTACGAACTACTGGTTTGCTGGCACAGAAATGATTACTGATATATGTGGGATATTGGTAGAACTGTATGCATTAGTATTCAGTATTAAAAATTAAGTGTGAAATATTCTGATATATTTCTGACATTTCATCTTTTTATATTATTCACGTTCTATCATTTGCAACCAACGGCTCGTTCGCTCGTCAACTTGCTAATAAACTGTGTTGGGGTGAAGAGTGATTGCATTTTTTAAATCTTTTCAGCCCAACCATCGCTCTCAAATTATGAATTAAAATTGTCAGCACGGCATATATGGGGTTAGTGAAGAGTTATACTGATATTAGTAATTATTTTTTGTACGTGTTTTTCATTGCATATGTCGATAATGTCTTCATGTTGAACATCCAGTTGTTGAGAGGTCAATATTTTATTCAAGTATCGTTGACATCCAACTAGATGCTTTATGTTGGAAATGGACGGAATATAAAACCATACTAGGCTCCCGTTTGCGTTGGCTAGAATATCTATTGCATGGTTAATTAATTTTGTGAAACGATTGTTGCTTGCGTTGGAAAATGATGGCAGCAAAGCTTTTCTATTTTACTTCAGGTAAGGAATTAAGAATTTCCCAACTGGGTAATAATATTTTAATTATTATCAAATGATTTTAAGACTAATAAAACATGAAAATATCGATTGAGTGACTACTTTGTTGTTGCAAAGCTGCTTTAATTTGTATTTGAGGTTAAGAATCCAACATCCCCACAAATAGTCGACGCATCGACATTTGTAACTAAGGTAACTTGCATGAATTCATATTTTCAATCACAGTTTCAAGATGTCAAAGAATTAGCGGCATAGAATAAGATAGGCAATTGACCAGACGTATGGAAAGATAAGGCATCCAATTGAAGGACTATGTATTTTGTGTCTCTTTAAGACAAACTTCTAAATATAAGGCGGTGGATTAGGTGGAATGGTATAATCGGAGACAAGCTGATGTGCCTATGTTCAATGCTGAATGCAAATGACACCAGACGAACAAAAATAAAACATTTATAAACTGCGCCAGTAAAACATATCACAATCTATCCATTCACGGTAGGGTCTGCATCCGGATGTATGAGTTTAAAATGATGAAATCAAAAATAATTCAAGAAATTGTTAATGAGGTGGAAAATGACGAATACAACGTCGCCATCTGACCTTAGGTCTACTCTATTTTTTTCAATTTATGTTGCAATGAATCTATCAATTTCCATGACCAAGTCAAACATGTTGAAGGTTTTGAATCATAATGTAATACGCACGTTTTAGTATTAAGTTAGGAAGGAAACAAAAATGGACAGTTAGTCGTCAACGTACTTACAAATATGTATCATGCTCGCATCCATATTCTTACTGCCTGGTTTTTGAGCCGATCCGCACACTTTTCCGTTGCAAACCATAGTCCCATGATCTGGCATTCGCACCCATGAAAGCTCTCACCGGTATGTCAATATGTTGACTATATACTATCAGGAATTTCAACTTGGTACGTATACCTTATATTCTTCTTATGTGCATACCTCATTTGAGTGATGCGAGCAGAGCATTCATTTTGAGTTTCGCCCCAGTTCCCAGCATAACCTCCCGAGGCACAGAAGAAAAGGCCGGTGTAGGTGGCTGTAATATCTTGCCATGTAAAACTTGGCCAAAAGGAACGCGGACATGGTTGCTTGTGGTAGTCGACGTATACCGAGCCAACCGGAACAAGATTATTCTCCACCTTCGGATGATTTTCTTGAGTTGCCTCCAGACTCTGCTGCGTTGTAGCAAGTTTCTCTGCAACGTTCACAATTTGTTCCCGCATCTTGATTATTTCGACAATGGCGTATTCAAGTGTTAAGGACACGTCTTTTGGCACATTGCCAAGTTTCGGTTTTTGGTATGCGAAATTTACCCAATTGCCTCCTGACTGGATAGCCAACTATTTAAATTTGGGGTCTCAACGCACTTTCAACGCACTTTCTCTTCTCCAGTGACATTTCTTAGGTAATCTTGCCAGTTTGGATACGTCAAATAATCTCCATCGGCCCACTTGAATTGACCTTCATTTTGAACATACGTACCTGCCTCCAAGCTACATGTTGTCGACAATGTCCTTAGTAAGATCTTCTAAAATCAACTGCATACATTTGTCCTTGACCAGCACAAAGGAAGCCTGAGACATTTTACTGCCTTGAGCGGAGCAGATGTTTTGTGCGGTCAAGGTGTTAAATACATTGATGCATAATTCATCCTTGTGGCCATGTCAACCATTGTCGCATTCTCTTGCATCTATAACCAACAAAAGTGATCAACTAAATGAGCTAATAAAAAGTTATCTGTTTTAGGGGGTTGCAGAAGGAATTAATGTACATATACCTTTGTAACGGACAGATAGTATCGCCATTGAAATAACGAAAAAAAAAACTGGACCCATTGTCTTATTTATTCTATTGAGCAATTTGTGAATGAAATAAGTAAGTGACCATATGTGCTGTTGGTGACCTGCATTTATATGAAAGTTGAGGTGACCTTGGATTTGTTTGTGTAATTTCAGTCAGTGACAAAAATTATTAAAAGTGCTTTGCTTTTAACTTGGTTCCACTTGGCTTATGCGTATTGCACAAGTTGGATCGCGAATTACAATTTATATAACGTGCCATCATGCGTGTTGCTAAATGGTTGCGTAATTTTGTGGAAACTCTCTCATTTCATTTCAGTCAAGCGCATCTTTTTGGTTTGTTGATATTCCAAATGTACATATTTTCCTTGTTATTAAAAATGATTATTTGTTCCCGCGTGTTAGATAGGAAGTACATCAGGTGTTTCAAACAGTGTAAAGTTCATTTTATCTTTGCTACGTAAGTTCATATTGACATGAACAATCTGCAGTCAGTCATCACTATTGTCTGACTGGGTTATCGGGGAGTTTTATCAGCATGCCATAAGTTCATGAATCCAGCCATGTAACAGGTTACGCAATAGCATCTATTCCGATGAACCTTATTTAGTACCGTTAAAAATATTCTTAGCATTCCGATCAACGAGAATCTTCGAATGGCTAAAATAATCACTTAAAACAAAATGAACAAGAGTTTCTTCGCCAGCCTAGAAACAATATCTAGATACATTATTGAACCTTGCGTTACCCCGAACGGAACATAAATATGCTTAATTTTATTGAAAGTTTGAATAAAACAAAACATATCCATTCAGAAACGTACATGATAAAATCGTATGTCTTATGCGGGCCATTATATAATATCGTATCTAGTTTATACTAATGGCATAAATATTTCATGGAATTTCTTTTCTTATAATTCAAATGTTTTCCCAGAGGAAACCGCTACATTCATGGTCTATGCATCTGCAGCCACTTGACATTTTCAATATTAGCAGCGAGAACCAGCAGCAATAGAGATCTGTAATCACGGATGAACCCGGTTCATTACAAAAGCAAATATGCCAAAATTGTTGACAGGAACTTATTAAGATGCCACCTACCAAACACGCGAAGAATTAAACATACTTACACACACAATAATGTCATTTGTTGAACGGAAATATCAATTTTATTACATGCATGGTCCAACTTATTTTACATTCAAAATTAATTCTAAAGATAAGTTATTCGCTGCAATTATATACTGCTAGGAGCAAAAACGAATCTTTAATTAACAACATTTTAAAAGCGGTTAACGTATCCGCTTCCAAATTCGGACGGCCTGGTTCTTTGGCCGAACCTCGCAAACTTTTGTGTAATACCTTAGTGCCATGTAGGCATGATAGTCCTGACAGGAACAACCATGATAGCTTTCACCGGCATGTCCCCATTCGGTCCAGCCACTAAAAGGAAAGTCGATGTGGGTGGGATACCGATCATTTCCGCGCCATGTAAATTCCATCTGGTCCACCCGCGGAGCACATGCAGGTTGTGTCTCTCCCCAGTCTCCAGAGCCACTGCCAGCTGCTCGAAAAAAAAGACCAGCATATGTCCCGGTAATCTCTTGCCACGTATACTCTGGCCAAATCATTGGAGGGCTAGGTTGATTGTAGTACTCAATATAAACTGCGCCAACTGGGAATGCCCTGGAGCTGGCGGTCTGAATATCCACCCTGGCAGCTTGCAGACTTTCCTCTACCATATGAAGAGCGTTATCGGTAGCCGCCAGACTTTGTCGCGTTGTGGCAACTTCTTCACGCAACTCGTTGCGTTCATCGATACTCACCAAAAGCTGCGTCCGCATCTTGATGATTTCGGCAACTGCCTCCTTCAGTGTCCAAGATAATCTTCTTTGGCATATTACCTGGTTTAGTTTATTGCATGCAACATGCGCCCACTTACCTCCAGATTGGGTCACCGTCTTTAAATTATTGGGTCTCAACTCGATGCATGCGGCCTCGTTGGTAGGTGGTTTAATGGGTAGTCTTCTTGCCAGTTCCTGTAGGCTAGTTCTGCTCCGTCAAGCCATCTGAATTGACCTTCTCCCTCAATGTATTTGCCCCCTAGCCATAAAGTGTCGACGATGTCCTTGGAGTAATCTTCCAGAGTTAGTTGCATATCTTCATCCTTGACCATAACAAGGGATGCGTGGGATACTTCGCTGCCCTGGGAAGCGCAGAAGCGTTGAGCCTCGTCGTATGATAACAAGCTGGGGAAGACCTTTACGCACGACTCATCCTTGTAGGGACGCCAACCATTTTCGCATTCCGACGCTTCTGAGAAGAAATAATCGAAATAAAAATAGTTAAATTAATAAAGTTGAGATTTTAAAGTAACCGTTTTAAATTTTAATAAATCTTTACGGCATACCTGTTGTTGCAACAGACAACACAACAAGTGAAAGTGAAACAAGAAGCACGTAATTGTACTCCATCTTCGTACAAATGATTGAATGTAGTAGGGGAAGAACGTTGATCAGATTGTAAGAACTTCAAATTCCAACTGACTATGGATCATTTTATGATCTGTATTTATACTAAAATCACCGGCGCATTTCATTGCACATTTCAATAAATGTTTACACTTTATTTAATTGTTCAGGAAGTTTTTTTTGCTTTAGAGGGTAATCAATATTCCAGGAAAACCATACATGTTGGTCAAGATTTGAAATTACTTGAGACAAAATTCTGGGAAAACCAATTAATTTCGTTCGTTCCTGGTATTTATGTGAAAACATATTTGGTATATATTCAGTAATAATTCATGTGATTGGATTGAGGCACGCTAAATAAAACTCGCGGAAATGTATTATGATATCTTTTGTCATTCAAAATTCAAAACGGTTGGGATGGTGCAACAATTATAATTAATTCCGCATAAGTAATAAGTACGGCTGGTGAAGAAACAAATGACACGCTCAATGAGAGCAGCACAAGCGTCCAAGAAATTAAATTTATTAACAAAGATTACATAAGTCAAAACAACAATGTCGGTGATCAATCATGATGGATTGACGCCATGAGTCCAAAATGCTGCCGGGTTCAATTCAACATAATTTAGTGATAATGAATACATGAGAACAAATTGTTAAGCATTGTATTTATTTTGGAATTTATCGGCATATATGGTAATGATACTTGGAATAATATTTTGCAGGTAATGTACTTCTGTAACAACGATATGAATGTTATACCGTATCAGCACTCTACTCACATGGATCTGCATGTATTAATCGACTATAACTATAAATGCGAGTGGGAAAAGTATATGCCAAACATTACATGCCAATTGTATTTTTTGAGATAAATGTAGCTTGGTCGTGTCCAATGAGATAAATCCGAGGAACACATTCAGTTTGGATGGATCCCCAGCACCCAGAATCATCACCGTATGCGCGACAGAAGAGGCCGGCATAGTCCCTGGTAATCTATTGCCATTTGAAATTTGGCCAATGCGACAGGGGACCGGGTTGGACGTAGTACTCAACATAAATAGAGCAAACCGGAACCACCATTTGGCTTACTACTTCAGTATCCAGACGCACTTGTTGAATGTCCATTTAGCTTCAAGATATTTTTGTTTTAGTTTCAAATACTTCCTGTAGGACTTTCCTTTCACTTACTTCATGGTCTAGCGTGATTTCAACGACACCACCCATGTCGACCTGGTGCCGCTTTTGTATTTCGATTATTGTTCCAATGTCCACGATGCTTTCATTAACACATGACCGCATTTCTCTTCCGACACTGTACGTCCGCTCACTTCCCTTCAGTCTTTATAACAGAATGGGCGTTGGACGGGCTCATTTCAATGCATTCGTCCTCATGACTGACATTTCTTGCAGAGCTTTTTTGCCAGCTGGTGCACGTTAGCGGCTCACGATCCTCCCATTGAAACTGGGCTGTTTCATGATCGTACCTCCCCTCAAGCCAGAGATAATCGTAACGGTTTGTGGTGTAGTTGGCTAAAATGTTCTGCATTTCTTCTCCTTTGACAGTTACCAAGAAACCTGTGAATGACTCACTACCTTGTTTGGAGCAATACATTTTGGCCTGATTATACATGAGGATGGAGGTAAATTTTTTGATGCAAATGCCGTTTTTGTAGGCTATACAGTCATTGTCACATTCTGAGCTCCCAAAACGGGAAAGCAAAAAATTAAATATTTCTCGCCATTCTCATATTCGTACACATAGAGGGTGAACAAAATCATAGAGATACTGGACGTACCTGTGATGTCTGTAAATAGAAAGGACGACACCAGAAGAAAATAAATTGGCTCCATGCTCCTTTCCATTTCATGCTGTATTTATACTGCAATTGGAATAACATTGTACATCCATCATTGCTGAGTAAACAATAGTTGGTACGTTTTTTCTACTTATTATGTGCAAATAAATCAACTCAATAACCATATGCGCATTTATCCAGTTCTGACAGGAATACGCACATCATTATAATGGAATAATTTATGAAATAGCACGATCACACCAGTGTTTACTGGACGGCGTTGCCGTGTTATTTATCAAAGTACGTCCCATGTTCTCAGATATATTGTTGTAGTTTTACGTGAGACGGCATTACCAGTCAATAATCGAAATTTTGCATATTGTCATCGTACACGGAGAAATCAGAGATTTAAATTATTTGCATACAGAGGCCGCTGAACAGCCATAAAGACAGCAAGGTCAAAGGCAGTAAAGTGTGGAAATGGTGTATTTTGTATCCCTTTGTGCTAAACTTCTAAATATAATGCGATGTATTAGGTGGACTGCCATAATGGGAGATTAGTTCATGTGCACATTTTTTATGGTAAATTAATTATGACGAAATCAAACATGTTGAACGGTTTGAAGGATAAAGTAGTGGCCACGATTTATTATTAAATTGGGAAAGAAACAAGAATAGTCATTTAATTACCAAGGTACTTACAAATATAGAGAACGTTTTAGCAATGTATTTGGCCAGCAATATAAGAACACATACTTGCTACCTAAAGAATTTACTCCTCCTCTGAAGCATTATTCACACACGTCAAACATTCCGTCATACAGGAGCACGCTCCTACTGCGAAATCTTCACTTCTGGTGCACATCCACAGTAGCCAAATAGCCAACGCAATACCAACAACAGCTCCTATGGCGACCAATAGCCATACCCACCAAGCTGTTCCTTTGCTCTCTATAAAATTTCATCAAACATGTGGTTTTCTAGTACCAAATTTAAACTTTTCTATAATTTGCTTATTTCAAGCGTATTCTTTATTCCTTACCACAGTCTGTTACATTCCGCACCACCAATGTCCCCGACTGACCTCCGCTAATTTGCACATGCGTATCATTGCAGGAATCTGCCACATCTGCTACGCTAAAGGTGGCCGTTCCTATTCTCTAACAAAATAAGTTAGCACTTAAAATTTGAGAATAATGGAAGCATAATTTAACAAGATGATGCGAAAGTGCTTATAGGGCTTACAAAGGTAATGTTGTTAGCATCCAGATGATTAATTGTCACCAAAATATCCTGTTGAATATTCGGCATGTAAATCACAGAAAACTCCTCTGGCCAATCCGGATTACTTGTTTTAGTCAGCGTTTCGGTTCTATCGTTTAAGGATCCGGAAAGGACTGCGAATGGGTTTGGATCCGTACCGAGGTCGTCTATGCTGGGGAGCCCTCTACAGAAAACAAGTACAGATAAATGACATGGTCAAGGTGTAATTGTCACTGAACCATCACAAAATTAATGTAAAGTTGTTACCTAGCGCCCAACTTGAACTTCACCTCCACAGATTCGTCTTCTTCCCCTCCACCGTCGCTCTGTCTTGTCTCAACTGTACTGCCATTTACGGCCGCGTTGACATAGTGACTGCTGTTAGAATGGGGATCGTTAAAATTGACTATTTGCGGTTTATTTATAATAGCTGCCCAAGTTCCACTGGCGATGGTAGTGAAAAGAATGGTGGAGAATAGAATACAAACTTGAGGACCCATTTTTTGAAATTTTAAAGTTGGAGATATTTCCATAGAAATGTATTTCTTGAGGACTATGGCTGACTACGCTGCCCATTTCGGGACTGACCGACTTTTTATACCCATGTGTGGCAATCCCGATCTCAACAAAATGCCAATCCCAAGTTTGGAGTGTTTCGACACAAATTTGGTCTACGTGTCCTACTTGATCCACTTGACATGATAGTCGAGCCCGTTATTTTGTAATAGCGCTGAAAAAGAATAATTAATTAAATTCTATAAATAAATAAACTTATAGTTTTCAGTGAGGCATATATATCATTGTGAAATATGGTAAATGAATATGAAAAGAATTAGTAAAAGCATTTACTTTAGTGACTAAATGTACTCATACACGTGCCACTTGTAAAAATCTGATGAATAAATATACATTGTCTTGTTATCACTTCCGGAGATTTGATTATCGAATTGGCATTTCCAAACCATTCATGCATTTTGTACATACCACAAAAAATCCAAAATTAACCTTATCGACTTCATTGTCATACATTTTGTATACATAATGCATCATGACTCAAAGTGGTCAACTAGACAGTTTATATATCTTTGAGGTCGATCCAATTTCACTGGACAGAATAGTAGCGTGTGTCGTGTGCAAAAATGGCTAAGCGATTTATATTGCAACACTATTCACATTCCCAATAAGCCTACCTTGCATAATATACATAAACCATTAGGTATATCATGCCTTGCATTTTTGTTTAAGGTTTATTTACACATGGATTAAGTGCATTATGGACAACGAGAAGCCAGCCAAATTTCTATACCGTGATCAGTCATTTGGACCGGAGACATTTGTCCCGGATTTATTGATAGCATGTCTGGCCGATGATAGAGTGATATCTCTCCATTTACGCCAATGTCATAACTGGAACAAAACAAGAGACCACACGTACTCATTTACCTTTAAAACAAAAATGATTGACAAAAGACCCAAGTTATGATTGATGACCTGCATTTATATGAAAGTTGAAGTGACCTTGGAGTTGTTTTTTTTGCTCAATACAAGACAAAAATAAGTAAAAGTGGTTTGTTTTTTAATGGGTCCATTCGTCTTATGAATGTTCGGCAACTTGGATCTCAAAAACAATTTATATAATATGTTATACATTGTCTCGCCTTATATGAACATTGTTGTTTATTTTAAGTTTTGCAACATCAGCTCTTTTTAAAACGAGTAATCTGTATTCTATGCCTTCTTTTATGTATCTGGTTAACAGTGAGTTTTGATAGCATGCAGAAATTCTGGTACATATATCCTGTAAACCATGCAACATGCGGCGCCATGTAGGAATGTACCAGGTGTTCAGCACTATCAAAACAATTCTAAACTTTCCGACTAAGGATATGTGCGATAAGGTGAAATAGTCCACTATAGAATTAAAACAAGATTGTCGTCGCTTACCAAGGATTGCATGAAATAATATTTTACAAAATATATTCAAAAATAGGGCAGCTGCTGATAAATGAATATCAAGTTGCGACTGCATGTGATCACATTTTCTGATCTATATTTATGCTGAAATGACCATCATGTTGCATGTATGATTTTAACAAAATATAAAAAAATGCCGGCACATTTTTTTATTATTAATGGGATGCACCCCGGTGTTGTCTTATTATTTCATTTATTTGAATACTCATAGATCATATTAGTGTAGATGTGTAGTGCTATGATAACGTTGGTCTGGAAATAAAATAATTATTTTCTCTCCAGTGGTTTTGTTTATCGGTAGAATTTGTTGAGATACATCGCCCTCTTAAAACGTCCACTTATAGTGGACAAGCTGACGGGTAAATACCTACTGTCGTGAAACACCAATGCACAGTAATGCATTTTCCGGTTGCAGTCCAATCGCGTAAGTGTTTGAGATATTTGTCTTGGCCAAAAACTGTTGCAATTTTGTAAAAATTGTTATTTTTTAATTCTGTGAAAGTTATGAGTCATGTCAATACCTGCACAAATGGCGTATTTAAACCCAATTTGATATGATTTAAGCGTTAACATTTTTTCATTTGTGTCGGAGGAAATAGATGGAAGACACGTATTTGGTTCAGCGACAGTTAGTGACGGGACTATTGCAATCGTGAATGCAAGATAAGGTGAAACGCAATCTGCGCAGTGTATAATTCATAAAGTGTTATGCATCTCAATGCATAAACGTACTTTAAGCAGAAATCAAACAGGCATACTACATATATTTGCATTTATTATTATGACTATTTAATTTATGGCAACCTTGAGTCTCGTGACGTCAATGTCAAGTTGGATAATTTTGTTTTCAGGGTGAATGAGGTGACATTATGTTTATTTAACCAGCCGAAATGCTCTCTGTGCACGTCTGAAAGTCAATATAAATGAATTTTAAGACAGTGGTTTTTATATATTTATTTGACATTTATAATTTTAGTTTATTACACTCGGCGCCTCCAAATTCTTCAACGACCATCCCTATCTATTTATATGATTATTCAGCTACCCACGAAGCAAAGACGGCATTGTAATTATTAATTTCCTTATCAATATTTAACCAGTTCTCTTCCAAATTCTTACGGCTTGGTTTTTGGGCCGAACCTCGCACTTTTCCGTTTCAAACCTTAATGCCATGAAGAAGCGACTTATCTGGCACTCACATCCGTGAAAGCTATCACCGGTATGTCCGTATGACGACCATCCACTATCAGGAATTTGTACTTGGTACGGATACCTTTCATTCTGTTGGTGCGCATACCTCATTTGAGAGATCCGAGGAGCGCATTCATTCTGAGTTTCGTCCCAGTTCCCAGCATAACCTCCAGAGGCACGAAAGAAAATACCAGCGTAGGTGGCTGTAATAATCTTGCCATGTCAGCCTTGGCCAAAGGGATGTCGGGCTCGGCTGATTGTAGTACTCAATATATACCGAGCCAACGGGAACAACTCTTGAGGTTACTTCTTGAAGATCTTGTCTCGTCATCTCAAGATTTTGCCTCACCATCTCAAGAGTATCTTGGGTAGTCTCCAGACTTTGCTGCGTTGTAGCAAGATACTCCTGTAGATCGTTGCGGTCCTCAGCGGCGTTCAAAATTTGTTTTCGCATCTTTATTATTCATGAATGGCATCTTGCAGTGTCCATATGGCAACGTCCTTTGACACATTACCAGGTTTCGTTTATGACATGCGACATTTGCCCACTTGGCTTCTGAGAGTTTATCCAGCTCTGTATTTTGTGGCCTCATCTCAATGCATTGTTCATCGCCAGTGACATTTATTGGGTAATCTTCTTGTCAGTTTGAATACGTCAAATAAATATGCTCCATCCGCCCACTTAAATTTACTTTCTTCTTTAAAGTATCTGCCTCCAAGCCATCTGTTGTCGACGATGTCTTTAGTGTAGTCGGCTAAAAAAAGCTGCATGTCTTCTTCCTTGACCATTACCACGGAAGCCGGGGACATTTCACTGCCTTGAGCGGAGCAGATGTTTTGTGCATCGTTGTATGACGACAATGTGTTGAATATCTTGATGCATAATTCTTCCTTGTAGGCACGCCAACCATTTTCACACTGTGCCGCCTCTGCAATGGACATTTGTTTGTATAAACGCGTGAAAAGTTGCTATCGCAAAATATGCTAATGGAAGGTTAATATCCAACTGTGATCCAAATATTAATACTTACCTGTGTATGGACGATATAACAGGAAGGCTGAAACAAGGAGAAGGCTGCTTGATCCCATTGTTATGAGAACATTCATATTGCATGTGAAACAAAAACTGACCATGCACACACTTTTTGGACCGGTATTTATATTTGATTTGGAATGACCCTGAAGTTATTTTTCTGTTTCCAATCAGTGATTGAAATAGCTTAACGTGTTTTGTTTTTTTTCACCATGGATCTATTTAGCTTATGGGTATGGCATAATTTGTTTTTGAGCAACAGTTGATGCCACCTCTTATCATGCGTGTCGTTAAAGTCTTTCGTAACCTTGCAGAAAATTTTTCATTCCATTTCAGTCAAGGTCATCCTATTCACTTGTTATTACATTACAAATGTAAATGTGCGTTTGCATTAATGACTTGTTGTCGATGTCTTTGGATACAATGAGCACAAGGTTACATGAACACACCTAAATACACTGTTGGCCTTACTGTACCAGCTCTTATGAACATAAGTAATATAAACAGGTGCAGCCTTCCAAACGTAAACATAATGATTCTTAATAGTGTGTTTGCTCATTCATACAGTTTTCGGGTACAGTTAATGGTATCGGGAATCCCTGCGGAAACCACCTCCTGATGTTAAGTTGGTGAGGTAAAAACAACAATTATTTTTCATCTTACAATTAGAACATGTACAGATGTATCTAGCATGAGTTGGATGACGATACGGCCTCCAAATGATAGTGAACAGTATTGTGTTTTGTGGATGTAGCAAACACGGGAAAGTGTTTGGAAGACTTGTTATGCTCAAACCTGTTGATCTTGTACAAATATCAATTGGATTATTACTTCGAAATCAAATGAGTCATGTCAATTAACGGTACAAATGACGCATTTCAAATAAATTTGTTATTAATCCAAAACGCGTTCTTATTTTTGTTGGATAATTTTGATCGAAGACGATATTGATGGAGTGACGGGAACGATGCAAAAGTAAACATAAGATAAGTTGACACATTCTATGCAGTACATAATTGATAATCTATTATCAGTGTCAATGCATGCACGTAACTTACGCAGTAACAAAGCTGGTCTTATCCATGTTTTGGTTATTAAATATGATTCACATTCAATTAACCAGAACACACCAGAAAATGCTAGATCGCAACACCAGAAAATGTATGTATTACGCAACCAACAGCTATGCTCGGCTTGTATAGTGCTTCCGTTTATTAGTAACAAATTATTACCCGACACGCCTCCAAATTCGAATAGCTTGATTTTTAGGTCGTACCTCACAGCCCTCCGTATAAAACCTGACCCCATCATAAATTTTGCTTCCACTCTGGAAATGCGTTCCGTCATCCCCATACTCTGACCATCCATCGGCTGGAATGTTCAAATTTCCAACCGGATATTCGCCCGATGTTCGCCATATCCGATGCAGTGTAGTAATGCGAGGCGTGCACCCACTTTGTATGGATCCCCATCCGCCAGAGTCATCACCATATGCCCGAAAGAAGAGACCTGCGTAGTCCCGGGTAATCTCCTGCCAATGGAAATATGGCCAAAGCGACAGGGGACTTGGTTGGCCATAGTACTCGATATACGTTGAGCCAACCGGAACCACCCTTTGGCTTACCATTTCAGTATCCTGACGAGCCTGCTGAAGGTCCCTTTGTGTGGCCTGAAGATTTTCTCGAGTCTTTTGAATTTCTTCCTGGAGATAATTCCTCTGGTTTGCTGCATTTTCGAATGCGGCGGTAACATGAGTAATATCTTGCTGGTGCTGTCTCTGCATTCTGATTATTTCTTCAACGGCTTGTTGCAATGTCCATGATGTTTTCCGTTGACACATGACCAGATTTCTCTTCTGGCATTGCACGTCTGCCCACTTGCCTTCAGTGTTAACGGTGGATTTGGCGTTTGAAGGTCTCAACTCAATACATGCATCCTCTTGAGTTACATTTCTTGGGTAGCCTTCCTGCCAATTGGTGTAAGATATCAGCTCACCATCCTCCCATCGAAACTGAGCTGCATATGGGTCGTATTTTCCTCCAAGCCAGAGGTAGTCGTTACTGTGTTGGGTATAGCTGGCCAAAAAATCTTGCATTTCTTCGTCTTTGACAGTTACCAAGGTAGCTTTGGATACTTCATTGCCTTGGTTGGAGCAAAACATTTTTGCTTCGTGATACACGAGAAAGTTGGTAAATGTTTTAATGCAGAGGTCGTTTTTGTAGTGCATCCAGCCATTTTTACATTCTGGGCTACCTATAAGAAAATAAAAATGAGAGGAAATTAATATTCGTTTCAATTTTGTTAATAAAAGTCATACGAGATAATGAACGTACCCGTGGTGCCTGCATATACGGTAAGTAGAACAAGAAGAAAATTAATTAGCTCCATACTGCTAAGCTGATTAGTGAAGTTGGCGATATAGATTGAGTTTTAGGTAGCTACTAAAATTTTATAAATATTTTCAGTTGTATTTATATCGCAATGGGAACAACATGTTGATGCAAATTTTGCGTTACATCAGTAATTGGTGAGTGCACAATGGACGGTACTTTTTTCAACATAATATCTGCACGTAACTCATGTCAAAAAAAAGAATGCGCATTTAATTCTGACACGCTCAGGTAGGTGCGTGGTTTGTAATGGAATAATTTATGGAATAGTATGAGCAAACCAGTTTAAACTGCATTTCGGTGCCTTGTTATTCATCAATAATGTATCCGCGCTGTCATTTTTATTGTTGTGGTTTCATGTGGAACGCAATTACGTGGCAATACAAACAACTACTGCTATTATTGTACACACGCAGGTAACAGAGTCCAAAACACTCATGAATAGATTTGTTGTTGTTGGATGAGTTCATAAAATAAACTAAATGGAAGCTGCTGCGTACTTAAACATATATCATTGTAACCATGAACCAGTTCATGCCAATTTATTTCCATTGGTACGCCTCAAGGTTGTATGATGCATTGTGGTGCATCCAGTGGATTAGCCAGATATGGCCACTTTGTAGGAATATAAATGCATGCACAAACCATAACCATAATGCCGGTAAAGAAATAACCAAACATTTTGAAATTAAGACTCTGCTTTCCAACGCATGTAATTTGCAACCTTGTAATAATTATTTCCTGACATATTTAAAGTACTGACTCACCTGACCAGTTTCTCAATCAAAGCAAAATATGTTTTTACACATTTAATGTAACACGTCATGCTTTACTAACCAATACCATCGCATTCGTTCATTCCCATTCATTGTGTTCCAGACCTTTCATTCTGTGTCAACCAATATAAACCAATAACTTTATGGTATAGTGGATAAAAAACTGGAATGATTAAATCTTCGTGTGAAATGATAAAATATGCTTATCATGTAAAAATAATTTTATATGTAATGCAGTACAATTACCCAATGACATTTACACGTAAATCAATTAATGTTATCTCATCAATGAATTACTCAACATGTATTTGTCGCCGTCTGGCTGACTTCACCGCAGCAGTCCAAAATGCAAAGCCCTACGTAACCAGCATACATCAACTGATTACATTAATTTTGGTATAAAATGTGGGGCAAGTACATTTTATATTATAATTGTGGTACAGGTGTAACCTGGGAAGGAATCGAAACAAAAACTTTAATAGTTAAAATAAATTCAACATGAGGAGTTCAATTATAATCCTACTAGCAACTTTCTTATTCTCTGCCCGGACAGGTATACAATTATATATACATAAAATGGTATACAGTATCACTTGATGTCCGTACATAGAAATAATATCAATAAAAATCTGTACTTCTAGATGGAGCAGAGTGCGTGGATGGGTGGCTTCCATATAAAGACAAGCTATGCATAAAAGCCTTCACCAATCTACTAACTTACGATGAGGCCAAGACATTTTGTTCCTCCCAAAGCAATGAAATGTCTCGAGCGACCCTGGTTATGGTCAAGGATGAAGACCTTCAAAATCTGCTCGCAGAGTACACCCATGACATCTTTGATAACCTGTGGCTTGGAGGCAGGTACGTACAAGCTTCAGAACAGTTCAAGTGGGATGACGGGGATTCACTTACCTACACCAACTGGCAGGATGGATATCCAAGCAATATCACCGATCCTGGTACATGCATTGAGCTACGACCCAGAAATGTGAGATCTGCAACTAAAGCTGACGGTAAGTGGGCTGATGTGGTCTGCCAGAAACGCAATCTAGTCATGTGTCAGAGGGCGGTGACATGGACTCTACAGGAAGTCATCGATGAGCTGATGAGGGTCAAGGCGGATCTTCAAGGAACTCAACGAGATCTCCAGGCTACACAACAAAAGCTGGCGTTCACCGAAGAAACTCTTTTCGTGACACGAATGGATCTCCAGACGACCCAACAAAGTCTTCAAGCTACCAAGGATGATCTAGATGTGACCCAACTTGACCTTGAAGCTACTCAAGAAGATCTGAAAACGGCCAAGCAGACTCTTCAGGTAACCAGAGAAGACCTTCACGTCGTCAGCACGAGAATTGTCCCAGTTGGGTCCCTTTACGTTGAGCATTATGGACAGGCCAGTCCACGCACACTTTGGCCTGACTTGACATGGGAAGATGTAAGCAGTCTTTATGCAGGTTTCTTCTTTCGGGTTGCTGGGGGTGGGGCTGGAGAATGGGGAGCCACTCAAGATGAATGTGGACCACGGATTACTCAAATGCAGTATACGTACACGTCAACGGATGAATACCCTCATTCCATTACTATTCCGTCAAATGGCTGGTCAGAGTATGGATACGCTGGTAGGTATTATTATGAGGAGTCTAGTACTGCTTTAAGGTACGAGGGACTGCAGTTTAGTACCGAGAGTTGTGAACTGCGGCCGAGAAACCAGGCCATTAGGATTTGGAAACGAATCGCATAGCATCAAGTTTTAATTTATTTCTCATGATATGCTATTATTGCAGTTTTGACTTTAGATCAATTTGTAAATTTTATTTGTATTATGTGGGGATATACTGAATTTGTATTGAATTAATAAATGAGAAGAGTTTCTGGAAATTAGGATAGAAATCTTGATTTTATTACATCTGATTGTATGAGATGCCGTAATTGTTGGTTACCATTAGGATTAATTTATCAGTATTAAATACATACAAGTTAAAATGGGAGGTAGTAAAACACTATCGAATGCACACTACACATATTTTCTATATAATCTAGTACAATTTAATAAAGTATAATCAATATGGACTACCATTGGGCTCGTACATAATGACGCCGTGAATAATTATAGAAACGTATTTGCCTTAGTATTCGCGCATTCAAGCAGTTCGCTTCCAAATTCTAATGGCTTGGTTCCTTGGACGGATCTCACAACCTGCTGTTTTCAACCTCAGTGAATCGGTGTGCCTAGTGCTACCTGGTGGATCAGGGTCGGCGTGAGATCCGGAACGCACATATAGCGACCAGTCATTAGCAGGAATATCAACTATGTTCGGTGTTGCTCTTTCAGCTTGATCCCAGTATTCAATTTGAGCTATGCGAGGAGAACATTCAAGTTGTGTGGAGCCCCAGCTTGCAGCATCATTACCCGATACACGGAAGAAGAGACTGTCATAGGAAGTACTAATATCCTCCCAAGTCAAATTTGGCCATATGGTGGGTGGACTTGGCTGTCTGTAATATTCAATGTATATCGATCCAATCGGAACCACTCTTGATGATACTGCTTGCAGATCTTCCTTTGTCGCTTGAAACTCTTCCTTTGTTGCCTGGAGCTCCTCCTTTGTTGCTTGAAGCTCTTCGTCTGTTGCTTGAAGCATTTTCCTAACCCTAATTATTTCATTAATTGCATCTTGGAGGTTCCATGAGAGGGCCCTTTGACACATTACTAAATTACGTTTTTGACATACAACATTCGCCCAGTTACCATCATCCCTGTTTCGCCGCTTGGCATTCGATGGTCTTAACTCAATACACGTGTCTGAACCTGTGACGTTTCTGGGATACCCTTCTTGCCAGTTGCTATAGGTAAGCGGTTCTCCATCTTCCCACTTGAATTCATCAGATGCGCCGTCATATTTTCCTCCCAACCATAAATAATCATAAATATCATGTGTATAATTTGACAGCATGGTTTGCAAGTCAGGCCCTTTCACCATTACTAATGAGGACTTGGACGTCTCTGTACTCTGACTGGAGCAATACTCCTTGGCCTCATCGTACGTGAGTAGTGTTGAAAACACCTGGATGCATAATTCGTCCTTATACGCCACCCAACCAGCTTCACACTCTGCCGCTGCTGAAATGAAATTCGAATCAAGACATTGCATGATTATTTATTTTATACGGCATGAATGCCAATCAAATGATTACTTGAATATTTTGTAAGGATTTTCATGTATGAAAGTTACCTGTATTAGTAGCAAACAAACAGATGGCTAGAACAAATATTTGAATTCGCTCCATTTCAGATATTGTACCAATAAATGTGATGGCTAGGTGTAAGATGAGCATAAATGAATTTCAGAGCCAGAAATTTATACCAAATACTTAGTAAAGATTTTAACTGAAGTGGTAATGACAAAGTACAATATTAGGCATCTTATTTTCTGCAGGTGTTCCATAAGTTTGTGAGAAAGTGGTGCGGCATGGAATTTATTACTTCACTAATGCAATTTCTTAATTCTGGACATGCCCATGCTGTCACCATGTTATTCTAATGCAAGTATATATTGGAAAAGTTCTTTTCTTACATGCGACAATTGATGCGGCATGAAGTTCAAAGTTTGGATTATAAAACAGCAGAAACGATTGATATATGCTACTGTGAATGACATAGTTGGTAGATAAATATTTGGTTACTTAGCCGTGCAAAAAATGATATATACGGTACACTCATAAAATCTAATGGCGGCATGTATTAGTTGATTTTCTAAGATGGGCGCATACGTTAATAATTAGCACTGACTTCTGCAAGTCTCTGAACCGGGTCCAACGAACAGACATGAATGAATAATGTATAGTACATAAACAGTCCAGGTAATCATTGATTTTTCGCCGTGTGCGTGGCTTGTGTTGACAAATACATTACGACATCTCCATTCATTTCAGGCTACATAATACCACTGAATTGAAAAAACAAACAGTATGCAATTAGGGATTGATTAATAGATTGATTGATGTGAACATGATTTCAATATTTCGGTATATGTTTGCTTTTTGTACTACCGTGCAAATACAACATTCATTATCATGTCAACCCCTGGCCGTGTGACCCAATGATAAAACTACTTTATAAATAATTACCCACATTACGCAAATAATACGTGAGAATTCATTGGAATATCAGATGAAGCCATTCATTCCCGTGTGCGATCACACAATACTATTTCATGTGCAATTTTTTATGATTGTAATTGATTATGTGAGAGGACAAACAAAAACAAAATCATCAATCAATGCATGCAGGAGACATGTGTCGAAAATTGTCGCAAATAAATGGAAAAATCTGTGTGAACTCTGAACTTTACTCATAATGTTGCGCAACTTTTCTGCTCGTGGCGGCCGATCATGAACATAACAAAACACTCGACAACCAGACTATTTTAAGCTATTAGTTAAATAACTGATCTTAACTTGTGCAAGACACTCCAGAATGACGATGTTCATGAATTGGTGCGTCACGTTTAACTTTATTTACTTGGTAACTATTAATGTAGGGAGACAACTCTAGTATCATCTTGAAACACAACATGTTCATTAATAAGGTAGCTTATTAGCTATCCGTTTCTTATTGTCTCCTTTAGTTTATTATGAAACCAAAAACCTCTTCAGATCAAAATGAATTAACACTCTTAATTGTAGCCATCATCCCGTATTACTACTGCTCTTGCTCTTTACTGGCATTTACCGGTTATAAAAATATTTTAATATTTGGGTAGACATTTTTAAATATCCATTTATCCGGAAAAATCAAGAAAATGATAATTTGTGGCGATGTATTTTACAGTATGAGACGAGCTCGTATCTGTTCATTCTGAGATTACATTTTTTAATATTCCTACCTAATCATGACAATTTTGGGCAGACTCCAAAATAACAAGCAAATGAATAATTATAATATCGAATGACATACTCATATCATATAAATTATATGTACATTACTGGTAAATGTGAATGTACATTACAAAAACAACGCATATATGGTTAAATGAATGTGGGAGCTGATATGAAAGTACAAACAACATAAACCATGAATTCACTCTTGCTATTGATGAATGCATATAACTATCTGCATTATTTGTGTCACGCATCTCTGTAGTTGCTGTGTTTAATAGTCCATTGAATGAGTTACGTCTGTTTGCATGAACACGTAACTGGTTGCGTAATGCGCAAAAATACGTATTGTTCAGTAAAATTAAGTAACCGTTGTCAGTTCAAAACACTCGACCTTGGATTTCCCAGGTTATCCAAGTTATAAGTGCAATAGTAAACATTATTAGGTAGTGACTAAAGTAGCCTATTTTTAAAGTAGACGTATTTTTAAAACTTACAACGAAACTATCCATAAAATACTAATCCCGAAATTTTTTATTGTTGTAAGTATAAGTAATTCATATAAACACTGTATAAATTAATGTGAAATCGTAAGGTTTATATAAATTTTTATTTTACATAATGTATGCAATTTGCAGGACATCACAAATTGAAGGGAAAAAAACGAGACCATGGAATAAAGCGGTATATAATGGCAAGGCCGCAGGGTACGTTGGCTCGTTATTGACGACATAACAAACCATTCATACTTTTTAAATCATTATCCTTCGGCTCATCTTATACATTTCTAGTTACGAAAAATATTATGCTACTGGGCGTCCCAACAATTGCAGACGACCGCTCGAAAACAAGCGAGGATGAACGTACGTGAGCCTCTCCGATCATTTACGTTCCCATCTCAATTGTTTTAAAAACTATTATTGACTCATCCACTCTCATTGCGAATCAAGGTAAGTTTATTACTCCCGAGGGTGCTGGTATTGTAATATGAAAATAACTAGCACGCATTCTGTAAAACTGTGACAAGTTTTAACATAAGGCTTTTTTGTTTCTCTAGTTATTGGACTACGCATAGCCGACATGAACTATTAATAGGATCGGTAAACTTTTGCATCCTATTTTACCTGCACATATAGCCTATATAGAGCAGCAGAATTTTGTTTGTAGTCAAGCCATAATGTTGAAATGACTGGCCGGGCGGCGAGAATTATGGTACTGCCTCCAAATCATTCCAACCCGAATGAAATGGTGAGTCAAAATTTTCTTTATGACTTTCAAAGATGCTCGTTTTGAATAATCATTATTTAACATTACTTTGGAGTTTAAGTAGTAAAAGCAGTGTGTAGGAGCCACATATAGCTTAAACTATGGTTTATCCTGCACTCGTATATAAGTAGAAAAGCACACGAATATTCAAAATAAATTGTATGTATTATTCAATATCCAATATAGATATGCATAAACTTTATATTCTTCAATATAACAATAAGTACATGTACCATACAAAATGGGCTACCGCATTTTTAAATGCCTTTTATGGCCAGCTAATAGAAACAGAAGCAGGAGCTGGAATAATTGGGATGAAACCCGGATTCCGAAAACTTAATAATCAACTCTCCACTTCATTGTCTACATACCTAAAAAAAACATTTGCTGCATCCACAACTATATTAACTCTTTACATTTACGCACCACAATGGCCCTGATTACATTGAAATGGTTGTTATTTTTACCTCCATGGTCCCATTTTTTTAAAATTGTATCATTAATCAGGAATAAATTACTTGAAATATGTGTCATGCAGGTTGGCGTCTCCTGCATCCGGTGATTTATTACCAGAATCATAATTATCTAATGTGTACTGATCAAGTCCTGTTCATTACCAAACACCAGCATCACATTTCACTATTAATTATTATTATTTCATAACTAATTTGTAAACTAATTTCAGTCAGAGAGATGATGAATCATGTCAATTCGGAGACACGTTTCAATATTGTATTTTTATAAAACAGAAATGTGTTTGCTTGGTTGGTAATACTGCAATCCTAATACTACGTAGGTACGTAATATAGCGCAGAATACAATCACGTTAGTGCAAAAATATACACGAAAGTGGATGATGTTGGTATTTGATTTTTGAGAAGCTAGTAAATTTCGTTAAAGATTTATGACTTAATCGTTATCGCTTTCCTGTGTGAACGCATTTTAAATGGTGGTACAAGGACACATTTATTCCCCTGCCAAGGTTTGCGATAATATCAAAATATTATTATGAGAAAACATTATTCCCACCACTCTCTTCTGATTATGGTCAACCAGATAGATTCCAAAGATGTTGCGAGGCAAAAAAACAATTTTAAAACGTGAAAAATAAAGGAAGAGTATGTTGGAATTGTCAACAATTGTAATGTAATCTCATAATCATCGAAATTATAGACTTGAAGACCTGTATCAACGGTAATCCAAATTAATCACGCATTTTCCTCACTTACAAGGCATTTTGGCATCGTTTGTTACTCACGAATACCCCAAATTTGTAGTCAGAAAAACAAATTTCCGACCTACTGCCAAAACGAAGATTGTCAATTAATGTGTTTCTAGTTGAGAGTGAATATTTCTGATATGACGCAGAGATGATGAAAACAAATACCAATGAATGTATTTTATTTTCAAAATTAACTCACAAATGGAAATGAAGAAAGCGGAACTTCCATGCTGCATGATTAATTCCGGTACGCAATACGATATTATAGAATTCTTGAGGCGCAGGCATTTTAATGAATTTGTGAGCAAGAATGTATTGAAGAAAAATTATCCCTACTCCATTTACGCATAAAATTGAAAAGTAATTTGTACGGGCATGTCAATAGGAAATTCTTCAAAACAATGTATTTAAAAATGAGTCGCGTTTCATTAATATACCTAAAGTTCCGTTTTTTTTTAAATTTCTGTAACACAGCATTAACTACGAAGAAACCACACTAACATCTCAGGATCGGTAATACTATTGACGTGATGTCGTGATGACCGAGCGAGTACGCATTAAATGAAATTCAACGAGAAAAGACGACAAGGACATGAATGTGCAGGTGCATCCATATCACTCATTATACAATACCAATAGGAAAGCATGATTCACCAAGTGTATCGTTCACCTGATACCGAAGAAGAGATAAGAGGTTGTTTCAGAGGATCATTAATATCAAGCGGTGATGGACTCATGCATTACATTAATGTAATCTTATTGGTTTTGGTACATGATCAATCCAAAATGTAAGGCATTATATTTTTCTAATTCCTTTTCCGGCAACGGAATACTTTCACTCGTGTCATTTCGGTGACTTAATGTACATATATTTTCGCACCACTAAAACAACATTATGTTCATTTCATTACTACATATCAATACAAATGCGTGTATGCAATAGTTTATTATGTACGACAACTAATTGTTGTTTCGACAACTAATTTAAGTAATAAAATGCTAATTTCCTCGTTAACGTATGCACGTATGTGTGGTGAAAATGTAACGAAAAACAATTATGTTAGTGATAACTACGCCATGTACGATGCAATATGTGGATTGTAGAAGTTGTATTTAATTCATTTCCATCCTGAAATATATGAATTTTTTATTACTGTATTGTAGGCGTGGAGATACACATAAATTCTGTTAGCATAGTATTACCCTCAGCCCCGTATTATACCAGCTATATAATGTACTAACTCCAATAATCATCAAGAAATAATTGGCCCCTAAATGAATTCAAAATAATTATTCTGTGGAATTTGTCATTTTAATAGTTCATTAATTTTAGTAAGATTTCTGGCAACAACAAAAACAGCAGTTGGAAATGTTAGACACAAATGGAATGGAATCGAACAGATACAGTACAAACATTCCTATCATAAAACGAAAACGTCAATGCAAAAATATATGTGTGTAAACAGGATCAAATAATAACAAAGTACACCACAATTCCTGATGCATTTTTTGAGCAAACAACACCAAACGATCCAGCACCGGAGGATTCAGGTTTGAAGTAGTTTGCCAACTTCGATCTGAATGTATAATAAGCAACAACAGTGTAATTAGTAACGGAATCTCATATCTTTTTCCAGCTCCGCCATTTTACATCTTCTTACCTAAGCAAATCGTCTGAAGCTGGTCAACAATTGCTGAGGCGCTAACGTTTTGCAAGGTGTTAACAAAATGAAAATTGTGATTTCATATTTTTATCATTTTATGCCAATTTACCTTATCTTACTCACAGCTAATTCATAGTGGCTACTACCACCACGAAATCATTGTCAGCACAGCATTAGCCATGATTGAAAACATGTGCATGGTAATGCGGTGGCACGAACTAATGATGATACGGGAAGGGCTTAAGTCGCCCGGTCATATTCATGTGATGACGACAATTGTTGCTTTTGAAGATGTAATGCTCACGGAAATTAGTTCTTAGTAGTAGCTGATTATGTGAAGGAACGTTTAAAATTGTTACTAATAAATTGTTTATAACGACATCATCGAAATGTTTCGGATAAAATGGTTTAATTAAAACAGTATTTAAAACACTGTTCGTAGATGCACAAAGTATGACTGCAACGAGTATGCTTTGTGGGACGCATTTCCCAGTTTAAAACCAATTTTGTGGATATTGAAATACGTCATGGACGCTGAACGTAAAATTACTGAAATACTAATAAAACTAAGTAATCTCCGAATTTCGAGTGGACTAAACAATATCGGTAATAGGGAAATGTGGAAAGAATGTGTCGTAAATATGCTTACTAGACATAGTAGACAGGTAGAGTTATTGTTATGGGCTTAAATATCAGTAATGGGACTCCTGCCAATAAGCACATCTATAAAGAAGGCGTGTAGGCCATATTTTTTGTTTACTTTGTTATATTGTTTCCAGCACTTATCAGAGTACACCAGTTTTACTGCGCTTACCACTTTAGCTCTTATGGGTCCGTTTTTAATGATTCCGCATTAATAAAAATCATAATCCCAAAATAGCAGTTCAAACTTAAATGTAAAAACTTTAATGACATGGAGTCGCATTAAACCAGGTAACTTACACCCTGAATGATCCCATTAGCCAATTTTAATTCATGCTTAATTAATAGCCATCCATTTAACGAGTGCGAATGGATTTCAAATGGCTAGACAGATAGCCAAATCTTATCATCGTGAGAAAATGTCGCAATTACTCACACTCGACTTTCGTTCAAACATATTTTTTTTCCTGGTAACATGAAAAACGACTTAAAATATTAACAGATTTATAACAAAAGTTCTCGGAACACATTTTACGTTTCTGTTTACTAGCAGTTTCATGGTTAACGATAAATAGGTATGTAAAGTTTCTAGCTGAAAACAATTACTGATAGCCCACTCTACTAGGTATATATAAAAGCAAGCCAGCCTGGATAACAGAAAGTCAGTTGAGTAACAGTCAGCTCCAAAATACCAAGATTCAGTAATCGGTCTTCTCCACATTCACAAAGTTCACTTTCCAGTACACCAACTGAAAATATTTATTCTGGAAACATGGGGCAAATTTATATTTCGCTGTTGTCATGTTTCCTCATCTTGACAAAATCAGGTAAGGTCCTTCCAGATCGTAAAAAAATAAGTACTACATTCATTAAACAACTTATAAGCATATTTGTTTGGCATAGCATTGGCGAATTGTCAAAGCGACTGGGCCCCGTACACAGCTAACTTTCAAATAAAGGCCTTCCCAGACTACCTCAGCTACACTGAAGCTATCGACTTCTGCGCCAGCCAGGATAACTCAGCATTGGTAACCGTCAAGTCTGCAGAAATGCAGCGGATCCTATCCACCTACACCAGCAACATTCCTGACTCCTTCTGGCTTGGAGCAAGATTCAACAGAACAACATCTCAATTCAATTGGGAAGACGGCGAGCCTCTCGGATACACCAACTGGCAGTCCGGCTATCCAGTCAGCATTCCCCTCGTCGACAACTGCGTCGAAGTCCAACCATTAAGCGCCACCTCACAGGCGGACCGAAAATGGTCCAATGTCGTATGTCAAGTTAGAAACCAGGTAGTATGTCAGCGACCACGTCCTGGACCGACATTGGAAGAACTTGCAGATGCGGTCAAGAACCTTGAAAAGCAGCTTGAACAGGTAAGCAATAGAGTAGTTCCACTCGGATCCATTTACGTTGAGTATTACGGTCAGCCCAGTCCCCGGTCCCTTTGGCCGGATCTGATGTGGCAGGACATTAGCTACACTTACGCGGGATACTTCTTCCGAGTTTCCGGCGGGACTTCCGCGGGCTGGGGAACGGTTCAGCCTGGATGCGCTCCACGGATCACCCAAATGCATCTTCAGACAAGAGCTGGTGGCGCTTACTCCAGTCCATTGACCATTCCACAGTCTGGGTGGTCCGACTACGGGACCGCGGGCTATTTCTGGAACTCTGGGGAGGTGTACAATGAGAATTTGAGATTCTTCACGGAGTCATGCGAGGTTCGTCCTAGAAACCAGGCCATTAGGATTTGGAAGCGCGTACTTGATTGAAATCACGTGCTAAAACGGTAAAACTTAAGATTGATTTTCAAAAATCCGAAATTGTTAATATGAAATTTGAATATTAGTTTACCCCATTTAGTTATCATTTCAATAAACTTGTTAGGAATATACCACACAATTTTTATCTGGTTAACATTATTGTTTACTAGATTTTTGTTGCAATTGGAAAATAAACTATGTACCTAAAAATAAACAGATTAAAGATGCGGTCATGACATGGTAAACTGTAATAGCTGGAGATAGATATGCTGCAGAAATGAGTACCATTGGAGATATCAGTCGAGATAAAGCGACCATATATGTGCAGTAAACACGCATGAAAATGATAAAACAAAAATGAATGCCAACGCTGCATTTGAACTTGGTTCACTGGCCAATGATCAAGATTGCATCACCTAATGCAATACACCTTATCAAACGAAATGACAAACAACAAGCGGGTCGGTCTCACTCATTGCTTTAAATCAACACCTGAAAGTGTTTTTTGTTAGGATTTTTTTGAAATTTCGGACGCGTTCACATGTACAGTGTTTTATAAGATATTGACTGTTAGATTAAATAAAATAATTTGGTCGTAATTTTCTGTCATCCTTTTCTTTAGTATAGAAAAATTTAAGAAAATTATAATAGTCACATTTTACAAAATAGTATAGGTTGAAGTAGTTTTCGGTAAATCCAACTGTGGACTGCTGGCAACATTTGTCTTACATTATTGTCATGAAAATGTCATTGTTTTATGTTTCTGCTGCTTGCCGACATCATACACTCTCAGCATGAAATCCGTATCTAAAACAAATATTGTGAAGTTGCCCTTTCTGACTCATTCCAGTTAGGACGTATCTTTCCTCGTCCATACGTCACGCGCGTTAACCTGGCAGTATTAATCCTCTCATGGATAGCATGTACGGCCCTGGTAGCATACTGGCATGTGGTCATTATAAATAGGATGCCCATTTTATCGTGTACAAAATGCTGGTCAGAGTAAGCAAGTTTTCCAGATATCGATACTTTTACTACTGTAGAATTCTCCTGATAACAATATCCGATGACGTGATCCACATTCTGCTGAATATACACCAAGTGGCTTATAACGGGGGAGAAGGTAGCTTTACATATATTTTTCATAAAACACATACGTGAGCAAATTGGACATAACCTAGCAGTTAGCAGCATTCTGGACACATTTGCATCTAGTCTACAAAAGAATTAGAACTTTATGATTTATTCAGTAGCATGTGTACGACCCGCATATCCCTGTCCTCCGAACAGCTCACCACCCCACACAATAAAACATATAACGTTATAATGATAGCACTTAAAATTTCGAGAAATGTCTTTCTTTGAACATTCCATGCTAGAATATATAGTATATTCAACCCGAAATGTTAAAAAGGTATATCTTGTTTTTTGAGCCTGCTAATGTAATAAAATTGACTTAAAAATGAGGAGCATGCTTGGAAATGTTTAAATTGGTTTGAACTCGTATCTTTATTTTTTTCCTTTCTAGTATATTGTAATACTTTACTAAAAATACTCACAAGCATGTACATAGTTACCATATTATTGGGTCTCACGTTCACATGTATTTGTTATAAGATATTGATTGTTAGACTAAGTAAAATGTTTTATTTCGTAAATGCTTTCCTTTCCAACAGAACAAAAAAAATTATTTAAATTAAAATAGTCACATTTTACGAAACTTGAGATATTTCAGGTAGAAAAATGACGACCAGTTTTGGAATTTTATATTTTAATTTTATGGGGACTCTTACCGTGACATGGACAATTAACGTAACTTTCTCCGACATGAATTATTCAAAGGCACGTGTAATATATTTTAATTCCTAAAACTACAAAGCTCGAGCCTCCTTTCCACGTAAAATGTAACATGAAAGAGGCGGTTCTAATATTATTTCAATTTTTTAATTCAAATACCATGTTCGTATTTCCGTCTCGTCTTAAACTACTTTTATCATGTAATGAATTTGCACTTTATAAATCCTGTATTAACAAATTCCAATTTTTATATTTAAAAAAGCTTCACCAGCTCCAAAGCGACATTTCCACTCTCTGCTTGAAACGCTGAGCATCTACCGTCAGCTTGAAACCCGTATTAAAAATATCTTGTGACGCCATGTCACTCCGAATATTCGAAGAAGCTGCCTTCCGTCTCTACGATTTGTTATTCTCGTGCATGCCACCGTTTCCCGTAAAATGGGACTGCAAGGCGTCCAAGATGGTCGTAGCCACGCCCGTAAAGGAATGTCCTCAAGCTCTCGTACTCGCCGTTTGCACAACCGTGACGGGATTTTCTGGCCTTACCGTTGCCGTCCTGTTCAGGCATTTCTTTCCCCGCCCATACTTTACACGCGTCAGCTTGGCCGTTCAACTTCTGGGTTGGATAGCATGTACAGCCGTGGCTGTGTGCTGGTATGTGGTCATAAAAAACATGATGTCCATCCTCTCATCCGTAAACGGCCTCATCTACTTGACCAAGCAAGTCGAACAAGGTGATTTTATTAATACTTTCAATATTCTTGAGCGCAACGATTTCCAGGGCAAATTTTATCAGCATGCGTTGCTTTCGGAGTACCCGGAAGACAGGCGACGGAGAATCAACAACAACCCAAATAAATTTGACGCCAGCATTTTGCTCTTCGGTGCTCTGGTCCCAGTAATGTTCCTTACACCAATGCTCATTGCCACTACTGCCGTTCTATGTGACGTGGATCCGTGGTACTTGCTTCTGGAAGAAGCACTTCCGGATCCGACCGGAAGATCCATGACCACAATCCTACTGCTAATGTTTGGCCGGTTTGTTGTGATCTATATTGGCTTCATGGAATTTGCAAGATCGGCTGCCATTTTCATTTGTACAGCATACGTTGCACTGGACAGGGCGTACAGGATCGTGTACATCATACTGGTAAGGGTACGAAACTTCACCAGATACAAATACTACTACAACTGCAGCATTCTCCTAATGCGAATATCTGAGGACGTCATCCATATCCTGGTGTATCTGGTCATAACATTGGGATTCTGGGCGCTGGATATCTGCTGCTGGGTTTGTGTCAAGTGCTCGCCGGATCAAATCACGTTCTCTGTGTATGTTGGATTTCTACTGATCGGGGTGATTATGGCTGCCGGACATGTTGTGGCGCTGCCGATGATGTGCACCGCGCTGGATATCTCCATAAATGATGTTGCGGTACACACGCTCCTGGCCAAGTTCAGGTATGCAAAAAGGAGGACGATAGTCATTCGATGCTGCGTGATGAGAGCGGAAGCGACATATCCTGTCAAAATCAAATATGGCTACTTATGGAATTGGTGTACCGACTTTATGGGGGAATACGTATGGCTCATCATGCTCAGAACGTTTGATGCCATCCTTCTCATCGATTTTCAATAAAAGGTGGAACCTCTATTTAGTCCGGTACAAGCAGTTCAATATAGTAATTAAATATTTAGTGATCACGGTAGGTATAAAATGGTGTGTAGTTTAGAGTTTCATTTTTTTCTAGTTCTTACATTTCTATAAGTAGGTATGTGTGTATATTTAACCAACACAAAAAAATGTTAAGATACCTGAATCCAGGCGTGGTTAATTTTAACGGCGTATTACAGGTTGTGTGTGTATTAAAATATATAAATTAATATAAAATTAATATAATATAAAATATACAATTAGAAATGCAAAAGGTAGGACAGTAGTCAATAGTTGCAGCGTCATGAGAGCGGAAGCGACATACCCGGTCAAGATTAAATATGGCCCTTCTGGTGTTTGTGTACCGACTTTATGGGGGGATACGTATGGCTCATCATGCTGAGGACATTCGTTGCCATCCTGCTCATCGATTTCCGATAATAGTTTAAAACTGCCCATGCTTTATTCTACATTACATATTCTTCCCTTGGATGTTCAAAGTATAATATGTAGATGTAAAAGCAATAATTTGTAAGTTCATATAATTTGTCTACATCACTGTAAAAATTACTTATAATGTCCTTTCTACAAATTGGAGTTTAAAGCAAGATGTATATGTATAGTACCCCGAAATTAAAAGTTCAACATAGTCATTAAGTGTTTAGAGATCATATTGCTTATAACGGGTTATTAGGTTTTAAAATTACTTTGTTCTAGTTATGAAAAAAATCATGAAAAGTTCAATCCAGTATTAGCTAATTCATACCAATGAAATTGATAATATATATGTATACCGCTTTCATATTCCCATATATATATTGTAAGTATATTTTAGTAAAAGTACTCACAACCAAGCACATTGTTACCATATAATAGAGTCAGGTTGGTATTTACCGCACGCTCATATGTATTTTCTATAGGATTGCTAGATTAAATAAAATAATTTTATTCGCAAATCCTTTCCTTTCCACTAAAATGAGAAAATTATAATCGTCCCATTTCACGAAACTTTACATATTTCAGTTAGCCAAATGGCGACCAATTCTGGAATTTTCTGTTTCAATTTTATAATGACTCCCAAAGCAGCGTGGGAAATGGACAGCATCTTCGCACTCATCAATTATTCAAAGTTACGCGTTTACTTACATCCTAATTCCTAAAATTAAATAAAAAACTCGAGTCCGGTTTCCGTAAAATATAACATGAAATAGGCGGTCTTAAATTATTTTATTTTCTCATATTATAAATTAGCTTTTTATTAATCCTGAATTAAAAAATTCCAATTTTTATATTTTTAAAAGCTTCACTAGCTCAAAAAACGACATTCCATCTCTCTGCTTGAAACCAAAAGCGTCAACTGTCATCTTATAGCCCGCATTAAAACCATATCCTGTGACACAATGGCACTCCGATTATTTGAGGAAGCTTCCGTCCGTCTCTACGACGCCTTATTCTCGTACATGCCCTGGTTCCCCGTGAAATGGGACTGCGAGGCGTCCAAAATGGTGGTCCAGAAGCCGGTTCGGGAATGTCCCCAGGCCCTGTGCCTCGCTGTATGCACAGGTGGGACAGGAATTTCTGCCCTTTCTGTAACTGCCCTGTTCGGATATGTCCTTCCCCGTTCATACTTCACACGCGTCAACACTGCCGTATTAATTCTCTCCGGGATAGCATGCACAACCATGGTAGTATGCTGGTATGTCGTCATTCGTGTCGTCGTCGTGAAAATATTTCCTCCAGAAACATGGGGCAAATTTATATGTTGCTGTTGTCATGTTTCCTCATCTTGACAAAATCAGGTAAGTACCTTCAAAATAGAAAATGGAATACATTCATTAAGCAACGTATGAACATAATTACTTGGTTTAGCATTAGCAAATTGCCAAAGCGGATGGGCACCGTACACGGACAAGTTTCCAATCAAGGCCTTCCCAGACTACCTGAGCTACAACGAAGCCATTGACGTTTGCGCCAGCCAGGAAGGCTCGGCCTTGGTAAAGGCTAGTACGCATCCAAAAAATTTCGTGCATTTTCCGGACAACGGGATAATTCCGTCACATGTTCGTACTTTTGGTATGCATCAAAAATCAGTTCGGCCGGAATTTTTGACAGAAACGAAATTGTGACGAAAACTGTATTTTTTCGGGCGAAACTTACACGAACGAGTACCCTATTTTTTCGGGCGAAGAAAGTACGGAAATGCCATGTGATCCAAGGAGTTGTCATGTTGTGATCATATTTATTTTTGCTTGATCTATACTAAAGTGTCGATTTTATTCTACTTCTGGTCAATTAAGTGTTTAATTAAGTAAGAAATAATTAGTTGTAAGTTTATTAAAAGTTAACATTATGGCCCCGAGGTCAAGAGCAAAAGTAAGCAAAGAAAACAAAATACAGTCAGTTGAAGATAGGAAGTTACTGGCATTTCAAGTTAAGCAATACCCATGCCTTTGGCGTTTGACTGACGCCAAGTATTCCAACAGAGATGCTACGGCCTCGGCGTGGTTGGAAATTGCTGAAAAGTTAAAACGGGAAGGTATGTCGCTATTCAGAATATAAATATCATAAAATTTTAATTAAAGATAGCTTTAGTGCAAAACACTCATTGTCATTGTCACTCTAGCCTCATTGTCAAATTATAATATGTAGTTGCGGCGTGCAAAGCTGCGTGGGTATCGTTAAAAGACAGTCTGAGATACCGATGTGGAAAAAAGAAGGGAAAATCTGGGGACTCCGTTGAGGACATCAATTCTGAGGATGATGATCAACTTGCGCTGAGAGATGATAGTCAACTTCAACTGTGGGAGTATTGGGATGATATGAAATTCTTGCTTGAAGAGGGTCCCAGTAGAAAGTAATAAAATTCATTAATACATTTCGACTTGTACTAATAATAAATATATTAAAAATAAGGTTACTATCAATCATGCCTGGGCCTATATTTTAGGACAATAAGTGCAGCTAATTGTAATGAATCCCAAAAGCGAAGGAGTGAAACTACCGCGGCTTCTACCACGCCAAAGACTTCTGATCAGCCAAAGACTTCTGATAAGCCAATCACTTCGGATGAGCCAAGCTCTTCGGATGAGCCAAGCCCTTCGGATAAGCCAAGCCCTTCGGATGAGCCAAGCACTTCTGATGCACTGATGTTCGAAGAAGATGAAGTAAACATGATCATCAACACAGAATCAAATACATTGCCAAAAGCCAGTGATGATGATAAACCTGAGACATTCAATACTCCAACTTCGAAAAAGCGTGCACCCAGCGGCAGTTATCATTACGTACAACCATAACATATATTTCAACTTATAACTGCATATCTAACTTATTTACATACATAAGTAATAATTGTATCGTTTTGTAAAGGTTCCGAAGAAGTTAAAGCGGGACGATGATAAAAGCGCAGACCAGCGGATTGCAGACAGTATTCAGTCATTGGTAGAACTACGGAAAGCTAATATCTCGACTACAACTGAAGAAAAACTGAAGTACTTTTCTATTTTTCTGAACTTGGATCGAATGATGCAAAAGTTACCTGAGAGTGTTGTTGAGGAATTGAATTTTCAGTTTATTTGTTTGATTCGAGAAGAACTACAAAAGTTAGCTTAGGATATTCAGTTTAAATGATGTAATTTGTTATTTATCTGTAATTTTACAATGTATGTATTATTAAAATTGAATTGTAAGGGTAAATGCATTAAGTATGCTGGCAACATATTATTTAGTAGAATGAAGTGACACAGCCTGATCCTGCCAGTTTACTCGTCCACTCTCTGAGACAAAATAGTTAGTTAGTGTTTCATGTAGTGTTACAATGTTTTCGAACATCTTTGGCTGCTTGAGGTTGACGACCTAGATGTGCTCCTTCGTAGTTATTGTTAAACAGTGAATTAGCATTAATCCCATTCCGCCAATGACCATCTATGATGACACCATTGTCATCCTCATAATCACAAAACCCAGCAGGAACGTATTCATCCCTCGATTCGGCCATTAAAAAATTGTGGAGCAGACAACAAGCAGCAATAACCTTTTGTGCGCGCTCAGGTCCAATCATTAGAGTTCTTGATAGGCACATCCATCTTGCAGAAAGGATGCCAAAAGCGTTTTCAATAGTACGTCGTGCCCTTGAAAGTCTAGATTTTGAGATTTTATTTTAAAAAAACATGCTCCCGTTTTCTTATAAAGAAATAAAAATTAGCAAGTGATAGTCATTTACCGATAGTTAAAAATACGTTGGTCGAAAGAGAGATGGGAGTTCCTATTCACAGGTTTGTATGGCTTTTGAATATGATTATCCAATGGGAATGCGTCGTCAGCAACGAAGAAAAACGGGATCCATTTACCATCCACTAGTTTGCCGAATGGTAATTTCAAATTGCCCTTTTTAAGGGCCTTTCCAAAGTCTGAGTCCCGGAAAACTCCACTATCTCCTTCGCTTCCGTATGCTCCAACGTCAAAATATATGAACCTGTAGTCTGCATCCGCTATGGCCATCAAAACAACGCTGAAGAATCCCTTTGAAAAAATAGAACCATGATAGTTGCATTTTGCATAAAGGAAGACTAAATATTATTATATTATATTATATTTCAATCCATTATTATAATACTTTGTAATTATAAAACGCGGTCCCAGAATTCTTTGGACATTTAATTGCGCAATGTTTGCCATCGATAGAGCCTAGACAGTTCGGAAAATTCCATCGCTCAAGGTACCGGGTAGAGATATCGAGCCATGACGAAGGGGTTAGCTCCTAATTAAACGAGATTGTTGAAGCCAGGCATATTGTATTACAATAAATAGGTCCGTTAATTTATTACCGGAATAAAATTTTCTAAACCCTTTATTAAAGCATCGCATGTTTCATCAATTATCTCGCCAAGTCTTTGTTTGCTTATTCGATACGTTGATGCCAAATGGCGAAGCAGGTCCCCAGAAGCCAAATACCTAAATGTGCGCATAATGGTCATGAAAGTTCAGCCACAAGAATGTTCACTGGTAGTTGTAATCAGTGTTAATATTGTATAGTGCATACTCTAATGTTACTGCCAGTTTCTCAGTGGCCGGGATATGATCACCACGAATTTTGTTGGTGGTTGGAGTGAGAAATGCATTCACTAGGCGCGATAAAACGCTAAACTTCTCTGGAGAAACTCGAAAATTTTCACGGAACAAAACTGGGTTATTAAGCAAATTTGGAAACTAAGTTAAATATTTATACTTATTAAACTTTGCTTTATGTACTTCATTTTAATCAATGTATTTTTGGAAAATAACCCCTTACGTCAACGTAGTATCGACCTTTGGTTCGCCTGTCTTTAAGATAAGCATTGACCCAATAACGTGGCTTCTTTCTAAACCGCTTTCTTCTTTTAATATAATGGTTCGCCAACATAATCGCCAATAATTCATCCTCAGAAGCGTCGGGATCCTTAACTGGCACCATGATTATTAAACTCGTAGTTTATTAATTAAAAATTATGAATAAAGACAAAACTAATAAAGCTTCATACTTCATGCTCTATTTGACGATAACAAAAGAAGACGAAGGCAAAAACATTCACATTGAGTTGTCAGCTGGTCATTTCGGTAAAGTTTCGAACAATATGATGCATACCTGTAAACCGAAATATGAGCGGATTATGACTAAAAAATACCCACGATATTTTCGGCCAAGTTTCTGCTCGGTCGTGCATGTACCGAAAATGTGACGGTTGTCCGTGTACACGAAATTATCTTGATGCATACTATGCTTAACTGTCAAATCTGCAGAAATGCAGCGGATTCTGTCCACCTACAAGAGCAACATTTCTGATTCATTTTGTCTTGGTGGAAGATTCAATAGGACAACGTCCCAATTCATTTCGGAAGACGGCGAGGCTCTCGGATACACAAACTGGCAGTCTGGCTATCCAGTCAGCATTCCCCTCGTCGACAACTGTGTCGAGGTTCAGCCACTCAGCAGCACATCCCAGGCAGACCGGAAATTGTCCAATGTCGTATGTCAAGTCCGAAACCAGGTGGTATGTCAGCGACCAAAACCGGGACCGACATTGGAGGAACTTGCTGAAGCTGTCAAGAACCTTGAAAAGCAATTGGACCAGGTAGGCAATAGAGTGGTCCCACTTGGGTCCATTTACGTTGAGTATTACGGTCAGCCCAGTCCAAGGTCACTTTGGCCCGATCTGATGTGGCAGGACATCAGCTACACGTACGCAGGATACTTTTTCCGAGCATATGGCGGCACTTCCGGTGGCTGGGGAGCGGTTCAGCCTGGATTCGCTCCACGCATCACCCAAATGCATCTTCAGACCAGAGCTGGTGGAGCTTATTCCAGTCCATTGACCATTCCGCAGTCTGGTTGGTCGGACTACGGGACCGCGCGCTATTTCTGGAACTCTGTTGAGGTGTATAATGAGAATCTGAGGTTCTTCACGGAATCATGTTAGGTCCGGCCGAGAAACCAGGCCGTAAGGATTTGGAAGCGGGTACTGGATTGAAAGCACTTCACTGTATAACTTTAAAAATACAAATTCAAAATCTGAAATATTTAACATGAAATTTCATCAGTATTAAAAAGCAATTAATTCTTATTATTCACATGTACATGTTTCCGTATACAACACAATTTACACAGCTTGTTAAAATTATTATTATTTTGTTTTATTTGTTGACGTAATTGGCTAATAAACATACTATTGGGTAGTTACTAAATGTGTTTGCGTTCAGTTTGCGTACTAAAAGTACATAGCTTATAATAAATGGAATGTTATGTGCATTTTATTTCACCTTATCTTCATGAGATGAGAGTTGGAGCCGTGAATTGACGTAATAACACTATAGTCTTCCTCACGTTCACATTTGCAGATATTGCTGGATAAAATGAAATTTCATTTCTGCCGACATTATACCGAACATATACCAAGTGGATTATAAAGAGAAATAGTGTAGCTTCATATATTTTTTAATAGATCGTATACGGCAGCAAATTGGATATACCCTTGTAGCTGTTTTGAGTAATTTTCCGGTAGTGAGCAAAATAACTTAAACTATATAAATTATTCAGAGGCACGTGTACAGCTCGCATATCCCTATCCACGAAGAGCGGCCAACATCCCACTCGATGATAATATAACGTTATACGGATAGAACTTAAAATTTCGAGAAATATCTTTCTTCCAACATTCCATACCAGAATGTATTTTTCTGGCTTCGCATTAACAATATTCAACTAGATAAATTAAAAAGGTATGTCTCGTTTTTAGCATGGTAATGTATACAATTGACTTTAAACTGAGGAGCTAGCTTCAAAATGTACAAATTCATTCGAATCCGTCTCTATATAGTTTTGTTTTTAAATATAACGTGATATTCTACTAAAAGCTCGGAAGTATGCACATAGTTACCGTGTAATAATGTCACATTAGAATTTCCCTTGTGGTAATATGTATTTTCTATAAGATATTGATTGTTAGATTAAATAGAACCCTTTTGTTCGTACATGCTTTCCTTTTCTGTAAAATAAAATATTAAGAAAATTATAATGGCTACATTTTACGAAACTATATTTCAGGTAGAAAAATGTCCACTAGTTCTGGCATGTTCTGTTCTATTTTATGAGGACTCTTACAAAAAATATGGGAAATGGACAGAACTTTCTCCGACATGAATTATTCACAGCCATATGTAGCATATCTAAATTCCAAAAATTAAAAAGCTCGAGCATCCTTTCCACATAAAATATGACATGAAAGAGGCGGTCTTAAACTATTTTATTTTTTTCATATACATTTCATAAATCCTGTTTGACCAAATTCCAATTTTTATATTTAAAAAAGCGTCACTAGCTCAAACGCGACATTCCCTGTCTCCGTTTGAAACTCTGAGCATCCACTGCCATATCTTGTGACGTCATGGCTCTGAACATATTGGAACAAGCAGCCTTCCGTCTCTACGATTCCTGGTTCTCCTACATGCCACCATTTCCCGTAAAATGGGACTGCAACGCGTCCAAGATGATCGTAGCAAAGCCCGTCAGGGAATGTCCTGAGGCTCTCGTACTCGCCGTGTGCACAACCGTGACAGGATTCTCTGGCCTTGCCGTTGCCGTGCTGTTCGGCAATTTCTTCCCTCGACCATACTTTACACGCGTCAGCCTGGCCGTTCAACTTCTGGGCTGGTTGGGATGCACAGCAATGGCAGTGTGCTGGTATGTGGTCATTAAAAACATGATGTCCATCCTGTCATCCGTAAACGGCCTGATTGACTTGACTAAGCAAGTCGAAGAAGGTAATTAGCAATACATTTAATATACCTGAGTCCCCAAATTTCGGCGGCAACTTGTATCAAGATGATATGCTTTCAGAATACCCTGAAGAACGACAGCGACTAAACAACAATCGGAATCAGTTTGACGCCAGCATTCTTCTGCTTTGTGGTCTGGTCCCAGCAATGTTTCTGACGCCATTGTTCATTGCGTGTACTGGCGTTCTGTGTGACGTGGATCCCTGGTTCTTCATATTGGAGGAAGTACTGCCGGACGCGATGACCCGAGACAGGAGCACAGTCCTCCTTCTGATGCTCCTCCGGTTTGTTGTGATATATATTGGGTTCATGGAATTCGCAAGATCGGCTGCCATATTCATTTGTACAGCATTCATTGCATTGGACAGAGCGTACAGGATCGTGTACTTCATTCTGGTCCGGATACGGAACTTTTCCAGATACCAATACTATTACAACTGCAGCATTCTCCTGATACGTATTTCTGAGGACGTGATTCACATTCTGGTCTATCTCGTAATGACGATGGGGTTCTGGGCACTGGTCATCTGCATCTGGGTTTGTGTGAAATGCTCGCCGGATCAAATCACATATTCTGTCTACATTGGATTCTTGATGATTGGAACGTTAATGGCTGCTGGGCATGCAGTGGGGCTGCCGATGATGTGTACCGCTCTGGATATCTCCATAAATGCTGTGGCGGTACACACGCTTCGGGCCAAGATGATGTATGCAAAAAGGAGGACAGTAGTCAATAGATGCTGCGTGATGAGAGCGGAGGCCACATATCCTGTCAAGATTAAGTATGGGGTCTTTTGGTATTTATGTACCGACTTCATGGGGGAGTACGTGTGGCTCATCATGCTGAGAACTTTCGACGCCATCCTGCTCATCGATTTCCGATAAACTGTGGAACTCTTCTGTTTACTGTGAATAGCATACCTATACCATATATATATGTATATATATTCGCTTTGATAATTTGTGTATGATATTTGTAAAAAAAATAATACTTGGTAAGTTTAAATAGTTTTTCCAGAGCACTACTACTAAAGTTACGTAGAATATGCTTGTTCGAGTTTGAGTTGAAAGCAGCTGCATGTATGCAGACTCCAACAGAAAAAGTTCAATGTAGTCATTAAATATTCAGTGATGACGATAGGATAAAAGCGATACGTAGTTCGTAGTGCCCTTTGTTATAGACGTATATCTGAATATTAGACAAAACGAGGTAATACTAACACACAACATCTCAACAGGCTTGGGTAATTCTAACGACGTGTCTTTCTATTAAATATATGTACTGGTAAGGAAATGTTTACATATTCGTACTATATACCGTTTTCACTGACCGTATACACCAACAAAATAAATGTTTTCAATTAATGCCATTAATTGCACGACTGCAGCTCATATTTTTGCGCCATAGACAATCTTCAACGGCATCGAGACATTTCAGGTACAAGCAGTGTTGTTCAGAACAGAACCTCTTAAAGAACAGACGTTCTGATAAATTATGATAAAATGGATACTAATTTTAAGTAATCATTTTAACGGTAAATATCAGAAATGACGTGTGATGATTCTATAGTCAATGATAGTCAGGATTTCAATATGAAAGTTCCATTGTCTAAAAGTCTTCTCAGGCCGTACTATTACCATGAACGGCAGTGCGTATGCAACATTTCATTCGACGGTTTTGGATCCACTAAGCTAAGCTGTCAGGCTAATTGTACTTGGCTGTAAGTATTGTTGTTGGTATATCCAGCTAGCCATTCCGCTGCTATCTAAATGTTTACCCTTGGATATTTTAATAGCGAAATGGTTACATAAGTACAACGTGAGAATTATTAATTTTATAGTATCAGAGTTAGCTCCTACGTTTCATCTAATAATTTGGCTACACGATCTGCTCTGCTCTGATATCTGCTCATCGATTTCCAATAAGAGTTTAAAAAACTGTCTATTGTTTTATTCTACATTACACATTTTTCTCTTGGATATTAAAAGTACTATATGTATATGTAAAAATAATAATTTGTAAGTTCACATAATTTATCTACAACATTGTAAAAATTACTTATAAAATTCCTTCTTCTGATTTTAGGTTTAAGCAATATATATGTGTGTATGCTCCGATATAAAAAGTTGAACATAGTCATGAAGTATTTAGAGATCACATTACGTATAATGGGTTAGTAAGTTTTAAACTTCCTTTGTTCTAGTTATTAAAAATATTCATGAACAGTTCCATCCAATCTTGGTTAGTTCTTACTAATGAAATTGGAAATATGTATGTACGATACAACTTTCATATTCCCGTCAGCATGCACTGGCACGGTTTCATTTGTACTTTGTTACGGATCGGACGAACGAGAACACATACATGTACATATGGCGGAAAATGTAACAAAATGAGCTGACAATGTTACAATAAATTGTTACTTCCAAAATTACAGAAGCGTGACAAACAACAAGTGACTCGGTCTGACTCATTGCCGCCGGAAAACATTTCCTTGTTAAGATTGCTTTTAAGTTAGCAACTTTCATCCAAAAAAGGGAGGAAATTTTCATTTTTAGTATGACAGTATATCAGAATTATTAAAAGTGAGGATCAAGCATGAAAATGTACAAATTCATTTGAACCATTCCATATATTGTTTTTAAGTTTCAAGTATATTTTAGTAAAAGCACTCACAAGAAAGCACATATTTACCATATACTAGAGTTATGTTGGTATTTACCGCACGTTCATATGTATTTTCTATGAGATTGCTAGATTAAATAAAATAATTTTAGTCTTTTCCACTAAAATAAAAAAAATTAAATAGTCCCATTTCACGAAACTTTACATATTTCAGTTAGCCAAATGTCGACCAGTTCGGGAATTTTCTGTTTCAATCTTATGAGGACTCCTACAGCAGCGTCGGAAATGTACAGAACGTTCGCTCTCATAAATTATTCAAAGCCACGTGTAATACTTACATCCTAATTCCTAAAATTAAGAAAAACTCGGGCCCGATTTCCGTAAAATATAACATGAAAGAGGCGGTCTTGAATTATTTTATTTTCTCATCTTATATATTAGCTTTTTATTAATCCTGATTTAAACAATTCCAATTTTTATATTTATAAAAGCTTCACTAGCTGAAAAACGACATTCCATGTCTCTGCTTGAAACCATAAGCTTCACCTGTAAGCTTAAAACCCGTATTTAAAGCATATCCTAGGAAACTATGGCACTCCGCATATTTGAAGAAGCTTCCTTCGATCTCTACGACGCCTTATTCTTGTACATGCCCTGGTTTCCAGTGAAATGGGATTGCGGAACGTCCAAAATGGAGGTCCAGAAGCCTGTCCGGGAATGTTCTCAGGCCCTGCTGCTCGCTGTATGTACAGGTTTGACAGGATTATATGCCCTTGCTGTAACTGTTCTTTTCGGGTATCTCCTTCCTCGTCAATACTTCACACGCGTCAATACTGCTGTACTAATCCTCTACTGGATTGCGTGCACGGTCATGGTAGTACGCTGGTACGTCGTCATTAAAAATATGATGTCCATGCTGTCATCTGTGAACGGGCTCATCCACTTGACCAAACAAGTCGAATAAGGTAATTGTTTAAATTTGGAGTATACTTCAGCGTATTTCAAACTCAAATTACTACACAAAACTTTTTATCCAGAGTATCCGGAAAATCGACGTCGGGGGGTCAATGAAAGTCGCAATCAAGAAGGACAGCATTTTGTTACCCACTTTTGGGCTAAGCCGTTTCTCCGAGGCTCAGCCTTAACCAAGGACCAGACCATTCTTACTAAGTACATTGAAGGTTCCTCTTTCATCTAGAGGTACCCCCATTGTTGGTTAGGGCTGAGCCTCTGAGAAAACTGACGCCAAACGTCGTCACTTTCAAGCACAGGATAACCATTGGCATAGCAAAGGCTGAAACGATGTGTAAAAGTAACGAAAGGGTACAGCCTGTATATTTATCGAAAAATATGAAGGTTGACGAAATCAAACAATTTTTGCACCATTCGTAGTCCCCATTAATTCAACATTTTTGGTACCATTTTTATGACCCTAACTCCTACCCTTACGGGGTCAGGGTCAAAATAAGTTCGTTACAGTTTTGACCACATATCTCCGCCGTTTCTTACCCAAATTTCTTTGTCGCGGTGTCAATCGAACGCCAAGAAACTACTCCAAAAGCTATAATTTTCTTTTTTGAACTGCCATAATTTTTTCAACAGTAATGGGCGTTTAAATATAACGAAAACTCTTGTCTGTTTACCAAATACGTACAAAATGAATGTAAATACTTCAATACTTTTACAATTACGTCTACAGAAAGAATTACAACATTGCGCTCCTATGGCAACCAATTTTGAAATACCTTGTTTATGCATTTTAAATACTATTTATAAGATCATTTAAAGAAAATAGTTGCTTCGGAAAACAATTAGGCATTGTTTGTGAAAAGTAGATTGCTGGATATGACCCTTTAATGATGCATTATTTTTTAATAAATCGTAGGATATCAATGTAATTGAATTCCCATTTCCGTCGATATGTGAAAATTAAAAATAGATACCAAGAACTCCATAGCAGTATTTGTACTGTTACTATTAAACCAAATATTTCATTTAGCATTTTTTCCAAAATGCAAAAAACAGTTTCAGAAAATCGTTTTTAAGCTGAATTCAATAAAAAAGTTCGAAATTCACCACCAAAATACAAGACCGCCCCCTTTTAAAAATAATTGAATTTTTTAAACTGGACTGTAATTGGAAGACATCAATAAAACAATTTGACATCCAGAACCCCTTTGCGATGGATGCAGCTTGTAATCTTCAACAGTCACAAGGAAGTGTCCAAAACCGCTTTGCCCACCCTTCCGACTTGGAAGCGTGAAACATCCTAGCACCGCAATGCTACGTGGACCGAAAATAAAGGAAATCCAGAGGAATTATCTCTCATCCGAAATCCTTGTCATGCTTCACCTCTAGAAGTTCATTGTAAAGGTTTCAACTCGGTTTCAACTAACCTAACCTAACCTCGATACCTCTCCGAGAAGTGTCCGAAAACATTACCTCAACCAGCCGACATCTAAGGGTGAAGACGCACCATTATGTTCCAACGCACTCTGAACTGAAAGTAAAGGGAATCCATTCTCTTTTGCTCGTTAAGAACTCCGTTTGACAAGTAGTAGCAGTATAAAATACGAATGCGAATGGTGATTCGGGCTCAATTAAGGAAAATTGGCATTACAAACCTTTCACAAAATTCCGCTTAGTCAAAACCCCAGCTTTTCAGATTTCACCACTTCAATTCGCGACTAAAACTTGTAGGATCACATTACATTTTTGTTAACTTGGCTCACGAGGAATATCCCATGTCTATTGAACATCACAGCATTTAATTCGATTGACCAAAACCAGTTAAGCGGACCGTGTTAAAAATACTACATGGTTCTTAATTTTATGCAATTTTAGGCAAAACGTAAGTGACCAGGCCAAGAATCAAACCTGGCTAACATAGGTTACCCGTATTCATTTAGACCACTATGTTACCTGAACTACTTGTTTTGCCAATACCTCATTTTCCCTCATAATTAGCTCGTATATGCTTGACGCCACTTTGTTCCGCGACCAGCTCTGGCTTATTTAGGTAAATTCAAGCAGGTAATGTAATTTTAAGCTGGAGATTATGACCGAGCACTCAATAAAGAACATACTTTTTGACGACAATATTTTACATATTTTGAATGAAGTTTCTCAATCCATATTATACAAGATCCAAGGGGTAACCAAAGAAGTCCGTTTTTAGAAAAAGTCAAATAATTCAGCGGAATTTTATTTTAGATAGTATCTAACCTTTTGTATTTAATTTCGAAAAATCCGTTCCTGAACAGTCGAGAGAAGGGAATATTCCCGGCGAATTTAAGCTAATTCCGTCAAAATCCTTCCAAGAAAGACAAACTTCCTTCTTACAGTCCGCTGAATGTACTTTTTTGAAATGGTCGCTCCATCGATATTTAGACACATGTACAGTCATTCGACTTTGGTGAATGACTTTTCACCGTAGCGAGCATGCATAACAATAGAAGTGGGTGGGGCTTATCTCAACGTTTTGCTCGTGCTCGTTACGTATTCCGTTCGTGTGTTGCTTTTTGTTCGTTTTGACGGTTCGCCAAAACGTATTGGCAAGAAATGTATCCTTTCCGTCAAAACGAACAAAAAGCAACAGACGAACGAAAACGTAACGAGCACGAGCAAAACGTTGAGGGAAGCTCGACCTACTTCTATTGTTATGCAAATTAGCTCGCTACGGTGAGAAGCCATTCTTTTATTTCCATCGACAGTATACGCTTGGCACCACATTGGCACTCAGAAAGAGTTTAAGATATCAAGCTGAACATTGATTTACGTGTTCAGGAGGACACATTTTGCAATACCATTCCTTAATACCCATGGTGCATTCGAGCACAAGGGTGCTTCTCCGGCGTCGGCTGGGTGGGCCAACCGGGTTTAGACACTTCATAAACCGTTATGATATGGAGATGCGATATAGAGCTGAAACCTTCACCATCGTGTTCTGGTGATTTTACAATTTATTTCTTTTGCTTTCAGTCAGGTGGTGCATTAGAAAACAGATATTTTGTAGCCCATTAACGTTTTGTGGAGTAACTGCTGGCGTCCGTAGGAGCCAGTGGTGAAACGATCAAGATAGAAGCGGTATGGCATCATCTTCACCTGCCTCACCACAAGTGCTATTCATTTGGAGCTACTGCGTAGCCTAAGTACGGGCTCGTGCATTCAGTCAATCCTGCAAATACGGTCACGACGAGGAACTCCAAAGGTCATAGTCTCAGACAACGGGAGTAATTTTTAATTTAATTATTAATTTTAACGGGAGTAATTAGTGTCAATCGAAAGTTGAGTAACGCAGTGAAGGAGATTTCTCAGTCCGTCTAGGAATAAGGAATCGAGTGGCGCTATAATCCAGCAAGCGCATCCCACGAGGGAGGAAGTTGGAAGAGGCTCTTCCGTTCGCCATCGTTATCAGTTGTGTTGAAGGAGTAGGCGCCAAAGTAGGAGCTGTTGGGCATAGTCATTGCTGAAGCAGAACACAGTGTGGACAATCGCCCATTGAGCGATGTTCCGGTTGACTACAGTTCGCCAAGAGCTCTCCCGCCAGACGATTTCCTCTTTGGAAAAGGTTGTGAGGAACGGACGGACGTGTTTTTCTTACCTAACGTCAATAGAAAGGACTTGAAAAGTATGTTGCGCACTGGTCTAGCTAGACGAGTGATGTGGTCATAGTCATGGAGTCGTTGTTTGTGATGCACATGTGGCGCTTGGAGTTGTTTATTCTATGGAGCAGTTTATTCTAGGAAAAGATACAAGACAGTTCGGGTAGAGTCGTGGTCAAGAATGGAGGGAGGCAGAAATTCAAGATCATGCGTCGTCCTGCGTCTCGCATTTCTCTGCTGGAACAGGCTGAGGAAACCGGTGGATAGTAGAACTGATTCTATTATCGGGAGTAAGAATGTCGAGGAAAAATACCTAAAGTTTGTTGTTTCTTAGATTTGTTTGCGCGTTCGCTTATCGAACGCTTTTAGTCGTCGTCGTGACGCGCTGCTGTGTGGAGTCGTGTCTGTACTTTTATTAGAATTTCCGAGTGCTTTCAAGAGGATGGTCATTGTCGTTTTTATGCTAAACTCAGATCAGCATCAGTAAAATTGAAAATTGTAATTGATAATCAGTTTACTTGCTGAAACTCACTAAAACCTAAAGTGAGAAATAAAATTGTTGGGTGTGCCACCCTCCATGTGTTGGGTGGGACAGCCGGTTTTAGACACTTTTCTCAAAAACGGCTTCAGATATCGAGGTGAAACTTTTACCATTCTCGAGGTCAAATTACTTTATCGATATCATATAATTGAAGCTCAATCCAAGATTTATTATTTTTATATGGGGGATGCTGTAGTATCTAGTATGGGTGTGAATTTTGACTTGTTTATTGTATTTGTGGTGGTATTCTCTAATTAAAATTTTATTTTTAATGTAACAATCCATTTTTATAAATCCGAAACTTTTTAAATTTCAATGTTTAAACTAAACTCACAAATCCTTTCCAAATGCGCACCAAATCGCGAAGGTTTCATTAGTTTATCTTAAAACGCCTTGGAATAAAGTGTCCAAAATCGTTATTTCGCTATTTGCCTCGTCGCGGATAAACTTTATTGTTTTTAAATTGTATTTTTTATGTTATCAAACGTGTGGTATCCGACTGTGGATGCTGTATTTCCCAAAAAATAGTCGCTTTTGGAAGGGATTTTATTTTTTAAATCCCTTTTATTATTTATGACTCATAAAAAGCGGTGAGGTGAGGCACGGGAGGCACGCTGCGAACAAACTGATATGCCTTTGGGTTCAAATGAACCATTCAGAAAGTTAGCGGTGAATGTTTTCGTCTGACAAAAATAATATTATTTTAGACGGACAGACAAACATGTCGTATCATTGTGTCTTCGCTGTTGTGGTTGTCCTGTGCATGTAGGTGACATGGCAATAACTACGGCAAGTGTAATAGCCCAGTTAAGATGCCTTATTCCACCATTGTTATAATAAGCGCACTATGGAAATCTTAGCCCGCTAATGAACTTTTAACTCCTTTGGTCCTTTGACGCCAGCATTCTGCTACTGTTGGGTCTGGTTCCGGTAATGGCGTTTGCTCCTCTCATGATTGCGACCACTGGTGTTCTCTGCGACGTAGACCCATTGTACTTCTTGCTTGAAGAAGTGCTGCCCGACGCCAAGAACAGGTCAAGAAGCACAATCTTTCTACTAATGTTCCTCTGATTTGTTGTGCTGTACCTTGGATTTGCGGAATTCTCAAGATCGGCTGCCATCTCTGCTTGCACAGCATTCATTGTGTTGGACAGAGCGTGCAGGATCGTGTACTTCATTCGGGTAAGGATACGGAACTTTTCCAGATATCAATACTAATACAACTGCAGCATTCTCTTGATACGAATATCCGAAGACGTGATTCACATTCTGGTATACTTGATCATGACGTTTGGATTCTGGGCGCTGGTCATCTGCTGCTGGGTTTGTGTCAAATGCTCGCCGGATCAAATCACCTTCTCGGTGTATATCGGATTCCTCATGATTGGAATGATAATGGCTGCCGGACATGTGGTTGGAATGCCAATGCTGTGCAGCGCAATGGATATGTCGATATATGCTGTAGCGGTACACATGCTCCGGGCCAAGATCCGCTATTCGAAAAGGAGGACAATTGTCCATAGATGCTGCGTGATGAGAGCGGAAGCGACATATCCTGTCAAATTTAAATATGGGCTCTTCTGGTACTTGTGTACCGACTTTATGGGGGAGTACGCATGGCTAATTATGTAGAGAACTTTCGACGCCATCCTATTCATCGATTTCCAATAAAAATCAAGACCACTCTTTGATTTTCTTCCTGTATTACATTTTCACATTTTCTTCTCTTGGATACTCATTATATAATGTATAAAAGTAATAATTTGTAAATTTAAATATTATTTCTAGAGGTTTTAAAGTTACGTATAGGGCGTTTGTTCGGGTTTTAGTTTATCATAACTTACATTTAACTAATATCTAATATAATTTAGTTTAGTATAATCATTAAATATTTCGTGACTACGCTATGCATGCTGGGATATGTAGTTTGAAATCCTGTGTTCGCATTCTTACAGCAGAAGCAGGCATGTCCATTTATGTACAAGTATGCCCACTAATAATTGTAAGGAATTAGTTTCGTATGATAAATATTGTATTTAAGGCTTATTTTAAAATATTGTCCTCACTTGGACATGGATTAGTACGTGTAAACATCTGTATATAAATTGTTTTGCTTGCAATACATTGCTATATAGTTTATGGTACCCAGGAATAAAGTCATTTTACATTTCCTAATGACCAGTAACATTACCGGCGTATTATTAATTTAGGTGTATAAATAATTCAACTCAACGGCACCAACAATATGTGATTCTGCAATAAAAGCGTTCGTTATTGTACAGAATGAGCATCATGGTAGTGAAGCAAATAGTTTAGTTTTGAAATAAAGCACTTCAAGTATCAACATGGAGATGTAGTATCAACATGGAAATAATAAAAAATGACAATGAACTTGTATACTCTACTTAATTATATATTTCATTCTACACTCCGTGGCATTGCACAATGCACCTTATCAAACGAAATGAAAAACAACAAGTGAGAGCCGGTCTCACCCATTGCTCTCAATTAACGCCGGAAAGAGTATTTTTTGTTAAGAATTCTATTTCAAATTTCCGACGCGTTTACATGTATTTGCTATAATATATTGATTGTTAGATTAAATAAAAAATTTCTCCCATCCTTTCCTCTAGTTATAAAAAGTAAGAAAATTTTGACAGTCAACTTTCACGAAACTTTTGATATTTCAGGTAGAAATATCACGACATATTCTGGAATTTTTTGTTTCAATTTTATGCGGACTATGAAAGCAGGATGGGAAATTGATGGATCTTTCTCCGACATGAATTATTCAAAGCCACGTGTACTAAATATATCTTTATTTCAAAAATTGAAATGCTAGAGTATCCTTTCCACGTACACCGTAACATGAAATAGGCGGTTCTAATATTATTTCAATTTTTTATTCAAATACCATGTTAGTATTTCCTAATTTATTTTTTTCACAAATTCCAATTTTTATATTTAAAAAAACTTTTCCAGCTCACAACCGACATTTCAGCAATCTGCTTGAAACTCTCAGCATCCACTGTCAGCTTGAAATCCGAACTTATGGCATTTTCTTTGACGCCATGACACTCCGAATGTTCGAAGCATCATCATTCCGTCTCTACGACTCCTTGTTCTCGTACATGCCCTCGTTTCCCGTGAAATGGGATTGCGACGCGTCCAAAATGGTGGTGCAGAAGCCGGTAAGGGAATGCCCTCAATTTCTGCTGCACTGTGTGTGCACAACTGTGACGGGATTTTCAGGCCTGTCGGTTGCCTTGCTCTTTGGCCATTTCTTCCCTCGTCCATACTTCGCACGTGTCAACTTGGCTGTAGTAATTCTGGGCTGGATAGCATGCTCAGCCATGTCCGTGTGCTGGTATGTGGTCGTAAAAAATATGATGTCCATCCTCTCATCCGTCAACGGCCTGATCCTCTTAAGGCTATGTCGGGAGACATCAGCTGTTCCATTGTTTTTTTCGCAAATTAAAGGCATCTCCAAATAAATTTTGGAAAAATGAAAGTAGTCATTACACGAAAAGCATTATTTGCTTTCTTCCAGTTTCAGTTTCAAAAATTTTGGTGGTGAGATGACGGACTAATTAATAAATAAAATGAGTTTCAAAAATTTATAAATTAGTCCGTCATCTCACTACCAAAAATTTTGAAATTGAAACTGGAAGAAAGCAAATAATGCTTTTCGTGTAATGACTACTTTCATTTTTCCAAAATTTATTTGGAGATGCCTTTATTTTGCGAAAAAAACAATGGAACAGCTGATGTCTCACTACACCCCCTTAACACAGCAGATTGAAGAAGGTAACTAACAACCGTTCGGATTTATATAGGCATATTTCTATCAACTGTGACGTCACAATATTTTGCTTTCAGAATATCCGAAAAATAGACGTCGTCGGGTTGATAACGCAGGCCGGAACCATTTTGACGCCAGCATTTTTCTGCTACTCGGGCTAGTGCCTTTAATGGCGCTTGGACCATTCTTGGTTGCGACCACCGGTGTTCTGTGCGACGTGGACCCGTGGCACTTTCTTTTCGAAGCAGCGCTGCCGGACCCGAGGAACAGAGCTAGAAGCACAATATACCTTCTCGTGGGCATCCGATACGTAATGATATACATCGGCTTCATGGAGTTTTTTAGGTCGGCTGCCTTCTTTGTCTGCACTGCATTCATTGCGATGGACCGCGCGCATAGGATCGTGTACTTAATGCTGGTCAGGATACGCAACTTTGACAGATATCAATACTACTACAACTGCAGCATTCTACTGATACGGATTTCGGAAGACGTTATTCACATTCTAGTCTACTTGATCATGACGTTTGGATTCTGGGCGCTGGTCATCTGCAGCTGGGTTTGTGCCAAGTGCTCTCCCGATCAAATCACATATTCTGTGTATGTTGGATTCTTGATAATCGGGACGGTAATTGCTGTTGGGGATGTTGCTGGTCTACTAATGATATGTTCGAGTTTAGATATGGCGATGTATGCAGTTGCACTACAGACACTCAGGGCCAAGGTCCGATATTCGGAAAGGAGGACAACAGTCAATAGAAGCTGCGTGATGAATTCGGAAGCGACATGTCCTGTCAAGGTCAAATACGGGCCGTTCTGGTATTTGTGTACCGACTTTACACTAGAATGTGTTTAGCTGATCGTGTTGAGGATTTTTGACGTCATTCTGCTCATTGATTTCCAATAGAAGGTGATGTTATACTTACATTTCTCCATTCTCACATATTATTATCTAGGTTGGTAGAAATTTAAACATTTACAACTAAAATAATTATAAGGTGAAATAGTTTTTCAAGAGCATTGGCAGAATAACTTAATATCATAATATGCTTCAGTTAAAGCTACTTCTATGTATAAAAGTTCAATTTATGTCTTAATTAAATATTTAGATGAGTATCATGAATCATGAGTATAATGTGGTGCGGAGTTTCAATAAAGCGACTACCAAAGTGATAAAAAATATAAAGCTTTTTGTATCCATACTTTGTAAACTTGTGCGTCGTATTGAGGGAAATGTGTGCCATTTAGATTTCCTAGCATCATCAACTAGGTTCCATTTGTCTTATTTACAATTCGAACAAACATGACTGCATCTCGTAAAATTATACAAGAGTATACGATTTTGAATATGGTCACCCGACGTAGCCCACATTTGTTTGTTCAGACAAATGGATTATGTCGATCACAACGTCATCGTAAAAGTGAACGGATACGGTAAACAATTTCATGCAGGTGTATTATATAAGCATATACAAAGTGAGAACATACCGATATCCCTAACCAAGCCTATACTACCCAGAAGTAATTACCGTATTGTTAACCTGGTCATGCCTTTGCATAATAAAACCAATATTCGGTAAATGTACATGCCTATCAGCAAATAAGGATGGCAATCGGAGAGACATATGCCACACAAAATGCCCCCAATTTCGATACCAAAACGTAAAATCCTAAAATGCGTCGCCACTCGATTTGTTAAAAGAGAAGCAATTTTAAACTATTTCAATCAAGTGAACGGAAGATATGTATTTGTAAGTAGAAATATATCAATTGGCATTAATCTCTACTCGCACAGTAGGGAGCTAACTTTTCAACACTTTTTACATATTTTTTTGTGTCATTGATTATTCAACGCAGTACTTACGGCAGCATATAATAAGTTCCGGAATAGGTCTCCAAAATTATATTATGGCCGTGCTAAAGTTGTACCGGCAAAATTTTCCTGGTTTTTTAAATGTCTGCTGAATGTACTCCGAAAGGTTTATTACATGACGGGATATAGTTTTTTTGTATTTCGCATAGAAATAATATGTACATCGGCAGTTGGATTTACACGCAGATTTTCCAAAATGAAAATCCATATTTTAAGGAAAATATTTTCTGGAATAGTTTGTGGGATGTGAATAATTTACGGCCACGTGTACATATGAGTTACCCAAGCTGGACAGCTGAACGATACCAGCCTACGAAAAAAGTTGACATGGAAAGGGAGGTTCTGAAAAATTTGAGAAATTCATTTCTTTAAGCGCTCCATTATAAGTATCTTTCTTGACAAAAAATTGTAATATTAAAATGGAAATAATTTTTTTAAAATAATCCTTTCTTCTACGATAATTCATTTTGCTTGTATTTCAGTCCTTTCTTTGAACTCCATCCATCCACTCTCTGTGCTTACTTTTCCGATATCATTTTACGAATCCATGGCGCTGCGAATATTTGAGGAAGCTGCCTTCCGTCTCTACGACTCCATGTTCTGCTACATGCCCCCGTTTCCAGTGAAATGGGACTGCGACGCATCCCGCATGGTGGTAGCGAAGCCTGTCCGGGAATGTCCTCAAGCTCTGATTCTCGCTGTATGCACTGCATTGACGGGATGTGCTAGCCTCGTGATTCCCATCCTATTTGGATATATCTTTCCCCGTCCATATTTCACACGGGTAAATCTGGCCGTTCTGATTGTCGTTTGGATGGGCTGTACTGCCATGGCGGTATGCTGGCATGTCGTCATTACAAACATGATGTCCATCCTCTCATCCGTAAACGGACTCATCCACTTGACCAAACAAGTCGAAGCGGGTAAATCATTTTTAAATACATTTAAATTCATTTCCAATTGAATTTGTTTCATAAAAATGTTGTGTCCAGAATATCCGGAGAGTAGACGTCGGCGGGCTAACGCAGATCGGAATCAATTTGACACCAGCATTCTGCTACTGTTGGGTATAGTCCCTGTGATGGCTCTTTCCCCACTGTTCCTCGCGACAACTGGCGTACTATGCGACGTGGATCCCTGGTACTTTGTTCTCGAGGAAGTATTGCCGGATACTAAAAACCGATCCAGGAGCTCAATCTTTCTACTCATGTTCATACGCTTTGTCGTCCTCTACATTGGATTCATGGAATTTGCACGGTCAACTGCCATCTTTGTTTGCACGGCATTCATAGCATTGGACAGAGCGCACGGGATAAGTGTACATCATGCTGGTCAGGATTCGCAGCTTTTACAGATATCAGTTCTACTACAACTGCAGCATTTTCTTGATTCGAATTTCCGAAGATGTGATTCACATTCTGGTATTCTCGTTATGACGTTTGGGTTCTGGGCGCTGGTCATCTGCAGCTGGGTCTCTGTCAAGTGCTCCGTCGAGCAGATTACATTCTCTGTATATATGGGCTTTCTAATGATTTGGATGGTGATGGCTACTGGGCATGTGGTTGGATTGCCAATAATGTGTTCCGCAATGGATATGTCGACATATTCAGTAGCTGTTCACTCACTCAGGGCAAAGATCAGGTATGCTAAATGTAGATCAAAATTCAATCGCTCCTGTGTCATGAGGGCGAAGGCGACATATCCTGTCAAAGTAAGATATGGGATATTTTGGTATTTGTGTACCGACTTTATGGGGGAATACTTTTGGCTCATCATGCTGAGAACTTTCAATGCCATACTGCTCATCGATTTCCAATAATATGTGAAGTTTGCCTTTGATTTATCGTATTTGAAATATTCATATCATATCAGACTTAAAACAAAACATATGCACGAATCAATAATAACTTGTAAGTTTGAATAATTTTTGTATAACATTGTAAATATTGCTTATAATGCCCAGATTGTATTTTGTATGTATACTGTCACGATTCGTCCTAAAAACCAAGCAATTCAATTGTGGAAACGAACAGGTATGTAAAAGCCAGTAACAATTAATATGATGAAAGTTTAAAAGGATAAGGAGATACTAAAATGTGACTCTTTAAACTGCAGCTGGTGATACGATTCAGTCAACGACAGAAAGTACCCAGGCAACCGCATTTGCTCCGACTCCGCAGGTACATGACTACATTATGGAAATGCTCCGTGAGCTATTCCCAGAAGAACATGTTGCATCAGTGGAGACTGTACATGTACCAGAAATGGTACAGCCACAGACCGGTGACAGGTTATAATTGATTTATTAAAATTTGGATTCAGATTTTTATACTCCATAAAAATGACACGATGCAACTATTTATGCATTTTTGTGATTATGACTAATATATATGTCATAATTTCTTCCCTCAATACATAAATATGTATGCATTTTGTTTTTTAAATGGGAATTTCAGACATGACGAATTATCTGATGAGACGCATGGACAGGAAATTGACTAGTGTCGGCCGAACTTCCGTGCCTTCCATATTTCCTTAAAAATTTGTTCACTATCGTAAATTGGAAAATTGGCTACTACTTTGCATTCACTTTCCATTCGAACTACATCGACAAATATAAATCACTCAAGTTAATCCACAAACAGTTGCCATAAATGTCGTTCCAGTTGTTATAACGATATAACGATCAAAATATAATTACATGGATCATATACTACAGTCGGCTCATAAATCATTAAATTTTTTTCCGGGCCGCATTTACGTACATAGCTGTTTTTGTCACAATGTTAATAATTTGCCCAAAGCACTAAGCTCATGATTTTTAAGCTCCCACACAATTTTTAGTTGTTGACATACTTAATACCGAACATTAGCGATAGAAGGAAACCATAAAGTAAAAAAGTAATGATGACAAAATATATTAAGTTAAAAAGTCATCGTTAATATATAATAACATTGTTCCCTCCAAAGGAAGTTTGAATTCTGCCTACGCCCAGCAACCTGACATTTATGGCAAATATGATTGGTTCGTAGGGCTGTGCTTCGTCAAACGAAAGGAAATTCAATGGTAAAATCAAAACAAAAAACAGCTGGAACGGCGTAGCCAGACAGAATTGATAATTTGGGACCCACTGTATCTTGGTGGCAGTGTGGACCTAAATCACGGGGGAGGCAGCTTCCACACAGAAGGTTGCGTCGTACGTCCAAGGAACCAAGCTGCTAGGATTGGGAAGCGAATTGCTTAGTAACGATTTACAAATCTATATATTCATTGGTTCCAGAAGGTAATTTACCTATATTTAATCTTGGTTTTAATTTAAAACCGGCTCTAAACTTTTGACTAATTAATCAAAAATTATAAATATGCGTACAGTTTTTGTCATAGTATGAGTGATGTTGTCTTGGTTGATATATGTATACAATTTGCACACATGCATCATTTAAAACTGTTGTAATCTAGAAAGAAATGACGCACACAAATTGCATATACTAAAATACAATTTTATCTTCGATTCTTCGCGCACCTGATTATAAGGCACCGCACCGATTTTATGTAAAAACATAAACTAGCTACTAGCTAGTAGATATACAATACAACTATTGAAGTTATGCAATCTCAAATCAGAAAACAGTGTGCCACTAGAATTATTATCACTTACGCACGCACAATGGATGCTATCTCGGTAACGACTATGCATTGTACCCAACAAAACATAAGCACAGCATAGCGACATTGCGTGTAATGATAAGCCATTCAATACATTACATGCTGATTCCAAACTAAAACAACATTGTATTAGTTCATATAAATTAAATGACGGGTCAGTCATAACCTTCCACACAAAAATTGTAATACGTTATCATCGAAATATCTCAGGCATGTTTAAGATTAAACTATTACCTATAGTCAGTACAGTTCGGTCTTGAAGACACAATGTAGACAATTTGTTGGAACAAGTTTACGGCCCTCATTTACTTCCGAGTAAACGGAGTAAACCAACAGCAATAATGGACATAATCAAACAAATCCACTCGTATTTAGACGAGTAATTGTAAATAGTCCTAATATCGTTAGTTATAGAAATGGTTAGCACAAAATATACACCAAGTAAAAATTATTTTATCGGCTATAGTGATGCGCTTATTCCAACTGGACATGACAAGATAATAAGCGTGTATCTATCACATTATTCATCTTTTCATGACTTTTCAAGCTTTGGCGGATTACATATCCGTTTTTAATGAGCGTGGACAAAAATTTAAAAATCCCAAAATGCGCGTTCAAACAACCCAACAAATTTCGTGGTACATGTTAATATTAAACTAGGCAACTAGTTATGCTGAACGGTCACATCAAATTATTTAAATTCACACAGTATTAAAATTGAGCATCTATTGAATGCCAATAAATGTCGAGTGGCTAGACCAAGACCCAAATCGCATCAATTATATTCCATTTGAGTAACGATATATTTTTTGGTGAAATGGGAACAAAATCTTAACTAATTTTACACCGTGTTGACATATTTCGTAAAAAGCATCAACTAGAATCGATACCATTACAATTTTCCTACACATTTGTATGGTGATTCAAACGGTATGTTAACGATTTTGTTGGAACTGGGTAAACTCAAGTTGGTATAGCTCCTACATACGTTGGAATTTTCGCTTGTGTGAACGTGCATCCGGTAGCTACTGAAATAGCGCAAAATGGTTATTTTCAGATTTTCGAAATTTTGCGTTGTAATTGCAGCTGTGGAGGATTAAGCAATATGGGGGCACTTTTGGACGAAAACAAGTTTTTACGGACTTGACTCACTTGAACACGTACAAATTGAAATTAGTCGGCCATTATACGTTATAGATACAGCAATTCAAGGGCTACAAAATGTACTGTTACATGTGACCCTATGTTGCAGATTGTCTGAGAAATAGATTTTTAAATCTAGAAAATCGCGGAAAATAAAATGATAAAAACAGACTTTCGTCTGTTTCTCAAAAGTTTCGCAGATATTGTAGTACGGATTTTTGCAATGGATGCAGCAACGTTTGAAGTAGCTGGTGGTTTGAAGAACTAAGGAGAAATGTAGAAATTTTTACGAATTAAAAATATAAATTTTCCTCAAAAAGTGCAAAAATTTGACAAAATATTTTTTTACTCTAACATATAAACTACAATTATTGACCATGGTATGCTGAACGACGCACCGTACTCGCCTCGTAACATGTTTAAAATATTAAGTCTACATCATAAAGCGATTCTGAGATATTGCGCAATATACCGTCCGGGTACCAGTTTTTGGAGTATGGCCCACCACCAACACCAAGGTGGCGCAGGGGTCCGTCAAACTGTGTATATGGTAGTTTCTCATCATACCCTACCACAATATCCACATTACACAAAATTTCTCAACGTTCGTGCAAAAGGTGGCCATTGGTCAAAAAAATGTTGCTCTCTACATGAGTGAAAACATTCACAGGTCAACCTGTGACGCGAAGTATTATGTTTCCGAATATCCGGAAGTAGGACGCCGTGGACATGACCGAACACGGCATCAATTTGACGCCAGCATTCTGCTTCTGGGACTGGTTCCGGTAATGGCCCTAACCCCAATGTTCCTAGCGACAACCGGCATACTATGCGACATCGATCCATTGTACTTTCTCCTCGAGTAAGTGCTTCCGGATCCAAAAACCAGGTCCATCAGCACAATCTTCCTACTAATGCTACTACGGTTTGTCGTCACATACATTGGATTCATGGAGTTCTCAAGATCAATTGCAATATTTACTTGTACGGCATTCATTGCATTGGACCGAGCGCACAGGATTGTGTACATAATGCTGGTCAGGATAAGGAACTTTTCCAGATATCAATACTACTACAACTGCAGTATTCTCTTGATAGGGATTTCAGAGGACGTGATTCACATTCTGGTCTACTTGATCATGACGATAGGATTATGGGCTTTGGTAATATGCGGCTGGGTTTGTGTCAAGTGCTCCGTCGATCAAATTACCTTCTCAGTGTACGTTGGTTTTCTGATGGTTTGGATGGTGATGGCTGGTGGACATGTTATTGGATTGCCAATGATGTGTGCCGCTATGGATATGTCTATGTAGGCCCTAATTGTGCACACACTCAGGACCAAGTCCGGTATGCAAAATGCAAAACTAGGGTTAATCGGTACTGCGTGATGAGAGCGGAAGCGACATATCCGGTGAAGGTAAGGTATGGGCTCTTTTGGTATTTGTGTACCGACTTTATGGGGGAATACGTTTGGCTCATCATGCTCAGAACTTTTGATGCCATCCTGCTAATCGATTTCCAATAATAGACCAAGTCTGTCTTTGCTTTGCATATTAATCTTATTGATACTCAAAATACATTATGTGGAAGATAATAATAATTTCCATGTTTAAATAATGTCTCTATAACGTTGTAAAAATTACTTATAATGTGCCTGTTCGGATTTTAGCTTAAGAAGCGTGCTATGTGTAGACACAAATTGTTTTATATGCTCATTAAATATTTAATGACGTTTCTATGTATACAATGGGATATGTGGTTGGAAAACCTTTATTGCGGTATTTAAAATAGAACAAGAATAAGTATAATAATGCAATTAATGTTGGATAGTAACTTTAAGGAATCGGTTTCATGTATATTGTATTCAGCTATCTTGTAGCCTCTATATTCAAGGGATGGTAGTAGATAATAACAAGTCAATGAGGAGCATGTTTGTAAGCAACATTTTATATCACTTATGTTGAGTGTTCCACCTTGTGGAAGGCGGATTTCGGAAAGACAACTGAAAATGCCAGTATTATGTAATGAGGAAATCCGACTGGCCTTGAATGAGTGAGAGTGCACATTTTGATGTAGAGACAATTGTTTTCTGCACGCACACGAGAGTTAAAGTTAATTTTAAGTTGAAGATTTTATTTTATTATGTTTTGATGTGCTCTCATCAAGTGAAAGCAATGGAAAGCTTAATTGAATCGGCCGGAGGAGCGCAAACAGGCGCGTCCAGCCAATAAGTAATTGGTATAGTTTTTATTAGTGATTGAGTTGAGTTTGGCCTGTGGGCAAAAATATATACAGAAAAAGAATTAGTTGGAGGTCCTGGTCACAATGACGCCCATCGTGGACTCGTCGTTGCGCCCAGGTCCTGAAAAGAAGCAACGCACAACGGAACCCCCGTTTATGAGGCGGCACATTATGCGCTGAGGAAGGTCTCAGAATGGTACTTGTAGGCAGGCTAATGCTTGCCCTACGGAACCATTTCGGAGCCCTGCCTGATCGGAAAAGGTGGAGGTGGATGCGAGGATGGTACTACAGGTTTTCCTGCCAGTCCCGTGACGCCTCACAACCTCCATTCAAGAAATAAGCATAATAAAATAATTATAATTATAGTATAATTTTAACCTTTTTGTTTTACGCGTTAAAGGCAGTTTAGCAGAGGACAACCTCCAGTTCTGGACCAGGTGACGAGGAAGAAACGACTGGAGCGCCTTGGAGTCTCGGCAGCAAAATGAGGAGACGGAGGAGCCGTAGAAGGCTGGATAACCGGGACGAGTCGGCGTGACTACCTTCTGGATGATGCTCGAGTTGACTTCGGGAGCCTGGAGAGAACCTCGAAAGATTCAACTGGCTGTCGGATCTGTCTGGAGTGAACGCTCCGGAGAATTTAGGCCAAAACACAAAAACCGGGAGGAAAGCTGTGAAAACTGAAGACAAAATTCCCCCTTCAACCTTTGTTACAAATCACTGGATTCCCCGAAGAAGAAGCTCAGAAATAATATTTTTGGAGAACGAGACCTTACCACAGCGAGAGGAAATAATGTTTCCGAAAGTTTCCAAATTCCGTGTTCTCAATAGAACCGAATGAAGGAAAAAAATATTGAGAGCGAAAACGGTATACAACTGATGAGGAGGTGAGTGAGCAAGCAAATAAATTTTCTTGGCAATGGCGACCGAGACGAAGGCATGCTCACCTCGCCTCTTCATCACATTCTTTTACTCTCCTCTCTCGCGTTGTATGGATAAGATATCCAGCCTGGAAGAGAAGATGTGCTTCTAACCATTGCTGGATAGAAGCTTCTTCTCCTCCCTACCTTTTCATGATGAACAACTTTCGACATGGGTCGGTATGTGACTAACGAGACGCTGTGGGAGATGGGATGGAGGTCAGGGATCGCTTATTGGGGATCAGCACCAATCAGCAATCTCCTGCAAGTTTGCCTCACCACGCCTCAGTCCCACCTCAACTACATACCTTTACGCATTCTGTGTGAAAACGGTGGTTCAGCGATACAGGGTGCCTAATATTTTGTTAAATTATAACGGGCTCCGTTACAACCTTTACCGTCTAAGGATATTAAATGGCATGTTCACGAACACAAATGTACCATCCTGTTTGAAGCATAAGAGAAATGGATAGAACATGATGGGCTAGCATTCGGGCCTACCCGTTCGAATTTTATTATGGATTTTCCAGCAGCGAAATAATCTGTCAGAGGCACGTGTCTAACCCGTACGTAACTCTCCCCAAACCGGACATCCCAGCCACCCCATTTGGCCAAAAATATAACATAAAAGAATGAAAAACTATTTCAGTCGTTGGTTGAAGGCCAAAAAGGATCCGCCCTAAATATCCATAATTTCCAACCCCAATTTCCAAATGATGGCACTTCGCATATTTGACGAAGCTTCCTTCCATCTATTCGACCCCTTATTCTTCTACTTGCCCCGCTTTCCCGTGACATGGGACTGGGGGAATCCAAAATGGTGGCTCAGAAGCCGGTTCGGGAATGCCCTCAGGTTATCCCGCTCCGTGGGTGCACAGCCGTGACAGGATTTTCAGGTCTCTTGGTTGCGATCTTCTTCGGACATTGATTTCCCCGCCCATATTTCACCCGAGTAAATCTGGTCGTTGTAATCCTCGGCGGCTGGATAGCATGCACAGTCTTGGCAGTGTGCTGGTATATCGTCGTTAAAATATGATGTCCATCCTCTCGTCCGTAAATGGACTCATCGACTTGACTAAACAAGTGAGAAAATTGCCAATTAAGTTGTAAAGTTAAATAAACATGTATTTGAAACCATTTCCATTTCACGTAACGACGTGTAATTTCATTCAATTTCATTTCGTATGGTTAATGAGTGATCACATCGCATCAGAATATTTATGAAATAATGGTAGCGTATATATTTTAAATCCGATAACGGATTTATTATTCGCGTGAAATTTATTTGTAGCTGTCATACATTATGTGATGATATGTGATGTTCATATTGCGCAACTAATGTATTGAAACAGCATAGATTGGAATTGATGACATTATGTTATTAAAGATACTAGAAAATTCCGTCCTTAATAAGGACGCTGAAACTCAACAATTATAATATTTTTTGTTCAAAATACCGATATGGAAATCATTTCAATAAATTAGTATCAGTCACCGCAGCATACACTTTTTACAGACACATACCTTGGAACGAAACGTTTGTTAAGTGGTTGTGTCCGTTTGCAGTAGTAGGTGAAATGCGTGACCTTTACCCCAATTACCATGTCAGAGGCATTTCATATTAGTATTCAACTTCTAAACTGTGTTTAGTTATCATGGTGCAACAATGTAGGAATGCAATACCATCGTATCCTTTGATTTTCACTCAATTTTCAAACTTGACATTTGACCTCAAATATCACACATATTTCAAAGTTTGACATCTCCGATATTTGCTGGCATAATAATAGTATAGAAATCATCTTTAAATTTATAACTTTGACGCATAAAAAGTAAACACTTAAGTTGTTGACCTTTGACCTCAATTATTTATTTAGCAGTTGTATCTTTCACAACGTCAACCCCTCAATGCACTCCGCCATTCAATTTGGAGTCGAATGATATATTGATCACCCGTGTGCGTTGAGAAATAAAAAAGTTTTTAGCTGGACAAACGAATTCCAATTTGTATTAATAATATAGATAGCATGGCATTTCATGTCACATGGATCAGATACGTGTGGAATTGGATAGATACCTTCAGTCTCGTGCAGAAGCTTTCACCTCTCTACTAAATCTTGCTGACTCTATCATTTTTGTATTCAAAAATGATATGCACGCACTATGCGTTCAAATCCACACACCAGATTTTTTGGAAGATTACTCTCAGTATGTCTGGCTCGTATGTTGAAATCTCAATTTTTTCCGGATGTTGGAGGAATTTCGAACTTTTCACGTTTGAAAGAGGGTTTTTAAGCAAGTAGTAAGCGCTCTAACATCAGAATACTTTGTTTCATGAGTAAATGCAATACATATGATTCGTGGTGGTGACATGGCGTATTTTATTATGCACAAAGAATTTGGCAACGACGAATGCAAAAATATATTCAGATGCAATAAATCACACGATTACATACACGATTATATTTAAAATTTCTGTATATTGTACACGCCATGATACGCAACAAAATACGTGGAGAAAACAATGTAACTTACAAGAGCGCTCTTAGGCATGTGAATATTTTAAGTATTTAGGCTGTTCGCCTCCAAATCCTAACAGCCTGGTTCTTTGGGCGGACTTCGCAGGCCTCCGTATAGACATCTAGTCCTTCGTAACCACCGTACGGAGGGGTATATGCTCCTGCATGGATAACTGGTGACCAACCATTTGACGGAACGTTTATTCTGAACGAATACATTGATCCATCCCTTCCATTATAACGCATTTCAGTTATGCGAGGAGAGCACTCGGTTTGAGTGGTTCCCCAGCTTGCAGAATTGCCGCCAGTGACACGGAAGAAGAGACCCTCAAAGGAGCTGCTAATATCCTCCCACGTCAAACTGGGCCAGAGTGAAGCAGGACTGGGTTGGTTGTGGTACTCAATATAAGTGGAGCCTACTGGAACAACTCTGGCATTGACGTCATCAAGCTCCTTCCGAATTTTGATGATTTCAGCAATGGCGTCCTGCAATGACCAAAACGGCGTCCTCTGACACATCACCCCATTTCGCTTCTGACAGTTGACATCGGTCCATTTCCCTTCGGCGGTTGTGGATGGCTTTGCGTTGATTGGTTTCATCTCGATACAGATGCTTCCATCCGAATTGTTTCTTGGTGCGCCCTCTTGCCAGTTGGTGTAGGTAATGGAGTCTCCATCGTCCCAAAGAAACTGCTCAGTATCCTCGTCATATCTGCCACCAAGCCAAATATTGTCGAATATGTCTTGTGTGTAAGTTACCAAAAGTTCCTGGAGGTCCGACTCCTTTACAAGCACCAGGGATGCCGTGGACATCTCGTTGCCCTGAGAGGCGCAAAAGGTTTTTGCTTCATCGTATGTGAGTATATTAGGGAAAGCCTGGATGCACAATTCATCTTTGTAAGCTGTCCATCCACTTTGGCATTCCGCCGCTCCTATAACGAGTTACAGGATTAAAATTAGCACACATGTGTCCTTAATCTAGGTTATTACCGTTATGGTTTAAAAAATCAAATCTACATAATACCTGATAATTCAGGGAGGACAAAGAGTGACACTAGCAGGAAGTAGATTGACTCCATAGTTGATTGAGCTTAGATGGTCGTACTGCAAAAGATTTACTGTTAATGAAACTCTAAATGCTTTCGAGACTCTATATATACTAACATCTACATACACACACATACCAAGTTTTGAAGGATAAGCCGCAAATAAAGGAAATATAGGCGCAACGACTCTCTTTGTAATCCTTTTACAGTCACATCAGCCATCCAAGGATTCGTACATTGTTTACTGTTACGTATTTTGACATTACTTAAATTATTGGCGCCGGCTTTATTCCTCTGATGATTGCGCTTGTAACCACTCTTGTGACCGAGTAGCATATTGACAATTTGTACATGATCAAACGATAGGTTTGGCTCACCGTTCCTGCAAACAATGCGCATGTAAAATTAGGACACGTTGTACCGCAAAGAAATTATTTGATCCGTGGTAATAAATACGGAATAATCAAAAGCTGGTTTATGTAAATGTCATTTCATTTATAGACAATCTCTTTATGGCTCTTCTGAATCAGAATACGTAACAACACTACATTAAAGGATCCGCACTTGTTTTCCGAGTCGAGTCCAGAACTCCGCAACTTGTGTTGGTCCGGCATTTAAAATGGTTGGAGTATTGTTTTGGACAAGGATTTGCCAGTCAGCAATGTCGCGCCAATGATAATTTAGATAATTGTGTATGTTATGTGGGCCATCGTATAACACGGATAAGCTTTAATTCATCGGCAAAAACTTACCAGGATTATTTGATTACACACAATGGAACCATAAAGGAATTATATACCGAATATGTACACTATACTTTATGCTACCGAATGTGGTCATATCAATGGATCGCAGTTTTTAAAGTAATTTATAACACCCCATTACAATAAGTTTTATAACGCGTGGAAGATTAGAAGGACGTTGTGTAGTCCAACTTAAATAAACAACACGAAACACTAATCGGCAACTATTTACAAGTGCTCAGATATGAAATCACACTTTGTTTTGTCCGTGGAGAATTCATATGACTACCATGAAATTGTATGAGCTTAATTCACTATGATTTCATGACAGGATTAAGTGCACTACCGAATTATTATCAGAAACCCCATACAAGGGTCGAGGCAACAAGGTTATTTTATTCTGAGCAATGCATTATATTTTCCATCGTATTGTAAACCTATTCAATATTTGCAAAGATATCACGGTAATCTCCACGCGGATCAATACAGTAAATAACATTTTGTTGGAATCCATGGGTAGAAATGGGGCTTTCAGATTTACCTGGTATGAGATTATCATTCACTGCATCCGTTGGAGACAGCGCAACATATGGAACAACTCAAGCTGAATGTGTTCCTCGCAGTTTTCATGTGGGACACAACAACCGACGGAACATTGACACTTGGATGGATACATGGGATGTATGGGCATTGTTCAACAATTGAGAAACATTTTACTACGAATTAGTCACATTTTCAAAGGTATATTAATTACTGAGAGCACAAGTAATGCCATCGGACTCTGAATTTTACATTTCCTGAAAGCACGTGAAATTTACGATTTTCTGTGAAAAAATTCACCTCGTGGTTTTATAGATATATATTGTTTTAAATAAAAAATAAATTAAATTACATTAAACGTACTTTACCGACAAATGTACACCATATGCCAGAAAATCGAGCATTTTTTTCTGATCATTTCCGTATTCTATTGAAAATTTTCCGGCAATACGATCCGGTTATATTAAATTAAAACTGATTTTAATAATTTAGGGGTACGATTTTGTACCCCTAGTACTAGACTGTCTTATATCGTACATTTAGCTCCGAAGTTGGCATCCTCGATCCTCCTATCCACGGAAATACACAACATAGAAGGGAAGTTCCTAAATTCCTGTGAAACTAATTTTGTCGCAAACTCTTTATTCACAACTCATAATTCTTTTGGTCGTATCCGGATTTTTATAAATTTTATTGAAAAATTACCTTCCCATGAAATATAATTTCAGTCCCTGAGTTGAAAGCAGCGCAGCAATATGTGGACGTTTGCTCTATCATGAATTATTAAGAGCCAATGATAATAGTCAAATTATAAATTTCTGAAAACGACATTGCAAGTAAATTAACAACCACGTAAAAATATTAAGGCAATCCAATCGGCAATTCCGTAGTAAGAGGTGAAATGGTCACCCGAGCAAAATATATCCCAATCGTTATGCCCCAGTTCGAACCAAACATATTACAGACATACATTTCACTTCAGAAAGTAAATTTGAGATAAATTCTTATTCTAGAACGCTGCATTGTCAATGTAAGTAATCCACATGCAACCTGATGTACTAACGAGTTCGCCATGTTCTCTGAAAAAGTATTCCGATATTTGTTTGAAATCAATATCATCCGCCTTCAATATCCAAATTTCCAAAACTATTTTATGAAGCCATGTCTCAGAAAATATATCAGGAAGCTTCCTTCCATCTATACGATTCATTGTTCTGGTACATGCCACCCTTTCCCGTGAAATGGGACTGCAACGCTTCCAAGATGGTGGTGGCGAAGCGTGTCCGGGAATGTCCTCTGGCACAAATGCTGGCTGCATGTACGGCAGTAACAGGATTTTCCGGTCTCTCGATTCCCATTCTCTTCAGACATTTCCTTCCCCGTCCATACTTCACGCGAGTAAATCTGGCTGTTCTAGTCCTCGTCTGGATAGCATGCACCGGTATGGTGGTATGCTGGTATGTCGTCATTCAAAATATGTTGTCATTCCTCTCATCCGTAAATGGGTTCATTGACTTTACTAAAGAAGTCGAAGCAGGTAAATAATATTTTGGAATGTATTTAAATTTATTTCGGATTCAATACGCTTCACAAAAATTTCTATCCAGAATATCCGGAAAATAGACGACGGCGGGCCGACGCAGATGGCAGTCAATTTGACGCCAGCATTCTGCTCCTGTTGGGTATAGTCCCTGTAATGGCTCTTGCCCCAATGTTCCTCGCGACAACTGGCGGACTGTGCGACGTGGATCCCTGGTACTTTCTTGTAGAGGAAGTACTGCCGGATCCGAAAAACCGATCCAGGAGCACAATCTTGCTACTAATGCTACTCCGGTTTGTGGTCACATACACTGGATTCATGGAATTCGCACGGTCAATTGCCATCTTCGTTTGCACTGCGTTCATCGCATTGGACAGAGCGCTCAGGATTGTGTACATCATGCTGGTCAGGATTCGGAACTTTTCCACATATCAGTACTACTACAACTGCAGCATTCTCTTGATTCGAATTTCCGAAGACGTGATTCACATTCTGGTCTACTTGGTAATGACGTTTGGATTCTGGGCGCTGGTTATCTGCAGCTGGGTCTGTGTCAAGTGCTCCGTCGAGCAGATTACATTCTCTGTATATGTGGGCTTTCTAATGATTTGGATGTTGATGACTACTAGGCACGTGATTGGATTGCCAATGATGTGTACCGCCATGGATATGTCGACATACGCTGTAGTGGTGCATACCATGAGGGCAAAAATCCGGCATGCAAAATGTCGAACAAAATTCTATCGCTATTGCGTCATGAAAGCGACAGCGACCTATCCTGTCAAGGTAAAATATGGACCCTTCCGGTATTTGTGTACCGACTTTATGGGGGAATACGTTTGGCTAATCATGCTGGGAACATTCGATACCATCCTGCTCATCCATTTCCAATAGAAATATTTGCTTAATTCCATATAAAATATGCTTCACCTGGCAATTCGAAACGTAATATACCTTTGTAAAATAGTAATTTGTGAGTTTAAATATTTTTTCTAAAGAATTGTAAACATTTCTTGGAGTAAGCCTATGCTCATAGGATGATATGCATATATGGTCATTAAATATTTAGTCGACTATTCGCATGATAGATATAATGTGGCACGTGATTTATACTATTACCATTTTGTTCCCTTTTTACATGTATATATGTAATAATCGGTAATATGGATATCTGTATAAGAGGTATATAAAATACGTTTTTATAAATATGTGGCTGTTAGATAAATATATATACATTTACTACAAAATACAAGTTAAAATAAAACGAGTGTGAACCGTGTCATTAGCGAGGGATTAAAAGGTTATTTTATTGCCTATAACATTTTACCAAATATTGAGTCGTTGCATTCACTCAAATGGACATAAACACTTGATCCGTTCTAACGTACTATAAAGAGCGACCCCAGTTGGGATTATGACAAATGTTTTATGTGAGTATTTATGTTAAGTACATTTGCCTGACAAGCTCAAACCCGATGCGTCGTTTTAACACACCGCTGATTAAAGTCAAGTGCCATTTTATGGCATCACTTTTCCCAAAGCAATTATATATGCTTGTTTACACGGCTCTTTGGGAGTGGGGTGGAACACGTGCAGAATTTAATTAGTACACAACAGCAATATATAAATGTGAGAATGAGTTGTAAAGCAAAAGTCGATCCCAACTTTTTGAGTTGAAGATAGGCAGATCTGGTACATAATTAACCACATTAACACATTTGAAGCTTACGTGGGAAAATTGAGATTCGCTCACTCAGATACCATGAAACAAGTTTCACATCTTCTGCTGTCATGTTTCCTAATCTTGGCAAAGTCAGTGCAGGCAGTACCCTTTACAGTTGACTGCCAAGGTATTTACATCCACATCAAATTTAGAGAAATAAAGTTGTAAATTTTAAACTAGCGGCAGTATCATACTTATAATTATTATATTGATTGACGTTTCCAGTAAGCACGATATGTTCCGGCAATGGAAATGTTGACATCATCGCTGAAAACGGGACTCATTTGCGGGAGTCATCTACATTTTCGGAACTCTGCAGATACGAAGTCCGGGGAGAAGATTGTACAGGTTGGCCTGGCCTGGATTGGGTGATGGTCCTGGGACATAACAAGTTTTGTGGGAGTCAGTTTCCGGATAGCGTCTCCTGTAAGTTTTCTCCTCAGCGACACCGTGGTCTTGTTAAATAAGAAACCATTTTAGGTATACATTTTCTAAATTTCAGCTACTGCTCAGCCATTTGTATTGCAAGTACACTTTAACGAATTCGAGTTGCCTAGTCATCCACCGTGTAACGTGCCACCACCCTTTACTTGTCCTGGAGATTCTGGGGGAGTTGGTGGAGCAATTCCGGATGTACTCAACACCGGATTTTGTCTGAAATATTCCCAGTCTCCCTTTTAATTTTGTGTTTAATGCATTTACTTTTGGGCTGCATCAATATTTCAATTTGCTAAAAACACACTCAGCCAATAATAAATTGTCGTATTCGAATAAGGATTTAAAACATTACGCTATGGCATATACTTAATACCTGACTACGTTATCATTGCAATATATGCACAATGGATATCGCATACCAAAGCAAACCATCATAAATTTGATTTCAATGGCAGTTAGTATTAGCTTTCATGGAAAAATATCTACGAGTCGATTATGAAACTAGGCTAAAAATAAACCTTTGATATGCCAGAAATATCATCGGCATGCCCAAATTTGAGTGCAAAGTGCACATACAATAAATCCATACAATCAAAACACATTTCGTATTTTCTACGTTGCGAAATCAGTTCAATGAACATGTAAGACTTTATAAGCTTGGCTTGCACTTGTCATTCCAACTTGACTGTGCGTTAATTGCAAAGTTCATAATTTATTTATATTTTCACATCATTAAGCGCTTAGGTCAAGAAAAGTTGCTGACAATTTTTGCATAAAAATGTTGAGCATGACATGATAATCTTGAACCAGTGAAGGCTGCTCGCGTGAAGATAAATGTCGGGAGCGAGTTCAACAGAGATAAAATGAATGGTATCGGTCATACATACATTAAACTATATCTCCTTGATTGACGGAATTTATAGTCGCAAAATTCCACAATATGCTGACTTAAATTCATCAATGCTGTCATCATGGTTCATTGGCCGCAGCAAGACAATCCGCACATGACATATGGTGTTATGATAACTTTTACAATTCGCTATATCATTCCGAAGCTCAACGTAACTCACAGAATCAAAACAATTTTACCATTTCAGTTTTTCCTGCCGTCAACACAACAGTTCACCTGTACCTCAAGTCTGCCGCTAACCTGAATTGAATATTTACGTGGAATAATGGCTGGATATTTTCTCTTCGTACTTCTTATATCCACAATTTGCGCACGATCACGTAAGGCACTACACTAAACTCCTATTTGTAAAGGTTCCCATCATTGTCCCGAAAATAACCACTCGTTTTATTTTAGATGCCGCTGATTGCACGCAAGGCTGGATACCTTACAAAGACGAGCTATGTATCAAATCCTTTGACATGGTGCTTTCATACGACGAAGCAAACCAATTTTGCAAAACAATAGGGAACGAATTTGCAAAGGCGTCCCTCATAACGGTCAAGGGCGCTCATATGCAACACTTGTTATCAAACCTCACCAACCACATCGTCGATAATATTTAGTTAGGAGGGAGGTATGACCCTGAAACTGCCCAATTTGTATGGAACGATGGAGAACCGCTTTCCTACAAAAACTGGGAGGAAGGTCTTCCAAGAAACATAACTAATCCTGACGCATGCATCGAGATGAAATCATCAAATTTATCCCTCTGGTCTGGTGTAAATTGCAAAAAACGCAATTTAGTAATTTGTCAGAGTACCAGGCCCTGGACATTACAAGACGCCGTGGAAGAAATCAAGCGAGTACGGAAAGAGCTCCAGACAACATAACAAGAGCTCGATGCGGTTAGGTCAACTGTGATTCCAGTGGGGTCAATATACGTGGGGTATCCTGGGCAGCCTAGTGCAAGTGTACTTTGGCCCAGCTTGGCATGGGAGGATGTTACAAGCACGTACGCAGGTCTCTTTTTCCGGGCATCCGGTGGCGGCTCGCTAAACTGGGGAGAAACAGAATCCGAGTGTGTTCCGCGTATAACGGAAGCAGAGTATGTCTGGGGCAATAGCGTGCCTACGACTGATCGTATGACGTTCCCGCCAAATGGTTGGTCCTCATTTATTCAGACGAGATCTCATATCTGCATGACCCCATCGGCAGCGATAAGATTCCATACAGAAAGTTGTGAGGTTCGTCCTAAAAACCAAGCAATTCAGTTGTGAAACCGAACAACAGGTATGTAAACGCTAGTAAAAATTTAATAGGAGGTAGGTTTTAAAAAGTTATGGAGATAAAAAGAAGCATAAAAATGTGACTCTTCAAATTGCAGCGGGTGATACAATTCAGTCTACGACAGAGAGGGCCCAGGCATCCTCATTCGCTCCGAGTCCGCAGGTACCAGACGAAATTATGGAAATGCTCCGTGTGGTTTTCCCAGAACAATATGTGGCGTCTGTGGAAACTATTGATGTACCAGAAATGGTACAGTCAGAGACCGATAACAGGTTATGATTGATTTCAAATTTCCACTTTTATATTACTTCAAAACAGCACGATGCAATTACGCATTCATTTGTGATTATGCCTAGTATATATGCCATAATTCCTTCCCTAAATATATACATATGTAGGCATTTGGGTTTTTTGAATTGTCATTGCAGACATGACGAATTATCTGACGGGACGCATGGAGAGGAAATTGACTAGTGTAGGAGGAATTTCCGTGACTTCCACATTTCCTTGAAGATTTATGATTATTATTGTAGTTTATTTTCATTAATTAATGAATGCTGAATGAATTTCAACAGTCCTTATTCCGGGTAACAATTTCTGGATAATTCTAATCCGCATAGAAGATTTTCACGGGAAGCAAAAAATAAATTTCACAACGTATCATAAACTGTAGTCGGCTCATAATCCATTAAAATTTTTTCCGCGCTGTATTCACGTCCATAACTGTTTTTGCCATATCGTTAAATACTCTGCCTAAAGCACTAACCTCATGAATTTTAAGCTCCCACACAATTAATAGTTGTTGACATACTTAATACCGAACATGAGCGATAGATGGAAACCATATAATACAAAAGTAATGATGGCAAAATATATTAAGTTAAAAAGCATTCGAGTCGTTCAATAGAATACAGGGGCGGAATTTTCGGGATGTGCAACTCCTGTCAACAAAGCAATAACATGAAATCAGATTTTATATTCTGCCACAAATTTCCAGCTAATGGACATTGGAAAAATTATCACATGGATTAATCATTCATCATAAGGGGTACGAATTCGTACCCCCGGCACTAGACTGTCTATTAGCTGGAAACGTCGGCTGTGCTAATTCCATCTTGGAATAAGTTCGATGGAAACAGCATGCGGTTAATATTGGCATTATTACGGCGACAGACGTTTGATACGCAGTATCAAGAATCGATTATTATTTATCACATTGAAAGGTTAGATTGAAGATCAATATGGAGTGGTATTTAAAGAGGAGGGTGATAATACAAATTAACTAATTGGACAGGCAAGAAAGTAGGATTTAGTCACTGAACATAAGCTCTGTATTAAGAATAATAATATAAAGTGTCCGAAATGCGCAAATAATCAAAAATTAATTTATAACATGGTTCGGGTATTTGTTTCTATGTTTGGCTTACTGTCAGCCGTATGCATGTCAGCCACAGATAACGATTTAAATTTTTTAATCAATACATTTATTTAAAATGTTTTAATTAGTGATCGAAATTGTTCATTTTTAATTCGCTTGTAATCACGCTTGTAGCAGACAGAATGAAATGATTTCGACAACGTGCGTAATTGGTAAAATATTACACAAAAAACAAAAAGAAATTTAAAAATATCAAAATATCGGGATATTATAGATATAGTGGAATGCTTTTTAATTAGTCAATTTTGCATACGAAATTGCATTTGTTAAATATGTGCACTATTATCTGGAAACGTGAGATGCATTACCTCCCAATTTACAAGATTTATGTGCAAACCAATAAGTTGCTAATATTTGGTTAGTCACGACGACGTATTAAGGGTTCAAGACCGCAAGTTAGGCAATTACTTTTTAGTATGAAAAGATCCGCGAAAGATGAGCATGAGAAAATATTTCAAGGAATGGTGTGCTCAAGGTGAATATTTCAATTGTTACGAAATAAATTGTGTTGATAAGTGTTGATAAGCGTGTGTACATCACTTTCATGGAAGATAACTCATATACGCCATAAGTATTATCGGTATATGTATTTATGCATATACATTATTGCGTTGCGTCAAACTGTGCAAACAGGGAAAACCTGTGTGTCTGTTTTATCTTCTCTTTTGTGTATTCAAAAATGTGGCCCTATTGTGGAAATGGCTCAAATCCCACTATAAATAATCCATAAGATATGTGACAACATGGAACGACGCAATGTAGGTAGTCAGCAAATCAAGTGGAAATTTAATTAATTGAATGTTTTCCTCGTACGGTATGACTCAAATGTTGTTACGGTGGATTTACACAATATGTGATGATTCACAATGTCAGACTGTTCAAGGTAAATGTTAAAATAAGATACAATTATAAAAGTTCCATGGAATAATAATGACATAATTACCAACAGTTTTCCTCCACGTGAATCACTTGACTTGACGCAACAAGAGTTATGATGAGAAATTCAATTATTTAAAACAGATAAAAAATAAAATTATCACGTAAGATTGCGCAATATTTTTCGCTATTCGTTGTAATTATCGATGTTAAGACTACTCTCCGATGATTCAATCAATAAATAAATGTGTCGTCAACAGCCACTGCAGTATAAAAACATCCGAATGTTGTCAATGTACATACTAGAGAGTCCCCTGGCATCATACGCAACACACCGCATTTCAAAAACAATGGAGTCAATTTTATTTTCTCTGCTGTCAGTCCTAATATTCTCTGCAAGCGTTGGTATGTATAACTAATATTGGTCACTCGGTAAGCAAACAATGTCCCAATATTTGATTTCGCAATGGTTGTTACGTTTCAGAAGCAGCAGAGTGTGAGAATGGCTGGGTAGCCTACAAGGACGAGATGTGCATTAAGGCCTTCAGCAACCTACTCAATTATGCGGAAGCCATGAACTTTTGTTCTTCCCAGGGGAACGAGCTCACCAAGGCATGCCTGGTAATGGTCAAGGACCAAGGCATTCAAGACGTGTTATCAAATTACACCGACGATTTGTACGATAACCTATGGCTGGGCGGCAAGTATGACCATGAAGCAGCTCAGTTCCTGTGGGAAGATGGTGAGCCTTTAACTTATACGAATTGGCAAGAGGGGTACCCGCGAAATGTCACTGATTCAGATACATGCATGGAGTTAAGACCCATAAATGCGAAGCAACAAACAAACATCAATGCCAAGTGGGCGGATGTCAATTGTCAAAAGCGAAATCTTGTAATGTGCCAACGGGCTCTGTCGTGGTCGTTGCAAGACGCCATTGGGGAAATAATCAGTATGCGCAAGCAACTTGATGAGGTAAGCACAGAACTACTGAAAGCACAGCAGACAATTGATCACACCCAACAAGACCTGCAGGGAACAAAACAAAAGCTTCAGTCCACAGAGGAGAATCTTGAAAGGATAACGTCAAGAGTTGTTCCGGTTGGGTCTATATACATTGAATATTTCAATCAACCTAGCCCTGTAACCCTTTGGCCCGACTTGAACTGGGTGGACATCAGCAATACATATGCCGGTCTCTTCTTTCGGACATCCGGTGGAGACTCGGCGAGTTGGGGAAGCATCCAAACTGAATGTGCGCCACGCGTTGCGGAAATGGAAGCCGTGTGGACCCCAAAAGGGCAAATTGTTTATCCGAACCCGGTAGACACTCCGGTAAGTGGTTGGTCAGAATACTGTCACACTGGTGGCTTTTTCAATCGAGGGGGCGAAGATCCGCACTATCAAGCTTTAAGGATACGATCCGATGGTTGCGAGGTACGCCCAAGAAACCAAGCCATAAGGATATGGAAGCGAACCCTTTAGGATTATGCTAGGTGCGCATGTATTCTGTATACATTATTCAATCGTAAAAATATTATCACTTCAAATGCATGTAGGTATATCGATTATCCTACTGTTTATTTCGTGTCCATATACTTATAGTCATAGTCACAATTCATTTGTTTTTAGCTGTTTATATCAGTAATGAAATGTAAATTGGTACATTGACGCTGCTGCTAAATCACATATGCCGTCAGAATTTTTCATCCAGTTTTTAATTATATGCAAGCTGTAAGCATTTCACAAATTTATCAGATATACAAAATACATATACTATAGACTGTAATATGTGCTGAACGCCAGCGCGGGCCAACAAAGAAACTGATCCAGTTATATGAATAATGTGTACGTTGGAAAGTGATCATAATTTGCACACATGAAGTATATATCCGATTTCAAGAAAAACCGCGTGACGCACAAACTGTCCTTTTGCACATACAGTACATCTGCCGATACCTAACACAAGTTTATCACACCGAATACCGTTGCTGAAAAAGTATATACGCCAGACACCAATGCAATCACTTGCTTGTTCACAATCTCAATATCAGTTCACACAATATGCTTCATGATGAGATAAAGATAATTATGAATTCATAAATCCGGTGAGGAAATTGTATGCAAGCTGTATTGCTAATAAATACAATGCAGACGATGAAACATTGTATTCTATAAAATCCAAGTCCAGTCGGACGCACTCATCACGAGGTTCGAGGAGGTGGAAGCAACAGCTGTGACGCACAAACTGTTTTATTTGTGCATACAATTTATCTGTTTATCATACCGAATCGCATTACCGCAAAAGAATGTATGCGAGAGAAACAATGTAACCACTTGTTGGTTCACATCTCAATCCCGGTTCACACAATAGGCTTCACGATGAAGTTAAGATAATTTAGGAAGCCATGACGCAGCGGAAATTGTATGTAATCCGTTTTGATAACAATTACAGTGCCGATGATGAAACATTTCATTCAATCAAATCCGACTGCTGCAAAGCGCATTCATCACGTAAACAATTCTTGGCCTAGAAGTATAGCAACAGCCACAAAATTATCCAGGAATATGTGCAGAGTTTTTCCTTTCCTTCTCTCAAATTGTCTAATAAGCCTGACCGATTCTAGTAAGACTTTTTTACAAGACGCAATGATAGTTGTTGCTAACCAACATTTTGTATAATCCTTACGTTGTCTCGAGACGGATCCAGATTCCAGTGACGGCTGGGTAGCCTGCACCCGTCACTTTTATGTCAAACACTTTCCGGACGCAGACAAATACAACTCTCGCTGAACATGTACACGGGCAACATTACTGAAGCATTTTGGTTAGGCGCTAACTTCAATCACACAGTGAACCAATTCATATGGGTGGATGGAGAGACATTGACGTACACACACTGGCACCCCTCCTTCGCCCCAAGAGTTAACCAGGTCCCATTTAATGCTATGGTGGCGGAAAAGCGGAATGAAACTGCATCATAGCAGCCGGACCGACAGTGGGGATTCAGGTGGAGAATATTACGATTCCCGGTGATATGTCAACGAAAACGGGCTTCACCGTCATCTGAAGAAATCCCTTGAGGTTGCGAAATTTCTGAAGTATAGACATCATGATTTGAATTGATTTGCAACGGTAGCTTGTATGTATATGGATCCAGCCGTGGTACTCGTTTGTTAATTTGCAAGTTTTATCAATAAACATGGCGGCGCATTAAAACGCTATACAATTTAGAATACGATGAAACTATACTGCGTTTTTGGAACGAGTATATTTTTACGAGCAATCTGGTCATTTTATAGTATTGCAATTTTTATTTCAATTTCGGCCTCCCGATTTCCATTTTATATTCAAAATTACTAAACACATAATGAGTTCAAGGGTTAGGTAATAATAATAATAGCCGTTTCTCCCTGGGTGCCGCTCGCACAGAAATTTGGAAGGGATTCTGGAGGGAACTGTAGTAATCCTCCTCACCCTCCCCAACTCCACGTGCCTACTATCAGCCACTGGAATTAACAGACCCCGTGTATTACACATCCAGGATCCCTATAGAGGTTTATATACCCTGCCTCTAGCCCTTATCGAAAAAATAGCAACTGATCCAACATTTTAGTTCAATTATATATTATCCAAATTTCTCAATTTTGGTGCCTAAGTGTAAACTAATCAAAGTAGTATCTCGGTGTCGAGGTAAAGCTGGCACGGCGATGTGCGATGTCATAACGTATCCATCCCATCACCATCGTAACCCGACGTATAAGAATAGTTCAACATCCAGCACCTGTCTCTTATTTTGTCTAAGCTCATAAGAACAACCCACATGTTGTTTCGGAACTCGAGAGAGTACAAAAAATATGTAAGTGTTTCCAGTTGAGGGCTTGCAGATAGACAATAGACAGTTAGTTAACACTATAGCATGATAGTAATGTGTATTACGTCAGAGGCACGTTTGTGATTAGTTTCTCATAAACTGCAAACAGTGACAATAAATTATAATATGCGTGTACCATATTTCAATGATTTAATCTGGGAGAAAATTACTTCAATTCTCCCTTGAGCGGGACAAGCTGCACGATAGTGACCAGTGTCAACCCAGGAACACGGAAGGGGCCGTGACTGACATAGAACTGCAATGGTGCTTCCAGCATAATTAAAGTAATCGCAATGATGAGGGAGACTTGTTTCAACGAAAATTACCAATGTTAGGTACATTCTTCACGTTTACAATTGCTGGTGTAAATAAATGTTTTGGCACAGGAAAACATTCCACAGAAAAACATGAATGGAATATTAACTTTCCTCTTCCCGACTCTCCTAACCATGAAAAACTGTCATTTGTGCATTCATATTTTGCAGATGCTTATTTGGTTTAGGATCACACGTGGCTGCTGATAAATGACGATCTAAGTTAACTTTCAGTAATCTTGTTTCCTGACATTGGATTTTACATTGGAAATTACATGCGAAATTCAATCGTTATTTATACACGCTATAATCTGTAACTTTTTCATTCCTATTGCATGTGGACTTTGTAACAACGTATTGATAATAATATCGTAACTGCGACGACGAAGTTAGGGCCAACAACCGCAAGTTTAGGTAATTGATTTTTAAGTTGGAACGATGCACCTAACAAGCGGAAGTACACTCGAAAGCAGGTCTACATATTATTTATTTTTTGGCAAATAAACGATGTACAGGGACAGACAGACATTTTATTCACCAACGTAATTCATATTTTAGCTGTCAGTATTATACATCCAATGTTAATTTAATGAATTTCATTATACTCGCAAAATTTCATGAGTAGGGAACAATTATACCGGATAAACAAACTATGATGAGATGCTCACAAAATGCATCAGATAAACACCATTCAGTTCATGAAACAAAACACAAACTCGTTCCACATAGGAGATAATTCAACATGAATATACTAAATATAAACTTTTAGTATGGAATATTAAAATAAAAGCTGAGTTCATTTTATCATCTTACGACAATAACGGACTTATGAACCATGTGTTGGGAACAAAATGTTTCAGTCACCCAAAAACAGCATAAACCAAATGCATTTGCTCATTCCGCGAATCACTAAGTAGCCTTTATTTTAAACTTTATGAATCACATGTTTACTAAATATTGATTTTCTAACCGAATATATCAACCAACATTTATCTGAAAAATGAATATAATGAAATAAATCTGGATGGCTATTATATACATGCCTAGTTCAGTACATAACGATCAATCAGCATTAATTTAAGACTTTCGTCGCCAAATCCTAATAGCTTGGTTTTTTGGACGTACCTCGCAACCTTCAGTGTAGAACCGTATTGCCTCCCGACCGACATACGGAGGGGTATGTGCTCCTGAATGACAATATTCAGACCAGCCATTTGATGTAATGTTTATTGTAGCGGAATAATACTCAATTGTATCCTTATAGTTCACCCGTGATATCCGAGGAACGCATTCGGGTTGAGTAGTTCCCCAACTCGCGGAATTACCACCGGTTGTCCTAAAGAAGAGTCCTGCGTATGTTGCACTAATATCCTCCCAAGATAAATCGGGCCAAAGAGTAGATGGACTTGGCTGATTGTTGTATTCAATGTATATGGATCCAACTGGAGCAACTCTCGCGCTAATGGTCCCCAGTTCCATCTGTGTTGCTTCTAATTTCACTTGTAGCTCTGCCGTCGTCTCCATAAACTGTTTCCTAAGTTTAACAATTTCGGCAATCGCATCCTGTAGTGACCAAGACAACGTTCGCTGACACATTACCATACTTCGCCTATTGCAGTTGACATCAGCCCATTTACCTTGGGTGGATACGGGAAGTTTAGCCTTTATTGGCCTAAAATCGATGCAAATGTTAGAATCGGAATCGCTCCTGGGAGACCCTTCCTGCCAGTTACTGTATGTTAGTGGATCCCCATCGTCCCATAAGAATTGACCGGTCTCCTCATCGTATCTTCCTCCAAGCCAAAGATTGTCAAACAAATCCTCGGTGTAACTAACAAGAAATTCTTGAATGTCCAACTCCTTAGGAATAACTAGGCTGGACTTTGACAGCTCGCTTCCCTGAGAGGAGCAGAACATTTTGGCCTCATCGTAGCTGAGCAAATTGGGGAATGCTTGTATGCACAGCTCATCCTTGTAAGCTGTCCAACCAGTTTCGCATTCAACCGCACCTGAAACGAGTTAATTATTAAAATGTAGTTCAGAAAATCCCGGAACGATTTCTGTGTAAACTGAAGTGAGTGTATATTTTACCTGAGTGTTCAGGGCGGAAGAAAATGCATAGCACCAATAAGTAGATAGCTCTCATGATTAGTATGTTGTTGATAAATTACCTCTGGACGTAAAAAAGTGAATGAGCTCCAAGAAATTTTGGATGCGATATTTATATTAACGCTTATATGCCTTATTCATGTGCATGTTTATTAGATACGCATATTATTCACGTTTATATTTTCTGACCGTTGCTGGTGGATTAGGTGGGTTTCCAACATGGACATGGTTTATATGATTTATCGGGATTTAGGTCATATTCATTTTTTGTCAATGCATCCAGTACTCTTTTAAAAGATGACATGTTTTGCACAAACCAGGCCCGACTGATTTATTATTTAAGTAGTGATGATCCCCACTACCTTACCAAGACAAGTATTTGCAAAGTTGCGTAATATATATATATATATATATATATATTACTGAGTGTGGATTTAATTTACGATTGCATTGATCCTGCCGTCAGCTCTTGTATATATTCTATATTGACAATATAGTTTGTATATATACATGTGTTTGCACCAGTGAGACAGATTAATGAAAAACAAATAAGTATATGATTCACAGACACAATTTGGGACAAGTGATGTAGACGTTACAAAAATAGTTTGAAGACGTGTACGTATCAATGATCAAACAAAAGAGTTTGAGAAGATAGATTGAGAGTCTGTTGTAAATGCGTCGTTGACAATAACAAATGTTAAAGGCGAAGTCTTACTCAATGGCAAGGTGCAAATGAACTTAAGCCAACTACTTTAATTCATTATTGGTCTTACCATTTCCGCTTGCCATCGAAAAAAATCATAGTAATTCCCAATTTAAGAGAACAAACAAACCACACGTCCGAATAATTGCCGGAGAGTCAACATAAAATTAATTTTTCAAGAAATTAGAGACTGGCCTGTTCCAAACACGCGTAAATCCGTAGCAAACAAACGGAAATGTTGGTAACCGTAAACCTATTAGTTAATTCATGAAGATGCATTACGGAATCCATTTGGTACGTTCATGGATCATGTAAAATATATACCATAACACTAATACGCCATAATGTCATAGTTTCCATGAATATGAATTCATCTATAAGCATCCTTATGACGCATGTGGTGCAGAAAATGATATTATATTGTTGGTTGGAGTTTCTCGTATTGCTTATCTCTACGTAAAAAGCGGGTTCTATTAAAATGCATTCAAAAAAGCTAAATAAATATCATTTTTAAAACCCACACTAACTGTCACGGTTAAAACATATTTCTTACATGCATTACATTAAACGATGCCGATTCAAACTTTCGCTAATAAAATAAAGAGAAAAGCGTGTAGAAAATATTCCTATAGTAACTGATACTTTATTAATCTCGTGACGCATGAGGATGATTGAATCTGCGTATCGTGTTGGAAAACAGATACCGAAACTATATTTATAATGTGTGACGAGTAAGGAAAGATTAACCAGAATTTAATATAAGGAGGCGTACCATAGCACTATATCATATTTGTGATTTCATGAACCCACTTCCAGCTACGAATATAACAGAGAGACGTATATGCAAGGATTGTCATGCTCATTTGATCATTTTTTAAGCACTGTGCTACGTATAATGATTTATATCTGATAAGCCATTCATGGGCTTAACCTATACTGACACATGTGTATGATTATGACACATAAACTTTATCACCAACATGATATGAATAGATGATATTGTTTGAGCTTGAAAATTTGTTGCGAAAACAGAGGCCAGTAGAACATGTGAAATTGAAAAGAAACTGGCATTGTGTGAAAAATACTTTACTGTGAGTAGCACGATTTTATACAACCGGCATAAATCACAAAATTAATTTAGTTTTATGAATTTATGAATTATTTTAATGACGCATTGCATCTTACACTTAACATTCAAATGAGATCCTGCTGAGTGTAAAAAATGCTGGACGCCCATTTCACGACAATGCATTGTATTACTTATTTCTATATCAGCACATGGTACACTATGTACCTATATCACACTAGAGTAAAATCAATAATGGTGAGACTTCATTGGCCGAGTTCTCAGGAAATGATTTTACGTTTTACACCGGGTCTCATTTCCATTGTGGAGGACTGCAAAACACATGAAATGTTTTTTTACTTCAAAATTGGCTGCAAAGTAAATCCTAGGTCACAAAATTCGAACGACAAAGTTGACGGGTCAAATGGGTGTATATTTAAGAATCATACATTTAATATGCACGCACAAGTTTATTTTCAGAATTTTGCTGACGCGCATGTTTACTTGCTAATTAAACCATATTAAACCGTTCTTCTGAACGGCATGATTCAATTGTCGTCACGTGAGGATATCCGAACTTACAACACAGCGGTCACAATACTAATGACGTTTTGTATGACCTTTTGGCACGAGATATATTGCAAAAACAACTGTCGACATACTATCAAAATTTCCACGCTTATTATGACTTTTCAAGAAAGAGACGGTTCTGATCCCTTGGAAAGCGTATTACATTTTGCTTCACGCAAAAGCCAGATACTAAAATGATCAATGGAAAGTGTAGTACACAAAAATAAATCAGGACGTATATGGGCTCATCGAATTGTTGAAGCAGTGACAATTTTCATTCATTGAACCAGGAAATGTTTTATTGGTGGACTTCTGTTTTCCCGATGAAATATATTATTGAAGCAAGAAGCGCAGCAAAATGCTGAGTGTTGTTACACAAATAAAAGTTTGTGAATACATGGAAATTCAAAGATAAAAAAGAATACAGGGAATATACATATACACTATTGAAAACGTCTTTCGTATTATTGTTTCCCTCGACATATGATGAACTTTTCAACATTTCGAAAAATTTGTTCGCATAAAGGCAACATATGCGTTATGCTTTAAATAGTGAAGTGAAGCGAATGTTGGCGTCACAAAACATTTGTCAGTCAAACTTGCCACAACCTACCGTTACATAGCACCAGTAGTCAATCAAAAAAACATTTTGTACTCATTTACTTATCTCTAAACTACTCACTTAACTATGGGTTTAAAAATATCTTCTCGTCACTTCACGTTACAACACGCAATAATTGTGCAGAAGGAATCATGGCCAGTGATGATGGTAAACAATAACGCCGAATACCATTGGTCTTTTAGATAAATATGAAAAATAATAATGACGTTTTTGGATTGATTGACAACCCACAATCACCAACACCATTGATGATATGTGCGACTAGTCGGACCAAACATATGAGGCAGTGCAACGTAAAACTTTAACGTTAAATGCTATAAATGAAAACCTGATTTCTTTATGCATGTCATTTTGCATGGCTTGATTACATAACTCTTGGGTGCTCTTAGAATGATTAATGGCTGTGAGAGACGAATGACAATCACTAAACTGTTGTGTCGGAAAATACACTAATTTAATGCACGAATTTACTCCAAACATTTGAAAACTGGAGTCAAGTCGAAACCGGTGCGATGTTGCCATTATTTGCATTTATATTTCTGGCAGCTGACATTGCCCCGTTTACCATCGCCAATACGAAACTCGATGCAAGAATTTTGCTGCGAATCATTACCGGGATATCCCTGGCCCCATTGTTCATACTTCAACGGTTTTCCGTCAACTCAATTGAGGAAATGTGTTTCTTGGTAATATCTTCCGCCAAGCCATAGGTTGTCAGGACTTTCCTTCTTGACATTAATTAAAAGTCTAGAAAGTATTTGTCCCTGACCATGACGAGTGACGGGACTGACACTCTGATTCACTGAATGAATGTACTCGGATGTGATAATGTTATTGTGAAATGAAAACTCTGCTTTCGTATAATTTGACCCGGCCATTTTAATGGTAATCATTATAATATGAAGGTTGGATTAATATACTAACGCCTCGAAAGAGCGCTCTCTGCCTGGTTTACTTCGTAAGTCTATGACATTTATTTCTCTCTCTCTCTCTCTCTCTCTCGCCTCTCAAGTGCGAAGCGGAGTGAAGTGAAAATAATATTCTCCCATTATGATATCACTGCAGGATGCTTAGGAAATGGTGGTAGCATATAAATACTTAATCCGCTGAACGCTTTTTTTTGGTTTACGACAGACACTTGAATCTACTGTGGACTTTACTCTAATTAGGCATTACCCCAGGTTCCTAGAGATCGACTTACTGTAGAACTGGTCCATATCCTACTACTACTTACTTAACTATGGGTTTCCCCGCGACAGTTAGAGAGGTATTTGGCATTGCTGACACTCCAATTTCTGGGGTGGGAGTACTCACCCACTGTACCCTTTTTGGCTAGAGGTCGGTCGCACCTCTTTCCCCCTCTAGACTGCCCGACAGACCTTAGGATGGAAGCAAAGAGTAACTTCCCCGACGTGGGATCGAACGTGGTACCTCCAGTCCTAAGTCCCAGTCCTTAGCCATCAGACCAGGCCGCCTGCCTTTATTTTTTGTGATGGAATTTATCTCAACCCCTATCACACCTTATGTGACGGTGTAATGTTTCCGTATTTATCTTTGGAATTACAACTATACTTTGTAGCTGAGGATGCAAAAATATAAAGCGATGGATCAATTATACGCCGTAGTGAGAATAAAACACCAACACATTTGTGAAGACTCATCAATGATGACTGGATGCTTTGTTTGCACAATACTATCAGTCGCCACACGTCAGCCACAGGTAAAAATCTGGCTGGCCAAATGAATACATTTACTTAAAGTATACATTTGACTTACTAAAATGCTTTCATTTTTCATTTGCATCAAATGCTGCACAGTTCAAGAAAAATAAATGTTTTATTATGTGTTTGAATACGCGGATACCTACGCAGATGCAGGATGTAGCTATGCTTAACGGTCGTTGATGTTAGCGTGACTCAGTTGTTTGCCATGCTGAATGTGAAGCTGCAAATCAATATGTACATGCTCCCATTTTGATTACCAAGAATGAAATTTTGTATTTATCTCTCAAAACAAATAATACACAATCAACATGGGTAAGCGTACGGATTCTGCATAGTGCAACGTACTGCACCCCGTAGATTATTATCAGTATATTGACACATGCCAGCGTGATATGATAGAACCGGTGACCAAATGTAACGCAAACATTTGATAATACCAAGCAATGAAAAATATATGATAAAAAATCACAAACTCACCGTATTGAAACCCTGATAATATGTAATCCTTCCTCAGTCATGCCTGAACTGAACGTCGTAAAATTTCGTTAAAAAAGAAAATCATTACACGGTTAAGTTTAATAATTTGATTTATATGTGAATTATTTTGCGATATTCAATAATTAACGTTGCATTATATATAGTACGTGAGATTGTGCCATTGTTATTATTAGTAGCCTTCAGGATTTAATTTAAAAGTATTTTTTTGAGATGTTATAATTCATAGTTTTTTTGGGATTGCATTTGTTGCCTATTATTATGGAGGCGTATTATTTGTTTAATTACTCATTTTATTTTGTTAAAGCTGATTATCATAATGTATTAGAAGTTGTGCATTTTAGTCTCAATAATCACTGTACACAAGGAGCTATTGTTACAATATTACAGTACTTACTATTCACATGTAGTTAAAAGGAAAGGTTTTTTTTAAAAAAAAAAGTTCTTTATTTCGAATATATACGTTTCCAGTTATAAAATATTGCATTTTTCAATAGATGCTTGGTATAGTTTTGAGAATTTGTCATTAATCCTTACTTACTTGGTACACTTTTGAAGTGTAAGTCGAGTTCAGTAAAACAAAGTATCGATTTTAAGCCAATTTTATGCTGGAAATCCGAATATGTACTTTATTTGCTGTAACACTGATCTATGAAAGTAGCGCTTGGAAATAAGTAGTATTAAAAATTATAATTCTAGTTAAATTATATATTGGAAAATACCTTACTTAAGGCTTAGATTTTAAATATGAAGTGTCAGCATTTTTGCATATAGGATCCACAATTCGCATATATTCATCAAATTACTTAAATATATCATTTCCAGTTTTTCAGCGACCATTAAATGGACAGAGTAATTTCTGGAAAATAAGAACATTCGTACAAGGAACAGGAAATTGATTGTGGGAAATTGAAAATGACGGGTAGGTACATATATCTGTATAATTAAAATTTCAGTACATGCAATTGAATAAAAGGTTCAAAAATATAACTTGTTACGTTCCTTCAATTCTGTAGAGAGGCGACCAAGGAACAACACATTCACTGTAGACCAAGGCCATGAGTACTATAAAGAATGGAGGGCTCTTTTCAAGGACGCGAAAAACATTTCAGCGGGTTCAACATGGCCTATGATAATATGGAAAATAAGCAAATTCTTGTTCGATGAGACAAACCCTGTAGCATTGGTCGTACTATTTGTTCTGAACTTCACGGGAGTGTGGAATTGGGAGAAAACATTTATACCAGTAGTTATCAACTTGATTGCAAGTGTGTTCATTGCCCTCTATGTTTGCAAGTAGGTACCTGACACGTACTACAAAATTTATTTATGTAATATCGACACAATACTTAGTGATCACCAAATCATTCATTTATTTACCAAGCGAAAAGGCGCAGGTATGCCGCACCAAACAAAGACAAGGTCGTAAAATATTCTTGAAGGATGTACTCAAAAAAACCAGGATGCTCATGTTTGACTTTATAAATGAAAGAATAAGGTCAAAGAAGCGTTTGATGAAGATCGATATTATTGATGAAAATATCTTCAGAAAGTCGTCGTCGGATCCATGGATTTTAAAGAGGCTAGTACATGTCTCATTTGAAACAATTGTTTTCCCGGAAATACCTAAAATTAGCATACAATACCCTGAACATATATTTGTTTTGTCATCAATTTCAGGAGAGCGCTTCTGGAATTGACCAAGTTTTATAGCAGTCAGCTACGGTATATTCGGGAGGATATTTTGGTCACCGCATTTCGTAGCATACCGTTGCTAACAGTTGTAATATCTAAAATGTCCGATGTCGTAACGATGGAACTAAAGTTTAGTAAAATTATGGATTGTAAGTTAGCATGAAAACAAAATACTTGTACAATAGATATTAAGTTTGAAAATAACGAAACATTTTTGCTTGATGCCCTAGATTTGAAGTTGCTGTATTTGGTTTGGATTGTTGTAAAAAGCAGTTACTTGCTAACGTCATTTCATGTAGCCACTAGACGATACGTTGCCACCGTACAGTTATGGGGAGCATTGCGATCTAGAACCACAGAGTCATGTAAAGTAGATATACTCAACTATCATATCGTGCACCAGTTTCAAGACACAAACTCATTCAGCTTTCTTGTCGGTGCGATTGAGTTTTTAGTTAACACCTTGCTAATAGGTATGCTGACCTCATGAGAGTATCACGAGTCATAAAATACTAAGTAAGTAACACATTTGTGTATAATGAAATTTGTTTTCTTTAATATAGGTTCCAGATTTATGGCCGCCATTCTGTCCATACTAATTTTGGGAGGATATGGCGCATTAATTTGGTACGAGTTGGTGCTTGTGATACATTCTGTTCTGCAATTGTTCTGCAATGGTTTCCGAGCCAACATACGGAACATTTTTGACAACCCTCCAACGGGATATTCAAATGCATCCTTTGTGTGGATTACTAAACTCACATCACCGATATTTTTTACATGTGAATATTCAGCAAGACGGCTCAAATCTATCCCTATTTGGAAATCCATGTTGACAGCGCCGACTCTAGTGATTCCGTATGCGTTATTTGTACTTCGACCATATTTGGAAGAATCACATGGACATGCCGATACAATGACTACCTCATCAACGGAAATATCTACAGATTCCAGCAACCGTACAGGTGTCACTCCTCAGCATGAACAACTAAACATTTTAAAATGTGTGGAACATGTGCTTACCAATTTCCCTGTGAAGGTAGTAAGTTATTCGGGCAGAATACCTGTAATTGTCACTTGCTTAACTTTGATATTGGGAGTAACAATGGTACTGGAAATGATCCAGGATTACGTTCACGGCAAACTTGGATTTCATTTGGAAAAGTACGACGTGTTTCCATATTTAGATGCCTCTGATTGTTATCGGAGCCTAATACTAAACAGTTACAGTTCAGTTCATATAGCCTCCACGCATGAGTCTGAAGGGCGTGGCTCCAATGGACAATATCAAACGGAAATTAAGATGATCAGTCTCCATCACGAAAGTATTAAGCATATTCCCATTATAAGATTACTGATCTTGACCGTTCTAGACGATGCAAACTTTCGGGCCTTTGCTTCGAATTATGTACTCGATCCGGAAAGGATTGACATAAACCTTCAAGCAAGGCTTAGACGATTGCTGTCGCGCACGGAGCATGCTGATATTAACAGCGGAGACTGGGAGCAAATAACGCGGAGTAAAATCAACTTAGAAGAGTTAAAGGTGTTAGCTGAAAAGCAGATAAAAACGTTTAGGGACAGGGATCATCCACTTGAGCCAATCTCTTCTACTGGACGTTCTTTGAAGGAGCCGTTTCTAATTTCTAAATTGTACCACTATGTTCGAGACTATTCAATCAACATGCATGCTGAACTCAAGGTAGAGAATATGAAGCTATTCATAATATTCTGTTATCTGTTGGACACTCGACTAGCAAATATGAGCTCCCACCGTTTTGAAACCACTTGTAAGATCATGAAGGTAGAAGTCAGCAAAACGTACGAGGACATTATTGATGATTACGATAATCCCTCTGTAATTACTATATAGTGTTAAGGTCGATTTATTTGGTAATTCATTTTTGATACTAGTTCCCATTTAATTAAATGTGTGATAATAATTGAATAAATATAACTGTATGGAAATGAATAGTGATGCCCAATTATTTTGACGTGTGTCAATTATAAGCAATTTGTTAATACTTTTGCTGTTTATTTCCATGTTTCTCTATATTTCGGTAAAATAGCACCAATTTCAACTCTTTAAGATGGTGATTTTCAAATTTGAACAAATATATTTGGAGATATGTCCTGCGAGATACATGAAACATAAGCTTTCTTTTTTCCTGGAAAAATATTCGCTGCTTATATGCCAGCGAAAATAAAATTTCCATCCATTATTTGTGATGTGCATATATAAAGAGATGATTTTATTCTTTTCTATCTGCATTTCATTTTCAGTATCTCACGATTCTCTGCAGCAGTTGCTGAGATATAACGTATGTGTATCTGGACTCTTATCAATGACACCACAAAGCAAGAAGATAACGGTTTGTTCGAAAGCGCAGAAAAATATGGAATGCATATCTGCCTTTATCATCAATCTTTTTTGCTGATATAAGCATTCAATTTAATTTTTAAATCTTTTCCTGTGTACACTAAAAATCTTTCACCGTGGGTGAAAAACATTTCTATGCCAATGCTTGTATGAGAATATGATTTATCAATAAAATAAAATGATTTTTACGAGTTAGTCGGTTTACCGGTTGAAATTTAGTTTATATTTCGATGCGGTGTGGAATTTTCGTCCTTTGGTTCGCAGTCAATTCACTTATATCTTGTTAGCGTTATATTCCTCAGATGCAGAAATCGGCAATAAATGGAACTTCAACCTCAATTAAACGCACCATTTAGAGTCGCATCGATTACAAAATTTTGCCACTTATTTTAGACATGTCTTCAGAGCTCGAAAAAGTTAGTTAAGAAGGACAAAGTTTTAAATTACAGTCCCATACCATATTGACAACATACATTTTTCCTCCTTCCTTGGAAAACATAATGAATCATTGCCAGTGACGACGGTGAAGTATGACGCGGTATAACATCCGCCTTTTAGATAAATATGGTGAATACTAATGACGTTTCCGGACTGATTGACAGCTAACCACCATCACTGACGATAAGTGCGACTTGTCATTGTCCGGGCCTGTCCCATAATAATTTTGTACGTACAAGTGTAAATTAAAATTACTACATATTTTACGGACGGGCAGTTATTTACAATATCAACGCATTTTCACACCTGAGAATCTTCCTTGTGATCATATATATTAGCTAGATAATATTGATTTCCAGATTAAATAAAATAGTTATGCTTGTAATTTCTTTCCTGATTTCCTTTTCAATAAAAACTTGAAGAACATTATAGTAGGTAGCTACGTATTTTTCAGGTTGAAAAGTTTGAACCAATTTCTCTTTAATTTGTTATATACCCTTTAGATTTCAACCTTCCAACAGCAACGCAATAGAACCGAACATTATCGGAGATAAATTATTCAGAAGCACAAGCACTGAACGTATATCTTGATTTCCAAAGTTGGAAGGATCGAAAATAATTTCCAGTAGAAAGAACATACGTAGCTTATAACTGATTGCGAAATCGTTTTCTTCAAATTCTACTTAAATTTAACATGCAGAGTTTTTTATGTTTAAGAATTTTACATGTCCACAAAAACCACTTTCAGTCTCTGCTTGAAACCGAGAGTATCCCCTGTGTGCTGTAATCGCGTTCTTTAAAAATATATCTTGTGAAACCATGGCGCTCCGAGCATTTGAAGAAGCTTCCGTCCGTCTCTACGACGCCTTGTTCTGGTACATGCCCCGCTTTCCCGTCAAGTGGGACTGCGACGCGTCCAAAATGGTTGTCCAAAAGCCTGTCCGGGAATGTCCCATGTTTCCCGTGCTCGCCGTGTGTACTACCGCAATAGGATGTTCGGGTCTTTTCGATGCAGTCCTGTTTGGGAGTTTGCTTTGCCGTCCATCCTTCACACGCGTCAACTTGGCTGCGATGATACTCGGCTGGATAGCATGCACTGCAATGTCGGTATGCTGGTATGTCGTCATTACAGATATGATGTCAATTCTCTCCTCCGTAAACGGGCTGATTGACTTGACCAAACAAGTCGAACAAGGTAATCATTCTATGAATCTACTTTAGTGGAAAACTGTCATGGTCATCTTCTGACGCGAAGTATTTTGGTTTCAGAATATCCGGAAGAAGGACGCCGAGAACGCGACCGAGCTCGGAATCAATTTGACGCTAGCATTCTGCTACTGTTGGGTCTGGTTCCGGTAATGGCTCTTACCCCAATGTTCATTGCGACAACCGGCATACTGTGCGACATGGATCCTTGGTGCTTTCTTCTCGAGGAAGTGCTTCCGGATCCAAGGAACCGATCCATGACCACAATCGTCCTTCTGAAGCTACTGCGGTTTGTGCTGACATACATTGGATTCATGGAGTTCTCACGATCAATTGCAATTTTCGTTTGCACGGCATTCATTGCATTGCACAGGGCATACAGGATCGTCTACATCATGCTGGTCAGGATACAAAACTTTTCCATTATACCAATACTTCTACAATTGCAGCATTCTCTTGATGAGACTATCCGAGGACGTGATTCACATTCTGGTATATCTCGTCATGACGATTGGATTCTGGGCGCTGGTCATCTGCAGTTGGGTTTGTGTCAAATGCTCGCCGGATCAAATTACCTTCTCGGTGTATGTCGGCTTTCTGATGGTATGGATGGTCTTTGCTGGTGGACATGTTGTTGGACTGCCAATGATGTGCACCGCTATGGATATGTCAATATATGCAGTAGTGGTGCACACACTCAGGGCCAAGATCCGGTATTCAAGCAGTAGAACAAGGGACAATCGGTACTGCATGATGCGAGCGAAAGTGACGTATCCTGTGAAGGTTAAGTATGGGCCGTTCTGGTATTTGTGTACCGACTTTATGGGAGAATATGTGTGGCTGATCATGTTGAGAACTTTCGACGCTATCCTGCTCATCGATTTCCGATAGAAGGGTAAATATTCCATGGTTTCTGGTATCCACATATTCAACTGATGCATACTCATAATGTAATATTCGTATGTAAAATAATAATAATTCTTAAAATTAATAACTTTTCTTAAGCATTCCAAGGATTTATGTTAAATGCGTGTTGGGATAGGAGTTTATAGCAAACCCTATTAACTCTGCGACTCAAAAAGTTGAAAATATTCATTAAATATTTAGTGATCACGCTATGTATAATGTAATACAGAGTTTAAAATTCTATTGGTTTCTGTTTTGCATATGTAGAAGTGTACTTACACAATAGTCGCATGCATTTATATCCGGTCGTGGTTAATGCCAGCGACGTATTACATCCAGCATTAAAAAATTATTGACAATGGAACGAAACATTCATAATCCATATGATTTATAGCGTGTTCACCACTCAATGATCATGAACTAGTTTAAAGATATGGGTTTATGTTAGAGCTAATTGGGGCAGAGACAGTTTCCGGAGCTACTAACGGGATTGCTGGGCCTTTGTGTGGTGACCTTAAGGATCCACACAGAAATAAAACCAAATTCTTATCATTTTGTTGATATTACTTGAAGCTTTGTTACGTGAATATATTTGTGTAATCTGTAATCTGGATTGGGTCATGATCCTGGGGCATAACAAGTTTTATGGAAATCAGTTTCCTGATAGCGTGTCATATAGGTTTCAATATGGCACGCTACATTAAATTAAACCGGGAAAGTTATAATTATACTTTACGTTGTTTTCAGCATATGCTCAACCATTTACTTTGCAAGTGCACCTTAACAAATTTGTGTTGCTTTCTGCTCCGGATTGTTTCGATCCACCATTTACATGTCCTGGATGTCATATCGACTCAAAAGGGACTCGCAACGCAGGATTCTGCTTGACATATTACCTATCCCCCTTTTAATTATATATTTCATTTCATTCATTGATGCAGTCCATATAGATATAACTTGGCTACAAGTATAAAAAATAGTGCCATAAAATGTATCACTTGTTTGCGTCAGCTATTTGTATCTATTGTACACACTCATAATATAGCCATCGTTATCACTAAAGAATGTAATAACAGAATAAGAAATGAAATTCATTTGAGTATAAGCTTTATTTGCTGTTCATCAAAATCATCTCAAACACGCCGCATTTCTTTGATAATAAAAAGTATCTTTACGATGACTACATTCAGACAGCACGTTTTATTGACAAAAATAATAATGAATGCGGTGATGTGCAGAAGTTATATCAAAACGGCTCATGTATAAAACTAATCCAATTAACGAATACCATTCAGCCAAACTAATCACATTTTGTTTGATTCCATTCAGAGGTTTGTTGCTGAAATTTTGAAACAGCAAAAGTGGAGGGCACAATGGATCCAATTTACATTTTTCTGCTGCCAAGCTTCATTATCCTACCAACCACAAGTAATTAAATTTTTCTCGAAATTACTAACCAATTTTGCTAACCCACTTAAAAGTGCTCCTGATTTTAGGATCCGATGTAAGTTCATCCGACGATTGGGCTGCGTACACGGATACGTTTTATATCAAATCATTCCCGGGCCGCCTCAACTACAACGAAGCGAAAGCATATTGTACCTCCCAAGAATACTCGAGCTTGGTAACTGTAAAAACTGCGGAAATGCAACGGGTCCTATCCATCTACACAAGCAACATTTCAGAAACATTTTGGCTAGGCGGTAAATATAATAAGCGATCCGCCCAGTACATATGGGAGGATGGTGAGCCGTTAAATTACTCAAACTGGCAGACCGGCTACCCGGTAAGCATTCCTCTTTTGGACAACTGCATTGAGGTTCTGCCGAGAAACGGCACGGCGTCTACACATCCGGACCGAAAATGGGGGAATGTAGTTTGTTCACTTCGAAATCACGTACTCTGTCAACGCACCGGTAGACGTTTACAGTAATCGCTCTTCATTGTATCGCAATATTTATTTCAGAAATGAATGGTAACGTGTCTTGTATAAATGAAAGTTAAAAGTAAACTTTTTACATTACACTAGTATCATCAAATTCGCACATCGCTCAATGAAAAATTTAAACACAACATAAAAACACTGTTCAGCGTAGATTATCCCAACTGGTAATGAATCAGTTTCTACCTACGTTATACCTAATTCCAATATCTTCACCTTTCCAGTTTTGATTCTCACCCAAACAATTCGCCTCTACATGAACGAAATATTTGTTGGAATAATGACAAGTTTCTATCTTTTTGTGCTGTTTATTTTCGCAGTTTCATCTAGAACATGTACGGAAATACTACAATATAAAAGACAGTTTCAAAATCTTTTCATCCAAATTATACCAAAACAAGTCGTGTTAAACCACGAGGGAAAATACGTAGCTGAAGGGTTGTTTGCTTTGGGATTCTCTAAAAAGCAAGCGACCACTTTTGGACCCATACATGTCAAAGTAAACCGACTTGACCCGCAGTACCTCAAGAGAAAATGATCGCCTTTCGACTCTATATCTCAGAATCAATCATAAAAGAATTTGCTATTTAAAAAGCATGTGACCACCACAGCAATTATTTTGCATGTTCATTCCCAAATACATCACTATCAACAAATCACTTAATATAATCAATCAATCACTTAGAATAATCAAGACAAGTATGATTATATGCGATTGGCGTCGCTGTAACTCTCTAATGCGTAATTGCTTTGCACAGGGGATTACCAATTCCAATCGAGTTTTAAGTATTTTATTGTTTTGTATAGTTTTCAGAAAATCTTTAGCCAGTGTTTAGTACGCTGTAACTTTTAGTTAATTGTTTCCTATGTCCGTACGTGCTATTGACTTTGCATTAACATTTACATTTTACATTTATTTACATGAATTATTAAGCTCATAAACTAATGCTCAGTAACATTTTCACTAGTCGATGGTATCAGTTGTCTAAATACTCAATACCGTGATCAGTAAACCAGGTAAAGTAATCCTACAGAGCACAATTAAAAACCATTATTGTAGTCGTTAAAATTATTACTACGGCGGTGTTTATGTAATAACCAACGACAGTGAACAAAAGAGTATATAGAAATAAAGTTTTACAGTCAACTATAAATCCACAATTTTTTCGAGGATACTCGGAAAATTTAATCCTGTGTATTACCCAAATGTTCCGATTTCGTCCAGAGGACATCAATTTGTGCCAGTTGGTCACCACGGTAATTACCCATGGATTATGAGCCCATTGAATTACCAACTCGTTCAAACTGTTTCCAATACCTTTTATGCAAATACTTGACGTAAGTTGTAAACGATTACCAGGTCCAGATCCATTAATAAACAAGTTTCATTTTATTAACAGCGACTTTCTCGGAAACCAATTTATATTTTAGTTATGATTTTGTTTACAATCAACAATGATCACGTAAATGTGTGCATTATATCTTTGGGTAAGAGCAGTTACAAATTTATGAACGTACTGGAAATATATAAAAGTCGCCCTTATTTTGACAAAGTAAGTCAGTAGAAGCTGCACTACCAACCAGTGAAATCTCCACATTCAAGTGAACTAACACCAAATGCTGACGCCATGGACATGAAGCAAAGTTCAATCCTTCTTGTTTCAAGTATCGCTATCTTTGTAACATCCGGTAGGTAAATGTTTATAACCATATTAACTACAAAAAACAAACAAGTAATGTCGCCTAATTTTGAGCAATTGTTACAGGGGCATGGGCGGACTGTGATCCTGGCTGGACGCCTTACAAGGACGAACTCTGCGTTAGATTCTACAACACTCACTACAATCATGACTACGCAAACCGAGTTTGTGCTGGCCAAGGTAACGCTGAATCCGTCTCGTCCCTCGTGATGATCAAAGATGCATATTTTCAAAACTTTGTAACCAACTTGACCAAGGCCAGCTCCTACAACATCTGGCTTGGGGGCAAGTATGACGTTCAGTCACATAACTTCATATGGGATGATGGGGAACCGCTGGCCTACACAAATTGGCAGGATGGATATCCCACAAACACTTCCAATACCGATGCATGCATGGAATTCGTCAAAGGCGTAGGGAAATGGATCGATGTCAGTTGCCAGAAACTGAATCTCGTCGTGTGTCAAAAGGCGGTACCATGGTCACTCCAAAAGGCCGTTCGAGAAATTATAAGAAGCAGAGTAGAAATTCAGATGGCATCGGACAGAGTCGTTCCTGTTGGGTCAATTTATATCGAGTACCATAATCAACCAAGCCCTCCGACGCTTTGGCCGGACCTGAGCTGGGTGGATATTAGCAATTTGTATTCTGGTTTATTCTTCCGCGTGTCTGGTGGAGATTCTGCGGCATGGGGAGACATTCAACCTGAATGCGCTCCTCGCATCACCCAAATGAATGCAACGAGCAGATTAGATGGTCCCTATTCCAATCCATTGGATATTCCTGCAAATGGCTGGTCGGACTACGGAAACATCGGAGCATACTATCTTGGAGGCAGCGTCGATCTAAATCACGAGGGAGGCAGCTTCCATACAGCTGGTTGTGAGGTCCGTCCAAGAAATCAAGCTGTTAGGATTTGGAAGCGAATAGCTTAGTAACAATTTATTAAAGTCTTGAATGTTAATCGGTTGCAATTACTAAACTTTCGATTAATTAATCAATAATGAACTAATGCATACAGTTGTTGCCCTAGTATGAATAAAATATTGCCTTGGTTGGAATATGTTAATAATATGCACACATGCAGCATGTAAAACTGTTATCACTTAGATAGAAACAAATGACGCAAACAAACTGTATTTATTTGAACATTAAATTTTATCGTATGATTCTTTTAGCACCACATTAGCAGAGCGCATTGCATTCATGTGAAAACATAAACTATACGGACATTGTAACTTATTGAAATTATGCTATCATAGATCATAAAATACTATGTCATTAGAATTAGAAATTATGAGTTCCGCATGTACAATAGAAGCAATCGCGGTAACGTTTGAGCATTGTATCCAACAAAATATAAGCTCACTAGAAGTAGTACGAGCATTAATCATTTTCGCAATAATTGGAGTAGTGCTACTTTATTGCAGATAGAAATTCCAAATGAAAATGGGAAAAATCTCTGCTGTCCTTATCGTCTCAACTTTCTTAATATAGGTCAACTCAAGTAAGGCATTTATTTTTGAGTAGAAATTAGCAATGAGCTTGTGCCAGCTAACTTTCTAAATCATTTCACATTTCTAGAAGCGCATTCAGATTCCAACGACGGGTGGGTAGCCTACACTCGCTACTTTTCCATCAAACACTTTACGGAGGCCAACAGTACCAAATACCATGAAGCGATTGCGCCTCCCAGAAGAAGAAACTTTTGTCTAATTAATGAAAAAAATGCATACAGTTTTTGCAATAGTATGAGTAATGTGTTGCCTTGGTTGGAATATGTTTGGAATTTGTTCATATGCTACACGAAACACTGTTATCATTTAGAACGAAATCACCCACATAAACCGAATCTATTTAGGCATAAAATTGTATCTCACGTTTCCTAGCACCGGCTATTATCAGACGGCATTGTATTTATGTTAGAACATTAACATGTTGGACAATGGCATCTATTGAAGCTGTGTAATCTCAAATCAGATAATAGTATGGCATTAGAATTATTATGATTTCCGCATGCATCCTTTTGGCATTCTTGGTATTTAACGACTGAGCATTGCATACAATAAAATGCAAGCGTAGCAGCAGATTGGGAACAATAATCATTTGTGCAATATATTGTGTACATCTATTTTATTACAGCAACAAATTCCACAGGAAAATGGACGGATTCTATGCTATTCCACAAACTGGCACCTCTCCTTCGCTCCAAGAGTTCGAAAGGTCGCTATGGTGGGGGAAAAGCGGAATGGCACTGCATCATCGCAGCCAGACCGACAGTGGGGAGTCAGGGTGGATATATTACGATTCCCGGTTATTTTCCAACGAAAACGGAATGCACCTTCATCGGAAGAAATCCCCTGAGGTTGCGAAATTCCTTAAGTTTCGACATCATGATTTGCAATGGTAGCTTGTATGTTTGTGGCAACAGCCGTAGTATTCGTTTGTTAATTTGCAAGCTTTATCACTAAAAATAGCCGCGCATTAAAACGCCATCTAATTTAAAATACGATGAAACTATACTGCGTTTCTGAAACGAATATATTTTAACGAATAATCGTGGAATTATATTGCAATCTCGTCATTAGCATGAACGAGGGCCTACCCTTTTAAGTTTTGTTTTCGAATTTGCCAATCACATGATATGTGTTCAAGTGTCTGGTAATATAATCACGCCTCTCTGGGAGCCTTTCGCTTTCGTTTACAAATAGGAAATATTAAAAAGGTGACATTATCCTGGACTCATTCATCCCTTCCTCAAATTATACTCATTATCTCAATTGGTAATTAGCTTCAAAACCTTATAAAACGGAGTGGCAAGAAATAGCCTCTTTGGTTGGATAGTCGACAAACACAGGAATTCGAGGTGCTTCCCAGGAACCAAGACATTTGAATATGGCGATGAGGACTTATCTTATCGAGCCTTATTTTCCATCTCTATATTGATTCATTAAATATTCCCTTATGTTTATGATTTGATGTATAAGGCGATTGCATAGGTTGACTGATATAAATGTATATAATTTAGAAATGTAAAACAAATCTATATAAGTATGCTTAATTTGTAAAGATTTTCTTGTCATGGTCCATGTGTTCATAAATGATTATTTAATTACATATTTCAAATAGGGATCGCAGAAGCGGTCTCTGAACGCTATTGGTAGTTAAGACTAATAATAATTGATGATACATGACATAAATTAATTGGATAAATTTGTATCAATATATTGCATACATCAGAATTAATTTATTGGATAAATTTGGGTAATTTTCTAATAATTCGTAACTGAATACAAATTAGAAAGCTGACTTTGCATATAAATTACATATCTTAAACATTTCACACTATCAGAATGTTAATGGTCACTAGATTGCTGCACATTTTTATTATGACATGTTTGGAAGTTTTAACCTATTCGTTTCCAAATTCTAACGGCCTGGTTTGACGGTCGAACCTCGCAACCTACTGTTGTGAATTGTACACCCGAATGTAATTGATATTGATCGCCGACAAGAGGCGCATGCCAACCAGTTAGTCCCCTCCCCGACACACCATTTTCTGGAATGTCTATAGTGCCACTGAAATAACTGCCGTCCTGAGTACCACCTGGATTGTGCATCTTAGTTATTCGGGGGGCGCACGCATCCTGAGTTGATCCCCAGCTCGCTGCTCCACCGCCCGAAACCCGGAAGAACAGACCCGCATAAGTGCTGCTGATATCCTCCCACGTTAGGCTAGGCCAAAGCGTGCCAGGGCTTGGTTGGTTGTAGTATTCAATGTAAATTGATCCCACCGGAATTACAGTTGATTTGACTTCTTCCAGTTCCTTCCGCATTTTAATGATTTCCCCAATTGCGTCTTGAAGTGACCACGACGGCGTCCTCTGACACATGACCCCGTTCCGCTTCTGGCAGTTGACGTCAGTCCACTTGCCTTCGGCGTTTGTAGCTGCCTTAGCGTTGATTGGTTTCATCTCGATGCAGATGTTCCCATCGGAATTGTTTCTTGGGGCGCCCTCTTGCCAGTTGGTGTAGGGCAGGGCGTCTCCATCATCCCATAGGAACTGCTCTGCCTCTTCGTTGTACCTGCCTCCTAGCCAAAGGTTGTCAAATATATCTTGGGTGTAAGTTACCAGGAGCTCTTGGAGATCTTCTTCCTTTACCAGAACCAGCGACGACTTGGACAACTCGTTTCCTTGAGACGCACAAAAGTTCTTCGCCTCATCATAAGTGAGTACGTTTGGGAAAGTTTGGATGCATAATTCGTCCTTGTAGGCCGCCCATCCGCTTTCACATTCCACCGCACCTAAAATGAGTTAATCAATTAAGCAGACACGAGTTAACTTTATGTGTTGTTGTAATATATAGCTATGAGTACAAATGTGTTACCTGAGTATTCAGGAAGGACGAAAATAGAGAGAACTAGTAAATAGATTGGCTCCATGGCTGATTGAAGTTGGATGCTGTGGTTGGAAATGGCTGAGAGCGAATGAGAATGTGCGCGTCTCCTACGCTCTATTTATACAAAAATCAATATTAGCATACAAGACTGCTGACATTAAGGACAACAAATGAAACCACCAATTTACCTAAACTTACTTAGCCATTTGGCCAGAGTTAATCCCACTCATTTATTTATTTTTGGTACAAAAAAATGGATAGTTCCATTCCTGACAAACTGGATGTTGACTGACAGTTGAAAGAATAGAAATTTTATGATTTGTAAATGGTATTAGGAATTTGTAACTATTTTAATGTATAGTTGTTGTGCTTTGGCTCTGCTCATATTTCATTTTGCTCTTTTGACATGAGTACAGATTAAAATTGTTGCATGGCTTAGTGGTGTGATTCTCTCACCCTACGGGTTAACAATGCGACAGGTAAGCTGATGTCATAATCCATCATTAACAAAATTACACATGATCGATGAATGTGTGTCGAGCATAGTTTGTGATGTCAGTTTGATATAGTATCCTGCTGACATTTTTAAATGGTTTGACAAAAAAAGGATGTCTCCCGCAGGATTACAAAATCCACTAGGAAGCTCAGCTGAGAAGATACCAAAAGCTCATGCTGGGACAGGAATGTATACAGTACCATTCTGGCTGAATATTTTAAGAAGAAGAGGATTAGCATGACGTAGCAATGTGATTGGTCGTTACACCGGCACATACAATGCATTATGTCATGACTTAAAATTTACTGGGATTACGGGACTACACATTACACATCATAATTTGTACTATGGACGACATGTCACCCTATATTACCGTTCGTTTCAGTGAATGTGATGTATTAAGTCCGTCTGCCAACATGTCATTACAATCAGTTTGACGGGCACGTGGCAGCGTACAAAAACTATTCAATTTGAATGTGAGACATGAAATATGAGCAGGTAACTCTTTTTAAAGAATACCGATAACTACTCAAGTTTTACAAATTGTAGTTGCCTGATAGTCAAGAAAAGAAGCTGACATACCATCATATCATTGAACTGGATATACTTGCTCCCTAAAGATTTCAGGTTTTTTGTTACCATTTTAGTATCGACCATTGGACCGACTCCGACACTTGGACTAGATCTGGAGAGACCATAAAATCCTTGGATGAGCAACGATATGAATTCACGCCATTCACAAAAAGCATGTTTTGGTAGAAAATTGTTCAGAGATCCGGTGATGAACTTGAAGCATCGGCTTTTCTCATTGTCTGGAACTATTGTGTCATGTTCAAGTATGACGGCTAACAAATGTGATGGACGGTCAGATTATGTGTGTGTTATCATTGAAATGAGTAATGGGAATGACTAAAATCAACGCATTATCAAGGTGGTCACCTTCACCAAGCAATGATGATAACTGATAAGTGTGCGACGTATGAATTATGTACATTTATAACTGCATGCATATCGCTAATGCTCTCATTACTGTGGTAGTATTATACGTTAATTATATCAGATGTGTACGAAATGTTCTGAAACGAATTTTAATCTATACTGGTTATCACTGTAATTTTATTCTAGGTACTGCAACAATGAAACCTTAAAGTAACATTAACTAATTGACATACTGAAAATTCTCATAAAAACAGTATTTAGGCTACTCGTTTCCAGATTCTAATGGCCTGGTTCTTTGGACGAACTTCACAATTTTCTATATTAAACCTTAAACCTTCATACCACATGCTACCTCCACCAGTGTAGTAAACTTCTCCAGCCCACCCAAACTCGGACCAGCCAGACGACGGCAAATTGATTGTATTCGGGAACGAATCAGGGGCTGGACTGGATCGGTAATTCATTTGAGCAATACGAGGTGAGCATTCTGCTTGTGTAGTACCCCAAGTCTCCGAACCACCACCGCTAGCACGGAAAAACATACCAGCGTACGTACCAGTTATATCTTCCCACTCCAAATCCGGCCAAAGGTCAACTGGACTTGTTTGATTGAAATACTCAAGATAAATTGATCCGACTGGAACCACCCGTGAGCTCATTGACTGCAGTTGTTGACGTAATTCATTTCGTTCTGCCGTGGCCGTCATCAGTTGCTGCTCGATGCTCATTATCTTGTTTACGGCATCCTGCAGTGTCCAGGACAAATTCGATGGCCTTTGGGACGCTACAATTTTGAAATCAGTTTGGCAGAAACTAAAAGAATTATCACCACGATTATTCAATTAAAACGAATGTACTAACCTATATTTGCCACGGCCGATGAAATCAAAAGTGCTAAAATGCCTGCGCTCTGCATCTTTGGTTAGATTGATGTCTGCTGTTAATGCTTTCACGGAACACAATGATCCCACATGGCGGTTACGCCAACTATTTATGTTGATGGACGAGGAAGCAAAAAATGTGAGAAGGTTAGAAGAGTTATCACGGTGTGATAACTAGCAACATTAATTGCTACGGAACACAAGTTACCGTTTAGACATGTATCTCACAAGCATCTCATCAAGATTGGGGAAAGAGCAACGACAAGTATTCTCGTATGAAGAATGCAAGTATAAAATGTACATCAATCAAGGAAGCAAGTTTATGTCACGGAAAATTGGTCCAAAATGTTCTTACAATGTCAAGGATTTCGGCATTGAAATAAATGAAATTGATTATGCATATCTTATCAGTTGATTAAATCTGGAACGTTAGCTAGTCCGTTCCAGCGTAATGCATCACATGAAAGATGACCCATGTAACAACGTGAAGGTGGAAATCGGCTGCGAAGATTGGACGGTGACCATGTAACATATTGATTGGCGTGTAGATTGGCGTCATCCTTACTTTATTATTACCTACATCTGTTGTGTCCTAAACTCTGTCAATAATGATCCATGCTTGAACTGTGCGCTTAGTTTATATGTGACTTCAAACAAATGAATATGCAATCAGTTTCATGAAATCTGACATTGGTAATTATTTATGTGAAATTATGTATTTCTGGAAATTATGGCCTCGCTTTATTTATAGCCTCTGTGTAAATATAGCATCGCCTTTAACATGTAAACGGTAGGGAGCTTATACATTACATGATATGCAGCAAAATTTCGAATTTGAAAGTTTAGCCGGGTTCTACACCTACCGTGCAAAAGGTGACCATTTTACACTCGGCTCGTTTCCCGTTGACTGTTGTAATCAATCCTTTCGGAATAGATTTTCCATCCAACTGTTTCCTTCAGGCTCACCAAGGCTTCCATTTTGAATGAGTCGATCCAGAAATGAAAATGGCGAGTCGCCAACATGCTTCATGTCCTCAAATGTCGTCACCATTCTGCTGTAATCTTCAGTTATGGCGCCATTGAACTCAAGTTTATTTTTTTCCAATAATGTGGTCATGTTGCTGTGCATATGCACTAAGACAATCTAATTATACTTTTTGATAAAATAAATATACGCAAACAATAATGACGAAAGTAAGCTATATTTTTTATTATCGTTCTTTGATAGGATTTTGATGGGCTATACAAAAGCTGTTGTTCAAGTAGTTTTCCTTGTCGACAAAACCAAGTTTTCTATAACATTGCTAATACGCTGAAAGGATATGAGATTTCCAAAGCAATTTAACAAAAGGGATTTTACATAAAGTAATTACTTTTGTTGCTTTACTAGTTGCCTTGTCGTAATGCGCGTAGCAGAGCAAGTTGCTGTTTGGATTGGATGTATGTGTTAAAATGCTTTGTGGTATTCGAAGCGAAATATAAATCGATAAACATACATCAATTTCAGGTAATATCAAATCAAGGTTTCATAAAATATTTGGGTAGAAATCTATGCACTTGATCTTTTGCTGTTTTAGTCCATGTACCCATATCCCATAGCAAAACCATTCCGCTTAACAATTCGAAACACGTTGTCATTGTCAGCCGACACGTTACTCATTTCCAGACCCTTGATCGCCTTGTTTCTGTACCAACGGCAGAATACGCGACAGGTTCCAAAGTAGCAAATTTCCAACAAGGACAACACGCTAAATCCCAAGCAAAGTCCTAAAAGACCTCCCGCGTTGGCTTGAGAATGGCAATATTACATCTCAATATAAACTTTTTGCATCTTCCTGTTATATGTAAATGTTTTAAAAAATGTTTAATTTGTATACAGATTAGTTGCGTTGCGGTCATCATCTGTTTTCTCAATTTTGGATACGTTGAGTCCACGGTGAAATATACGTGCACTATCGACACACCTCGCGTTTTGCGTCTAGTGGAAAATTTCGACGATTCGTCAAATTAACTAACAATCATTAATTAAATAAATGCAAAGCATTTTTGTATGGAAATAACATCTTACGCGTCTAGTGTCCGATTGAAAAAGTTTTGAAGTCTCTTTCCCTGGAAACGCAACACAGAAATCTCCTTTTCATAATCCACCTCGGTGCAAGTCGGCAGACATTTCTCGCACACTGTTGGCAGCCCAATGTTGCTTATGTTCCCTAAAACCGAGATACATTATTAAATTTCCGGCTATAATGGATTGAATGTTATTAAACCCTGAGATATTTTGTTTTAACTCTAAGTAATTACTTTGCACACTGTCTGCACAGTCATAGTCCTTTGAGGAGCAAAGAGATGTGTTCTTTGCATCTGAAACACAAGACTTTTTTTATGAACATGAAGAAATTCTGAACAATGATATTCAGAGTACATCACTTTTGGTCAACTTACGCGGCATGAAGTAATGGACGCAACCACATTTCTCATGAATGTGTCTTGACAAGCACTCACTCTGACAATTTGTGATGGTGTAGAAGGTGTAGCTAGGCAAATCGTACTCATGAATGTTGTAGCAGTTTTGTATTTCCTGAAAATATGAACAAAATATACTTGGATGCATTAACTGGTTTGCACCTACTATGTTATCATGTGACGTGATATCGTTACCCTTAGGAAGCTTTTGAGAGATTCATCCGACATTGTAATATCCGGTCGCAGTCCGACAAAAACTTCCGAGTTTGTCGGAATCGCTGTACTGTATTCCTGCATTCTGGGATAGTACAACGGGACGTTCATTCCCATCACAAATCCTTCAGAGTCGGTCTTTGTGCAGTAGTAATCATCCAGATCGGGATACAGCAGGAACGACAATCCCGAGCTCCTTCCCGCTGACCTTTGCCGGTATGGATATTTCCGATGCATCGTTTCTTTGGTGAATAATATATCCTGATAACGCTTCTTAATATCCGCCGCCTTGGCCTCATCAAAGTCTCTGTGTTTGAGAAGCTGTGACATGGGCAGCGTGTTAAATGTGCAGCAGAATCCGTTATCAGTTTCGATTGACTTGAAGAGCTCGCTGCAGTTTCTATTCTCGTTTTCCCATCGGCAGTACAGTAGCATTTCGTCGCATGGCTGCGATACCTTACGGCTCGTTTCTCTGGGACTGTTGTAACCAATCTTGTTGGAACGAAAATCCCAAGCATCCGTTTCCTTGTTCACTTCGTCCAGGCTCCCGTTAGCAAGGAAGCGATCCAGAAAGGAAAAGGACGAGTCACAAATGTGCTGCATATCTTCAAACGTCGCCATAGCTTGTCGATACTCTTCAGATATCGTTCCATTAAATTCAAATTTGCTTTTCCGGTAATGTGATTGTGTGGTCCTTTACATTCACATTGTCTCATTAAATTTTAACAATATTTTTAATATATCTTCAAAAAATGCTGTAACAATTACGTACCTCACTAATTTGTCGAATCTGGACTTCTGAATTTTGTTGACATTACAAATTGTGACCGATGGAAAGGGAATCTCGTCCAGTCTCTTTTCTATCGGATTGAGAACGGTCACGATCGGCAGGTTGGTGTACTCTTTCCACATTGTTGAGATGAGAACTGCAGCAAAAATGGCCGAAACTATGAAGCAGGCCATCCAGAAAAGGCGCTCGGAAATGTGGCGATCTTGCTGACCCACGTAGGTTAATCCATGAAGCCCGGTGTCTATACAAAATTGCGCAGGGAGGCTTTCTGATGGTGGGTTATACCACTGCCAGTGGTTTAGCTTTGATTTTTTGAAGGTTAGTTTTTCCTCGGATGATGATTTTAAGTTGGATTTGCTCAGATATGTTTGCTTGTTATACCATGTAGCCATTGCAGTAATTTAAACGACTCGTGATATGTCAAGCAGCAAAATTTAAATCCTTGAGCTCGGCTTCCTGCTCGTATAAATGAAGCTGGACATTGTGTGCCAATTTATTTTTCAGTATTGGATTTTGGTTAATCAATATGGGATGGCATGCATACTGTGTCATGCGATATATTGTAGCGAGGTAGCATGGCAAATTGACACGAACCATGTAATTGAGTAATTTTGACGCAAGTAAGAAATGAAATAATGTAAACAATTGATGTAAGAAATGGTATAAGAAAGATGTATTTATTTGCTTCATTATTCAGTGCCGAATTCTATGGAAAGTGAGCAATGGTATTGGCGCCCGCTACGTATTGAGTTGTCGACTAAATTAGTGTCATTATGATTTAAATGAATATGAAATTATGCTGCCCGTGCCTAAATGTGCACATTAGTTTTGAACAAAAGATTGTTACGGTTCGTACCAAATTTATTACCAGTTATACGGCATACGAAATCTGAATTATATTCACATTACTTAAGCTAGTACCGAGTTTACATCAAAAGGCGGTCAACGATTTGGTTTATGGAAACGACGAGAAGGACAATCGGACAAGAATTGCAAGGAATGTTTTTATCAGAACCTACTTGGCCTAATTGTATCAATGGCCTTCGATTAATTAATTAAGAAAGTTTAATTTATGCTATCCGCAAAGGTTAAACCTTGCGTTTGTACATCAAAATGTTCCTTAAATTCGTAATGTTATTTGTTTCGCATTTTTCTCCATCTACTCCATGTAACGTATCATGAATATTAAAGCAACGTTGTTTAGTTTCATGATAGTCTACATTTATAATATGGGTTGTTCAAACCATCCTACTTTAGCACACAACAACTGTTTTATGAACAAGACACGCAATCAAAGTTTGAGTTGTGATGGTTCAGTGAGTTAAAATTCGAATCACATAAACTAAGCCTATAGTTTGCTTCTTTTGCATCATCAGCGTTTGTCAATGGACTTAGATATACGTGCTTATTTAACCTGCCGTTTAGGAATCATTACGTCTTACAGAAATGATTGTCACAAAATACAATACTGAATGATTAACGAATAATCTCGCTACAGTTAAGTCTTCAGAGTCATCCTATAATCCAGATGTGCATACTAACTCAGCATTACTTAATCATACCCTTAGGCACTTGGGATTCCCGGACGCAGTAGCGTATTTAGTTTTTATAATAAATGCCACATTCGTCTTTTTTGTGAATTCATTATATTGACATAACGGTTGACTAGGTGCGATGGGAACTATGGCATTGCCAGGCAATGTGATGATTCAGCACAATGACTGTATATCGAAAACGGTTAGTTAGTCCAAACATCAGTTAAAACTGTACGCCAAACTAAAATCGTTTCGCGAAATCTATCAGTAGTTGAGACCAACGATTTTCTACTATATTCATGACCCTCCACCCCACGAGTTAAAATGGTACACGTCAGCTCACATGTAAATTGAAATATACCGTCAGATACCGTAGGTATCTGTTATTGTAGAATATTGTAATGTGCTGTTTTAAGCACTTCTTGTAGCTAGTAAGAATGTAATGCCGTGTCCTAGTCATTAATAGTATTATGATTATGACACAATTATAATGTGTGCTAAATACCAACTAAAGATGATCTATTTATGACTCATGTGTTATGACCAAATAAGAATTGTATCCGCGATGAAGACTATAAATACTAATAACTGAATAAATACAATCATCAGTCGTCAGCCAGTCATTAAGACTCGACAGACTCCTGATCAATTATCCCATCAAGTGAGTAGATCTTCCCCGATCTTTATTCACCCCTCTGAGCTACATCATCCCATTATAGTACAGTACATTGTACACTTTACAATAAACATAAGGATATCCCAAAGATAACCTCACTATACGACAACAATTGATAACATGGAAGGCAGGACCATTTGTTGAAATATATGTTTGCTATTCCTCAATGTTTGTTTTATTACAGATATGCTTAGGGAACCGCATTTTGCTTCATAAATGATTTTAATGAATAACCAACGAAAATGTACCTTGAATTTTGTTGCTGACCATATAAGGATACATCCAATAACTACGAATTTATTACTAACCAATTATACTGATTTTGCCGGAACACATTGTCCTTTCTAATTGTACATCATAATTCATTTTTGCATAAATGAAATAATACCATCATTACTTAGGAAGCATTATTCTTAATTTAAACATAATTGCGTCAATGAACATACAGTTTTCGTCGGGCACTGGCAGGGCAAACAACGTGGGACGCTGACGGTACTACGTAGTTCGCTTCCAAATTCTGACTGCTTGGTTTCGAGGTCGAACCTCACAACCTTCCGTGTGTAACCTTAAAGCGTCATAGTGGAGAAAACTACCATATCGTTGACTATGCTCACTTGCATAGCAGAATTCTGAGTAGCCTGACGAGGGCACGGTTACAGTATTTGGAAAGGTATTTTCAGGTCCAAGTCCTCTTTGCAATTGCGTTATCCGAGGCGCACAACCTTCTTGGATGCTTCCCCAGTTGGCTGATCCTTGTCCATATGCCCTGAAGAACATACCTGCGTAGGTGGAAGTAATATCTTGCCAGACCAAATTTGGCCAGAGAGTACGTGGACTCGCCTGGCCGCTGTATTCAATATAAATTGACCCAACTGGAACAACTCTTGAACCAACCAACTGAAGGGTTTGCTGCGTTGTCTCCAAAGTTGCTTTGGTTACGTCATGGTCGGCGGCTATGCCCTGGAGCTGACTCCGCAGTTTCATTATTTCCCCAATCGCATCTTGTAAGGACCATGATAAAACCTTTTGGCACATTACCATATTTCGTTTCTGACAATTTACATCCACCCATTTACCTTGAGTGTCTGCAGTCGACTTGGCGTTAACTGGTTTCATCTCAATGCAAATGCTGGAGTCTGGGTCATTTCTCGGAGAGCCGTCTAACCAATTTGTGTAGCCCAGGATTTCTCCGTCATCCCATCTAAAGTCAGAAATTTCTTCGTCATACCTCCCTCCCAGCCACACGTTGTCGAAGACGTCATCCGTCAGATCTACCAAGACACGTTGCATTTCTTCGTTCTTGACCATTACCAGGGAAGCCCTTGATGTTTCGTCTCCTTGGGCTGAGCAGATATAATTAGCTTCCTCATACGGGACGTAGCTGTTAAATGTCTGGAGGCACAGCTCGTCCTTGTACGCCGTCCAGCCATTTTGACACTCTGCTGCTTCTGAAATCAGAACACGATTGGTTTGTTCAGTACATTACTTGTAATTTCATATTCAAGAGATAAAATGATATAATGTGTACAGTATATATAACAAATGGTGCGGAAATACAATTTCTACCTGTGCGAGTAGTGAAGAAGAAAACGGTTAACGAAAAGAGGCAGATGGGCTTCATTTTTTACTGAATAGGTTTGTCCAATTTCAATTCCACAATCAGAATAATTATCCATTCTATCTCTACCAGCTGTATTTATACAAACGCAATATACATCACATTTTTCGTTCACGTGTTTTTATATCGTCCGATTCACATAAGTTTATTGACACATTTGAAGTCAAGGTGAAAAGAGTAATTCACTACGTACATTTTATTTGATTGATGGATACTTGGCGTAATTAATTTTAACTAACTAAAAACATCATGGACTGTATGCATAGCTTTGTTGAAGCAAATGCACGTAAATAAAAACCATACCAATAACAGTTTGTTTTTAGCTAAGTGACATGTTAATCTTTTTCCTTATTAGTTACGAAAAATAAAGTTGTTGAGCCGGACATTTTAATGACTAGTCAGTATTTTAAATGTATCATATGATTAATTATATGTTCAAAATATTTGCACAGGTGCCCACAGGAGGAAAACAATTCAATTTTCGTCTGCATGTCGTGAAAAATAGACAGTGGTTTGGAATGTTGTGTTGTTCGGGTTAATACCTATGTAAACTGAATAAGATATGACACAAAATGACAAACAAAAAACTTGAGATATGTCCATCAATTTCGTATTTTAGAACCAATTTTCCTTATGCCTTGCGCAAGAGACAAAAACACATGACAGTCATTAACGTTGCTTCGGACTAAAATACAGGCTTATTATTATAGTTGGCTATGGTAATTTGTCTGCTACTTTTCAAGATTACATAAGCTATACATATGTCAGGACGAGGTACCATCGTCACTTATTGCAATATGAATTCTTGTTAGGTTTAACTTAAGGAAAGTGAACATTTGTTTTCGCGTTACAATGTATACGTACGAAAGTACGTAGCGGTTAATCTGAAACAAGTTCAAGTGGGTGACAGTCCCCCGGTGACTGTTGCCAACGTAGTCGATAGCATTCAATTCATGTATGGAACAGTCCTGACTTTTCCGGCCGTGTGGCTACAGTGTGCTTGTCGCCCAGAAATGCAGTGTCCAGAGAAGTATCCTTTCTGTTCGCAACAGCCGTCAGGAACGGAAAATGGATAACAGTCCCCAGCGCAGTCTGGCTCCCGGTAGTAGTTATGGTTGCCGTCACCGTTGCATCCAACTGCAACTACAAAAGACAAACAGAAAAACCATGTAATTATCAAATAAACAAATTGGCTACCCATATTCTAACTATTTATTGTGCTAGGTACCTGCAAAAATTGGCAGAGAACAAAGGCAATGATGGAGACGCGTATCATGGTAGCACCCTTGTTTTTGCTTTAAATGTTAGATTCGTTCCTTCTTATTCTTCAAAAATGGAGTTGCAAATTTCCTGTAAATATTTTAAGTTTCTGGAAATGTTTGGGAACGTGAAATTCTTTAGACTTGATGGTTCTCATGATTTGACTTAGAATGGCAGAATCTGACCAAACTTGTACTGCTTTTATACCACTTTGGATGTAAGAGGACAATTTTTTATACGTGCTTACGCAGCCTTACACTGAATGGGAACAATTAACCAAGTAGCTCAAGCAACTTGGTAAAACATTCGTACCAAATTGATATGCTTGCACTGGGTGAAACGGTGGTACTGAGTAGACAGAATAAATTTTCACAAAACACAGTAGGAATTTATGGGGTAAATAATCTAGCTAAAGTAACGTCATTAGAGTGATCTTTTATATGACGATTTGCATACCAAGTAGGCCATCCTGAATATTATGAATGGTGCGTTGAGGATTCCAGAAGTCGGTAAAGTTGCTAATTTTCGTAGTCAGTGTCACATTCTTCCTATGTTTGTCATATGCATGAGGGTTAACACGACTAGTATAATATTTAGTCTCCAGAAACCATATTTTTAAATGTCAATCAACGCTTCCTTCATGGTAAGCGCATATTTTTACGAACAAGCAATAAATTCAAGCTATCATATTACAATCTCTGTAACATTTGGCCTTGTCATGGTGATGGCATCCAGGCCTCAGGAGATAATACGTGTACAAGTACAATTTTTTGATATCATTCAAGGTAGTGATGTTCGGGTTGAAGCTCTACTCTCAAACCAACGTAAGAAGTTACACGAAAACCATAACTTAAAATTCATGTTTATCAATTCTTCCTCTGTATGACTTATGTTTACATAAACAACTCTAGCCCAGGCGTAATTAATAAATAGTCTCTGTTCTTACATTATATTCATTAAATCATTAACTGACCTTAGTGGCAACTGTGCCTCAATGCAAACCTCCTACTTGGTACGTCAAATATTAGGTTGCACTTGCATTGAAATTAAAATTGAGATAGGTAAGGAGTAACACCAATTACGGCATGAAGGGCATAAAGATATGATAACAGTGTGAATAGATGAACAGTGATGGTGAATGGATCACGAATGCTAGTCTACTAGTCTGAAATTTTCATCCGCCTTTGTTTCGGGGATTGAGCATAGCACCACATAAAATCTAAATTGGGTGCTGCTGTGCAGAATCTCTCTTTTTTATCCAAAGATGATGCCACTCTTCCCTATTTGAACATATGTGGATAATACTGGGGAAAGCATTATGACTTTGTGGTCGTACTATTCAAAGAGCCCACGTTATGGAGATTGGGAAATGCCGAAATGGTTTGGCATGCAACGTGAGCTTTTCCTACACGTGCCCATGATGGTGCTCCCATACATGGACGATCATGAGTTTTGGTCGTCGCAAGGAGCCCGTAGTTTCAATAAACTATATATACGGCGGCGATTATTGGTTATGACAGCGCGTGAAAAGAATTTTGCTTTACCAAAAAAACAGGTTTGGGAGTGGGAGTCTAACAAACTCTGAATGTGAATTCGGTAACGTTATCGCTAACAATATGTCCAAAGCCGTCTGTATAATATAAAATACCGTTCAATACGGCAAACCATAATTTCCTGTGGCGAAAACCTAAGCAGAAGATATGATATGCGAACACTATGGCTAGTATGAAAGTGACGTATATTCAAAATTGATGTATATGTTTCCCAATCTTTGATTAATTACAGAGATAGTTACGAAACTACGTTGCTTTTTAAACATATATGTTCAAGGGAAAACGAAAATGTGTTTTACAGTTTGTTAGTGATCATTTTAAAATACATTAATTTTTACGAATTTTATACTAGCATGTTAAATCGTTTTTACTTGAAGAACAAATACCTTTCTTATTCTTAAAAAATAAACCATTTTCATATGTATATACATCGTCGTTACTTAGCTAAATTAACCTAAATTGAAACAGTGTTGTGGTGACTGACATACTTGCTTAAAATTTAGTAAGAACAAAACAATGTTTGAAGCTACTCAGCCAACCGTTTCCAAATTCTGATGGCCTGATTTCTAGGTCGTACCTCACAATTTTCTACGTATAACCTTAATGAATTATAGTCTGTAATGTTACCGTATCGCACACCGTGCTCACCTGCATAGCAATAATCTGAGTAGCCAGATGAAGGAACTGTTACCGCATGTGGAAAAGGATTTTCGTTTCGCTTGTGTCCTCTTTGTAATTGCGTTATCCGAGGGGAACACTCTTCTTGGCTGCTACCCCACTCGGCTGATCCCTCCCCATATGCCCTGAAAAACATACCTGCATACGTGGAAGTAATATCCTGCCAAACCAAACTCGGCCAGAGAGTACGTGGATTGGGCTGGCCGTTGTATTCAATGTAAATTGACCCGACTGGAACAACTCTTGAACTAACCGCCGCAAGATTTTCTTGTGTAGCCTGAAGGGTTTTAGTGGTTCCTTCCAAAGTTTCCTTGGTTACTTCATGGTCGGCGATGGTATCCAGGATCAGCTTCCGCAGTCGCATAATTGCATCCACTGCGTCCGATAGTGTCCAGGGCAACTTTCGTTGACACATTACCATATTTCGCTTTTGGCAGTTGACATCAGCCCATTTCCCACCTGACATTGCGGATGACCTTGCATTCACTGGTCGCAGCTCGATGCATGCTTCGGTTGTGGTGATGTTTCTCGGATAGCCTTCTTGCCAGTTTGTGTAGGTTACCGGCTCGCCATCGATCCACCTAAACTCGCCTGTCTCCTGGGTGTATTTACCTCCTAACCAACCATAGTCATTCATGTCTTGAGTGTAATTAGCCAGAACATCTTGCATTTCGGACTCCTTGACCATCACCAGGGAACCTCGGGACACTTGGTTTTCTTCAGCAGCACATATATTTTTAGCCTCTTCGTAGCAGACATAGCTGCTGAAAGTTTTCAGGCAAAGCTCGTTCCTTTAACGTACCCATCCCAGCTCGCATTCTGCAGATTCTGAAATTTAAATAAAAATTGATACACAGAACTGAACTCGATGTGCTTTATATCTTTCAATAACGGTGTGTTACCTGTGCTTGCAGAAAATATGACGACGGAGAAAACGAAAATGTGTAATGGCCCCATTGTACAGCACTAAAGTCAACAGTGTTTATTTCACGACATTGTGGTTAGATCTGAAACGAAAACTATTTATATTGGCAGACTGGGGTCCCAAGCGCTCATTAGTGTAGGTGCCAAATTGTGAAAGGATTAGCTTGCTTCCCATTGAGACATACGATAAGAATTTATGTAAAATTATATAACAAGGAGGTCCTCTATGTAGAGTGTTAATGCAATTATACGTTGCATTGCACAACCACTGGGATTATTTTATTTTTCTGTTGGTAAGTGGATGAAAAACAAAACTGTAATTAATCGGAATCCCATGTCGGCATCCGAGTTGGCGCTCTAATCGCCAAGACTGATGAATAGCATGAACTGGATTACCACTAAAACTGTGCAGTGTTAATCAAAAAAGGTTTTAAGCTATATGTGATGATGTAGTTTGATAGACATAATGCGACGTATAGGTGATGTAAACAGAGTTAATCCTATACTATCAACACGATATGTGTGGTACCAGATCAGGTACATATTGCGATGCAAGGGAAGCTCGGCGATGCTCAAGGTTACGCAGGCTTATACAAATTTCAGCAATTGCGTTATCTCTACGAAGTACGAATGCAGAATTATATCAGTAATTATTCATAGAATCGTCCTATGATTAACGTTTATTAACTTGATTACGTAGTAGCATTGTAAATTTTCCTCTTTGATACTTTCGGAGAAGGAAAATAATCAAATCGTAGCTTTGCAATCGCATGGAGAGTTATTGTTTTTTTTCACAAGCAAGTCCATAAAGCCTATTTACACAGCTTTAACCGACGCTGTGAAAACAATCTTTTCTTTCCTCGTGGACAAGAACAGATTATAATGTGTGAAGCTTCACAAATGACGGTGACATAGTGACACGTATTTAATTTTTTCTCTTTGTATGCATATCAGTTGTAATACAGGATTTTACGCCATGCATAATACCATGATTCAATTGGTGCTGACATGAATTGTTTCAAGTGCGCATGAAGAGAGAGATCAACAGGGAGGGGAAATTGTATTTGGATAGTTTTGATAACAACCCAGAATACGTTATTTAATTTGGATGTAGAGATGGTTTAGGATTCAATTTAAGAATGCCACGCGGCATCACAAATTTACACTGGCAGTCATTCATTTGCTTATAAATGATCTGTTGCATTAATGATCATAAATTGCATCGGATTGCCTTAATTGTGGTCAGCGTATGGTCAGGATGGAAAATGATATCCAACCAGTGGAACAATATGATGTTGTTACCAGATTATTTTCACAAGACAAATTTCGGTGGTTAGTATTCGTCACTACCGTACCCCCGGAACATGTATCCTTTAGGGACACGAGTTGGTTGAACGATATACTGAAAATATTAGCTTCAACACCGAAAATACCATTGATTGTGTCAGCAAAGTTTCATTTAAAAACTGGAGATTAGACTGTATGGTTGCTTCAAACCAGTTAGAATCTCGCATACATTTGAAACACGTCAGTATAAATGAAAAATGTTGATTTAAAAATTAATTCATGGTAAGGACAAGTTTCTACGAAAGAGCAACAATTTCAAGTTACTTTTACAATCGTTATCACATTTTTGATGAAACGGTCATGACATCCAGAGCTCAAAAGATAATATTTGAGCAAGCACATTTGCTAATATCATTCACGGTCATGTTGTTTGGTATGAGGAACCTCTGCTCTGGAACCAACGTAACCAATTAAATGCAGAGCGTCATTCCAATTCCAGCTTATCAATTTTTTCTCCGTATGACCAACCTTAATGTCAAAAGCAGAAGTACACGTTAGATAAATCGCTGTCGCTCTCTCATTAAATTCTTTAAATCTCCAACTGGCATCGGTGACAAACTTCAATAAAACTTGGTACTTGGTACATGAAATTTCACGTCGCACCTGCATGAAAATTAAAATGAAGATCCCACACATTTTTCTTGTTGGAATTGTTATATTCTTTGCAACTGGAGGTAACAATAATAATTACTGCTCATACAGATTAATTATACTCCTAAACATTTTAAAGGGTTGTCTTATTATGATAGAATCCAGGAAGTGTGAACATGGTTGGATCCGCTACCAGAACGTGCTTTGCATAAAAAAGTTCACAAAGTTGTTGCCTTTCAACGACGCTCAGGAATTTTGTGCATCGCAAGGAGCACGTGTATCTAGTAAGTGCTCCACGATAACGACCAAGGACACTGATTCCAACGCCGATAAAGAAGACTGTGCTTCCCTTGACACACCAAAGGCGTCATTAGTGAAGCTCACTGACGCCGACATGCAAGAATTTCTGGCCAACTACACTCATAACACTGACGATAATATGTGGCTGGGCAGCAAATACGACTACGAGACTAACTCCTTCAAGTGGTTGGACGGCGAGCCATTATCTTACACAAATTGGCAGAATGGATATCCCAGAAACGTGACAGGTTCACGAGACGCCTGCATAGAGATCCGCCCATCAAATGACGAATTAACTTCAGAAGGAAAATGGCAGGAGGTGCGGTGAAAAAAGCGGAATCTTGTAATATGTCAAAAGGCACCGTCCTGGACGCTAGAAGATGCAGTCAGCGAAATCGTAAAAATGCAGAAGCAAATTTTAGATGGCGTCAATGAAAGGAATGCGTTACGACAACAACTTCATGCAACACGACAGGATCTGGAAATTACCCGGCAAAATCTTCAGGCGGTTAGCTCCAGAGTCATTCCCGTTGGATCGATTTATGTTGAATATTTCGGCCAGACGAGTCCGTCAACATTATGGCCGGGTTTGGTGCGGGAGGATGTCTCGATCACATATGCCGGTCTGTTTTTTCGAGCATCCGGAGGTTGGGGTAGTACTCAAGCTGATTGTGCACCTCGCATCACGCAAAGCCAATATTACTGGGGAAAACCAAACACATTTCCTTCTTTGGTTAACATTCCGAAAAGTGGATGGTCGCCATTTGTTATTGTTGGTGGATTTGATACTCATCCGACCCATGAGGGTTTAAGATTTCATAGTGAGGATTGCGAGGTACGTCCAAAGAACCAAGCCATTCGAATTTGGAAAAGGACTGCATAAATAATTAAATGTGACAATAATGATTGGGACATCATTTTACATGATTCAGTGAATACTTTATTAATACCTATACATTTGTACGCAATTTTTATGAATATCAATCACAATTTCAGTCACCTGAATAAATTATGGAATATTGACATATTTATACGAGACGCTGCAAGTCTAAAAAATATTCAACTAGGTCAAAGTTCATGAAACAGGCAATGTAAAATACAGTTCACACTCATCTGTAGCCGGAAAATGATGCATTTTTTAATTTAAAATGTTATTTCAAGAGCATGACCAATATCGGCTCCAAAAAGCAGCGTAAAAATGATTTCACTTCGTCGCATATTTTGCTATACATTTTATATACGGTTTTGAACTGATGCATATTCACTGAAATAAGCAGACTCTATCGATAATCCAAAGTATGTACATATATTTTTGTTGATGTGATAACCGCGAGCATGACCCGGTTCAAGGATAAACGAATGTACTGAACAACATCTTGATCAATCTAACCTTTACATTGACTCTGTCTACTCAAGTTTAATACGAACTGCAAGTTGCAGAATATTTGTTTGACTTGAGACGTTATTGCTTCGTGAATGAAAAGCAATTTTTCTTTGCGAATTAGTACAAAATATGATTTAATGCTTATTTCACTGAAAGTGTAGATTTCAATGAAAGGGCAATATTTTTGTGATTATCTTGAAACAGGCCATGACGTCCAGAGATAATGTTTGATAATGCACAATTTTTGCGCCGTCGTATGTCAGCTAGCATTTCTCAGTAAGAGACGCATTCTTCTGCCAATACTTTGTTTGTCCCAACATAATATTACATACAAATGCTCTCATTAAATTCATTTGGCCATACTGCCAGCAACCACATGTTCAGTTGGATACTCTCTTCTGCAACAAAACCTTTTTCGCCGTTCATAAATATCTAATGCGGCTTTTAATAAGGATGGACAAAGCACCAATTCTTGTTTTAACATTTGTCATCTTCATTGCGAGTACAGGTAAGATGGTGTCTTTTGCTCCTGCTTTAAATAATATAACAATATAATAAACGTTACACTTTCAAATATAAATTGAATTATTTTAGAAAGCAAAAAGTGCAAAAATGGATGGGTACGTTACAAAAACGAGCTGTGGATTAAGAGGTTCACAAAGTTGTTGAGTTACAAGGACGCCCAGGAATTTTGTGCGTCTCAAGGAGCTCGCAGCTCCAACAAGTGCTCAGCAGCCACCGACAAGGATGATGACGACCAAGGGAAATCATTTTGTCCACCGGATACCGCAAAGGCGTCATTGGTAAAGGTCACAGACGCCGACATGCAGAAATTTCTTTCCAACTACACGCACGATAGTGACGATAATTTTTGGTTAGGCAGCAAATACGATAACGAGACTGACACGTTTAAATGGTTCGATGGAGATGCTTTATCGTACACAAATTGGCACGACGGATATCCGAGAGATGCTACCGCATCTGTAGATGATGCATCGAACTACATCCATCGAGTCACGAGTTATCCCATGAACATGAGGGATCGTGGCAGAACGTCAGGTGTAAGAAACGAAATCTTGTAACTTGTCAAAAGAAGCCTTCCTGGACATTAGAAGATGCCGTTGGTGAAATCGTCAAAATACAAAACCAACTTGTTGATGCTGTCGGTGAAAGAAATGAACTACGTCAACGACTTCACGAATCAGAGCAAACGATTCAGACTGTTAGCTCTAGAGTTGTTCCTGTCGGATCCATTCATGTGGAATACTTTGGTCAGCCGAGCCCTCCGACACTCTGGCCAGATTTGACATGGCAAGATATTTCGAATGTATATGGATGTCTCTTCTTTCGCATCTTGGGTCAAGATTCTGACGGTTGGGGAGACACTCAAACTGACTGTTCCCCTCGTATCACGGAGACACAGTTTCACTGGGCAAATCTGAATACCTATCCTACAGTACGCAAGATTCCGAGAAGTGGTTGGTCCGAGTACGTACTTTCTGGGGTATATACGTATCCCTCCAGAAACCAACGGGAAGGATTGAGATTCCATACGGAGGATTGTGAAGTCCGGCCCAGGAACCAAGCGGTTAGAATATGGAAACGAACAGTCTAAAAGTGGCATTGTATACAAACTATAATAACTCGTTGTACGGCAAATGTGGCAAGGATAGTGAAAGTTGGACCGTCCAACTTGGACGGAATTTACTTTTATTCTCTTTAAATAAATATTTCAAAAATAACCCAATGTTTTAATGTTTGTTGAATTCAAACTCAATGCTCTTAAGATTACAGGGGAACAGGATTGGATATGATGAGCGATGTTATGTCAAGAGATTGTATTCTCATTTTGTATTCTCCACGTGTTCTCATACCGCATTTGAAATGGTTTGAAAGAAGTAAGGCGACGGCGTGTTCTTTAGGAAGATCATATACGCTTGACATATCGGAGTCGCTGGATAATGGGATTGGTGGGACAATCAATAGGCTTTCAAAAAATGAATACCCAGAAGATATATTCCATTTCATGAGCATGAATACTTATCCAAGAATCCAATCTTTATCTAGTTTGCACGATGATTCGCGATTCAGCTTTCAGCGCAGATACTATTTACTTCAAATTCATCCGAATGGCTCAAGTATTCAACTGTATAGTCATCAGTAGCACAAATACATATTACCAATAGTGCAAGGATTGTCTTAGGACAAAGTAAAAATGCAGTTTCACGGAGTAAAGTTAGCTGCCTAAAATCGATACGACTCAGATTTGAATAGTCAATGTCAGTAAAATTAGCAGCACGACAATATGTCGGTTATTTTGGTTAAACACACATTCTTTCACATTCCTCTGTCCAACAAAAACATTTACATGTCCTTGAAGATAAAATTCATTTTGACATAAGGTAATGGTCATGAATGATCAAATTACACTGTTTTATGCGGGTGGCTCTTGTAAGAAATGATGTTATCAGCGACGACAAGACCATCTGCTTGGTATTTCATAAATATTTTAAGCAGTGGATGGTTTAGCGTATAATTCTAAAGTAATATGAGTAGCCATACAATCACTGTTATCTGTGTTACCCTGGATAATTCTGCGCTAACGCATATACACATACTGTAGATCAAAATCGATAGATAATGGCAAACACAACTATATTCGTTATGTTTTATGACATTCGAAACTGTAGTGACGCAAATTAGTGATTCAGAATCCAATGATTACCTGTATTATTTACATGGTTACAGGAAAACTTTGAGTTGACAGGGGAAGAGGAAACAAAATAAACAATTCATGACGAGTTCAGATTTGAGCCAGGTCTGTTGTTATAGCTCTCAGTCAACCATATCAACTGCTTACGTAAACCTCGAGTTCAGACTTGTAAAAGTCAAGTATCCAGACGTGAATTGTCAAAAAGTGAGCTTGGGTTAAGATACACGAGAATAATTTAAATTTTTAAACTAAAGTAAAAACGAGGATTTTCAAGTCAATACGCAAACAATATAAAAGTACAAATGCCAGTTATTATTCCAGGTTTAAAAAAATTAAATTCGTTTTTGTAGCGTTTATTGCGTGTGCTGTCCAACAACAGTTATTACATGCTCAAGGAGGACGGTTTCAACAACGAACATTATAAATAAAAGCGGTCATGAAGCTAAGCTACGCTACCTTCATGTTGATGCGTTGCATGGAAAATGTGATTTAAAATGTAAGACAAATAACATTACGAATTTGTGCGGAATTTGGCATTGTACATAAGCATGGTTTAACCTTTCAAGAAAGTAGAAACTAAACTTTGTTTTTCTTGAATCTAGTACAATTTAAAACGTACGTTTGCTCAAGTAGGTTCTGTAAGTTTTGGCATATTAACTTGTCTATTCGTGTAGGTAGTGCGATAGATAACTAGTGTAGTTTCAACCGATTAAATTCGTCCTACCAGCGGCTCAAATTTAAATTGATTCTAGCGCGAGGTGAAACAAGCAGAATGCTCTTGAATGAAAATATGCTGAAGATGTTCAGACTTCACCTAAAACTCCAAGAAAGAATTGGCACGTCGCCATTCACCCTGAAATATCAAAAAGGTTGCTATGGTTTAATATCACACGAGTCAAATTATTTGAGACGCCAGAAATTCAAAACCATGCAGAACTTTTTGCTTGCGGCAGTGCTATGCTTTCAAGTATTGTATGGATTCAATGAACGTCCTCCGCTTATTAACTTGGAGTCCTTCATGTTCTGCACACATTACATCACATTTCCTCTGATACGGTTGGTCGCCGTAAAGAGACGCTCTATGATGACGGAGTGCTTCAACTTGCTTCTACAGTTCGAAAGGAGATATTTTCGAGGTAAGCCAATTGGATACTCAAATCACACCGTTGTATATATGGAACTGTGTAGGTTTACAATTACATGTTTCTCTATTAATCCTTAGGAACGGCATTTCCGGAAGGCATGGCTTTGACTAAATCAGAACAACGTCTGATCCGGACAATGTATCTTGCTGGTAGAATACTGCCTCCGGTTGGCACCATGGGCTACATACTCCAGCGGTGGCGTGACAACTGCTCGCCTGCAACATTCGCCTATTTCATTTTGCCACAATGTTCCTTTCCCACAAGCGATAATGGACATCTCAATCTTTCAATGCGCACCATTATACCGTTGGGGGTTATATCAGCTTGGGCAACATGGATACTTGTAGACATGGTGTCATTTGGCTGTTTTGTTATTTTCCAAATGTCACTCCTGCCCGCCTTTTGCTTTGGATACTACTTAAGGTATTTCAAAATGCTAATACGTGACCGTTGCATCGCCATTGGCAACAATCAGGAAGGACATGGAGATGTTTTTCAAACTTACAATGAAATTCAAGTCCTGTGCAGATACTACAATTTAATTCAAGCCGACAATATCATTTTGCTAATTCTTAATTGCGCACTAGTCTCCTTCATAATTACCTTTTACGGACTTGTTGTTAATGGTGCTGGAATATCATTGCCTCACATGGTCGTTTTCGTTGCCTCAAATGTCCTTGCATTGGTAACTATTGTGATTGGTTTTGGAACATTTGCAAAGGTGTACGGGGACTCGATTTGTTGCATCGGTTATATCAAGTCAAAGATACTTTTTGTATCTTCTCGGAATGAGAGGAAATATTTTGTGCGGAATGTTGCGGCGCTACAGCCTATCAAAATTTATTTGGGAAATGTCAATTTTGCCGATACGAGTACACCTATTGTCCTACTCGACTTTTCCATAAACCAAATCGTTAACCTGCTTTTGCTGTAAAATCCTCACCTAACACAGTATTATATTAACGCATGTGAATATATTTCAGATATCATATGCCGTTTAATAAATGTAGCGCGGCCAGTTGAAATCAATTGATCAATAGTCGAGTAGGTAAATACCATTACACTGTCATGAAAGTTAACGACGATGCTCTCAAGTTGACACGTTACAGGCAATAGGTGCTGAGCAATATGGGACAACCAATTAAGAATTTACATTATGTTATGACGTACGCACGATTGCTTCAAACTTTCAAGAAATATAATTTTCGAATTTGTTATCTTTCTAACTTTCGTAATGTTCGAACAACCACGGCTCACTAAATTACTTATAAGCCTATCCGGTATAGCAAATTGTTACATTTGCCATTACTGCCAGCGAACGTTGAATAAATTTCAATGTATAAATTAGCCAATGTTTGTTTTAGAATGATTTACGACAGAAACTTTGTAAAACTGAAAGTATTGCACTTTGTGTTTGCGAGCAAAAAATTTGAAATTGTGAAGTTTTAAATGTATATTTGGATAGAAAATTGTAGGAAACATTTTTATTCTTTCGTTCACTCTTTGGATTGAGTAATTAAAAGACAATGTAAAATACAGATAGATTTAAAAGATTTTATGTTCTAAATATCAATTAGAAAGCTAACATGTTCAGTAATATGGATAATTGTGAGCGATAACCGACCGTCGTCGCATTAAAATATGTGAAAAGAAAATGCAGTAAGTTTTTGGTTAATTACACAGACAAACACATACATAATTGAGTGGGCCCACGATTTGACCCACATATATATAATACAGCCGTCAACAAAATGGAGCCGGCCGAAAAATAGACGTAGCGCCCGCGTTTATAACTAAAGTATGCTAGAAACGTAAACACGTAGAAGTTGTTAGTCATGGGCTTTCTCTTGCATGAAAATTTTACTATACTGTTTTAATGCTCGAATGGAGAAAGCAGCACAGCGTTCTTATTTTCGAACTCAGTGCGTATTAAATTGCACTATAAGAAAAATAAGCAGCAGATTTGTTTTCACAATCCTTCAGTTTGTTTGTGGTTTGCGTACAGCCACGCGGCATTTAATGCTTTACAGAAGGAGCAAGCTAACCGTTTGGTTGATATTGAAATCAAGCAGAGTTAAAGCTATGCAGTTGTCATAAAAATTGGTATATCCAATGTATATTTTTAACACAATCAGCGACCGTAAGTACTTGCGACACAATCTGCTCTTCATGATCGTTGGATTTGACTTTGCTTCGCTCAAGCAGTTTCCTGATTTTGTTTTTACCATCCCTTTTGCACTTCCGTCAAATTCCATAGTATATATAACTGCATCAAGTAATGAATGACACAAGAAAATTATCTCTGCAGGACCGAGCATATTATTAACCATAACCAAGGTATATAAGCAGAATATAAACAGGAACGATGCATACATGCTGCAGGTACCCGACAAACTGCTTTGGTATACATTGTTATTTGCTCGAACATTAATCTGAATTTCGTGCCACATTCTTACCATATGCTCAATACATTTTTCGTTCACTTTTCTCAGTCGACTTTTGAAAAGATACAGATAACTATGAAAGCAACAATATGGCATCAACGTGTAGGGAGAATATTGCAAAATAGAGTTGGCAAATAGGAACAAAGCTATCCACATTGTATTCGTTGCCGAAGCAAACCGAAGAATAAAAAACAATGCATGTTGATGAGGTGACATGGGAACTCTCTCTGGACTGCACGGAGGAAAAATGACACTTCCAAGGTTCATCGGCAGGCAAGGTGTCCAGATAAGTGTTAGCCAAAGGGAGAAGACACAAATAGGATAGGTTACTAAGCCAATCCACAAGTATAATGGAACACGTGCACCAAGCCCAAATTGGTCCTTTTGCGGAGTCCAATATCCAGCTTTAAAATAAAACAATTATAATCATGCTATCTTTTAAATGGCAACCATAGTCAATACGGTTCTAAATACGGCTACATTACCATTGTGTAGTCTCTCGAATGAAATGAGAGCGGTGAAACATTCTTCCATGTCCTTCCGTTTTGGATATATTTGCACTGCAATAGCGACTAAATTGGAAATTCCAACCTGGAATACGATCGAAAGACAGAGCTCAGGAACTGAAAGGTGTTTGAAATTAAGAATAAAATGGATCCAAACAAGTGTAATGAAACCAATGGAATAAACTTCTTAACGAATAGTTTTCCAGAGGCTTTTGACACCGTGCCAATTGGTTTTTCTACGTTGTCAGTGGAGTAGTGCAGTATGTTGTCTTTATCTTCGCTTTAACAAGCGCGTGGGCTATAATCTAAGCTGGTAATGCTAACTCAACTGACACGAATGATAACAATTACACTTTCGAAAGCAAAATAGACTACTACAATTCGGTATAATTTTTGTACTGAAAGGAATCACGGGTTGGTGGTTTTATGAAATAATTTGGGTTTCTTTAAATTCTCGACAGTTTTACATTGTTAAACCAACGTGGATACAAAACCAATTTTGATCCAATAACAAGCTTCCGCCATACTGATCTATGACAAGCTAACTTTGTCCATCGTGTTCAATATCTACTCGCTTAATTCATCCAGAGAGCGGCTCAAACTTAGACCAGTTTTAATTCTGCTGTTAAGATACACATTCAAACTGCTTCCCAATGAGAATATGCTGAAGCGCTCTAAGCTTCACTTGTCATTTCAGAAAAAAATGGCCTGAAGAAGGGTGTAAAATCACCCTTCACCCTTACAAAGTAGGAAGATACGCCCTGGCATTACATCAAGCCCAAATTTAAAACGACAGAAATTCAAATCAGTGCAGAATTTTCTGTTTTTGTTACTGCTTCCAGTATTGTATGGAGTCAGTGGACGACCTCCGCTAATGAACTCGGAAGGCATTCTGATGTGCAGTCACGGCATCACCATTTCCCTAGTGAGGAGTGTCGCAATGAAGAGATGCTCAATGTTGACAGAGTGCTTCAAGTTACTTTTACAATTTGAAAGTAGACACTTTCAAGGTAATAACTTATACCACCAGAAACGAACATTGCATTTAGAAATATAATAAGGTGTATGAAATTGCGTATTTGTTCATATTTTACCTTCTCTCGTTGTCTCTCGGAATCTCGTTGTCTGAGGGCATTGCCTTGACCAAATGAGAACAACGATTGATTCGAATCATGTATCTTGTCGGCGTACTATTCACACGCGTTGGTGTCATGGGCAATGTGTTTCAAAGCTGGTTGGACAACTGCTCGCCTGAAACATTTGGTTATTTCATTGTACCACACTGTCGCTTTCCCAAAAGCGATAATGGACATTTCAATCCTTCAATATACTCAGTCATACTACTGACTGTCATCACCATTTTGGGTGACATGGGTACTCATTGATAATGTACCCTTTGGCGTTTTCGTCATTTTTGAAATCACTTCTACCAGCATTTTGCTGTAGATACTACCTGATGTATTTAAAAACGCTGATGCGTGACCAATTCTTGAAGACTAGTCAGCAATGCGGAGAGTCAGGACATGGGTTTTTCCGTCTCGCAGGATGATTTCCGCATTTACAAAGAAATCCAAGTCCTGTGCAGATACTACAATTTAATTCAAGATGACAGTATCATTTTACTAATCTTAACCTTTATAATTTCCTTCTACGGACTAATTGTAACTGCTGCCGGCATATCATTACCCCAATTGATATTTTTAGTGGTCTGCAATCTCCTGGCACTGTTAGTTATTTTGGTTGGATATGGAACGTTTGGAAAGGTTAATGGAGACTTTATTGATTGCATCGATTATATCATGTCAAAGGCATTTTTGTTGTCTTCTGCGAAGGAAAGGAAACTTTTTGTTAGGGATGTTGCGGCATTGCAGTCAATCAAAATTTATTTGGAAAACGTCAATTCTGTGGACACGGGTACGTGTTAGAATATAAGCATCGGCTCATGTTTTCCGTTATCTGTTTTATTTTAGTTTGGAATGTTTTTTCTCAGGAAAATAGTATTGTCCTTTGTTAGGTCAGGAAAACGTACCGTGCACAATCTCAACACTCAATGCAGGTCCAAATAAGACCATATGAGTAGTTTTTAAGCAACAGGAAAAATATCATAAAATCATAAAACAAATAGAAACTAAGTTTTAAGTTTAGATATGTATACGGTCATGAATGTAAAAATGGGATCTGGTCGAGAAATTCCATCGGTCAAATTTCCTGTTTTGTTTGTGAGAAATTGTCACCCCTCATTTATCTTTAAGTTCGAAGGAAAATAATCCCTCCTGATCCCTTTTCTTAATTTTGAACGACCGTGACTTGTGTCCCCATTCATGAAATACAGCTAAGTTTATGAATGTTACTTATGAAATTCTTTGTTTTTAGATGTGTACCTATGTACCATTCATTTTTGTATGTGTGTGTGCTCCATTTGGAGGTCATGAATGCATGTTTTTCTTATGAAGCAAACTTTATATAAAAAGGTTTTGGATTCTCAAAATAAATGAACAGTCTGAACCGAACCTCTGACTCTAACACTACCCAAATTATTTTTACTCTGCATACCTCTGCTACCTAAAAACCTCACAGTACGCCTATTGTTCTGCTCGACTTTTCTATTAATCAAATCATTAGCCTACTTTTGCTGTCTAATCCTGATCTAGATCAGTGATGCATTAACTGATGTAAATAAATTCCACTGTTAAAATACTATTAAATTTTAGTACCTTGGGCACCAACTGCACAAACATTTGCATCAATATTTATGAAATGTAGGAATATTTTAGGAGTTTTTTGTCAGGTGAGGAAATCAGTTGAAACACCGTCCAACTTTTAATAGAATGAAGTTATACTGCGTTTCTGGAACGAATATATTTTTTAAAATAATATTCTCATTTACGCTTACATAAGTTTATTTAATTCAAGAACGGAATTTTCTTAGAATTAATTGTTGGAAGCTGAACGTTTTATCATGAAACATTTCCACCAGAGCGCAATAGCACTGAAATATTGCAAAACTGGGGTCAATTGCACCAAACCGTCCTCATTCTTCATTATCATTACTCATTAATTTTACATGTATTTTCCCCATTTAAAATTTTTAAAATCGCTTAGTAACAAGTGTAAATGGCAAAATACATGCAAACAATTAATGAGTAGTGATAATGAAGAATGAGGATGGTTTGGTTCAATTGACCCCTGTGCTTCGTTTTAGAACTGCTATTTTTTATTATATTTGTATTAATACCGGAAGCGGAAGATGCATGACTCGATTGAAGGTAATTTGGTACTTGTATCCAAAACCTGGATAATACGAAGTTCCCAAAAATTATAAAACTCATGCCAAATGGTATGTCGCTAATATTTGCATCGTCACGACGACGTACGTATGACGCGCGGGCTCAAGTTTCATTAATTATGTATCAGATTGGAACGATAAATTGAAGGTGACGGAGGACTGGTATTTATAAAGTAAAGGGCGATGCTACAAATTAACTAACTGGGCGGCATAACGAACTAACAAAGTAACTACAAGAAAATATCGTTTAGTCAATGAAGCACAAGCTACCTTGATATGCATTAAAATATTGCAACAGTCAATACAAGAAATATGAAATTATCCCATGAATACCAAACTATCTCTGTTGACTGCATGAATAAAATGTCTGAAATGCGAAAATCGGTGAGCATGCTTTCACGATAATGCATTGTATTCCTAATTACCATATCCAAACATGACAACCCATTTACATATATTGTTTAATAGATACCAACAGAAATCTGTAATTGCATTGACCCAGTTCAATAGACCGTAACCAACGTACATTTATGTACTCATTTTGGAACGTATAATTAAAAGTTGCGAGGACGACAGAGGATGCCGCCGACTTCGACTGAAAATGTTTTAGGTATAACAAAGCATCTACAAAGTGTGAGATTTATTTTTTTAACTCACAACACAAAAATTGAACTCAATCATTTTGGTCATCGTTTGTTAATCTGAATGCAGTGGGAATTTTAAAAAACCATGATAAACTTGTACTGCATGTTCCAACTTAACTGTGCATTTGTTCAAAATACCATTATTTATTTGCATTGATTTTGGACGGAGTGCACATGTTTATGTTTCATATCAATCAACGCTTGGATAATGAAAAATTGTTGATAATTTTACAATAAACGTTTTGAGCATGAAGTGATGAACTTGAACCAGAGTTGGCTGATCACAATAAAATAAATGTCAGAGGCAAGTTCAGCATAGATTAATGAATGGTATCGGTCATAAGTCCAACTGTATCTCCTGCATCGATTTTTGCTAGCAAGTTGGTCTTGGTAACGATCCAGGAAAGAATGTGATGCAGTTCACATTTTTATACCCCTTCAAAATGATACATGCAATTATGTACGGATTTTGTTTTTGAATTGGAATTGCAGACATGACGAATTATCTCAGGTGATGAATGGACCAGAAATTGAGTGGTGGTGGAGGATATTTACCTTCCATCTTTCATTGACAATTTATTTTTTTAGTATCGTAATTTGTTTTAATCAATGATGGATTGTTGAATATATTCGAACATGCCTTACTTCGGATAACTATGATCCCCCAAGAAGATTTTCGTGAGAATATATATAAATAATAAAAAATAAACTTATTTTCTTCATTCCACATTAAAAAAATGTAAGGCCAGGCATTAATGTTTGAGCAAAAATAAATGTTTAAATATCACACTATAAAGCGACCGATCGACATAACAAATACTGTGCATTCATATTCCGTCTGAAAAGCATCACCAACAACAAGCCAGTCAATATAATCAACAGGTAATTAACACAAGTATGATTGTATTTGCTTGGGCTCGCTATAAAGCGCTTATTTGTAATTACTCTACACAGTGGATTATATTTATATCCCAGCTGAATTTATTCAGCTGGGATTTTAATTAATTGATTTTTTGTATAGTTTTCAGAAAATCTTAACCCAGTGTAAAGTACGCCATCAATTTTAATTATTTTTTCCTATCTACACACGTGCTGTTGACTTTACCTTAGCATTAATATCTTTTCCGAATATTAAAGCCTGTAATATTTTCATGTGCCTACATATGTAGTACCTAGAGTGGTAAACAAGGAAAAGTAATCCTACATAACAATTTAAAACACATCAACCATTATCGCAGTAAAATTATTACTACGTTTGTGTTGACGTAAAAACCGACGCATGTGAACAAAATAGAAGTTCGAAATAAAGTTTTACATTCAGCCAAACATATACATATATTTCGAGGATACCCAAAAATATATAATTACACTGATTACGGCCAGAAGATATAAATTTGTGTCAGTTGGTCACCACGGTAATGATGATCCATGGATTTTGAATCCATTAAATGACCAAATGGTTTAGCAATTTTAAATATATCTATACACAAATAAATACTATACGTAAGTTGTAAACGAAAAGCCGGAGCGATTACACAAAAAGTTACATTTTTATAGCAACCAAATTCTCGGAAACCAATTTATATTTTTGGTTATGATTATGTTTATATTCTACCATGATCAGGTAAATATGTGCACTATATCTTTATGTAAGAGCAGTTATAAATTTATGACCGTATTGGGATTATATAAAAGTAGCATTTGAAAATGGACATCAGTAGAAGCTGCACTGCAAGTCAGCAAAGTCTACAAATTCAAGTGGACAAATTTCAAAATCTTTCACACAGGAAATGAATCAAGTTTACATGTTTCTGTTTTCAGGTCTCGTGTTCTTAGCAACATCAGGTATGTGACTTTGAATAACCAAATTATAATACTGCAATGAAGATATACTGTATCGACGTCTATTTATAAACAATTGTTACAGGAGCATGGGCTGACTGTGACCCCGGCTGGACGCCTTACAAAGACGAACTCTGCGTTAGATTTTACAACACCCACTATAATCATGACTACGCAAACCGAGTTTGTGCTGGTCAAGGTAACGCGGAATCAGTCGCGTCCCTTGTGATGATCAAGGATGTGTATTTTCAAGCCTTTGTGACTACCTTGACCAAGGCCAGCTCCTACAACATCTGGCTTGGGGGAACCTATGACGTTCATACACATAACTTCATTTGGGATGATGGGGAACCGCTCACATATTCAAATTGGCAGGACAATTTTCCCGTAAACACTTCGAATCCCGATGCATGCATGGAATTCGTCAAAGACGTAGGAAAATGGGTCGATGTCAGTTGCCAGAAGCTGAATCTTGTCGTGTGTCAAAAGACGGTACCATGGACACTCCAAAAGGCCGTTCGAGAAATTATTAGAAGCAGAGTAGAAATTCAGATGGTATCGGACAGAGTCGTTCCAGTTGGGTCAATTTATGTTGAGTACAACAATCAACCAAGCCCTCCGAAACTTTGGCCTGACCTTAACTGGGAGGATGTTAGCGATTTGTATGCAGGGCTATTCTTTCGAGTGTCTGGTGGAGATTCAGCGGCTTGGGGAGACATTCAATCTGAATGCGCCCCTCGTATTACAAAGATGAACGCAACGAGCAGATTAGATGGCCCATATTCCAATCCATTGGATATCCCTGCAAATGGCTGGTCGGATTATGGCAACATCGGCGCATACTACCTTGGCGGCAGCGTGGACCTAAATCACGAGGGAGGCAGCTTCCACACAGCAGGTTGCGAGGTCCGTCCAAGAAACCAAGCTGTTAGGATTTATAAGCGTATGGCTTAGTAACAATTTCCTAAAGTTCTTAACGTTAATCGGTTCCTATCTCTACACTTTAGACTATTTAATCAAGAGTGAACAATTACACAAATTTTGTGTCCTAGTATGAATGATGTATTGTCTTAGTTGGAATATGTTAATAATATGCACACATAAAGCATATAAAATTGTTATCATTTAGAAAAAATGACGCACACAAACTGTGCCTATTTGCACACTAAATTTTATCTGATGATTCTTTTAGCGGTATCCTGCTAATTCCCCCCAAGTGAATTCCCACCTGGAAGATTCCCCCCAGTAAATTCCCACCATGGGGAATTCCCACCACGGAAAATTCCCACCAAAGAAAATTGCCACCACGGAATGATCCTCCCACCGAACTTTCCCACCATGGAATATTCCCTCCAAAGAGCATTCCCACCATGGTGTATCGCCTGCACTTAAATCCCCCTCTGTATATTTCAATCACGTGGCCTCTACACACCGAATAGTCTCTCAATAAATATTTCTCCAAAAGGAGATTGCTAAGTGTGGCATCCGTGCATAAGTCAATAATGATTTTTAAAATTTCAGAGATGTTTTCGTGCAGTAAATTATCAGCACAATTTAAGTCAACATGAAAACCCAAAGTTAACTAATTAAACTAATTAAATAAAAACATTGCATATATGTATAATTCCAATATTTTTGTGCGGTGGGTACGTCAAACCTTCTTGTACTCACTATAAAGGCAAACAGAATTGTGTGCTATATGTTTATGTAATGTATCTCCTCGTATGCATTGTATAAATTGAAAGCCAACCCCAACACAGTAAATTACAGATACAAAAATTTTGGCATATTTTGTCCGGAGGAAATAAATTTTCTCGGAACATTTTTGCACATTAGCAAGTAGTTTCGCAGGTTTCTCTTATTCTTAATTTCCCTAAAAGCGATTAGTTACAAAATACTTTTTGACAAAAAATCAATTTATTTGTGAAAAATGTAATCAAATTATGGAACATTTCTCTGATCTCCAATGTTCTCCTCACATTTTCCTCCTCCGCGCATGTTTTCCATGCCTGAAATTATAATACGAAAACTGGAATTAACCAATATTGTTATAGCTAAGATGACACACAAACTACCGGTGTGTTAGAGGGGATACTAATCATTAGGGAAATATTCATATGAGTTACGTGATGAAAATATATAATGGGGGTTTAAGTGTAGACGATACACCATGGTGGGAATACTCTTTGGAGGGAATATTCCATGGTGGGAATGTTCGGTGGGAGGAGTATTCCGTGGTGGCAATTTTCCTTGGTGGGAATTTTCCGTGGTGGGAATTCCCCATGGTGGGAATTTACTGGGGGGAATCTTCCAGGTGGGAATCCACTTGGGGGGAATTAGCCTGGAGCCTCTTTTAGCACCACATAATCAGAGCGCATTGCATTCATGTAAAAACGTAAACTAGACGGACAATGCAATCTATTGAATTTATGCTATCACAGATTATAAAATAGTATGTCATTAGAATTAATATGAATTCCGCATGCACCATAGAAGCAATCTCGGTAATGTTTGAGCATTGTATCCAACAAAATGTGAGGTCGGCAAGCATTAATCACTTTCGCAATAATTGGAGTAGTGATACTTTATTGCAGTAACAAATTCCAGAGTAAAATGGGCGGAGTATCTGCTTTCCTTCTCCTCTCAACATTCTTAATATTGGCCAATTCAAGTTAGGCATTTGATTTTTCCTATAAATTATTATCGTTCTTTGATAACTAACTTTCTAATCCGCGTCATTTTATAGAAACGAACGCAGATCCCAGCGACGGATGGGTACCCTACACTCGCCACTTTTCCATCAAACACTTTCCGGACGCCAAAAGTGCCAAATACCATGAAGCTATTGCGTTTTGCGCCTCCCAACAGGCGACCTTGCTAACGGTGAAAAGCGCCGAAATGCAACACTTGCTGAACGTGTACACGAGCAACATTGCTGAGGCATTTCGGTTAGGCGCTGAGTACAATCGCACGGTGGACCAATTCGTATGAGTGGATGGAGAAACATTGAGCTACACAAACTGGCACCCCATCTGCAGTGGATATATTACCCAGGGTACATTTGCTATAGAGGGAGTAAAGCGCAATGGCACTGCATCATCCCAACCAGACAGAAAGTGGTTTACCAGATTGACTTTAATACGAAACCAGGTGTTATGCCAACGAAAACGGGATTCACCGTCATCAGAAGAAATTCCTTAGGTACCAATATCATGCTTAGCAATGGCAGCTCGTATTTGTAGTTGCTGCGTTAAAACGCCATCCAACTTGTAATACGATGAAGTTATACCGTCTACCTAGAACGAATATATGTGGACGAATAAGCTTGTCATTTTTTACTAATCCAAAGACAACTTATTTGGATTTCATGTCATAACGTGGGCATTTGGTGAATAACATGAAGGAGGGCCCACTATTTTCCATTTTATATTTAAAGTTGCTTAGCACATAATATGTACTCAGGGGTTAGGTAATAATCAGGTTTCCCTCTATAGACGTTTTCAAATAGGAAATGTCTGTAATTGTGTTGCGGTTTAGGACTGATTTTAGTCATATTATGTTTTACTAATACCGGAAACGGAGTTGCATCACCCGCTTGAAGCTCATTTGGAAATTACCTCGAAAATCTACATAATGCGCAGTGTCAAAAATAGCCTCTTTAGTTGGATAGCGGACCTTATAGCAACATAAGATACTCCATAAGCATTGTCGCTTCGACCAGATCAATTTTGCAACCAAAATGTAAGTCAATTTTATATTCTTTCATTGATCACTGTGATGAGATCTGTGGTCAGATCGCACCATGAGATTGACCAACCCAATTATGTTGTTAGCTTTCGTATGACCTATAATATGTCATCTTACTTCCTTAACATAATCTCATAAAAATATATATCTCATGATCCCAGTGATGATGATACATTTTAAATGATTGTCAATTGATGATTCAAAAAAAATTTCGTTCAGCTAGTCAAGGCTGTATTACGTAACCAAACGCTTTTTATTTGTCCCATAGCCTACAGCGTGCTCTCATGTTGTGTGCGGCGTCTGTTGACTATGTCCGGCGTAAAAGTATAGTGTTGAAACAAATAGAGACAAAATAATTTGTTGAAATGCCACCATGAAATATTTAATTTGTCAACGAAAATGTCAAATGGATTAACACATAAACAATTTACCGCATAAGTAAAGTTACTATGATGTGTCGCAAATCGCATAAATGCTGCTGAGGTCAGTTTCCAGAAACTTTTCTCAGTGGTCATCCTTATCATTAACTTTAAATTACGTTTCATTCAATTGTATGTGGTTAAAGGTTAGTTTCAATTCACTCAGATTCAAGGTTGTCCCAAATGACAATGGATCACGACAACTGGTATATATAATTAGCATCATTCTCATAACACACATATCTCAACTTAAATCAAACTCCAAATTCTTTCATCATTTCAGTTTTACTGCTCCTCAAAAAGGCAGTTCCCTTGTGACTCTAGATAATCTGACCATTGTTTCTCTTCATTAACACACAAGCAGGTAATAGGAAAAAAATGAAAATACTCTTATTATTGTTTTTCAAAACAAATAAATATTTTTTATATTAATACAGATGCCGCGGAGTGCAAGAAAGGCTGGTTACCTTACAAAGACGAGCTATGTATTAAATCTTTTGATAACGTGCTTTCCTACGGTGAAGCAAAGGAATTTTTCAAAACGAGAGGAAACGAATTCGCAAAGGCCTCGATAATAATGGACAAGGACGCTCATATGCAGAACCTACTCTCAAACTACACCAGTATCATTCCAGATAATATTTGGCTTGGTGGCAGGTACGACCCGGAAACTGTGCAATTCATTTGCGATGAAAGCGAGCCACGTTCCCACAAAAATTGGGAAGACGGATATCCGGAAAATTTAAGCAACGCTGACGTGTGCATCGAAAATAGTTTATTAAGTTTGAGACAAATGAGCAGTATAATGCGTTACCTTAAATTGTACTAGGCGACAACTGGGATTTAATTCAAGCTACAACGGAGAGAGTCCACATTGGCTGCAGCTCTTTATGCGCAAGACGCAGTCGTCATACAAAGTGTACGTGAGTTGCGTCTGAGCCGTGAAGAGTGAAACAACTCGAGATTTGCTCTCGTCAGTCAACGCAAAAGCAATTAAGTTTGTTTTGCTGTCAAACAGAGTCATATTTCTGTACCTAGTGTATTTAGATAAAATGACGTCATTTTTGCAAGGATCGCATCAGCTTTACGATACAGTGCATAAAAGTTTCCCACTTTTGGGCAATGCACAAGTAGCAGAATTGCTATCATGCATACAAAATACTTGTGACACAATTTCAATAAATCAGTTTGAAATTTTGAAACTCTTCAAAAACAATCTACTTGCCATTAAAGTTGAAGTGGATACGTGTTTAAATAAATTAGTTGCCCGGGAAGCGCAGTTAAAAGGCTCCAATGGGGGGGGGGGGGCGTGAAAACAAAAGCGGCACTTGTAACGAAAAACTAGCCGGGCACAAGTCAAACAGCGAAAATAACATCGTTATTCATGGTTTAAGGCAGTTGAAGGGCGTGGACAGTTACCAAGCTCTTAGGACAGTCGAAACTTAGGATGTAGATATGTGCAGTATGTTTGCCGATGGAAGCAGTTATGAATATATGAATACACCGGACACATATACCAGTAGTCCCTATGTCAGAAACCAAGTCAGTAGAAAGGAATAATCGTATTGGTGAAATCACCACATTCGGGTGCACAAACTGTAGTAGTTATAGCTTTCGACAGGAATATGACGCTAACAATTATCTATCTGGTTGCAACAATCGCCACCGTAGCAACAATCTTACCAAGCAGAGTGTCTACAACCTGTGGCTTGAAGGTAACGATGGTGGGAATGCCAGTAGTTTCAAATGGGATGATGCGGAACCGCTGACTTAAACAAATTGGCAGGATGGCTACCCCACAAACACTTCCAGTCCCGACGCATGCATGGAATTCATCAAAGGTGCCGGATGTCAGTTGTCAGAAGCTAATAATAATAATTTATTCATCAAACATGTCTCACACAGGAAACTCTTTATGTTTGACAAAAGAAATTTACAAATGTGTGGTTTCAAATTATTGCAACGCTAATTGACAGTGATTGATGTAAGTAATAGTAAATAAAATAAAATTGAGTATGAATTTTGCACAATGTCTTCCATATTAAATAGTTATTTAATGAGATTAATCTGATAAGTTAATGTTACAGTGTTTCGTCGTTTAGATTCAAGATTTTCTGCTTAAGCTTTCTTTTAAAAACGTTTAAGTTCTCAAATTGTTCTACTGGTAAAGCATTGAAAGCAGCAATATGGGAGCTTAGTATTCTATTTCCATACGAAGTTTTTACACGCAAATTTTAAATATATCCCCACAACTTCTGGTAGGGTATGAGTGTACGCCTGCAACACATTTTAAATACTCGCTGAAATACGGGATATCATTAACCCTTTTTAACCTAAATGTAAATGCTAAGATCTGGTGCTTTATAGTTTTCGTTTGGGAATAGCCACACACATGCAGCATGTAAAACTGTAATCACAAAAAAATAAATGACGCACACAAACTGTATCTATCCACACATAAATTTTTATCTGACGATTCTCAACACCGCATTATCACACCGCAACGTTTTATTTAAAATCAAAAACCAGAACGACAATAGAATCTATTGAAAGGATGCAATCTCAACACAGACAATAGGAGTCCATGAATTCCGCATGCACAATAGAGGCCGATTAGGGATTGCACGCAACAAAATTGTTAGCGCAGCAGCAGCGGAGCGTATTAATCATATTGGCGATACTGGGTGCAGAGATGTTTTACTGCAGTAGCAAATTCCACACAAAAATGGGCGCAATCCATTCATTCCTCTTTCTCGTAGGTTTCCTAATCCTGGACAACTCAAGTAAGACATTTTATTGGCTGGAAATTAGAAATAATGTGATTGAGAGCTTACTTTCATTAAATCATTTCACTCTTTCATTTCATTTCGTGTTCTAGAAGTGCATTCAGATTCCGGCGACGGCTGGGTTCCATACACTCGCTACTTTTATATCAAACACTTTCCGGACGCGAAAAGTTTGAAATTCTATAAAGCGACTGAGTTTTGCGCCTCCCAGCAAGCAACCTTGGTAATGGTAAAAAGTGCCGAAATGCAACACTCGCTGAACATGTACACGAGCAACATTGATGAAGCATTTTGGTTAGGCGCTGAATTCAATAGCACAGTGAATCAATTCTTATGGGTGGATGGAGACCCATTGACGTACACAAACTGGAACCACTCCATCGCTGCAGGAGTTACCCAGGTTCCATTATTTGGTCTGGTGGCGGAAATGGGGAATGACACTGCATCATCGCAGCCGGACCGACAGTGGGGATTCAGGTGGACTTTATCACGATTCCCGGTGATATGTCAACGAAACCGGACTTCACCGTCATCGGAAGAAATTCCTTGAGGTTTCAAATTTATACAAGTATCGAGTTCCTGATTTTCAATGGTAGCAGTGTTTGTAGCAGCAGTCGTAGTAACTGTTTGTTAGTATCAAGTTTTATCACTGAATAGGACTACGTTGAAACACCGTCCAACTTTTAATAGAATGAAGTTATACTGCGTTTCTGGAACGAACATATTTTTACGAATAATATTCTCATTTACGCTTACATAAGTTTATTTAATTCAAGAACGGAATTTTCTGAGAATTAAATGTTGGAAGGTGAACGTTTTATCACGAAACATTTCCACCAGAGCGCAATAGCACTGAAATATTGCAAAACTGTGCTCCGTTTTAGAACTGCTATTTTTTTATTATATTTGTATTAATACCGGAAGCGGAAGATACATGACTCGATTGAAGGTAATTTGGTAATTGTATCCAAAACCTGTATAATACGAAGTTCCCAAAAATTGTAAAACTCATGCGAAATGGTATGTCGCTAATATTTGCATCGTCACGACGACGTACGTATGACGCGCGGGCTCCAGTTTCGTTAATTATGTATCAGATTGGAACGATAAATTGAAGGTGACGGAGAAGTGGTATTTATAAAGTGAAGGGCGATGCTACAAATTAACTAACTGGGCGGCCTAACGAACTAACAAAGTAACTACAAGAAAATATCGTTTAGTCAATGAAGCACAAGCTACCTTGATATGCATTAAAATATTGCAACAGTCCATACAAGAAATATGAAATTATCCCATGAATACCAAACTATCTCTGTTGACTGCATGAATAAAATGTCTGAAATGCGAAACTCAGTGAGTATGCTTTCACGATAATGCATTGTATTCCTAATCACCATATCCAAACATGCCAACCCATTTACATATATTGTTTAATAGATACCAACAGAAATCTGTAATTGCATTGACCCAGTTCAATACGTACATTTATGTACTCATTTTTGGAACGTATAATTAAACGTTGCGAGGACGACAGAGGATGCCGCCGACTTCGATTGAAAATGTTTTAGGTATAACGAAGCATCTACAAAGTGTGAGATTTATTTTTTTAACTCACAATACAGAAATTGAACTCAATCATTTTGGTCATCGTTTGTTAGTCTGTATGCAGTGGGAATTTAAAACAAACAACGAATTTACAATGGTTCGAGTATGTATTTTGATTTTTGCCATGCTGTCAGCCGTATACATGTCAGCCACAGGTAATGGTATAATTTCAAAATCAAAACATGAATATAAAATATTTTAATTATTTGTTAATATAGCTACATTTCTCATTCTCCTTAGATGCTACTAACTAGGGAACTGCCCGAGGTGAAGTTCACAAATTATAATGAAAAACATGTTTTTATACTAAATCGACTACGCTGATCACGATTCTGATGTTCGTTTTTTGTAAAAATCAAATTTTAATGTTGGCCATTTAAATATACGTGTTTTCAAAACTTAGCAAACGTTTGTCGAAGAGCACTGATTTATACCTAATTTCTGGTGCAGAATTTGAATTTGTAGTCATATTTGATCTACCTTTATTATTTTAGCCGTTACACGTCGATTCTGAGCATATATGTGATTGCATACAAAAATGAACGTCAGATTCAAAATCTACGGCCTCTTTTTGGTATAATCATATACCATTTGATCTATGTTAAGAGAAATCAGAAATTACAAAAAACACCTCCCAGCGTTCCCTTGTAAGTCTAACAAAAAACTAATCGCGAATTCGTAATCAGCGTGCCAGATTTGATATAAAAACATACCTAATTCATCAATTCTCAGACTTCACTTGAAATAGTTCCCTAGTAAGAGTAAGAAAGGCTGGAAGGCGTACAAAGATGGGCTACCTTTCAAATACCTTGACAACCTACTATCCTACCACCAGGAAAAATAGTACCTTGTCAGCCAAAGGAATCGTATTGGTCCAGGCCTCATTAGCCATGATGAACTTGTACTGCATGTTCCAACTTAACTGTGCATTTGTTCAAAAAGTCATTATTTGCATTGATTTTGTATGGAGTGCACATGTTTATGTTTCATATCAATCAACGCTTGGATAATGAAAAATTGTTGATAATTTTACAATAAACGTTTTGAGCAAGAAGTGATGAACTTGAACCAGAGTTGGCTGATCACAATAAAATAAATGTCAGAGGCAAGTTCAGCATAGATTAATGAATGGTATCGGTCATAAGTCCAACTGTATCTCCTGCATCGATTTTTGCTAGCAAGTTGGCCTTGGTAACGATTCAGGAAAGAATGTGATGGAATTCACGTTTTTATACCCCTTCAAAATGATACATGCAATTATGTACGGATTTTGTTTTTGAATTGGAATTGCAGACATGACGAATTATCTCAGGTGATGAATGGACCAGAAATTGAGTGGTGGTGGAGGATATTTACCTTCCATCTTTCATTGACAATTTATTTTTTTAGTATCGTAATTTGTTTTAATCAATGATGGATTGTTGAATATATTCGAACATGCCTTACTTCGGATAACTATGATCCCCCAAGAAGATTTTCGTGAGAATATATATAAATAATAAAAAATAAACTTATTTTCTTCATTCCACATTAAAAAAATGTAAGGCCAGGCATTAATGTTTGAGCAAAAATAAATGTTTAAATATCACACTATAAAGCGACCGATCGACATAACAAATACTGTGCATTCATATTCCGTCTGAAAAGCATCACCAACAACAAGCCAGTCAATATAATCAACAGGTAATTAACACAAGTATGATTGTATTTGCTTGGGCTCGCTATAAAGCGCTTATTTGTAATTACTCTACACAGTGGATTATATTTATATCCCAGCTGAATTTATTCAGCTGGGATTTTAATTAATTGATTTTTTGTATAGTTTTCAGAAAATCTTAACCCAGTGTAAAGTACGCCATCAATTTTAATTATTTTTTCCTATCTACACACGTGCTGTTGACTTTACCTTAGCATTAATATCTTTTCCGAATATTAAAGCCTGTAATATTTTCATGTGCCTACATATGTAGTACCTAGAGTGGTAAACAAGGAAAAGTAATCCTACATAACAATTTAAAACCCATCAACCATTATCGCAGTAAAATTATTACTACGTTTGTGTTGACGTAAAAACCGACGCATGTGAACAAAATAGAACTTCGGAATAAAGTTTTACATTCAGCCAAACATATACATATATTTCGAGGATACCCAAAAATATATAATTACACTGATTACGGCCAGAAGATATAAATTTGTGTCAGTTGGTCCCCACGGTAATGATGATCCATGGATTTTGAATCCATTAAATGACCAAATGGTTTAGCAATTTTAAATATATCTATACAAAAATAAATACCTTATGTAAGTTGTAAACGAAAAGCCGGAGCGATTACACAAAAAGTTCCATTTTTATAGCAACCAAATTCTCGGAAACCAATTTATATTTTTGGTTATGATTCTGTTTATAATCCACCTTGATCTGGTAAATATGTGTGCTATATCTTTTTTGGGTAACAGTAGTTATAAATTTATGACCGTATTGGGATTATATAAAAGTAGCATTTGAAATGCACATCAGTAGAAGCTGAACTGCAAGTCAGCGAAATCTACAAATTCAAGTGGACAAACGTCAAAATCTTACACAATGGAAATGAATCAACTTTGCATTTTTCTTGTTTCAGGTCTGGTATTCTTTGGAACATCAGGTAAGTGACTTTGAATAAACAAATAAAAATACTACAATAATGCTATACTGTATCGTCGTCTAATTATGAACAATTGCTACAGGAGCATGGGCTGACTGTGACCCCGGCTGGACGCCTTACAAAGACGAACTCTGCGTTAGATTTTACAACACCCACTATAATCATGACTACGCAAACCGAGTTTGTGCTGGTCAAGGTAACGCGGAATCAGTCGCGTCCCTTGTGATGATCAAGGATGCGTATTTTCAAGCCTTTGTTACTAACTTGACCAAGGCCAGCTCCTACAACATCTGGCTTGGGGGCAAGTATGACGTTCAGTCACATAACTTCATTTGGGATGATGGGGAACCGCTGACATATTCAAATTGGCAGGATGGTTATCCCGCAAATACTTCCAATACCGATGCATGCATGGAATTCGTCAAAGACGTAGGAAAATGGGTCGATGTCAGTTGCCAGAAGCTGAATCTGGTCGTGTGTCAAAAGACAGTGCCATGGACACTCCAAAAGGCCGTTCGAGAAATAATTAGAAGCAGAGTAGAAATTCAGCTGGTATCGGACAGAGTCGTCCCAGTTGGATCGATCTATGTCGAGTACCACAATCAACCTAGTCCTTCGTCACTTTGGCCTGACCTAACTTGGGAGGATGTTAGCGGTACGTATGCAGGTCTGTTCTTCCGCGTGTCTGGTGGAGATTCTGCGGCTTGGGGAGACATTCAACCTGACTGCGCCCCACGTATAACAAAGATGAACGCAACAAGCAGATTAGATGGCCCATATTCCAATCCATTGGATATTCCTGCGAATGGCTGGTCTGACTACGGAAACATCGGAGCATACTACCTTGGTGGCGGCGTGGATCTAAATCACGAGGGAGGCAGCTTCCATACAGCAGGTTGCGAGGTCCGTCCAAGAAACCAAGCTGTTAGGATTTGGAAGCGAATTGCTTAGTAATGATTTACTAAAGTCTTTAACGTTAATCAGTTCCAATTTCTAAACTTTCGACTAATTAATAAAGATTGAAAAAATACATACAGTTTCTGTCCTAGTATGAATAAAGTATTGTCTTTGTTGGAATATGTTAATAACATGCACACATACAGCATGTAAACCTGCTATCTTTTAGAAAGAAATGACGCACACATACTGCATCCATTTGCGCATTATATTTTATCTGATGATTCTTTTAGCACCACATTGGCAGAGCGAATTGCATTCATGTAAAAAAGTCAACTATGCGGACAATGCAATCTATTGAAGTTGTGTTATTACAGATCATAAAATAGTATGTCATTAGATTTATTAGGAATTCCGCATGCACAATAGGAGGAATATCGGTAACGTTTGAGCATTGTATCCAACAAAATGTAAGTTCAGCATCAGCAGTTCGAGAATTAATCATGCTCGCAACATTTTGAGTAGTGACACCTTTATTGCAGTAACAAATTCCAAGTGACAATGGGCAAAATCTCTGCTTTCTTCATCCTCTCAAATTTCTTAATGGTGGCCAATTCAAGTAAGGCATTTAGTTTTGGGTAGAAAGTAGCAATGAGCTTGTGCCAGCTAACTTTCTAAATCATTTCACATTTCCAGAACCGCATTCAGATTCCAACGACGGGTGGGTAGCCTACGCTCGCTACTTTTCCATCAATGAAGAAAATACATACAGTTTTTGCAATAGTATGAGTAATGTGTTGTCTTGGTTGGAATATGTTTGGAATTTGTTCATATGCTGGACGTAAAACTGTTATCATTTAGAACGAAATCACCCACATAAACCGAATCTATTTAGGCATAATATTTTATCTCACGTTTCCTAGCACCGGATAATATCAGACGGCATTGTATTTATGTTAGAACATAAACATGTTAGACAATGGAATCTATTGAAGCTGTGTAATCTCAAATCAGATAATAGTATGGCATTAGAATTATTATGATTTCCGCATGCATCGTATTGGCATTCTTGGTATTTAACGACTGAGGATTGCCTACAGTAAAATGCAAGCGGAGCAGCAGATTGGGAACATTAATCATTAGTACAACTAGGACGGGTGTAAACCCGAATTAGAAAACTACCGAAAGTCCGACGTGTGCAATTCGGAGTAATAAAGCACCTATTTTATCTCCAAACACGGTAAACTTGACTTTTCTCTCAATTAACATTTTACTCCTTAGCCCACCCACACTTTACCGGAGCCACCGCTCCTACAGTTGTGAGAATTGACACATGGTGTGGTGGAAAAAAATGATCAGCATAAAATTCTCTATCTGATAAGCCAATAAAAATTTTTGCCCATAGGAATGTATGAGGGACCTTACCCCCCACCGCTCCCTCGGGGTTGGGTCCCGGAGGCCCAAAAATCAATACCAAATTTTCTCATGACCTGAGGTACCTCTGTGCCCAATTTGAGCAAAATCCGTCAACGTAGAGGAAAGGTATAGTGCTTACAGACTTACGGACACAGAGACAGACAAACAGATCAATCGCAATAACTACCTATATAAGCATTTCATGCTTCCGGTAGTTTATAATTTGTGTGCAGATATTTTACTGCAGCAACAAATTCCACAGGAAAATGAACGGATTCTATGCTATTCCACAAACTGGCACCCCTCCTTCGCTCCAAGAGTTAGAAAGGTCGCATTACATGCTATGGTGGGTGAAAAGCGGAATGTCACTGCATCATCGCAGCCAGACCGACAGTGGGGAGTCAGGGTGGATATATTACGATTCGCGGTGATTTGCCAACGAAAACGGAATGTCCCTTCTTCGGAAGAAATCCCCTGAGGTTGCGAAAATCCTTAAGTTTCGATATCATGATTTTCAACGTTAGCATGTATGTTTGTGGCAACAGTCGTAGTACTCGTTCGTTAATTTGCAAGTTTTATCACTAAACAGAGCCGCGCATTAAAACGCCATCTAATTTAAAATACGATGAAACTATACTGCGTTTCTGAAACGAATATATTTTTACGAATAATCGTGGAATTATATTGGAATCTCTTTATTTACATGAACGAGGGCCTACCCTTTTAAGTTTTGTATTCGAATTTGCCAATTACATGATATGTGTTCAAGTGTCTGGTAGTATAAACACGCCTCTCTGGGAGCCTTTCGCTTTCGTTTACAAATAGGAAATAGAAACAGCCTCTTTGGTGGGATAGTCGACAAACACAGGAATTCGAGGTGCTTCCCAGGAACCAAGACATTTGAATATGGCGATGAGGACTTTTCTTATCGAGCCTTATTTTCCATCTCTATGTTGATTCATTAAATATTCCCTTATGTTTATGATTTGATGTATAAAGCGATTGCATAGGTTGACTGATATAAATGTAAATAATGTAGAAATGTAAAACAAATCTATATAAGTATGCTTAATTTTGTAAAGGTTTTCTTGTCTTGGTCCATATGTTTATAAATGATTATTTAATTACCCATTTCAAATAGGGATCGCAGAAGTGGTCTCTGAACGGTTTGGTAGTTAAGACTAATAATAATTGATGATAATTGGGATAAATTAATTGGATAAATTTGTATCAATCCATTGCATACATCAGAATTAATTTATTGGATAAATTTGGGTAAATGTATAATAATTCGTAACTGAATACAAATTAGAAAGCTGACTTTACATTGTAATTACATATCTTAAACATTTCACACTATCAGAATGTTAGTGGTCACTAGATTGCTACACATTTTTATTATGACATATTTGAAAGTTTTAACCTATTCGTTTCCAAATTCTAACGGCCTGGTTTGACGGTCGAACCTCGCAACCTACTGTGGTGAATTGTACACCCGAATGTAATTGATATTGATCGCCGACAAGAGGCGCATGCCAACCAGTTAGTCCCATCTCCGACACACCATTTTCTGGAATGTTTATAGTGCCACTGAAATAACTGCCGTCCTGAGTACCACCTGGATTGTACATCTTAGTTATTCGGGGGGCGCACGCATCCTGATTTGATCCCCAGCTAGCTGCTCCACCGCCCGAAACCCGGAAGAACAGACCCGCATAAGTGCTGCTGATATCCTCCCACGTTAGGCTAGGCCAAAGCGTGCCAGGGCTAGGTTGATTGTAGTATTCAATGAAGATTGATCCCACTGGAATTACAGTTGATTTGACTTCTTCCAGTTCCTTCCGCATTTTAATGATTTCCCCAATTGCGTCTTGAAGTGACCACGACGGCGTCCTCTGACACATGACCCCGTTCCGCTTCTGGCAGTTGACGTCAGTCCACTTGCCTTCGGCGTTTGTAGCTGCCTTAGCGTTGATTGGTTTCATCTCGATGCAGATGTTCCCATCGGAATTGTTTCTTGGGGCGCCCTCTTGCCAGTTGGTGTAGGGCAGGGCGTCTCCATCATCCCATAGGAACTGCTCTGCCTCTTCGTTGTACCTGCCTCCTAGCCACAGGTTGTCAAATATATCTTGGGTGTAAGTTACCAGGAGCTCTTGGAGATCCTCTTCTTTGACCAGAACCAGAGACGACTTGGACAACGCGTTTCCTTGAGACTCACAAAAGGTTTTCGCTTCGTCATAGGTGAGTACATTGGGGAAAGCTTGGATGCATAATTCGTCCTTGTAGGCCGCCCATCCGCTTTCACATTCCACCGCACCTATAATGAGTTACTCAATTAAACAGATTGTATTTAACTTTATACTTTGTTGTAATGGTGATGAATGTAAATGTATTACCTGAATATTCAGGAAGGAAGAAAATGGATAGAACTAGAATATAGATTGGCTTCATGGTTGATTAAAGTTGGATCCTTTGGTTGAAAATGCCTATCAGCGTATGAGAATTAACGCGCCCTCCACAGTCTATTTATACAAAAACCAGCATAAGCTTACCGGAAAGCCGGAATGAAGTGCAACAAATAAAACTACCTAAATTACCTAAAGTGGCATATCCATTAAACCAGATTTAAACTCAATCATTTATTTATTTTGGAAAAAATATAGACAAATATATTCCTGACTGGCGTGATGTTGATTGACAGTTGAAATCATTAAAATCCCCTGAGGGTTTAGATATTTGGCAAGGCATAAATTGATAACTGTCGTCATTTGGCTCTGCTGATAATTCGTTCTGTATTTTCACATCAACCGGGATTAAAAATTGGTACAGGGTGTTTTTGTATGCATGCGTCGACATTCGGCGAACAATGCGACAGGAAATCTGATGTCATAATCCTTCACCAAATAATTACATGATCGATGAATGTATGTTTACGACAAATAATCCCAGCTTATTTTCTGAAATTTACATGTCATTTAGCCGTTGTATCCTGCTGACATTTTCAAATGGAAATTAATAACTAGCCTGTCTGTCGCAGGATTAAAAAATCAACTGTGATATGTATATCGGATCAAGTTCAGAACATAATGAAAGCATATGTTGGGATAGAATATGGGATAAATATAGTATCAATATCGTTGAATGTTTTCAGAAGAAAAGGATCATCATGTCATGTCCATGTGATTGGTCGTTTCGCAAGCACACACAAAATAATACATCATGGCTTAAAGTTTACTGGGATTACGGGATTACTCACACACAAGAGAAGATCATAACAGAATAAAATCAATCACAATTTGTACTATGGACGACATGTCACCCTACATGAACGTTTTAATGGAGGCGATGTAATAAATCCATCTGCAAACATTCCATCACAATACGTTGGACAGGCACGTGGAAGATTACACATTATTTAACTTGAATGTGAAGCACGAAATGTTATAAGGTACGTCGTTGCAAATAATACTGACAATTACTCACGTTTTGGAAATTGTAGTTTAGGAGAGACTCTAAAATCTTTATGTCTGGACAACAAAATAAATTCACACATTTCCAACAAGATATATTTTAGTAAAAAAAATTGTCCCGATATCCGTGCTGAACTTGAAGCATTTGCTTATCTCATGGTCTCGAGAAAATGTTTCCTGCACATGTTTCACGGTTAATAAATGTGATGGACGGTAATATTATGTGAGCGTTATCGGTTACAATGAGTAATGTGAATGAATAAAATCAATGTATTATCACGGTGGTCACCTTCACCATGCAATGGTGATGGCTGATATGAATGACATGTGTGTAATATGCACATTTAAAAATTGAATGCATATCCCGGATGCTCCAATTTTCTTGGTTGCTTATTCTTTAATTGTATCGCATGTGTAAGAAATGCATTGAAGCAAACTTGCATCACTGCTAGCTGTCATTCCAATATTATTTACATTTTTAGACGCGTCTAATTAACCTGAGCAGTGGAAACTTGAAGTAAATGATAACAAGCCGTATGCATAAATATTTCACAAAGAACGCCTATTAAACTATTCGTTTGCATATTGTAGTGGCCTGATTATTCCAGGACACTTGTCCTTGAAAAATTGGTGTAAGTTATCCGTTGACTATTCCCACATCTAAACTCTTTACACTTTTGGTCGTAGTGACCGCCAAGCCACATGTTATCGATAAGGTCATGGGTATAATTTTCATTAAGGTTTTGCATACAGATGTATTTTCCTCCAACGCACTTCTCACTCCGTGCAGTTTTGGGCTTCATGTAAATCATTACCGATGTATCAATGCCATAGGGGAGGTAGGCTGTAGGCAATGAATGTGAACATTTTAAGTTTTAATTATTAAATTAGTATTCTCATTCGTGGTATACTTCCACGTAACATTTAATAAGTTTACATTGAATGCCAGCTCAGCAGCGAGGATTAAATGCTCTGCCATTAAACTGCGTTGTTCCATGAAATCCGTATCATCATTTCCTCAAAACACTAACGAATATATGTATATCTTTATTTAATCTAATTAAATTGATATTTTATATCAAGTGACAGTCTAGCAAAATGAAAGGCATCAGGGAATCAGAACTGCATCGTTTTATAGGATGACTTTTGATATTTATCTTACGGAAACTGCGCAATTATTTTTCGTGTTACCATTAATTAATTCGACACTATCAAAAAGTTAATCAGAAACAAGTCCAAATGAGTAACTGTTGGTCGGTGTAATGGCTAGCAATCAATTCATGAACGCCACAGTCGTTTTTTGTCTTGGCCGAGACCGACAGCAAAAATTCATTTTGGACTGTTTACAGTCCCGGATGGAGTAAGACACTGTGGTCATTTTGATATGTCGGTGAGACTCCAGCAATGCTGCTCACGGTCAGGGGTCAGGTCAAAGTTTTGACCCGGGAATATTTGAAATCTGTACAATTTCAAATGCTTTACATTATTTTCCACATCTGTGTTCCTAATATGATTTTCCATTCAAAACTGCATGTTACTGTAATTTTTCACTTATTTATGTCCAGAAATGTCAAAGTTGTTTATCAAAGTTCTTCAGAGTTCAAAGTTTATTATCTCAGATTTACCAAATTTTTCGCAATCTTTGTGACATGCCACGTGTAAAGAATGAGGAGTCGTACTTTAATGTTATGACATAATTTTTTTTACGGAAATTACGGCAATTAAGAAAAATTCGAGTTTTTATAACCCGCCAAACAATCATGTTCATACGTGTACAACCAAGTTGATTGAAAGATTGAGATATCCATTATTGCTTGTTACGAGGGAGGTTGTTGTTTAATGTTAAGAGATACTACTTATAATCATGAGTAGTTTAGTTTGGTAAAAATAAGATTGGAAATATACCATTGAACCATTATTCAGTCACCGATTAATATTCAACTGTTGAATTTCAACATTATGTCATGTTTATCCTAACAAACATGCATTTAGCTTTAACATACGAATACAAACGGCGTGCACAATTATGCAGGGTGCGAAATTAATTGTATATCATTCAGTAGAGCATGCAAATCAGTTTGGAAAGTTGAGTACAATCTATGTAAATGTACGGATATGACTTATGTTCACCAAATCATCACATTGCTAACAGACTAGAAAATACGTGTTCACTCCATATATCCAAATCGCATAGCAAAACTATTCCGCTTTACTATTCGGAACACGTCGCCATTCTCATCCTGAGCGCTATCCATTTCTAGAACCGCCTTGTTTCTGTACCAACGGCAGAATACACGGCAAGTTCCAAAGTAGCAAATTTCGATCAGGGACAGCACGCTGAATCCTAAGCAAAGTCCCAAAAGTCCTCCCGCGTTGGCTGAATGAAACAATTATACATATAACAAAACGCCACCATCTTCTACCATGTAACTGTAAAACATTCTTAAATTTCGTACAGATAAGTTGCGTTATGGTCATCATCTGTTTTCTCAATTTAGGATATGTCGAGTCCACTTTGAAGTATACGTGTACAATCGACACACCTTGCGTTTTGCGCCTTCAAAATTAAAAATGTTGGATAACATCACATTCATCAATTTAACTAATGCAAATATATAAACCATGAAATTATTAACACAAAAGCCCTCTCACTCGTCTAGTGTCCGATTGAAAAAGTTCCGAAGCCTCTTCCTCTGGAGCCGCAATACGGACATCTCCTTTTCGTAATCCACTTCGTTACAGGTTGGTCGACACTCTGTGCACACTGTCGACAACCCAATGTTGCTGATGTTCTCTAAAATCCATACCAACAAATTGTTCAATTTCCTGTAATTATCGATTAAATATTTCAGAAAGCTGAGCCAAATTTACATACTTTGCACATTTTCGGCACAGGTATATTCCTTGGATGTGCACAGAGTTTCGTTTTTCCCATCTGACAAACATCAAATAAAAATTTCAAAAATAATTCCGGACATATTCACGAAAATTTTCAAAGTATTTTGCTGAACTTACGGGGCATGTAGTAATGAACGCAACCACAAGTCTCGTGAATGTGCCTCGCCAAGCACTCACTCTGGCAATTTGAGTTGGTGTACAAGGTGTAGTTGGGCAAGTCATACTCGTGAATGTAGTAGCAGTTTTGGATTTCCTGAAAATGTATGCAAAATATTAAAAAACGCGAAATCTAGTTGTTCCCGTACACATTGGCATGTGATGTTATTACCCTTGGGAAACTTTTGAGGGATTCATCCGACATGGTAATATCCGGGCGTATCCCAACGAAAACTTCCGAGTTTGTCGGAATCGCAGTGCTGTATTCCTGCATGCGGGGATAGTCCAGCGGGACGTTCATTCCCATCACGAATCCTTCTGAATCCGTGTTGGTGCAATAGTAGTCGTCCAGATCTGGATCCAGCAGAAATGAGAGTCCCGAGCTTCTGCCCGGTGATCGTTGCCGATATGGGTACTTCGGCTGCATCGTCTCTTCGGTAAATAGCAGGTTTTTATAGCGCTTCTTTATTCGGGCTGATGTAGACTCATTGATCGACTTTGGATTTGATTCTTCCGAATCTCTGTATTTGAGAAGCTGAGACATGGGCAGCGTGTTAAACGTGCAACAGAATCCGTTATCAGTTTCGATTGACTTAAACAGCTCGCTGCAGTTTCGATTCTCGTTTTCCCACCGGCAATACAGTATCATTTCGTGGCAAGGCTGCGATACGATACGGCTCGTTTCCCTGGGACTGTTGTAGCCAACCTTGCTGGAATGGTAATTCCAGCCATCCGTCTCCTTGTTCACTTCGTCCAGGCTTCCGTTTTCAAGGAACCGATCCAGAAAGGAAAAGGACGAGTCGCAGATGTGCTGCATGTCCTCAAATGTAGCCATCGCTCGTCTGTATTCCTCGGTAATGGTTCCGTTGAATTGGAGTTTGTTTTTCCAGTAATGTGATCGTGTTGTCCTAGACAGTCAAAAAGTTTCGTTCCATTTCAGCAAAAATTTTAATATAACGTCATGAAATGCATTTAACATTTACTTACATCACCAATTTGTCGAATCTAGACTTTTGGATTTTGTTAACGTTGCAAATGGTTACTGATGGAAATGGAATCTCATCCAGTTTCTTCTCAATTGGGTTCAGGACCGTAACGATAGGCATGCTGTTGTACTCTTGCCACATTGTCGAGATGAGAACCGCTGCACAGATTGCTGAAATTATGAAACAAATGATCCAGAAAAGGCGCTCGGTTATGTGTCGGTCCTGCTGACCCAAGTAGGAGAAGCCGTGGAGGCCGGTGTCTAGACAAAATTGCGCCGGGAGGCTTTCTGAAGGAGGGTTATACCACTGCCAGTGGCTCAGCTTAGGTTTTGTGGAAGGAGGCTCTTCTGCGGGCGCTCGTTTCCAGTTTGCCTTGGTCGGATATGCTGCTTTGTTGAACAACTTAGCCATTGTTATAATTTCATTTGTTCACGATATTTCAGGCGTTCTTATTCTTCCTGCTGGTTTGATAGTATTCACCTTCGTCTTGTCAAATTATCTGAATCGATTTGTCCGTTTGAGCAGCAAGAGTAAGCTGCTCAGTCTTTGCTTCGTGATCGGACAAATGGAGGTGGATGTCATTTGCTATTTTTTCAGTATTGGATTTTTATTAATCAATATGCTCGTAGCGTGCATATTGGCATGTGATATATTATAGCGAGGTAGTATATCAAATGCATACAATCCAGGTATGTAGTTGAGCAGCTATGAAAAGTGTAGGAAGATCGGCGACAAAGGCAAACTAAAGTGGAGTATTTGGGTAAAAGACAATTTCCGGAGATTAATTAATTTTAAAAATATATCATATATGACCAATCACAGATTCATATAATTACAACGTTGATATTAGCTCAGCAGAACAGAATGCTATATATAATATTCTGATAGACAACGTGAACTCGGAATAGTTCAAATATATTGAAGAGAATGGAAATATCAATACATGAAAACTGAACGGATAAAAATATGATATCTTATTAATTTGTGCATTAGGAATTGACTTGATGGCACAAGTTCTACCAAATATTTTTTATGGATCAGAAACACCGTTAAAATTACTGGATTATGATTTTGAATAATTTGGAAATGTCGCATGCATTTCCAGACGTATAATATATATAATACATAACTTCATTTGCGAAATCATTTATCTCAGAGCGAATAAAACTTGACTAGCTACAACGACGTATGTATGGTCCACAGTTGCAAAGTCTCAAAAACTATTTTTTAGGTTGGAACGATATGTTGAAGACCAGTATGGAATAACTATGGCGGTCAATCAATTAATTAAACCATTGCCAAAGAAATTATGTACAGGAAAGGAATTACAAATAATTTTTTTCACCAACTTAATACATAACTTAGCTAGACCATCGGTAATTATAAATTTTTATATGAATAATTTGATATATTTTTCTTGGAGGGACTGTCTGTATGTTTTCACGTTACAATGTATAAGTACGAGAGTACGTGGAAGTAATTCTTAAACTATTCCAAGCGGTTGTAAGTTGGCCATTGTCCTCGTTAGCGTTCAATTCATGTATGGACCAGTCCTGACTTTCCCGGCCGTGTGGCTGCAGTGTGCTTGACGCCCAGAGAAGCAGTGTCCAGAGTAGTAACCTTTCTGTTCGCAACAGCCGTCAGGAACCGAAAATGGGTAGCAATCCCCGTCGCAGTCTGGTTCCCGATGGTAATTATGGTTGCCGTCGCCGTTGCATCCAAGGGCAACTAGAAAAAACCAGAAAAATAATTAAATAATCAAGCAAATAAACAAATTGGCTACCAATAAGTTAACTATACTTTGTATTAGGTACCTGAAAAAATTAGGCATAGAACGAAAACGATGATGGAGACGCGTGCCATTGTAAAGCCCATGATATATTGCTAGACTTGTATTTCCTTTTCTAAACAGAAAGAACAATTTCTGATCAAAACTTTTTCGTCCTTGGAAATGTTTGGGAACGTAACTGCTTGAGAAGTGCTGCTTCTGTGAGTTTATCCTGGAATGACATAAACTAAGTCAAATTGTATTCCTTTTATACCTCCGGGTTAGTGAGTGGAGGTAGATATACGTGTTTATTCAACCTTCCGAGTTGTGGGAACCTTTAACTAAGTAGCTCAGGTTACTAGGTATGACACACGTACCCAAATTCATATGCTAGTACTGGGCGAAACGGGAGTACTGAGTAAGCGGAATTCATTTACACAAAATACTGTAAAACTAGACCAACAAATAATCTTGATACAGTTACATCATCATATTTGTAGTCATCCTTTAATCTAGATTTACATACCAAGTAAGTCAGCAGTACTAAATAATATGATTGACCATTTTGGCGTTTCAGAACTCCGTAGCTATTTCTAATTTCCGTAGTAAATGCCACATTATCATTATTGGTTTAAGAATATACAGTTGGTTTAAGAACAACTGACTAGGTATGAGAAATAGCGGCGATTCCACAGATAATTTGTGTGGTTCATTTCAATGAGTGTATAAACGTTTAAATCCATTAATTACTTGAAACCGTGGTAAAAATCGTGGACCAAATCCAACGTTCTTAAAATCTATCAGTAAACAAGATCCACGATTTCCTACTGTATGTATTTTTATACTATTTCACGGTAAGCGTCTTGCAAAATATGTGAGCATTAACACTGAAAATATCATTATTCATATTGACCATTCCAGCATATATCCAATGCAAAAAGTTATTAGATTGAATGGTATCCCCAAACGTGCTCGTATGAAACACGTCAGTTAATATGAAAATTGAGTTGTATATAAGATTTTTATAATAAACTATGCATCAACGCTGTTTTCATGGTACGAGCAGATTTCCACGAAAGAGCAACAATTTCAAGCTACTGTTGCAAGCATTATCACATTTTGGATGAAATGGTCATGACCTGAAGAGCTCACGAGATAACATTGGACCAAGCGCATTTGTTGATACCATTCACTGGCATGTTGATAAGTATCAAGAAGCCCTGCTCTTGAACCAACCTAAGCAATTAAATACATGAAGATCGTCCTTCAAATTCCTGCTGATCAATTCTTTCTCCGTATGACTGGCCTTTATGTCAACATCATTAATTCATGTGTGATAAATAAACCCAGTTTTCTTATTGAATTCATTAAATCACCAACTGGCATCAGTGACAACTGTGCTTCAACAAATGTCCTACTTGGTACATGAAGTTTTACGTCGCACTTGCATTAAAATTAAAATGGAGATATCCCACATTTCCCTTCTCACATTTGCCATCCTCTTTGCAAGTTCAGGTAAGCACAGCAATTTTCTTCGTACAGTTTAGTAATACCCTAAATCATTATTTTAAACAAAATTATTTAATTATTTTAGAATCCAAAAAATGTGACAATGGTTGGGTCCGCTACAAGAACGAGCTATGCTTTAAAAAGTTCACAAAATTGCTTTCTTACAACGACGCGCAGGAATTTTGTGCGTCACAAGGCGCTCGTGGCTCCAGTAAGTGCTCAACCATAACTGCCGAGGATGCTGACGACTACGGCGCGAAAGCAAATTGCCCCTCAATTGATACGCCAAAGGCGTCATTAGTGAAGGTCACTGACGCCGACTTACAAGAGTTTCTGACCAACTACACCCACAACACAGATGATAATTTGTGGCTGGGCAGCAAATATGATAACGAGACAAATTTGTTGAAATGGTTTGATGGAGAGCCGTTGTCGTACACAAACTGGCAGAATGGATATCCTAGAAACGTGACGGGCTCCCGAGATGCCTGCATAGAGATTCGTCCATCAAAAGACGAATTGACTTCTGAAGGAAACTGGCAGGAGGTCCGGTGCAAAAAGCGAAATCTTGTAATATGTCAAAAGGCGGCTTCCTGGACGCTAGAAGATGCGGTTGATGAAATCATAAAAATGCAGAAACTACTTGTAGATGGCGTCAATGAAAGGAATGAGTTAAGACAACAACTTCAAGTGAATCGAAATGATCTGGATATTACCCGGCAGAATCTTCAGACTGTTAGCTCACGAGTCATTCTTGTGGGATCAATTTATATTGAGTATTTTGGTCAGCCGAGCCCGTCATCATTATGGCCGGAGTTGGTTTGGTCGGATATCTCGAATACCTACGCTGGCCTATTTTTTCGAGCATCTGGAGGAAGTGCTGGAGACTGGGGAGCCACGCAAACTGATTGTGCTCCGCGCATTACGCAAAGTCAATACTTTTGGGGAAAGCCAAACGCATTTCCCACCTTGATCAATATCCCAAAAAGTGGCTGGTCGCCATTTGTCCTTGCTGGTGGATTTGATACGCACCCAACCCATGAGGGCTTACGATTTCATGGTGAGGATTGTGAAGTTCGTCCAAGGAACCAAGCCATTCGAATTTGGAAAAGGACACTTTAAATAATGTTTTTGCGATAATCATAGGAATAACATTTTTCATTATTAAGTGAATACTTTATTGATATGTACGAATTTTCTACCCAGGTTTTTAAGATAAAAATTTGACTTACTGAAAGCTGAATAAATGATTGAATTTTGATGTATTTTACGAAACTTTGCAGCCTAAAAATATTTAACCAGGTCAAAATTCATTAAACAGGAGATGCAACATAAACTCCAGCTACATTTGTAGTCCAACGATAAAATTATGCATTTTATTTAATATGTTTTTGAGGATGTAGAATGTCTTGCACTAAAAGGATACATATAAAAGGTGTAGCAACGATATTGCATTTTGCTATACATTTTACACAGTTTGCACTTACACATATTTACATGGATAATGTGACTTTATCGATACTCCAAATTCTGTACATTTGGTTTGACACGATAACCACGATCATGACCCGGTTCAAGGATAAATGATTCCACGGAACAGCATGCGACCATTCCAACGTCAACGCTCATTATCAGTAACCTTTACATTGACTCTACTCAAGCTTCATGCGAAAAGTCAGTTGCATAATATCAGTATCACAGACAGAGTTGCATACGTCATCGCTTCGTGAATGAAAATAAATTGTTGTTTTCGGATTAGTACAAGTTACGTTATGAAGATTATTTCACTGAAAGTGTTCATTTCATTGAAAGAGGAGCATCTTTTTGATTAAATGAGTAAAGTGAAAATGACGTCGTTCAACGTACAGAGTACAGATAATCTTTGATAATGCGCAAATTTGTCATACGCTTGTCAATCTACTTTTCTCAGTAAGAAGTTTGCTCTCCTGTTAATAACATGTTTTCCATACAAAAAATGCATATAAATGTTCTCATTAAATTCATTAGACCATACCACCAGCAACAACAGTCTCATCCTGAAGCTCTCGTCTGCAAATAAAACTTTTGCGCCGTTCATAAATTTCTTCTGCTGTTTTTATTAAGGATGAAAACGGCACAATTTCTTGTTTTAATATTTGTCGTAATCATTTCGAGTACAGGTAAGACGGTATATTTTTATGGTGCTTTAAATAATATCAAAATAAAACAAATGTAACACATTTGCATTTAAACTTAATTATTTTAGAAAGCAAGAATTGTGAGAATGGTTGGGTGCGCTACAAGAACGAGCTGTGTATCAAAAGCTTCACCAAATTGCTGATTTACAAAGACGCGGAGGAGTTTTGTGCGTCTCAAGGAGCCCGTGGCTCCTTCAAGTGCTCATCGGTAACCATCAAAGAATCAATGTCCACTGGAAAGTGGAAAGCTTCCAGTGGACAAAAGTGGTTTTTTCCACCTTTTTTCACTGGACAAAAGTGGACAAAAGTGGACAACCCTGAAAAAAACATTGGATGGGTATAGTGATACAGTGATGTATCGCGCGTAAACCCATCCATTCAAAAAATGCACATGCTGCATTTCTAATAAGTAATAATAGTTTAGTGTCTTCTCGGACAGATGAGTTTTCGGTCTATCATCAGGACCGTGTTAGGAGCAATTAATAATTACAATAATAGTTTATTGTCTTTACGGACAGTATGAGTTTTAGGTGTTCCCAGCACACAATAATATTTTTAAAACTAGTTTAACGTCTTCTCGGACGGATGAGTTTATGGTCGTTCATCAGGACACATTATTAGGTAATTAATTATAGTTTAATGTCATTACGGACAGGGTGAGTTTTGAGTGTTCCCAGCACTCATTAACTTTGTTTATTTTTATTTTTTAGTTTAACGTCTTCTCGGACGGATGAGTTTGTGGTCGTTCATCAGGACCTATTATTAGGTAATTAATTATAGTTTAATGTCATTACGGACAGGGTGAGTTTTGAGTGTTCCCAGCACTCATTAACTTTGTTTGTTATCTTTTTTAGTTTAACGTCTTCTCGGACGGATGAGTTTATGGTCGTTCATCAGGACACATTATTAGGTAATTAATTATAGTTTAATGTCATTACGGACAGGGTGAGTTTTGAGTGTTCCCAGCACTCATTAACTTTGTTTATTTTTATTTTTTAGTTTAACGTCTTCTCGGACGGATGAGTTTGTGGTCGTTCATCAGGACACATTATTAGGTAATTAATTATAATTATAGTTTAATGTCATTACGGACAGGGTGAGTTTTGAGTGTTCCCAGCACTCATTAACTTTGTTTGTTATCTTTTTTTAGTTTAACGTCTTCTCGGACGGATGAGTTTATGGTCGTTCATCAGGACCTATTATTAGGTAATTAATTATAATTATAGTTTAATGTCATTACGGACAGGGTGAGTTTTGAGTGTTCCCAGCACTCATTAACTTTGTTTATTTTTATTTTTTAGTTTAACGTCTTCTCGGACGGATGAGTTTGTGGTCGTTCATCAGGACACATTATTAGGTAATTAATTATAATTATAGTTTAATGTCATTACGGACAGGGTGAGTTTTGAGTGTTCCCAGCACTCATTAACTTTGTTTGTTATCTTTTTTTAGTTTAACGTCTTCTCGGACGGATGAGTTTATGGTCGTTCATCAGGACCTATTATTAGGTAATTAATTATAATTATAGTTTAATGTCATTACGGACAGGGTGAGTTTTGAGTGTTCCCAGCACTCATTAACTTTGTTTATTTTTATTTTTTAGTTTAACGTCTTCTCGGACGGATGAGTTTGTGGTCGTTCATCAGGACACATTATTAGGTAATTAATTATAATTATAGTTTAATGTCATTACGGACAGGGTGAGTTTTGAGTGTTCCCAGCACTCATTAACTTTGTTTGTTATCTTTTTTTAGTTTAACGTCTTCTCGGACGGATGAGTTTATGGTCGTTCATCAGGACCTATTATTAGGTAATTAATTATAATTATAGTTTAATGTCATTACGGACAGGGTGAGTTTTGAGTGTTCCCAGCACTCATTAACTTTGTTTATTTTTATTTTTTAGTTTAACGTCATCTCGGACGGATGAGTTTGTGGTCGTTCATCAGGACCTATTATTAGGTAATTAATTATAGTTTAATGTCATTACGGACAGGGTGAGTTTTGAGTGTTCCCAGCACTCATTAACTTTGTTTGTTATCTTTTTTTAGTTTAACGTCTTCTCGGACGGATGAGTTTATGGTCGTTCATCAGGACACATTATTAGGTAATTAATTATAATTATAGTTTAATGTCATTACGGACAGGGTGAGTTTTGAGTGTTCCCAGCACTCATTAACTTTGTTTGTTATCTTTTTTTAGTTTAACGTCTTCTCGGACGGATGAGTTTATGGTCGTTCATCAGGACCTATTATTAGGTAATTAATTATAGTTTAATGTCATTACGGACAGGGTGAGTTTTGAGTGTTCCCAGCACTCATTAACTTTGTTTATTATTATTTTTTAGTTTAACGTCTTCTCGGACGGATGAGTTTGTGGTCGTTCATCAGGACCTAATATTAGGTATTTAATTATAATTATAGTTTATTGTCATTGCGGACAGGGTGAGTTTTGAGTGTTCCCAGCACATACTAATTCTGTTTTCTTTGTTTTAAAATTTAGTTTAAAGTCATTTCGGACAGCGCACCATGAGCGATACGTCACAAGAAGACGTTTTGTCGTGGTTAGCTACCACAACAAACGCCTGTGTGCGATCCGTTACCTGTGTGCGATCTGTTACCTGTGTGCGATCCGTTACCTGTGTGCGATCCGTTACCTGTGTCATCTTTGGAGCCGATCCCCTGGTGGCAAAACTATCCTGAAGATAAGATCGTCTCTCTGGATACAGAAATGGTTTCACTCTACAAAAAACGAGGTAGCAAGCATATTCAGGAGGCTGGCTCGGTTTCAATAGTACGGAAATCCGACAAGAAAGTTCTGTACCAAGTATGTTGTTTATTTTTACTGCTTAGATATGGCATGTAAAAACAAAAAGATGAAAATATATTTTATTTTATTTCAGACTTTGATCAAACATGAAAAGAACACTTTCATCGTCAACCAGCACACCAGAGCTTGTAATGGATTTGAAGCTGACTCGCTAGTCAATGGAAAGGACCCGGATGTTGTGGCCGCGGAGATTAAATGTTTAATTAGTAAAGACAAAGGCATTCTTGTTGTAACAGTGGCTGGATACGGTGACTTCGACGCTCTTCGGTTAGCTATGGGGGATTTCGATGTCTTCGATTTGCACATGCATTGGAAAAAGTGGAATGGGCAGAAAACAAAATCTGGGGTGCTTGTATTCGAGAGAATTTCCCTTAAATCTCTGTATTTCCATTACAAAGATAAACGAATACAGGGCGGAGTGCATGACGCCACATCGGATTGTTTGTATACTTTAGAACTGTTTGATGTTTATAAAACGATCAAGAAAAATGATGTAACGAATCGGCAACACACTTATAATGAGGAAGACTTTCAAGATATTGTAAAAATTGATTAAAATTAAATTCTCTACTTTATTAAATAAATTCTGAACAATATTAGACAAATATTGGTTTTTTTATTGAACATGTTCTTTAATTTGTGTTGGTAACAAAAAGTATCACGTAATGCATACTGAAAACTTGACTGAAAAGTGGTGACTCAGGCAAAATTTAAAATCCGCACAGGTACACCACTATCACAAACCTTTACTCGTCGTCTGAAGTATCAATATCTTGAATCATTTCAACTGCCAAGGTTTTATTTCCACACTTTCATTCTTGATTTAATATCAGCAGTTGAAGGAAAGAGGTCAGTGGAGTCATCTATCCTATCAGTTATCCCGGATGTCGATGAAGCAGGCAAGCCAGGAGGCCGCACAGTTACATTGACTAGTTTTCCTTGAGACTTGCATGATTCCAAGTGTGACTTCATCCTGCACGCTTTTGGGCTCACCTAAATGATATGAAGGATTAATATTTATATAAACTTTCGGCTCCTCTTTCTGTTCACCGTACATTTAGGTATGTTAATAATAAATTTAATAGTTCATAGTACCTCTTTTTTACAGTACTTGCACTTGTTTGACTTCACTTTTCCGCACGAATCCTTTATTGTCACGAAGTCCTCCCAAACCGTTTCCTTTCCTCTTCCTGTGTTGATGCCGTTGAGTCGCTTCCGTTTTTGTTTCTTGTGTTTTGGCTCGTCAGAATTACACTCGGACGCTGGACCAAGATCGGAATCATTCTCGCCAGATGAATCCACATGAATTAGTGGGTGTTCAGTGGATTTGGAGTGGACTGATACGCCATCGTTCATCACGCTTGTGTCTTCATCTGATGTTTCCAGATCCAGCAATTCACTAACTTCGGAATTGTCTGTTAAAAAAGATTAAAATTAGATATGGCCACCTAATCAAGTATCATGTTGCAGCTGCTGTGTACTACTATTGGGCTCCTAAAAACTTACCAATTTCCGCTAACAACTCGTCCACTGAAATTAGTGTTGGCGTCCGGAGAGACGGATTCACAGAACTTTCCCCCTTTGACATTTTTTCTTTTACTTCAACCTTCCTCATCTGCCTGTGTCTGTTTAATAGTTATCAGTACCTGTGCGGTGTGGCTATCTTTTTATAGTAGTTCACAATTATATTTATAAAGGAGTGTTTAAATTTTATTCTCTAATTTACGCTTGTGTAGCGAAGCGAGATCTAAAATAATGTGAAAAACGCAAACGAACAAGTAGTTTTTACTCGTGAACTTCTTGTTTTTTTCCTATTCTATATCTGTGTAGTTTGTAGCTCGGCTTTCAGTGGATCAAATTCTCCCTCCCACATGACATTATTCATAGAGTTACGGGTGTCTATCCACTTTTTTCCGTTTTGTACACTTTCGTCCATTTCTTCCACTTTCTTCCATTGTCCACTAAAATGGGAGTGGACAGTGGAAGTTTTGATTCTTTGGTAACCATACACGAAGGAGACGACAACCCGGTGAGAGAATTGTGTGGCTCATCGGATGCGGCAAGGGCGTCCTTGGTGAAGGTCACAGACGCCGACATGCAGAAGTTTCTTACCAACTACACGCACGACAGTGACGATATATTTTGGCTGGGAAGCAAATACGATAACGATACAAATTCATTCAAATGGAATGATGGAGAGACCATGGGGTACACCAATTGGCACGACGGATATCCAAGAAACGTCACGAGCTCCGGCGATGCATGTATCGAAATACGTCTATCGAATGCCGAGTTGTCTCATGAACACGAGGGATCATGGCAGAACGTCAGGTGTAAGAAACGAAATCTAGTAATTTGCTAAAAGAAGCCGTCCTGGACATTAGAAGATGCAGTTGGTGAAATCATAAAAATGCAAGAGCAACTTGTGAACGCACTGGACCAAAGAAATGAACTACGTCAACGACTTCAAGTAGCAGAGCAAACGATTCAGACGGTTAGCTCTAGAGTCGTTCCTATCGAATCCATTCAGGTTGAATATTTCGGTCAACCGAGCCCACCTACATTATGGCCAGATTTGACATGGGAAGATATTTCGAATGCATATGTAGGCCTCTTATTTCGTGTCTTGGGTGAAAGTTCTGAAGGCTGTGGAGAAACTCAAACCGACTGCTCCCCCCGCATCACGGAAACACATTTTCACTGGGCAAATATGGGTACCTATCCCGCATTGGGGAAGATTCCGAGAAGTGGTTGGTCAGAGTTCACAGCTGCTGGTGCTTATACGTATCCGTCAAGAAACCAGCAGGAAGGGTTGAAATTCCATACGGAGGATTGTGAAGTCCGGCCAAGGAACCAGGCGGTTAGAATTTGGAAGGGAGTCGGTTAAGACTATAATTGGTTGTAAGTACTAATCAATTATTGTCACATGAAGTATACATGTAGGGGGTGACAGGTACGGAAAATGTAAAACATTGGTTGCATTAACTTTGTGTACTGAAGTATATGTAGTAAATATAAAGGGACTATTTGCTGTACTTAAGACGATGCTGTTAAGAATTTTCTGTCTCTTGTTTTGTCAATTGCTTACATTTTGTATTCGTATGGGTGTTATGTCGGAAGACTGTACGCTCAGTGCTCACATACCGCCAATGGTTGTGGAAAGTAGGCGAAAAAAGTACTCAGTTGTATGTTCATATAAATATAATAGGCCTGGAGGAGTCCATGAGATTGGGGATTGATTAGTTTCAAACAGTTAGCACGGAGAGGATATTTTTTCCTGTCATGTTTATAAACAGATATCTACCAAATCAATTTGCCAAAACTGGAAATAGAATAATTGTTTTTTCCGCATGTGTAACCACATACGCCTGCAGAGCTCTGCTGGTGTAATAGTATATACGTATATATGGCAAATACGTCATATTATAGACGTCATTACTCTCTCAACATGAAATTCAAATTTATATAAATAAGCTCGTCTTGTTTTCGACAGCTCCTTAATGTCATGCACGCGTCATAGTTGTTATGTTTAGCTCAACTTATATCGGTTTGCCAAGCTGTTCGGGCTACATTTACTTCACACCCAGAATGAATACAACATACTATCTGACAAACTTTTGTTGTGGGAGTAACTGCGAAAATTTGCCATTGGTGAACAAATATGAATCTGAAATCTTTCGGCCATTCTAATTGAGTATCGTGTCATAAATTATAATTCCAATTATAACATCAGTGAGCATAGCATATACTTTTCCATCTTCTGCCTCCAGAGAATATATCCAACACTGGGTGTCTAGCGACATGCAACGAGGTGGACTATCAGAAAGAAGTGTCCGTACTACCTCTGAAGAAAAAGAGAATGCAAACATTTTTCAGCGGAACACAAAAAACGTAAACTGATTTTATGCTATTTGTTTTCGTGAGTATCATGCACATGTTTGTATAATTTGCGTACAAATTACAGCCGACTATTAATCATTAGGTCCAAAGCTGGAGGTGTCTCGATTGTGCATGTGTATTTCAATGTAAACTGGATATATCCAAGATCAAGGAAGCAAATGATGATCATGACGCAACTAATTTGTAAGTGACCAAAGCATGCAAACGTTGCAATTACTGGCAAACAAAGAAAATGAAAACTGTTTTTGTCATTGATGTCGTCCAGCTAACGCAGGTGGCCTTTTGGGACTTTCCCTTGCATTTAGTTTCATGTCCCTTTTGGAAATTTTGCTACTTTGGAACATATCGTGTATTCTTTCGCTGGTATCGGGACATAGCTGTCAGGAATCTTGAAAATTGTGGCAATCCCGGTGACGACTACGTGTTTCGCGTAATTAATCGGAGAAGCTTTGCGTTGCGATTTGGCATGACGCTGATACTAAAATCAAAAATCCAGCGTAGCTGCTTTAGGAAATAGAAGCGGATATGTATAAAAGTAGTGTACTTGTGTCCTTGATTGACGTTTCGTCACAGATTTCAGTTTTGGGATATGCAGTGCGCACTTCCATTAACGTTCTTACTTACTGTACTTGATTACCTTGCATATTGTAAATCAAAGTCGGAGTGGTTCAAACTAATGTCGTCGTCGAAGCTTTGGCAGTGTGGAAAACTGATTCCAATCGTTACGACGCAGCTTATAATAATCAGTGTTAGCGAAACTTTAACGGACATTTTATAAGACGTTGAAAGTTACATTCATTCTGACTTCATTGATTCATTATAAATTATGAATAGCCAAATAGAAGTATTGTTGTTCAGCAACTCGTGTAAACAAGTACACAATTTTGTGTCACAAGGTCATGGTTTTAGTATCTCACAAATAATTACACAACGTGGGTGGTTCAGTATTGAACAGCAATGTAATAAGAGTAACCTAACAATCACGGTAATCTACGTTGCCGTTGATAATTTATCGATAACACATGGATACATATTTTTGATCGATATCAAGAGAAAACGGGTAATATTACCACTGGTAACGTTAATAACCTTTGATACGCTAGTGAATTAATGGTACATATATCCATGGCTACCTATATTATTTACGTGATTACATGATATTTGTGAGAGGACAGGGGACGAGAAAAGGAACGGCAATAAAAAATTCCTGAAGCTTTTAGACTTGAAACGAGCCTGTAGCTGTAACTCTCTGTCAAACATTTCAAAGGTTTAAAGTTACGCAAATCTGGATTTCAGACTTGCATAAATAAAATACCGAGACCGTACCATAAAAACGCGAGCTTGAGTTAAGTGACATGGGAATAATTGTTATTTTTAAATAAAAATAAAAATGGGCAATCGCAATTAAACACGCACAACTCACAAAGGGCAATTGTCAGTCATTAATTTAACATTCAAATATGGATTTCGTTCCTACAACTTTGACTGCGTGCGCTGTCCATATTGAGTTATTACGTGCTCGAGGAGGAAGGTTTGCACAACCTACATAATATATTTAGATTGGCATGATGCCAAGCGATGTTGCTTTCATGTTGATGCGTACATGGAAAAGGTGGTGAAGTACGAATTTATGGGACATTTTAATGTACACACGCAGAGAGTTTAACTTTTCAGGAAGGTAGAAATTAAACTTGCTGTTTCTTGAACCGACAACAATTTACAAAGTACAGTACGTTTGCTGAAGTGTGTTCTTGAAGTTTTGGCTTTGGTACTTGTGTATTTGTTTTTTTAGTGCGACAGATGGCTTGTCAAGTTTTGAACCGATCCATTTCATGAAGCCAGCAGGTAAAATCCAAAATAATTTATACTATCTGGTTGCAACAGAAACGAGCAGCATGCTCTTCAATGGAAATACGCAGAAGCTGTTCAGGCTTCAGTTAAAACTTCAAGAAAGACTTGCCACGTCGCCATTCACCCAGAAATACCAACAAGGGTCCTACTAAAAGGCACGCAACCCAAAAAACACGCAAGGCACGCAGGGCACGCAGGGTACGCAAGGCACGCAAGGCACGCAGGGCACGCAAGGCACGCAAGGCACGCAGGGCACGCAGGGCACGCAAGGCACGCAAGGCACGCAAGGCACGCAAGGCACGCAGGGCACGCAAGGCACGCAAGGCACGCAGGGCACGCAGGGCACGCAAGGCACGCAAGGCACGCAAGGCACGCAAGGCACGCAAGACACGCAAGGCACGCAGGGCACGCAAGACACAGAAGGCACGCAGGGCACGCAAGGCACGCAAGGCAGGCAAGACACGCAAGGCACGCAAGGCACGCAAGGCACGCAAGGCACGCAAGGCACGCAAGGCACAACCCAAAAAACACGCAGGGCACGCAGGGCACGCAAGGCACGCAAGGCACGCAAGGCACGCAAGACACGCAAGGCACGCAGGGCACGCAAGGCACGCAAGACACGCAAGGCACGCAGGGCACGCAAGGCACGCAGGGCACGCAAGGCACGCAGGGCACGCAAGGCACGCAAGACACGCAAGGCACGCAAGACACGCAAGGCACGCAAGGCTCGCAGGGCACGCAACCCAAAAAACACGCAAGGCACGCAGGGCACGCAAGGCACGCAGGGCACGCAAGGCACGCAGGGCACGCAAGGCACAACCCAAAAAACACGCAAGGCACGCAGGGCACGCAAGGCACGCTACCAAAAAACACGCAAGGCACTCAGGGCACGCAAGGCACACAGGGCACGCAAGGCACGCAAGGCACGCAGGGCACACAAGGCACGCAGGGCACGCAAGGCACGCAGGGCACGCAAGGCGCGCACGGCACGCAGGGCACGCAAGGCGCGCACGGCACGCAGGGCACGCAAGGCACGCAAGACACGCAAGGCACACAGGGCACACAAGGCACTCAGGGCACGGAACCCAAAAAACACGCAAGGCACGCAGGGCACGCAAGGCACGCAGGGCACGCAAGGCACGCAAGGCACGCAGGGCTCGCAATACAAGCAAGGCACGCAAGGCACGAAAGTCACGCATGGCACGCAAGGCACGCAGGGCACGCAGGGCACGCAATACAAGCAAGGCACGGAAGGCACGCAAGTCACGCAGGGCACGCAAGGCACGCAGGGCACGCAAGGCACAACCCAAAAAACACGCAAGGCACGGAGGGCACGCAAGGCACGCAAGGCACGCAAAGCACGCAGGGCACGCAAGGCACGCATGGCACGCAAGGCAAGCAAGGCACGCAGGGCACGCAATACAAGCAAGGCACGCAGGGCACGCAAGGCACAACCCATAAAACACGCAAGGCACGCAGGGCACGCAAGGCACGCAAGGCACGCAGGGCACGCAAGGCACGCAAGGCACGCAAGGCACGCAAGGCACTCAGGGCACGCAAGGCACGCAGGGCACGGAAGGCACGCAAGGCACGCATGGCACGCAAGGCAAGCAAGGCACGCAGGGCACGCAATACAAGCAAGGCACGCAGGGCACGCAAGACACGCACGGCACGCAGGGCACGCAAGGCACGCAAGACACTCAAGGCACGCAAGACACGCAAGGCACGCAAGGCACGTAACGCACGCAGGGCACGCAAGGCACCCAATGCACGCAAGGCACGCACGGCACGCAGAGCACGCAAGACCCGCAGGGCACGCAAGGCTCGCAGGGCACGCAAGGCAAGCAAGGCACGCAAGGCAAGCAAGGCACGCAAGGCACGCAGGGCACGCAAGGCAGGCAAGGCACGCAAGGCACGCAAGGCACGCAGGGCACGCAAGGCACGCAAGGCACGCAAGGCACGCAAGGCACGCAAGGCACGCAAGACACGCAAGGCACGCAAGGCACGCAGGGCACGCAGGGCACGCAAGGCACGCAAGCCACGCAAGGCACGCAAGGCACGCAAGGCACGCAAGACACAGAAGGCACGCAGGGCACGCAAGGCACGCAAGGCAGGCAAGACACGCAAGGCACGCAAGCCACGCAAGGCACGCAAGGCACGCAGGGCACGCAAGACACGCAGGGCACGCAGGGCACGCAAGGCACGCAAGCCACGCAAGGCACAACCCAAAAAACACGCAGGGCACGCAGGGCACGCAAGGCACGCAAGGCACGCAAGGCACGCAAGACACGCAAGGCACGCAGGGCACGCAAGGCACGCAAGACACGCAAGGCACGCAAGGCACGCAAGGCACGCAGGGCACGCAAGGCACAACCCAAAAAACACGCAAGGCACGCAGGGCACGCAAGGCACGCAAGACACGCAAGGCACGCAAGGCACGCAAGGCACGCAGGGCACGCAAGGCACAACCCAAAAAACACGCAAGACACGCAAGGCACGCAAGACACGCAAGGCACGCAAGGCTCGCAGGGCACGCAACCCAAAAAACACGCAAGGCACGCAGGGCACGCAAGGCACGCAGGGCACGCAGGGCACGCAAGGCACAACCCAAAAAACACGCAAGGCACGCAGGGCACGCAAGGCACGCTACCAAAAAACACGCAAGGCACTCAGGGCACGCAAGGCACGCAAGGCACACAGGGCACGCAAGGCACGCAAGGCACGCAGGGCACACAAGGCACGCAGGGCACGCAAGGCACGCAGGGCACGCAAGGCGCGCACGGCACGCAGGGCACGCAAGGCGCGCACGGCACGTAGGGCACGCAAGGCACGCAAGACACGCAAGGCACACAGGGCACACAAGGCACTCAGGGCACGGAACCCAAAAAACACGCAAGGCACGCAGGGCACGCAAGGCACGCAGGGCACGCAAGGCACGCAGGGCACGCAAGGCACGCAAGGCACGCAGGGCTCGCAATACAAGCAAGGCACGCAAGGCACGAAAGTCACGCATGGCACGCAAGGCACGCAGGGCACGCAGGGCACGCAATACAAGCAAGGCACGCAAGGCACGCAAGTCACGCAGGGCACGCAAGGCACGCAAGGCACAACCCAAAAAACACGCAAGGCACGGAGGGCACGCAAGGCACGCAAGGCACGCAAAGCACGCAGGGCACGCAGGGCACGCAAGGCACGCAGGGCACGCAAGGCACGCAGGGCACGGAAGGCACGCAAGGCACGCATGGCACGCAAGGCAAGCAAGGCACGCAGGGCACGCAATACAAGCAAGGCACGCAGGGCACGCAAGGCACAACCCATAAAACACGCAAGGCACGCAGGGCACGCAAGGCACGCAAGGCACGCAGGGCACGCAAGGCACGCAAGGCACGCAAGTCACGCAAGGCACGCAAGGCACGCAAGGCACAACCCAAAAAACACGCATGGCACGCAGGGCACGCAAAGCACGCAGGGCACGCAAGGCACGCAGGGCACGGAAGGCACGCAAGGCAAGCAAGGCACGCAGGGCACGCAAGGCACGCACGGCACGCAGGGCACGCAAGACACGCACGGCACGCAGGGCACGCAAGGCACGCAAGACACGCAAGACACGCAAGGCACGTAAGGCACGCAGGGCACGCAAGGCACGCAGGGCACGTAAGGCACGCAGGGCACGCAAGGCACGCAAGGCACGCAAGACACGCAGGGCACGCAAGGCACGCAGGGCACGCAAGGCAGGCAAGGCACGCAGGGCACGCAAGGCACGCAGGGCACGCAAGTGACCCCAGATCACACAAGTGACCCCAGAACACTCAAGTGACCCCAGAACACACAAGTGACCCCAGAACACGCAAGTGACCCCAGAATACGCAAGTGACCCCAGAGCACGCAAGTGACCCCAGAACACGCAAGTGACCCCAGAACACGCAAGTGACCCCAGAACACGCAAGTGACCCCAGAACACGCAAGTGACCCCAGAACAGGCAAGTGACCCCAGAACAGGCAAGTGACCCCAGAGCACGCAAGTGATCTCAAAACACTTGGAAATATTGTATTAACATTTTACTAATTGATTTTTAGTTACTTGACAAACGCACACCCGAGACGCGTAGAGTAAAACAAAGAGTTGAAAAATCCGTTAATGTATGTTTTACTGGCTGTAGTTCCTTTATATAGAGCAAATATATTTTGCGATGCTGAAAACAAAACGAGCATTCGTCTACGGAGACATTTACTTCTGTTCTGGTCTATATTTATTTTATCAAGAAAATATCAATTTCACCTTTGTATCCAAGTTCAGTAATTACAGGCAAACAAAACCATCCAACCGCTCCGCGAGTAACTTAGCCATATATCTTCATTAAAATGAAAAAAAAAACATGCGTGAACCTGCGAGTGTTCCATAATCATTTTCATGAGGTCACTGGGTTTTTCTGAGGTCACTTTCGCCTTCTGAGGTCACTTTCGTCTTCTGAGGTCACTTTCGTCTTCTGAGGTCACTATCGTCTTCCGAGGTCACTTTCGTCTTCTGAGATCACTTTCGTCTTCTGAGGTAACTTTCGTCTTCTGAGGTCACTTTCGTCTTCTGAGATCACTTGCGTGTTCTGGGGTCACTTGCGTGCCTTGCGTGCCCTACGTGCCTTGCGTGCCTTGCTTGCCTTGCGTGCCTTGCGTGCCTTGCGTGCCTTGCTTGCCTTGCGTGCCTTGCGTGCCTTGCGTGCCTTGCTTGCCTTGCGTGCCCTGCGTGCCTTGCTTGTATTGCGTGCCTTGCATGCCTTGCGTGCCCTGTGTGCCTTGCGTGCCCTGCGTGCCTTGCTTGCCTTGCGTGCCCTGCGTGCCTTGCGTGCCTTGCCTGCCTTGCGTGCCCTGCGTGCCTTGCTTGTATTGCGTGCCTTGCATGCCTTGCGTGCCCTGGGTGCCTTGCGTGCCCTGCGTGCCTTGCGTGCCCTGCGTGCCCTGCGTGCCTTGCGTGCCCTGCGTGCCCTGCGTGCCTTGCGTGCCTTGCGTGCCTTGCGTGCCCTGCGTGCCTTGCGTGCCCTGCGTGCCTTGCGTGCCCTGCGTGCCCTGCGTGCCTTGCGTGCCTTGCTTGCCTTGCGTGCCTTGCGTGCCTTGCGTGCCTTGCTTGCCTTGCGTGCCCTGCGTGCCTTGCTTGCCTTGCGTGCCCTGCGTGCCTTGCTTGTATTGCGTGCCTTGCATGCCTTGCGTGCCCTGGGTGCCTTGCGTGCCCTGCGTGCCTTGCGTGCCCTGCATGCCTTGCGTGCCCTGTGTGCCTTGCGTGCCCTGCGTGCCCTGCGTGCCTTGCTTGCCTTGCGTGCCCTGCGTGCCTTGCGTGCCTTGCCTGCCTTGCGTGCCCTGCGTGCCTTGCTTGTATTGCGTGCCTTGCATGCCTTGCGTGCCCTGGGTGCCTTGCGTGCCCTGCGTGCCCTGCGTGCCTTGCGTGCCCTGCGTGCCCTGCGTGCCTTGCGTGCCCTGCGTGCCTTGCGTGCCCTGCGTGCCCTGCGTGCCTTGCGTGCCTTGCGTGCCTTGCGTGCCCTGCGTGCCTTGCGTGCCCTGCGTGCCTTGCGTGCCCTGCGTGCCCTGCGTGCCTTGCGTGCCTTGCTTGCCTTGCGTGCCTTGCGTGCCTTGCGTGCCTTGCTTGCCTTGCGTGCCCTGCGTGCCTTGCTTGCCTTGCGTGCCCTGCGTGCCTTGCTTGTATTGCGTGCCTTGCATGCCTTGCGTGCCCTGGGTGCCTTGCGTGCCCTGCGTGCCTTGCGTGCCCTGCGTGCCCTGCGTGCCTTGCGTGCCTTGCGTGCCTTGCGTGCCCTGCGAGCCTTGCGTGCCTTGCGTGCCGTGCGTGCCTTGCGTGTTTTTTGGGTTGCGTGCCTTTTAGTAGGACCCTACCAAAAAGGCTCAGCCTTGAATTGTCAATGTCAGTAAAATTAGCAGCAGAATCCTGCGTAACGAAAATGTATGCATTTTATTCCTTAAACAAACATTATTTTACCTTCCTCGGGCCAATGAATCCATTTAATAGTCCTTGAAAATAAAATTCATTCTGACGTTAGGCAATGATCATGAATGACCAAATAACACTATTTTATGTTGGCGCCTCTTGTAAGCAACGATGTAATCTGCGACGACAAGACCATTGGCTTGCTATCACACCCATATTTTAGGCAGTGGGTGGTTTAGCGTAGAATACTAAAGTAGAATGAGTAGCTGTAGAATTGCTGTAATCTGTATTACCCTCCATAATTTATCGACAACGCTTAAACACATATTTTAGATCGATAACTAGAGGACTAAATATTCTCCTTGATAACGTTGAATGAGCTTACAGATTGTAGAGTACAGTGACGGAAGCTTCATGGACTTATGTTTACTTATATTATTTATTTGGTTACATGCAACCTGTGAGTTGACATGGGGCGAAAAAAACGAAATAAAGAATTCACGAGACGTTTTGCTCTGAGCCGAGTCAGTAGCAATAGCTCTCACTGTCAACCACATCAACTGCTTGCGTTTACGTAAGCCTCGAGTTCAGACCTGTGCCAGCGAAATGCCCAGACTTACACTGTCAAAAGGTGAGCTTCAGTTAATACACACAAGAATAATTGCTATTTTTAAACGAACGTAAAGGCAAGCATTGTCAAGTCAACTCACAAAATTTCTAAGGGGCAAATGTCAGTTATTTGTCCAACTTAAAAATGTGAATTTGGATCCTATAATGTTGATTGCGTGCTATTACGTGCTCAAGGAGGACGGTTTCGTTCGACAACCCACATTATAAATTTAAACTGTCATGAAGCAACGCTACGCTACTTTCATGTTGATGCGTTACAACGAAAAGGTGGTTAGAAATGTCGGACAAATTTCATTACCAATTTATGAGCAGTTTGATGTACAAACGCATTGAGTTTAACCTTTCAAGAAAGTAGAAATTAAACTTTTGTTTTTATTTAATCGAGAACAATTTAAAAAGTCCGTTTGCTCAAGTAGGATTTGCAAGTCTCGGTATAGGACATTACCTACTCGTGTAGGTAGTACGAAAGATTGCTTTTGAAGCTTTTAGTCGATTCAATTGATCCACCTAAATTTATTTCTGTTTCGAAGGAAAGCTCACACAATGCTCTTCACTGAGAATATGCTGAAGCTATTCAGACTTCACTTAAAATTTCAAGAAACAATTGGTACGTCACCATTCACCCTGAAATATCAGAAAGGTCGCTATGGTTTGATACCCCACGAATCGAGTAATTTGGGACTCCAGAAATTCAAAACCTGGCAGAACTTTTTGATTGGGGTTGTGTTATGGTTTCAAATATTCTATGGATTCAGTGGACGACCCCCGCTTATTAACTTGGAGTCCTTCATGTTCTGCACACATTATATCACATTTCCGCTAATACGGTCGGTCGTCATACAGAGACGCTCTATGATGTCAGAGTGCTTCAATCTGGTTCTGCAATTTGAAAGAAAACATCTCCGAGGTAAGCCATTCGAGTATATAATCACAACTTTACATATGGAACCCTGTACGTTTGCAGATACATGTGTTCATATTGAAATTTAGGCAGGTCATTGCCAGAAGGCATGGCCCTAACTAAATCACAGCAACGCTTGATCCGGATAATGTTCCTTGCTGGTAGAATACTGCCTCCAGTTGGCACCATGGGATATGTGCTTCAAAGATGGCTGGACAACTGCTCGCCGGCAACATTTGGTTATTTCATTTTGCCGCACTGTAATTTCCCGACAAGCGATAATGGTCATCTCAATCTTTCAATAAACTCGGTTATACCGCTGGCGGTCATTTCTAGTTGGGCAACATGGATACTCGTGGATATGGTGTCATTCGGCTGTTTTGTTATTTTTCAAATATCACTACTTCCGGCGTTCTGCTTTCGATACTATTTGAAATATTTCAAATTGACAGCTCTTGACCAAAGTTTGTCCAAGGTCAACGAAAGGGAAGATCACCGCGATGGTTTAAGGATTTACAAAGAAATTCAAGTGCTTTGCCGATACTACAATTTAATTCAAGCCGACAATATTATACTGCTAATTCTTAACTGTGCACTAGTCTCATTCATAATCACGTTTTACGGACTCGTTGTTAATGGTGCTGGAATATCCATGCCTCACATGGTCGTATTCGTTGCCTCAAATGTTCTTGCATTGGTAACTATTGTGATTGGGTATGGAACATTTGCAAAGGTTTACGGAGACTCGATTGGGTGTATAGGTTATATCAAGTCAAATATACTTTTGATATCTTCTCGGAATGAGAGGAAATATTTTGTTCGGAATGTTGCGGCGCTGCAGCCCATCAGAATTTATTTGGGGAACGTTAATTTTGTGGATAAGAGAACTCCCGTGGTTCTGCTCGACTTCTCTATTAACCAAATCGTTAATTTACTTTTGCTCTAAACCCATCTCCTGAGTCATGTCACGGTAGGTGACCGAGAATCCCGTTGGTTATTAATAAAATATCATTTGAAATGTGCTAACCTCTATTTGATTACATCCAAAAATGTTACAATTGACCTCAGCCATAATGTTTGAATAGATGGTCATTTTGTGAAATTGTTATTATTAGATTGATACAGACTAATGCGAGCTTTAAAATTGTAATTTCATATTTATAAATCATTATGAAGAGTTAGGTCCAGTGGGTTCGTTTGTTGATGTATGCTCGAGCTTCGATAATGCATTTTTTTCGGATCTGAATTTGTTTTCGCTCCTGAGGTTGCGAATAGTTTAGTTTTCGAATCACGAAATTCATCATTACTAATTTCAAGAGCTTTCTGTGTTGCTGTCAGCTCACGTTTTGTTGTGTGCAGATCCTGTTGCATTGCTTGGAGCATCATTTCTATCATGTATGCTATGCTATATGTTGTGGCGACGTACTGTGGAAATGGAAACGATTCATGTAGATGGATAACTATGACGCATGTTAGATCGGTGATGATGACGCAGTAAAGAGTGGAGTATATTGGTAAAAGAAAATTATGTATATATAAACTCAGCAGACGGAATGTTACATGCCATGATCTAAATTTTGAATTCAAGCTAAAAAGCAGATCTCATGCTGACGCGATATCGAGACATGAAAACTGCCCAGATGTTTTAACGGACGCATAGCACCAAAATTGATATTCAAGACATCTGCAATATATGCGCATAAATTCACAACAAATGCCCCAACCGTAAGACAAAGCTTCCCAGATTAGTTACTCGAAATACATAATCATCAACCGAATTTCGGCTCTTTTCAAGACTTCTGAAAAGTTTGTTGGGATTCCAGGGACAGAATACAAGCTATGCTCCAAAGTAGCAAACTTCCAGGAGACAGGAAGCTGAATACAATGCAAATGACTACTTGATCACCTGCGTTGGCTTTACGGGGTCCGCGGAGGAAATATGGCTATAAAATAAGACATCTCTAAACATGTATCTGTATTATTAATGTGTTCATGTGAAATTTTAGGTTACAGATTAGCTGCGTCATGGTAATAATTTGTTTACGTACAATATGGTTTATTTAATATGCTAAATATTAACGCTGTTTAGTGCAAAGAGATACATGTTTTAATGATAGGCAGTATAGATTGGTAAAAATAAATTTACGGATCGAAACGATATAGTAAATGTTGCAGGGTGCGAATTGAATTATAAATGTACGGAGATGTCTAATGTTCCCCAATTCATCACATTGCTAACCAAATAAAATATACTTGTTTACTCCATATATCCAAATCGCATTGCAAAACTATTCCGCTTAACGATTCGAAACACGTCGTCATTCTCATCCGGAGAGTTGTCCATTTCGAGAACTCTCTCCGCCTTGTTTCTGTGCCAGCGGCAGAATACACGACAGGTTCCAAAGTAGCACATTTCCACCAGGGACAACATGCTGAATCCTAAGCAAAGTCCCAATAGACCTCCCGCGTTGGCTGTATGAAACAATTAGACATAAAAATAAAACACATCATCTTCTTAGATGCAACGGCTAACGATGTTTAAGTAGTTTCGTACAGATAAGCTGTGTTATGGTCATCATCTGTTTTCTCAGCTTTGGATATGTCGAGTCCACGTTGAAGTATATGTGCACAATCGACACACCTTGCGTTTTGCGCCTTCAAAATTAAAAACGTTAGAAAAATTACATTCTTCAAGTCAATTAGTATTCATTAGATTAGAAACATTAAGATCATCTCACTCATCGAGTGACCGATTGAAAAAGTTGCGAAGTCGTTTTCTCTGGAGACGCAACACGGAAATTTCCTTTTCGTAATCCACTTCGTTGCAGGTTGGTCGACACTCCGTACATACTGTCGACAATCCAATATTGCTAATGTTCTCTACAATCCATAAAGATAAATTATTCAATTTCCTGTAATTTTCTATTACACATTTTCAAATGTTGAGCTAAAATGACATACTTTGCACATTTTCGGCACAGCTGTAGTCCTTGGAGGTGCACAGAGTTTCGTTTTTCCCATCTGACACATCAAATAAAAATTTCAAAAATTATTCCAAACATACCGACGACATTTTTTAAAGTCTTTTGTTGAACGTACGGGGCATGTAGTAATGAACGCAACCACACGTCTCGTGAAGGTGTCTCGCCAAGCACTCACTCTGGCAATTTGAGTTGGTGTACAAGGTGTAGTTTGGCAAATCATACTCATGAATGTAGTAGCAGTTTTGAATTTCCTGAAAATGTATGCAAAATATTAAAAACCGCGAAATCTAGTTGTTCCTGTACATATTGGCATGTGATGTTTCTACCCTTGGAAAGCTTTTGAGGGATTCATCCGACATGGTAATATCCGGGCGAATCCCAACAAAAACTTCCGAATTTGTCGGAATCGCAGTGCTGTATTCCTGCATGCGGGGATAGTCAAGAGGCACGTTCAATCCCATCACAAATCCTTCTGAATCCGTGTTGGTGCAGTAGTAGTCGTCCAGATCCGGATCCAGCAAAAATGAGAGTCCTGAGCTTCGTCCCGGTGATCGTTGCCGATATGGGTACTTCCTCTGCATCGTATCTTCTGTGAATAACAGGTTTTTATAGCGCTTCTTTATTCGGGCTGCAGTGGACTCATTGATCGACTTTGGATTTGATTCTTCCGAATCTCTGTATTTGAGAAGCTGCGACATGGGCAGCGTGTTAAAGGTGCAGCAGAATCCGTTATCAGTTGAAATTGATTTAAAGAGGTCGCTACAGTTTCGATTCTCGTTTTCCCACCGGCAATACAGTATCATTTCGTGACAGGGCTGCGATACCGTTCGGCTCGTTTCCCTTGGACCGTTGTAGCCAACCTTGCTGGAATGGTAATTCCAGCCATCCGTCTCCTTGTTCACTTCGTCCAGGCTCCCGTTTTCAAGGAATCGATCCAGAAAGGAAAAGGACGAGTCGCAGATGTGCTGCATGTCCTCAAATGTAGCCATCGCTCGCCTGTATTCCTCTGTAATGGTTCCATTGAATTGGAGTTTGTTTTTCCAGTAATGTGATCGTGTGGTCCTAGACATTCAGATAGTGTCGATCAATTTTAGCAATAATTTTAATATAACTTCATGAAATACTTACATCACCAATTTGTCGAATCTAGACTTTTGGATTTTGTTCACGTTGCAAATCGTCACGGATGGAAATGGTATCTCCTCCAGCTTCTTCTCAATTGGGTTCAGTACCGTCACGATCGGCATGCTGTTGTACTCTTGCCACATTGTCGAGATGAGAACTGCTGCACAGACTGCCGAAATTAGAAAACAAGTGATCCAGAAAAGGCGCTCGGTTATGTGTCGATCCTGCTGACCCAAGTAGGAGAAGCCGTGGAGGCCGGTGTCTAGACAAAATTGCGCAGGGAGACTTTCTGAAGGAGGGTTATACCACTGCCAGTGGTTCAGCTTTGGTTTTGTGGAAGGGAGTTCTTGCACGGACGATTGTTTAAAGCTAGCCTTGGTCGGATATGCTGCTTTGTTGAACAACTTAGCCATTTTTATAATTTCATTTGTTCACAATATTTCAAACGCTCTTATGCTTTCCGCTGGTTTCATAGTATTCACCGTCGTCTTGTCAAATTATCTGAATCGATTTGTCCGTTTGAGCAGAAAGAGTAAGCTGCTCAGTCTTTGCTTCGTGATCGGACAAATGGAGGTGGATGTCATTTGCTATTTTTTCAGTATTGGATTTTATTGATCAATATGTTCTTAGTATGCACATTGGTATGTGGTATATTATAGCGAGGTAGTATATCAAAAGCACATAAACCAGGTATGTAGTTGAGCAGCTATGACGGACGTAGGAAGCTCGGCGACAAAGGCAAACTAAAGTGGAGTATTTCGGTAAAAGACAATTTCCGGAGATTAATTAATTTTAAAAGTATATCATATATGACCAATCACAGATTCATATAATTACAACGTGGATATTAGCTCAGCAGAACAGAATGCTATATATGATATTCTGATAGACAACGTGAAATCGGAATAGTTCAAATATATTGAAGAGAATGGAAATATCAATACATGATAACTGAACGGATAAAAATATGATATCTTTTATTAATTTGTGCATTAGGAATTGACTTGATGCAACAAGTACTACCAAGTATTTTTTATGGATCAGAAACACCGTTAAAATTGCTCGATTATGATTTTGAACAATTTGGAAATGTCGCATGTATTTCCAGACATGCATATATAATATGTATAATACATAATAGCATTTGCGAAATAATTTATCTCTGAGCGAATAAGACTTGACTAGCTACAACGACGCATGCATGGTCCAAAGTTGCAACTTTCAAAAACTAGCTTTTAGGTTGGAACGATACGTTGAAGATGAGTACGGAATACTTTCCAAAGACTGAAGACCACACGTTCCACGGATTACTTTTGCCAAAGAAATTATACGCAAGAAAGGAATTGCAAATAAATTTTGTTTACCAATTTTGTTCATAAATTACCTGGACCATCAAGGATTTATATATTTTGATATGAATAATTTGTTATATTTTTCTTGTTACTTGTTTTCGTGTTACAATGTATAAGTAGGAAAGTAGGTAGAATATAATCTTAAGCAAGTCGAAAGGGTTGACTGTTGGCCATTGTCCTCGTTAGCGTTCAATTCATGTATGGACCAGTCCTGACTTTCCCGGCCGTGTGGCTGCAGTGTGCTTGACGCCCATAGAAACAGTGTCCAGAGTAGTAACCTTTCTGTTCGCAACAGCCGTCAGGAACCGAAAATGGGTAGCAATCCCCGTCGCAGTCTGGTTCCCGATGGTAATTATGGTTGCCGTCGCCGTTGCATCCAAGGGCAACTAGAAAAAACCAGAAAAATAATTAAATCAAGCAAATAAACAAATTGGCTACCAATAAGTTAACTATACTTTGTATTAGGTACCTGAAAAAATTAGGCATAGAACGAAAACGATGTTGGAGACGCGTGCCATTGTAAAGCCCATGATATATTGCTAGACTTGTATTTCCTTTTCTAAACAGAAAGAACAATTTCTGATCAAAACTTTTTCGTCCTTGGAAATGTTTGGGAACGTAACGGCTTGAGAAGTGCTGCTTCTGTGATTTTAGCTTGGAATGACATAAACTAAGCCAAATTGTATTCCTTTTATACCTCCGGGTTAGTGAGTGGAGGTAGATATACGTGTTTATTCAACCTTCCGAGTTGTGGGATCCATTAACTAAGTAGCTCGCGCAACTCGGTATAACATCCATACCCAAATTCATATGCGTGTACCGTGCAAAACGTGAGTACTGAGTAAGCGGAATTCATTTCCACAAAATATAGTCAGGCGTGATGAACAAATAATCTGGTTTCCAGTTGCATCATCAGAGTCATCCATTAATCCCGATTTACATACCAAGTAATTCGGCAGTACTAAATAATATGATTGGACATGTTGGCGTTACAGGACTCCGTAGCCTTTTCTAATTTCCGTAGTAAATGCCACATTTTCATTATTGTATATACATTTAGTTGAAGACCGACTGACTAGGTATGAGAAATAGCGACGGCTCCACAGCCAATGCGTATAGTTCATTTCAATGAGTGCATACCGTAAACGGTTAAATCCATTAATTACTTAAGACCATAGTTAAAATCGTTGACCAAATCAAACGGTCCTAAGATCCATCAGCAATCAAGATCCACGATTTCGTATACGTATTCTTTTTTTTATACTTTGTAATCCTAAGCGTCTTGCTAAATCCTCGAGCATTATTACTACAATGTCACTATTCATATTGACCATATATCCAATATAGTTTATAAGAAAATTGGCTGTATATCAGATTTTTTATAATAGGCTGTGCATCAGCGCTGTTCTCATGCTATATGCAGATTTCTTGGAAAGAGCAACAATTTCAAGTTACTTTCGCAAGCGTTATCACATTTTGGATGAAATGGTCATGACATACATAGCCAAAGAGATAATATTTAAGTACGCACATCTGTTGCTACCATTCAGTCATATTGCTCATTACGAAGAAGCTCTGCTCTAGAACCAACCTAAGCAATTACATGAGGAGCGTCATTCCAGTTCGTGCTTATCAATTATTTCTCTGTACGACTAACCTTAATGCCAACAACATCAAAGCACTTGTGATAAATAATCTCTGATGTCTCATCATATTAATTAAATCATCAACTGGCGTCAGTGACAACCGTGTCTTAATAAATTGTTCTACTTGGTACCAGAAATTTTACGTCGCACTTGCATTAAAATTAAAATGCAGATATCGCAACACATTTTTCTTCTCACAATTGTCGTCCTCTTTGCAAGTGCAGGTAAGAAAATAAATTTTGTTCATCCAGTTTTGTAATACATTAATCTAAGTGGATTATTTTAAACAAAAATATTTTATTATTTCAGAATCCAAGAAATGTGAAAATGGTTGGGTACGCTACAAAAACGAGCTATGTATAAAAAAGTTCACCAAATTGCTTTCTTTCAACGACGCCCAAGAATTTTGTGCATTGCAAGGAGAACGTGTTTCCAGCAAGTGCTCAGCAGTGGCCGACAAAGATGCTAACGACCAAGTCGCTAAAGAGAACTGTCCTTCACCAGAAACACCAAAGGCGTCATTAGTGAAGGTCACTGACGCCGACATTCAACAGTTTCTGACCAACTACACCCATAACACTGACGATAATTTGTGGCTGGGCAGCAAATATGATAACGAGACAAAGTTGTTTAAATGGTTTGACGGAGAGCCGTTGTCGTACACAAACTGGCAGAATGGATTTCCCAGAAACGTGACAGGTTCCCGGGACGCCTGCATAGAGATTCGCCCATCCAGTGACGAATTGACTCCTGAACATGATGGAAAATGGCAGGAGGTTCGGTGCAAAAAGCGGAATCTTGTAATATGTCAAAAGGCGGCATCCTGGACTTTAGAAGATGCAGTTGGTGAAATCCTTAATATGCAGAAACAACTTATGGATGCTGTCAGTGACAGAAATGAGTTAAGAAACCAACTTCAAGTGACGCGACAAGATCTGGAAATTACCCGGCAGAATCTTCAGACGGTTACCTCACGAGTCGTTCCTGTTGGATCAATTTATATTGAATACTACGGTCAGCCGAGTCCGGCATCGTTATGGCCGGATTTGATGTGGCAAGATATCTCGAATACCTACGCCGGCCTATTTTTTCGAGCATCCGGCGGAAGTGCTGCAAGTTGGGGAGCCACGCAAAGTGATTGTGCGCCGCGCATCACTCAAAGTCAATACTTCTGGGGAAAGCCAAACGCATTTCCTACCTTGATCAGTATCCCAAAAAGTGGCTGGTCGCCATTTGTTCTATCTGGTGGATTTGATACACATCCAACTCACGAGGGTATACGATTCCATGGTGAGGATTGCGAGGTACGTCCAAGAAACCAAGCCGTTCGAATTTGGAAAAGGACTGATTGAACACGCTACTACGACAATAATGATACATATAGATAACAATTTACAGGATTCAGTGAAATTTTATTTATACCAATAACGTTGTTCGCAATTTTAATGAATAAAAATTTCAGTTACTCTCATCTGAATAAATGATTAGATGTTGAGGTTTCATGTATTTCGATAATTATTCTACCAGCTAATGATTTTTTTATTTGCATATACGGTGAATCAGAACTAATTTGAAGGTGAATTTTAAACGCCAAACGGGTGAATTAGTACAAATTACAAACTAGCTTTGCTATGCATTTTTCAGTTTTGAACCGATAAAAGCTTACAAATACAAGCAGACATTATCGATAATCTAAATTATTTGCATAGGATTGGACACGATAACGGCATGCATGACAAATCTCAAGGATAAATGAATGCACTGAACAACATGCAACCATTCCAGCTTCATTGCTCTTCATCCGTAACATTTAAATTGACTCCCTCTATTCAGGCTTCGTGCGAAGAGGCTGTTACATAATTTCAGTATCACAGACACAGTTTCATACGATATCGCTTCGTGAATGAAAAGAAATACTTGTTTGCGCATTAGCAAAGAATATGTATTGATGCTTATTTCACTGAAAGTGTATATTCCATTGAATGAGTAACTAACATCTTTGTGATTATCTGTAAAGAGGCTATGACGTTCTTCATCGAAAAGATAATGCTTGGTAATACACAACTTTATCTACGTTTTTCAGTCAACATTTCTCAGTAAGTGACTCGCTCTCTTGTCAACGAAATGCATGTCCATTCCTAAAAGTTCCATATAAATTCTCTCATCGAATTCATTAGACCATACTGCGAGCCACTATAGAGTCACTGTAAAGCTTTCGTCTAGCGAGAAAAAACGTTTGCGCCGTTCATTAATATCTACTGCAGCTTTTATGAAGAATGGAAACTGCGCAAATTTTCGTTTTAACATTTGTCGTCTTCCTTGCCAGTGCCGGTAAGTTTCCTTTTACCATTTTCAATGATATAAAAATTTAATAAATGTAACGCATTTGAATTTTATTATTTTAGAAAGCAAGAAGTGCGAGAATGGTTGGGTACGTTACAAGAACGAGCTCTGTATCAAAAGGTTCACAAAGTTGCTGACTTACAAAGACGCAGAGGTATTTTGTGCGTCTCAAGGACCCCGCAACTCCAAGAAGTGCTCAACTGCGACCGACAATGAAAACGATGACCACGGGAAAGCTCATTGTCCACCGGCGACCGCAATGGCGTCGATGGTGAAGGTCACCGACGATGACATGCATAAATTTCTTTCCAATTACACGCACGACAGTGACGATAATTTTTGGCTGGGAAGCAAATACGATAACGATACAAATTCATTCATATGGAATGATGGGGAGACCATGGGGTACACAAATTGGCACGACGGATATCCCAAAATAGTGAACGGCTCTGGAGATGATTGCATTGAGCTACGTCCATCGAATGTCGTCTTATCTGATGAACATCAGGGAACTTGGCAGAACGTCAGGTGTATGAAACGAAATCTTGTGATTTGCCAAAAGAAGCCATCCTGGACATTGGAAGATGCAGTTGGTGAAATCCGAAAAATGCAAGAGCAACTTGTGAATGCGCTGGACCAAAGAAATGAACTACTTCAACGACTTCAAGTAGCAGAGCAAGCGATTCAGACGGTTAGCTCTAGAGTCGTTCCTATAGGAGCCATTCAGGTTGAATATTTTGGTCAGCCGAGCCCTCCTTCACTATGGCCAGATTTGACATGGGAGGATATTTCGAATGCATATGGAGGCCTCTTCTTCCGTGTTTTGGGTGAAGGTTCTGAAGGCTGGGGTGAAACTCAAGCCGACTGTTCCCCTCGTATCACGGAAACACAGTTTCATTGGGCAAATATGGGTACCTATCCCGCAGTGGGGAAGATTCCAAGAAGTGGTTGGTCAGAGTTCGCAGCTGCTGGTGTTTATACGTATCCGTCAAGAAACCAACAGGAAGGGTTGAAATTCCATACGGAGGATTGCCAAGTCCGGCCAAGGAACCAGGCGGTAAGAATTTGGAAGCGGATCGATTATAACTATAATTGGTTGTAAGTATAAATAAATTATTGTCACATGGAGTATACACGTAGGGCGTTACAGGTACGGAAAATGTAAAGCATTGGTTGCATTAACTTTATTTACGGAAGTATATTTAGTAAATATAAAGAGACTAATTGCTGTACTTAAGTCGACGTTGTTAAGAATTTTATTTTTTGCCTCTTGTTTTATCAATTGCATGAATATAAGCATATATCTACCAAATCAATTTGCCAAAACTGGAAATAGACTAATTGATTTTTTTTCGCGTATGTAACCGTATAGGGCTGCAGAGCTTTGATGGTGTGATAGTATGTATATACGAATATATGGTTAATACAGCATATTATAAGACGTCATTACTCTCTCAACATGAAATTGAAATTTTATACAAATAAACTCGTCTTCATTTCGCCAGCTCCTTAATGTCATGCACGCGTCATGGTTGTTTTGTTTAGCTCACCTTATATCGGTTTACTAAGCTGTTCGGGCCACATTTACTTTACACCCAGAATACTTGAATACAACAAAATATCTGACCAACTATTGCTGCGGGAGCACGTGTCTTAAATTTGCCTGTTGTGAACGAATATGAATCTGGAAACTTTCGGCTATTCTCATGGAATACGGTATCATCAAATGACATTCCCAAAGGCATTCTTGATGGACACCTGGAATAATACGGGAGCACATCCCGGCTTATCCAGGTCGAAGGTTAATTGTCAGCCCGTAACTCCTGACCAAAATCCCAAACTGAACTGGCAATGCTATAATCCCAAAGAGGGCAGTCTCCCGGTCCAATTTTGCTTGAAAACATATCTTCATGGGTCAGCAGGATCGCCATATTTGTGACCGGATTTTCAAACACAGGTTGACGACGATTGACTGACAATTAGTTAATCATATATTTATTTTTAAATTTGCAGTATTTTTCATTCCGATGGTATTTCCGATTTTTGTAGGGACCTGGATGGCTCAAGCGCAGAACTGGGCGACGATTTGCCTGACTATTTTATAAAAGATCGCTACCAGAAACTGCTGTTTACTGACGAAACCAATGACAGGAAATGTCCTTTCAGACAGCCATCAGCTGGAAGTACCTCCGGACTCTCATTTCTTCTCTATCCGGACTTGGACGAAATACTACTGTACCAACACTGATTCGGAGGGACTTATGATGGACATTAATGTGCCACTTGACTATTCCCGATTGAACGACTACAGCACGGCAATTCCAATCAACTCGGAAGTTTTTGTTGGGATTCGACCCGAAATCACAATGTCGGATATGTCGTTGAAACAATTCCCTAATGTACTTTTAATTTTAAGCATATTGATATGCTGTGAATATTTATAGATGCTCCCGTAATCAATTATATAATTTATTTTTTCTAGTGGAAGCAAAACTGTCACTACATACATGAGTACGATCTGCCACATTACACGTTGTATACGAACGCCATATGTCAAAGTGAGTGTTTGGCAAGGCACATACTGGCAAAATGCGGATGTGTTCATTACAACATGCCTCGTAAGTGAAGCTGAAACAAGCTACCCAATATGAGCTTCAAATGCTGAGGTATATTTTGTATCCATATATTAACCCGTTGTTTATTCCAGATGACCGAAATAACACTTTGTGTAGAAACTAACATATGTGCAGAAACTGTGCAACGTATGTATATGAACATTCCATTGATCACAACATAACATATAATTTCCCATTTTCGCTTCCAGAGAATATATCCAACTCTGGGTTTGGCCAACGTTTGCACAGAGTGTCTACCGACACGCAACGAGGTGGACTATCAGAGAGAAGTATTCGTGCTATCTCTACAGAAAAAGAGAGTACAAACCTTTTTCAACGGAACACTATAAACGTATACTGACTTTACGCCAATTGCTTCATTGAGTACTATGCACATATTTGTATAATTCTGAATAAAAATGACAGTCCACTATTAATCGTTAGGTACAAGACTCGAGGTGCCTCAATTGTGCATGTGTATTTCAATGTCAACTAGATATATCCAAGATTACGGAAACAAATGATGACAATAACCCAACCAATCTGTAAGTAACTTAAACGCATGCAAACTCTAATGTATGTAGTTGATGAGATTGCTTGAAGATGCTTGTATGCTATGTTGAGCATGAGCACGAAGAAATGAAAATTGTGATGCGCGTGGGTCTAGAAGAATTGTATTTATTCTTAGAGAGCTAAATATCGAATGAGATTGAGAGTGCTGAAACAGCAAGAGTAAATGTAAGATTAGAGGAGTGAGGAAAAGGCTTAATTGGTCTTCAAGGTTGAGGTGGGTGACTTGTTGGTCACGAGGAGAGGGAGAATACAATTTGCATAATATGTAAAATTAAGGTTTATTACATTTGCATACACAACACAAACCATCCAATTTTTGGCTAACTCGGATAATGAAGTCTATTTTTTTCTTGTGTTTGCCCCCCTGATGTCGTCCAGCTAACGCAGGGGGCCTTTTTAGGCTTTCCCTTGGATTCAGTTACCTGTCCCTTTTGGAAATTTGTTACTTTGGAACATGTCGTGTATTCTGTCGCTAGTATTGTGACAGCGCTGTCAGGAAGCTAGAAAGGAGCGGCAATCCCGATGACGAATACGTGTTTCACGTATTTAATCGGAGAAGCTTTGCTTTTCGATTCGGCTACGACGCTGATACTAAAATCAAAAATCCAACGTAACTGTTTTACGAAATAGAAGCGGATGTGTATAGAATTAGTGTACTTGTGTCCTGGATTGACGTTTCGTCACAGATTTCAGTTTTGGGATATGCATTGCGCACTTCCACTCACGTTCTAACTTACTGTACTTGATTACCTTGCATATTGCAAATTAAAGTCGGAGTCGTGCAGATTGATGTCGTCGTCGAACCTGTGCAGTTTGGAAAATTGCTTTCAATCGATTCAGCCTATAATAATCAGTGCTAGCGAAACTTTATTGAAAATTTTATCAGACGATGAAAGTTACATTCATTCTGACTTCATTGATTCATAAATTATGAATAGCGAAAAAGGAGTATTGTTGTTCAGCAACTCATGTATACAAGTACATAATCTAGTGTCACAAGGTCATGGTTTTAGTATCTCACAAATAATTTCACACAGTGGGTGGTTCAGTATTGAACAGCAATGTAATAAGAGTAACCCAACAATCACGGTAATATATGTTGCCGTCGATAATTTATCGATAGCACATGAACACATATTTTCGATCGATATCAAGAGATAACGGGTAATACTACCGCTTGTGACGGTAATAACCTTTGATACGATATTGGATAACTGCTTCATATATCCATGACTCCCTATATATTATTTACGTGATTACATGATATTTGTGAGAGGACAGGGGACGAGAAAAGGAAAGGCAATAAAAAATTCCTGAAACTTTTAGACATGAATCCAGCCTGGAGCTGTCGTCTTCTGTCAAACATTTGAAAGGTTTGAAAAGTTACGCAAATCTGAATTTCAGACTTGCAGAAATAAATTGCCGATACCGCACCGTCAAAACGTGAGCTTGAGTTAAGTGACATGGCAATAATTGTTATTTTTAAATTAAAGTAAAAATGAGCATTCGCAATTAAACACGCACAACTTATAAAGAGCAATTGTCAGTCATTAGTCTAACATTAAAATATGGATTTCGTTCCTACAACTTTGACTGCGTGCGCTGTCCATACTGAGTTATTACGTGCTCGAGGAGGAAGGTTTGCACAACCTACATAATATATTTAGATTGACATGAAACCAAGCGACGTTGCTTTCATGTTGATGCGCTACATGGAAAAGGTGGTGAATTACGAATGTATGGGACATTTTGATGTACAGAGAGTTTAACTTTTCAAGAAAGTAAAAAAGGAACATGCTGTTTGTTGAATCGAGAACGATTTATAAAACACGTTTGCTCAGGTGGGTTCTGCAAGTTTTGCCTTTGGTCCTTGTGTATTTGTTTTGGTGCCAGTGCGACAGATTACTTTTCAAGTTTTGAACCGATCCATTTCATGAAGCCAGCAGCTAAAATCCAAAATGATTTCTAATTATCTGGTTACAACGGAAACGAGCAGCATGCTCTTCAATGAAAATATGCTGAAGATGTTCAGGCTTCACTGGACGGAAAAACTTAGCTGACTAGTGTCGACACGACTCAGCCTTGAATTGTCAATGTCAGTAAAATTAGCAGCAGAATCCTGTCCAACGAAATTGTATCCAATTTATTCGAGAAACAAACATTATTTTACCGTTATCGGGCCAATGAATCCATTTTCTAGTCCTTGAAAATAAAATTCATTCTGACGTTAGGTAATGATCATGAATGACCAAAATAACAATATTTTATGTTGGCGCCTCTTGTAAGCAACGATGTAATCTGCGACTACAAGACCATTGGCTTGCTATCACACAAATATTTTACGGAGTGGGTCGTTTAGCGTAGAATAATAAAGTAGTATGAGTAGCTCTGAAATTGATGTAATCTGTGTTCCCCGCTATAATGTATCGACAACGCTTAAACACATATTTTAGATCGATAACTTAAAAATATGAATTTCGATCCTATAATGTTGATTGTGTGCTATTACGTGCTCAAGGAGGACGGTTGCGTTGGACAACCCACATTAAAAATTTAAACTGTCATGAAGCAACGCTACGCTACTTTCATGTTGATGCGTTACAAGGAAAAGGTGGTTAAAAATGTCGGACAAATAACATTACCAATTTATGGGCATTTTGATGTACACACGCATTGAGTTTAACCTTTCAAGAAAGTAGAAATTAAACTTCTGTTTTTATTGAATCGAGAACAATTTAAAAAGTCCGTTTGCTTAAGTAGGATCTTGCTTGCCTTTGCCTATTCGTGTAGGTAGTACGAAAGATTGCTTTTGAAGCTTTTGAAGTCGATTCAATTAAACCACCTAAATTTATTTCTGTTTCGAAGGAAAGCTCACACAATGCTCTTCAATGAGAATATGCTTAAGCTATTCAGACTTCACTTAAAATTTCAAGAAACAATTGGTACGTCGCCGTTCACCCTGAAATATCAAAAAGGTCGCTATGGTTTGATACCTCATGAATCGAGTAATTTGGGACTGCAAAAATTCAAAACCTGGCAGAACTTTTTGATTGGGGTTGTGTTATGGTTTCAAATATTCTATGGATTCAGTGGACGAGCGGCGCTTATTAACTTGGAGTCCTTCATGTTCTGCACACATTACATCACCTTTCCATTGATTCGATTGGTCGCCATCAAGAGACGCTCTATGATGACTGAGTGCTTCAATCTGCTGCTGCAATTTGAAAGGAGATACTTTCGAGGTAAGCATTTGGATTACCCAAAAATCAATAGTGTATAGATACATGCATACATGGCTGCATAAATCCTAAATTGGAATCTGTATGTTCAACTTTGACATTAGGACCCACCATACCCGATGGCTTGGGCCTGACTGAATCACAGCAACGTCTGATCCGAATCATGTTCCTTGCTGGTAGGATACTCCCTCCCATCGGCACAATGGGATACGTGCTTCAAAGATGGCTGGACAATTGCTCGCCTGCAACATTTGCTTATTTCATTTTGCCACACTGCTCTTTCCCGACAAGAGACAACGGATATCCCAATCTCTCAATGAACTCGGCCATACCGCTGGCGATCATTTCAATTTGGGCAACATGGATACTCGTGGATATGGTGTCATTTGGCTGTTTTGTCATTTTTCAAATTTCACTGCTCCCGGCGTTCTGCTTTCGATACTACTTGAAATATTTCAAATTGATAGCTCTTGACCAAAGTTTGTCCAAGGTCAACGAAATGGAACATGACCGCGTTGGTTTAAGGATTTACAAAGAAATTCAAGTGCTTTGCCGATACTACAATTTAATTCAAGCCGATAATATCATACTTCTTATTCTTAACTGTGCACTAGTCTCGTTCATAATCACGTTCTACGGGCTCGTTGTTAATGGCACTGGAATATCCTTGCCTCACATGGTCGTATTTGTTGCCTCAAATGTTCTTGCATTGGTAACTATTGTGATTGGGTATGGAACATTTGCAAAGGTTTACGGAGACTCGATTGGTTGTATAGGTTACATCAAGTCAAAGATGCTTTTGGTATCTTGTCGGAATGAGAGGAAATATTTTGTTCGGAACGTTGCGGCGCTGCAGCCTATCAAAATTTATTTGGGGAATGTTAATTTTGTGGATAAGAGAACTCCAGTGGTTCTGCTCGACTTTTCTATTAACCAAATCGTTAATTTGCTTTTGCTGTAAACCCTTTTCCTGAGTCATGTCATGGTAGGAGACCAAGAATCCCGTTGGTTATTAATAGCATATGCTTTTAAATGCGCTAACATCTGTTTTATTACATCCAAACACTTCCGAGAGACAGAAAACGGAATCCCAGACATGCACAATCGAAATTCCTCGAGCTTTGGCGCCATGAAAGAAAAACCACAGGACTGCAAATTAACACCACAAATTCGCGCGTCCAGAAAATATTGCCAGAGTTTTGTAAACGAACAGCTAAGTTTTACAATATGGTTTATTTAATATGCTAAATTTTAACGTTGTTTAATGTTAAGAGATAAATGATCTAATGATGAGCTGTATAGTTTGGTAAAATATTTTGGTTTATTTTCAAATATTCCATTGAACCAATTTTAGTTACCGATTAATGTGTAATTTCAAGTAATGTTTCTTCTTACAAACATGCGTTTAGAATTAACATACGAATGCAAAACGGTATTTCTACAACCCTGGGCCAATCGCATTCAACGAGATGACAGATTGGCGGTTGAATCGGTCGGACTGGGCATCCACCGATAAATGAACCTGGATAACGAACAGTTATATGATAAGACGCAAAATATCAATTATTAATATGTCTCAATGAAAAATGAAACGGCTTAAGGTAGATCAAATAATATGTTTTATTTTTCTGTGATTCAATCTAAGCAATACATAATTACCTTTTTTGTCGCTGTTCCGATCATTTAAACCAATTCACATGTTCACTGTGAAGAAAAGAAGTGGAACAATCAACTAATCTGATTCCACTTATTTAAAAAAATCGTTTTCTTAAAACACCGGATACAGGAACGGCAAGCATTCTATAATGCTCTTGTGGTCAGCAAGATCGAAAGCTTTCGGCAGATCTAAAAGAACAATTATAATATAAGTATTTGGAACCTCTAAAGACTTATGTATAAAATCATACAATCAAACCATGTAGTGACTGGTAGACGACTTTTTAGTGGTGTCAAATTGATTGTTGTGCAATTTTCATATTAGTTACTTATATGTTTTGTAGTATCAAGAAAATTGTTATATCTGAAAATAAAATTATTTGAGTGCTTGTATGACGACACTATATTCACTGCAGCAAATTTAAAAAAAACTAATACTAATATTATCAGCTAATGCTAACTGCTCAACCGGAGAAATTTTCTTCTTCAAATTCCATATTTTATTCAGAGACGCATGTATACATTTAGGATCATTGAAAGTTTATTGTTGGATACCATTGCTGTAAATTTATTTTGCTTCTTTCACTTTAATGTGCGACTGTTCGAATTTCACTAATATTTTATACACTCATTTACCTGTGTTTTAGCTACCTTCTACCAACTTCTGGGAACCGGTTGCATAAATTACACGAATTACCGCTAAGTACCTTTTACAAGTTTGTTACTTCTACACATACTAAAAGCGCTCAACTTGTACTCTGACTTTCGACCTGTGCGACTGTTCCAATGGTCGTGGTATTTTACACACTTAAAGGTTTGCGTACAGCGACGATGTATTTAATACTTTACAGAAGGAGCAAGCTAACCGTTTGGTTGATATTGAAATCAAGCAGAGTTGAAGCTATGCAGTTGTCATAAAAATTGGTATATCCGACATATATTTTTAACACATTCAGCGACCGTAAGTACTTGAGACACAATCTGCTCTTCAATGATCGATGGATTCGACTTTGCTTCCCTCAAGCAGTTTCCTGATTTTGTGTTTACCATCCCTTTAGCAGTTCCGTCAAATTCCATAGTATATATAACGGCATCAAGTAATGAATGACATAAGAAAATTATCTCTGCAGGATCGAGCATATTATGCACCATAACCAAGGTGTATAAGCAGAATATAAACAGGAACGAAGCATACATGCTACAGGTGCCCGACAAACTACTTTGGTATACATTATTATTTGCTCGAACATTAATCTGAATTTCATGCCACATTCTTACCAAATGCTCAATACTTTTTTTGTTCATCTTTCTTAGTTGCCTTTTGAAAAGATACAGAAAACTATGAAAGCAACAATATTGCATCAACGTGTAGTAGAAATATTGCAAAATAGAGTTGGCGAATAGGAACAAAGCTATCCACATTGTATTCGTTGCTGAAGCAAATCGAAGAATCAAAAGCAAAACATGTTGATAAAGTGACACGGGAGTGCTCGCTGGAGTGCACGGAGGAAGCATGACACTTCCAAGGTTCATCGGCCGGCAAGGTGTCCATAGAAGTGTTAGCCACAGGGAGAAGACACAAATCGGATAGGTTGCTAAGCCAATCCACAAGTAAAATTGAACCCGTGCACTAATCCAAAATTTGTCCTTTTGTGGAGTCGAATTTCCAGCTTCAAAGTAAAAAATTATAATCATGCTATCTTTTACATGGCATCCATAGTCAATACGATTCTAAATATGGCTACATTACCGTCGTGTAGTTTCTCCAATGAAATGAGAGCGGTGAAACCTTCCTCAATGTCCTTCCGTTTTGGGTAAAGTTGCGCTGCAAGGGCGGAAAAAAACGAAATGCTAACCTGGAATACCAGCAACAAGGAGAGCTCATGTACTGACAGGTGTTTGTAATTAGGAATGAATTGGATGCAAACAAGTGTGATGAAAACGATGGAACAAATTAACTTCGTAACGAATAGTTTGGCAGAGGCTTCTGACACCGTTCCAATTGGCCTTTCGACGTTGCCAGTGGCGTAGTGCCAGATTGTTGTACATTTATTAAAAAACTTAAAGTATATTAGAAAGGCAGGTAACCACTTGAGTGCGAGCAACATGATTGTTTCAACCAGCAGATTGCTGCAACTTTTGTATTTTAACTTTTGCAGTTAGTTGTACGTTGAATGTTGCTTTTGTTTAAGCTTCAGTCCCTTCAACTGGAATAAATTTATCACATTTGTACAATTTAATTAGGTAGCGATATGCGAACAATTTACGCGAATGCCTTGCCGGGTCGGAGTACAGAATACAACTGGAGAAGTAGTCTTTTGAACCCAATATCCGAATTAAGTACAATCACATGTCATTGGGTCTACGTGTTCAACTTAAAAGTTGTTACGAGTCGCGATTATATGTATCCAGGCAAATTACGACCCGGTAACACCGCGCTATTATACTGTCTGAAGAAAGTACTTTTTAATTTATTAGAGCGTCAAGTAATATTTTGGTGGCAGGATATTAACAGGGAAGGAATAGGAGTTAGGATACACTGACATGAATATAAAATAATTATATGCCAATCTAGGTCATAACAACAGCTTGTTTATGGAGACAGCGTTACACAATTTTCCTTATTCAGAGAAAGCATCCTCAAGTAAGTCAACATTTAAATAAATTACTGCGAAAAAAAGATCAAAATTTTATACTAATATCAGTGAAGGCACCATAACTTCAATCCGTTTAAAAAAAATCAACGAACATATATACAAAAGCTAATCCCTCTCCAATGCATCGTTGTTTATTAACTTGTTGACAGCTCATCGAGCAGTTGTTTTTAGCTTTACTTGATTACGGGTTCCGGCTTAATTAAAAATCCTAGATGACCGCTCCGACCGACCAACTGTAGGCTGGCGTAACGTTACAACATCCGACAGTTGTGTCATCGTCTTGAACTTAAAAGCTATTACGAGTTGTGCTCATATATCTGCAAATGACGGCTCGGTAACACCGCGTAACTGTCTGGAGAAAACACTATTGAATTTATGAGGGCGCTTATAACACGGAAGGAATAAGAAGCTACAATACACTGATATTAATATATAATATTTGTATGCCAACTAGGGAATAACAACAACTTATTTATGGGTGAAGCATTACAAAATTTTTCTCGGTCAGAGAGGGCAGCCACGAGCAAGTAAACATTTAAATAAATTACAGCAAAAACATTTTATAATGATATGAGTGAATGCATTATAGTTTCCGTCCACTTCATCTGCTGAACATATATAAAAAAATCCAACCCGTCTCCACTGAACCGTGGTTTATTAACGTGTTGACAACCCATCCAGCAGTAAGTTGTTTTTAGCTTCATTTGAGCGAGCGTATGGCCTATTGCGTAAGCTAATAATGTTGACTCAACGAACCCGGATGGTTAGCTACAATTGCGCAAGCAAAAAAGTCTACTAATAGCAGCTTCATTACATTGGGCACAGAAATTCGCTTGTAGCTATCTCTATGTCCATACCGAAATTTCAGTTTAACTTCGGTACTCAAAGGAATCACAGGTAGGCTGTTAAAATCATCCATCGAGCGGCTCAAACTTAAACCTGTTTCAATACTGTTGTTAAGAAACACCCTCAAAATGCTTTTGAATGAGAGCATGCTGAAGCTCTTTAAGCTTCACTTGGAATTTCAAGAAAAAATTGGCACATCACCATTTACCCTTACCTACAAAGAAGGCAAGTACGCTGTGGCATCACGTCAACCCCAAAATTTAAAACGTCAGAAATTCAAAGCAATGCAGCACTTTCTGCACGGGACCGTGTTATTGTTGCAAGTGTTGCATGGATTCAGCGGACGAGCTCCTCTGTTAAACTCGGAAGGTCTTTTGCTTTCCACTCACGGCACACATTTTCGAGGTAACAATTTGCACCACAAAAAAATCAAACATTGTATTTTAAAAAATATCGTAAATTATATGAAATTGCATTTGTTACATTTGTATTATTAGGAATCTCGTTGCCTGAGGGCATTGCGATGACCAAATCACAACAACGATTGCTTCAAATCATGTATCTTGTAGGCGGGATATTCACACCGATTGGTGCCATGGGCTATGTGCTTCAAAGATGGCTGGACAACTGCTCGCCTGCAACGTTTGGTTATTTCATTTTACCACACTGCTCCTTGCCAACAAATGATAATGGACATTTCAATCCATCAATCAACTCGGTCATACCGCTGGCCGTCGTTACCATTTGGGTAACATGGGTACTCGTGGATAATGTACCTTTTGGCGTATTTGTCATTTTTGAAGTATCACTTCTACCCGCATTTTGCTTTCGATACTACTTGATGTATTTCAAGCTGCTGGTACGTGACCAATTTGAAAACCAGTCACCAACCGGCCAACCGGATTGTTCGTTCTCGCGTGCTTTTCGAATTTACAAAGAAATCCAAGTCCTGTGCAGATACTACAATTTAATTCAAGATGACAGTATCATTTTACTCATGCTAACTGTCGCGCAGGTATCATATATAATTTCATTCTACGGACTAATTGTAACCGGTTCTGGAATATCATTACCGCAATTGATCTTTTTTGTCGTTTCGAATACCCTAGCGCTGTTAGTTATTGTTGTTGGCTATGGAACATTTGGAAAGGTTAATGGAGACTCTATTGATTGTATCGGTTATATCAAGTCAAAGACATTCATGTTGTGTTCTCGGAAGGAAAGGAAAGTTTTTCTTCGGGACGTCGTGGCGTTGCAGCCCATCAGAATTTATTTGGGAAACGTCAATTTTGTGGATACAGGCACGCCAATTGTTCTGCTCGACTTTTCCATTAACCAAATCGTTAGCCTCCTTTTGCTCTAAAATCATGATCTATGGTAATAATTTTAATATAATGTGTTGTTCCGTTTGATGGTGGTTGCATTGGTAACAAAGATAATATAAGGAAATAATAATAATATGAGGATAATCAAGGTGGTACATTTTGCAATAAATTTCCTCACTTCATAATTCCCTACATTGCCATTTGAACTTTATTAACTGTTAGATAATTAATCAATATAAACTATTACACTATTGTACTATTATACATGTTGGACTAAACATTTGAACGGATGGAAGAAATTCCGTTTTCTAGTTTATTGAATATTTCCTATTTGCAATATCATTGCGCACAAATGTATGTATAAATCTGTTCTCTATAATAGATGGCTATAGCAACCGACTGTACATCTATCGATCCCATTTGCCTAGGGAAAGTTAAATGTGTTGAATGGACTTGAAAGGAAGGAATAAGTAGATTTTTTTGGCAAATGAGAAAATGAGTTTTCTATATGAACATCGCATTGTGATATGTTGGAGCCCATCTCAGGTTGAGAACTGGCGGGATGCAAGAGTAGAAAGTATTTCGTATTTGCATCAAGTACTGAAATAATATTTTTGCTATATTATATTTTACTTAATTGACAGATATTTTAAAACTAACATAAATACGTTTTTGAACGTCAAGATTTCAATGCATGTTACGTTTATTTGTTCTTAATATTTCATGTGTATTCTATTCTTCTCTCACATATATATAAATAAAGGATCAATACCACATTAAACCAACTGGACCAACATTTTAGCCCTCTTCGATATTGATTTTCAAGTGTTATGCATTCTGTAAAATATATGCGCAGTTCTCCTGTCTCGACATTATTTCGGATCCGAAAAGCATCTATTTTTTGTTCAAATTTAACATTTTACATCACAGCTCACTATATAATATACCGTCTACTGAGCTAATAAGCATGTTGTAATTATATGGATCTAGGATCGGGGATATATGGTGTAGCTGAAAAAGTGATTAATCTTAAGGATTTGTGATGGGAGTGAACGTGCCCCTTGACTCTCCCCGAATGCAGGAATACAGTACAGCTATTCCAACAAATTTGGAAATTTTCGTCGGACTGCGACCAAATATTACAATGTCGGATGAATCCCTCAAAAGTTTCCAACGGGTAACCATTTCACATCACACGCTAATTTGTCACGTGTAAGAGATAAGAGATGGACTGATTTTGTAAGGGATAATTTCTACATTAATATTGAATTGGTGTGTGAAAATAAACGATGAACAATGCATCATGAAACTGACTGAGTGTAACGTGTCAAAAAGCCGTTTCACGATTGAATTTTATAGCAAATTATTTTAGGTTACTTTTACCATGGAATCTAATTAAGCACAAATTTGAGATAATTCTGGCATGATCAGGAATGAATTTTGATAGTTCGTTTTCTTACAAACTCCCAAAACTCATGTCACAAGCGTTGATGCCATCAACGGCATAAATCTCATGCCAAATAACCCAGTGAATCTTTTTTTCGAACTCTAGCCAATTATTGCAGATGTGTCTGAACAATGTAATCTTCCTTTTCAGACGTTAACTTAAGTTGGTCATAGATAACTGCTAACGTAGAGATTACGCTCAAACCAAAAAATCTGCAATCCCCTGACTCCGCAATGATTTCATAAAAGGCAACTGATTACTTTATTAGATGCCGGTGTCCTGGTTATGTTCCCTGGAAAACAGATTGAACAGTAATTTTCAATTAACTATTGCATTCAAACGCCAATTAACAGATGGTTATGTCTTGCGTTGCGTCTCCAGAGGAAGAGACTTCGAAACTTTTCCAATCAGACACTAGACGAGTTATATGATATCACTTTTATTAGTTACAACAATTCTTCATTTATATTTGTACATTAGTTAAATTTGAGAATATGATGTTGTCTCGAATTGTAAACTTCAAGGGCGGAAAACTCAAGCTGTGTTGATTGAACACGTCTTCTTCAATATGGACTCGACATACCCCAAATTGAGAGAGCAGACGATAACAGTAGCACAACTTGTATACAATTAAATACATACGCAGTAAAAATGTATATATAAAAAGCATACCGGAAGTTTATTACGATACTTATTTTTCATTTCAGCAAACGAGAAAGAACTTTCAAGACTTTGGCTACTCTGGAACCATTAGGTGCGTTGGCCTTAGGAGTTGTTCTTACCTAATGTCTGCCCAATGATTACGTGCCAATGACTTTATATAGAAGCTTAAAAGCTATTACGAGGTGTGCCTATATTTTTGCAAATGACGATTAGGCGACACTGCGTTATGAAACTGTCTGATGAAAATACTTTTGAATTCATGAGAGCGTTAAGTAATCTTTTGATGCCAGGATATTAACACGGAAGGAATAACAGTAGTTGCGATACGCTGATATTAAATAATATAAAATAATTATATGCCAACTAGGGAATAACAACAACTTGTTTATGGATGAAGCACTACAAAATTTTCCGTAGTCAGACAGAGCATCCAGGCGTAAGTAAATATTTAAATAAATTACAGTGAAAAACATACATAAAAAATCCAACCCGTCTCAACCGCATCGTGATTTATTAACATGTTGACAAACCATCGAGCAGTAAGTTGTTTTTAGCTCCACTTGAGCAAGGGTATGAGCTATTTATTACGTAAGCTGATAATGCGGACTCAATGAACTTTTATGGTTAGTTATAATTGCGCAAACAAAAAAGCCTACTACAAGTAGGTTCCTTGCATTGGGATGCTCTTTAAGCTTCACTTGGAATTTCAAGAAAAAATTGGTACATAAATAGCCATTCACCCTTACGTGCAAGCAAGGAATCTACGCTCTGGCATCACATCACGTCCAAGCTTTAAAACGTCAGAAATTCACAGCAATGTACCCTTTTCTGTTCGGGACCGTCCTATTTTTTCAAGTATTGTATGGATTTAGTGAACGACGTCCACTAATGAACTCGGAAGGCTTTCTGTTCAGCACTCACAGCATCACATTTTCGGTAGTGAGGAATGTTACAATAAAAAGATGCTCAATGCTGACAGAGTTTGTCAACTTACTCCGGCAATTTGAAATGAGTCATTTTCGAGGTACTAATTTATACTATCAAAACTCCAACATTGTATTTCCAAATATAATAAATTATACGAAATTGCATTTCTTCATCATTTATCCTAGGAATCTCTTTGCCTGAAGGAATTGCGCTGACCAAATTATCACGTCTACCCGCATTCTGCTTTCCATACTACTTGAGGTATTTAGAAATGCTGATGCGTGACCAATTCTTGAACATTTAACCCGAAGAAAAAGGACATTTCCGAATTTACAAAGAAATCCAAGCCCTGTGCAGATAGTACAATTTAATTCAAGATGACAGTATCATTTTACCCATCTTTACTGTCGCGCAGGAATTCTTTATAATTTTCTTCTACGTGGTAAATGTAACTGGTTCTGGCATAGCATTACCCCTATTGATCTTTTTTGTGGTCTCGAATGTCCTAGCGCTGTTAGTTATTGTTGTTGGCTACGGAACGTTTGGATAGGTTAATGGATACTCTATTGATTGCATCGGTTATATCAAGTCAATGACATTTTTATTGTCCTCTCCGAAGGAAAGGAAACTTTTTGTTCTGGATGTGGTGGCATTGCAGCCCATCAAAATGTATCTGGGAAATGTCAATTTTGTGGATGCAGGCACGCCCATTGTCCTTCTCAACATTTCTATTAACCAAATCGTTAGTCTTCATTTGCTTTAAATCATGATCAATATCAGTGCTAAATTTGATGGTGTAAGTACATTTCGCAATTTCATGTGTATTCTATACATATATGTCATATATATAAATCAAACACCGATCCCAACTTAATCCTTGTTGATTTTTATGGGTCGATATTTTTTCCACTTCCATATTGATTTTCAAGTGTTGTGCATCCTGTAAATGATCTGCACAGTTCTCGTGCCGCGACAATGTGTCGCATCGGAAAAGGATTTATTTTGGTTAAAATTCAAAATTTCGTATCATATAACAGAACACACCACACCGTCTGCAGAGCTACTATACATGCGGTAATTATATGGATCTGGGATCAGGCACATGTGTATAGTATAGCGCAAAAAAATGTAATTATTCTCGGGAAATTGTCTTTTGCAAAAATACTCCTTTCTACTGCGCCTCTGTCGCCTATCGGCTTACCTGCGTCACAGTTACCCAACTACCTGGCTCGTGTCCAATTTCCACACTGGCACGCTCCAACACTCCGCATAACCAACATGATGGTAAAAAAAATCGTATTGCTCAACAGAAATCCAATACTGCAATATAAGTTAGCACACGATATCCACCTTCATTTGTCATAGCACGGAGCTGAGTCCAAGCAGCTTACTTTTCTGGCCTTACACGAACAAGCTATATCGTACAAAATGTCAAGATGAGTGTTAATAAAAGTAAGTGCTTTTTACTTGGCTCAACCTGAAGGGTCTACCATATCACCAATCAACTGACTTAATAAATCCTTGACATATCACGAATCTCTGAAATCATTGAAATGGCTGCATGGTTCCACAAACAATCATTTCCCAGCAAATCCAACTTGAAATCAACGTCCCAAGAGGAACTCACTTCCACCAAACCAAAGCTAACCCACTGGCAGTGGTATAATCCACCACCAGAAAGCCTCCCTGCGCAATTTTGCATAGATACCGGTCTTCATGGTTTCTCCTACGTGGGTCAGCAGGACCGCCATATTACCGAGCGCATTTTCTGGATCGTCAGTTTCATAATTTCGGCTGTATTTGCTGCCGTTCTCATTTCAACAATGTGGAAGGAATACCACAATATGCCGATCGTCACAGTTCTTAATCCTATCGAGAAGAGGCTGGACGAGATTCCGTTTCCATCCGTAACCATTTGTAATGTCAACAAAATTCAGAAGTCTAGATTCGACAAATTGGTGATGTAAGTAATGGTTTGAAAAGCATCTTAAGAAGTTATATTAAAATTATAGTTAAAATTGATCCAAACTTTTTGTGAATGTGTAGGACGACACAATCACATTACTGGAAAAACAAACTAACATTTAATGGAACGATCACTGAGGAATACCGCAAAGCCATGGCGACATTTGAGGACATGCAGCACATCTGTGACTCCTCATTTTCCTTTCTGGATCGCTTTCTGGAAAACGGAAGCTTGGATGAAGTGAACAAGGAGACGGATGGCTGGAATTTCCATTCCAGCAAGATTGGCTACAACAGTCCAAGGGAAACGAGCCGCAAGGTATCTCAACCCTGTGAGGAAATGCTGTTGTATTGCCGGTGGGAAAACGAGAATCGCAACTGCAGCGAGCTGTTCAAATCAATCGAAACTGACAACGGTTTTTGTTGCACGTTTAACACGCTGCCCATGACGCAACTTCTCAAATACAGGTTTGTGAACTTTGCCTATAAGATGAATTTTGAAATAGTTTCGAAATTTTTTTCTATATTTCTGAATGATCGGTGTAGTGATTCGAATGAATCCGATCCAAAGTTGATGAGTGAGTCCAGGGCGGCCAGAATAAAGAATCGGTACCAGAATCTACTGTTTACCGAGCAAACGATGCACAGGAAGTATCCGTTTCGGCAGCGGTCAGCGGGAAGAAGCTCAGGATTGTCTTTCCTTCTGGATCCAGATCTGGAGGAATACTATTGTACCAACACGGATTCAGAAGGATTTGTGATGGGATTGAACGTGCCTCTTGACTATCCCCGAATGCAGGAATATAGTACAGCGATTCCGACAAATTCGGAAATTTTCGTCGGACTGCGACCGGATATTACCATGTCGGATGAATCCCTCAAAAGTTTCCCAAGGGTAACGACATCATTTTAAATGGTGATATGTTACGGGTGAACGGTCTTGCATACAAGTACATTTTGTGCATAATTTCAGGAAATACAAAACTGCTACTACATTCATGAGTATGACTTACCCAACTACACATTGTACACCAACTCAAATTGCCAAAGCGAGTGTTTGGCAAGGCACATACATGAGAAATGTGGCTGCGTCCATTACTACATGCCGCGTAAGTTGACCACAAGAGATGAACTCTGAATATTATTGTCGGTAAAATGCATCATTTCTATAAAACAACTTATTGTTTGCTTCAGATGGAAAGAACGAATCTCTATGCACCTCAAAGGACTATGACTGTGCCGACAATGTGCAAAGTATGCGACTACAGTTCAAACGAAATATCTCGGGGTTTAATAATATGTAATCGATAATAACCGGAAATTTTAATAATGTATCTCGTTTTAGAGAACCTCAGCAACATTGGGCTGGCGACAGTGTGTACAGAGTGTCGGCCAACCTGCAACGAAGTGGATTATGAGAAGGAGATTTCTGTGTTGCGTCTCCAGAGAAGGCGACTTCAAAACTTCTTCAATCGGACATTAGATGAGTAAGCTGACATTTCTTTGCAAAATGCTTTACCTTTATTTTATTTACGATTTTTATTTAATTTGAGGAATCTACAAAAAATTTCCACTAGGCGCAAGACGCGAGGTGTGTCCATTGTTCACGTATACTTCAACGTGGACTCGACGTATCCGAAATTGAGAAAACAGATGATGACCATAACACAACTTATCTGTATGCAAGTTAAAAGAATACACTTTCAGAATGTATGTATGTATATATAAAGAAAATTGGAAGTTTATTGGGATGTCCACATTTTTTCATTTCAGCAAACGCGGGAGGACTTTTGGGACTTTGCTTAGGATTTAGTGTGTTGTCCCTGCTGGAAATTTGCTACTTTGGAACATGTCGTGTATTCTGCCGTTGGTACAGAAACAAGGCGGTCAGGGAGCAGGAAATTGATAACGCGCCCGAGATCAATGAGGACCTGTTTCGCATTGGGAAGCGGACAAGTTTTGCGATGCGATTTGGTTATATGGACTAAAAGCATATATACCTATATAAATATAACCCATGAATGTCATTTGAGTCGCATGGTAATAACTCAACTTGTACATCTATTTAATTTGTAATTTGCTGAAATTTTGAAATTAAATATTTAATGGGTTATAATAAAGTATAGAATTTTAAGTGCAAAGAAAGTTCTGTAGTACAAATCGTGTAGCTTTTGTTGAGGTGAACAAAGTACGGAAATGGCATCACGATTTCCCAAAAAAATGAGCATTGATTTCTACCCGCAATTATTAAACCTTGATCTCGCATTCCATAAGAGTGATGAATTATTGATTAGTTTCGTTACATATATATACCATAAAAATCATATTGAACATATCCGATCCGCACGGCAACTACCTGGCTCATTAGCCAACACATCTAGTACTGATATCCATATTACGACAGCACAACTAGTAGAACAACCAACGTAATCACTTTATCCAAATTGCCTTTTACGTAAAATCCCTTCTGCTAAATTGCTTTTGAAATCTCATATCCTTCCAGGGTCGTAGCAATGTTATAAAAAAACTTGGTTACGTTGGCGAGGAAAACTACTTGAACAACAGTTTGTATAACCGATATATGCATGTACATACCTGTGCAAATGTTGACTATATGCTGGTTAACATTATTTGGTCATGGATATAAGCCACGAAAATAGCGTCCTTTTGATTTGGAAAGGTATATAGTTGAGAACATACTGTAATCGTTCCTGACCACTCTACCAAGCTACGATGAAATACATGCGGATTCAAGTGCAAAGGGAAACGTAATATGAAATTCCGAAATCGTCTCACAACCAGTAAATCAGAACCGAGAAGAAATATTCATGCATTCAAACTTTAAAACAGTGAAAATGGCCCCATGGTACAATAACCAAACCCGTCCGATCAATTCCAATTCCAAATCATTGTCACAGGAGGAACTCACGCCACCACCACCTCAGTTAAACTGGCAATGGTATAATCCTCCCGCGGAAAGCCTCCCTGTGCAATTTTGCACCGACACCGCCCTTCACGGCTTAACCTATGTAGGTCAGCAGGATCGTCACATAGCCGAGCGAGTTTTCTGGCTTCTCGCCTTCATAATTTCGGCAGTGTTTGCTGCAGTTCTCATTTCGACAATGGTGAACGAATACAACAACATGCCGATCGTAACAGTCATGAATCCCACCGAGAAGAGACTGGACGAAATTCCATTTCCATCCGTGACCATTTGCAATGTCAACAAAATTCAAAAGTCTAGATTTGAAAAGCTTCTTTCGTAAGTACTAGTAAATATATTTTTATGAAAGTATATTAAGACCGTTTTTCATTTGGAAGATATTTATGATGTATACAGCAAGGCAAAATCAAGTTATTACAAGAACCAGCTTGAGTTCAACGGCACCATAACTGAAGAGTACAGGCGCGTGATGGCGACATTTGAAGACATGAAGCATATTTGCGACTCGACCTTTTCTTTTCTGGATCGATTCATTCAGAATGGAAGCCTTGATGAAGTAACCAAGGAAACGGCTGGATGGAAAATCAAATCGCACAAGATTGGTTACAACAGTCCACGTGAAACTAGCCGAGTTTTATCGCAGCCCTGCGACGAAATGATTCTGTATTGTCGGTGGGAAAACGAGAATCGAAACTGCAGCGAGATTTTTCAGCCAATTGAAACGGACAACGGATTCTGCTGTACATTTAACACGCTGCCCATGTCACAACTTCTCAAACACAGGTGTGTAGTCAAGGCAATTGCGGAAATAATTAAGAATATGGTTTGTATTTTTGACAGTTTTTTATTTCTTGATACTTGAAGTGATCCGATTGGTCCAACATCCGACGGTGTAGAGCTTCTGACACCAGCACAAATAAAGAGGCGATACCGGAACTTATTGTTTACGGGAGGATCAAAAGACAGAACGTATCCACTTAGACAGAGATCAGCAGGACGGACCTCAGGATTATCATTCCTGCTCTATCCAGATCTGGAAGAATACTATTGCACAAACACGGATTCAGTTGGATTAATGATGGGCATTAACGTTCCGCTCGACTATCCCCGAATGGAAGGATACAGCAGCGCCATTCCGACGGATTCTGAAGTTTTCGTTGGGATACGACCGGATATTACCATGTCGGATATGTCACTAAGAAACTTTCCGAAGGTAAGCTTGCATGGCATTTTATGGATGCTGCATAAAAGCTAAACATTTCCGTAAATTTCGTGTGATCGTGTATTTTAGTCGACACAAAACTGCTACTATATAAACGAGTTGGATCTCCCTCACTACACCTTGTACACAAACGGAAACTGCAAGAGCGAGTGTTTGGCAAAACAGATGTTGGAGAAATGCGGTTGCGTGCACTACTACATGGCTCGTAAGAAGATATAAGAAATGAGACATGTTTTTGCTTATTGGTTTTCTTAACTGAATTATGTTTGGTTGACGCTAGATGACCCGAATTCTACGTTATGCACTGCCAAGGATTACGAGTGTGCGGATGGTGTTCAAAGTAAGTCATTAAGGTGTAATTTAATCACTCATCAAATTATTTAAATTTAAATAAAAAAATTATTTAACTAATGCAAATCTATTTTCAGAGAATACAAGCAACGTTGGATTGGCAACCTTGTGCGAGGAGTGTCTCCCAACATGCAACGAGGTGGAATATCACAAAGAAGTGTCTACTTTACGTCTCCAGGGGAGGAGAGTTCAGACCTATTTCAATCGGACGATGACAGGGTAAACCAGCGTTTTGTTCCTGTCCTACCAATATTTTCATAAGCAACCAATATACATAAACTAGATTGGCTTAACCGATAACCTACTATATTTTCCATAGTCACAAAGCTCGAGGCGCCTCGATCGTTCACGTATATTTCAACGTCGACTCGGTGTATCCAAAATTGCGGAAGCAGATGATGACTCTGACACAACTTATCTGTAAGTTATTTTCACACCAATAATGTATAACTGCGTTGCAAATATAAAGTTGCTTAGAGTTGATGCTGACTTGCATATGTGTGATAAATTTGCAGCAAACGCAGGTGGACTGCTTGGACTCTGCCTGGGATTTAGTGTGCTGTCGCTACTCGAGATTTGCTACTTTGGCACGTTCCGTATATTTTGTCGTTGGTACCGAAAAAAGGCCATCAGAGATCTGGAAAAGAATGACATTTCCGATGACGTACAAATCTTTAGAGTAGTTAGTCGTACAAGTCTTGCGCTCAGATTTGGTTACGATTAGCTGGAGAGCTAAAAAATTGTGAGCAGCCGATAGTGATGGATTTCTTTAAAGTGTTCGAATATTTGTATCAATACTTGTAAGCAGAAAATACCAATTTGTGGAATAATGTTAGTCAAACTGTTTATACAAAGACAGATGGATTACAAATGGATACATATTTTATTTTATTGAAATGAATAGATTAGAATATAATGAAATACATTTTTATTGAAATGAATTTAAACGATTGAATGAATGGAGGATTTACGCGCTACGTGTCCAAATTCGAACCGCCTGGTTTTTAGGACGAATTTCGCAAGCCTCAGTATAAACTCGCAAGCCCTCGAAATATCCACGACCCACACTATTCTGTAATTCCCCTGCATGGCACACATCGGACCATCCACTTGACGGAATATTAATATGGTATGGAAATTCACTTTCATTTGAACGCCTCCTTGTGTATTCCATTTGAGAGAGGCGGGGAACACATTCGGCTTGATGTGTACCGAAAGCAGCGGACCCACCACCCGTGACACGGAAAAAGATACCGGCATAAGTGGAGCTTATGTCCTCCCATGCCAATTCAGGCCAAAGTTCCGCAGGACTGGGCTGACCAAAGTATTCAATGTAAATTGATCCCACCGGAACTACTCTTGCGCTAACTCTCTCAAGATTGTATTGGGTCATCTTAAGTTCCTTCTGCGTTTTCTCAAGATTTTTTTCGGATGTCTCGACTCGCTTCCGTAAGCTAATGATTTCACCAATTGCGTCCTGTAGAGACCACGATAAACTCGTATGGCAGATGACCATATTTCGTTTCGGAGTTAAATCTAGCAGCTTTTGCACATCCGCATCATTGGCAGTTGCCAAGGACCACTTGGAGATCTCATTGCTTTCGGCTGTACATATATTACTGGCCCCTTCGTAGCTCATAGAGCTGTCGAAAGTCTTGTGGCAATATTCGTCCTTGTATGCAGTCCAGCCATCATGACATTCTACAGCTACACCTAAAGTAAGCGGTAATATATTTAATTGTTTTTTTTATACTCGAATAAAATTAGTAATGACCGATCACATGAAAATAGTTTACTTGTCTGCGCAGCGAGCAGGAAAACTGCAAATGCCAAGAAGTAAATTGTCATCATGGTTACTGGATTAGGTGCTGTTTGTACGTTGGCGTCAAAACTAAGACTGATGCTGTGGAAAACATTTTCAGTTCCATTTATATGCGTGGTCAAGTTGCCTTGGTCGCGTATTACCAAAACGAGTTTCAGGTTTTCACGGGCATTATCAGGCTTGTTGACAAATGTCAAAAAGTGATGAAAATGGCTTTTGCGCATGTTCTCCAATGCACGTATACCATATACATTCATTGTGCCGTGTATTGATGCAAGTAATTATTGAAATGTGCGTCGTTAAAATAATGTATTGAAGTGTATTCTTGATAAGTCAATATTTACTCTCGTTGTTATTGCTTATCTGGGATTATAGCAGCATTTTGCATGTACGTATTCCTCGCCTCACATGGTGTACGTGTGCAAACAAATTGACAAGCAAAATATCACAGAGACGGAAACAACAAAGTTGTTGAAAGCCGAGGCTGATAAACTGACTGCGACCTTTAATCATAAATGTAAATAGATTGCAAGTATTTATTTCAATAATTATTATTAATTTGATACAAACAAAGATTACGACGACTACTCTAATTACAAAACAAAATTTAAGCTGTACGTCTCCAAATACGAACCGCTTGGTTATTAGGACGAATTTCGCAAGCCTGTGTATTGACCCGCAAGCCCTCGTAATACACCTCCCCGTCACCATGTACTTCTCCTGCCCAGCAAAATTCGGACCACCCACTTGGTGGAATATTTATTGATAAGTTATATTTACCGAACTGCATGTGCCTTGCGCCATACATCATTTGAGAAATACGAGGGGAGCATTCAGCTTGATTCTCTCCAAATGCAGCGGATCCACCACCAACGGCACGGAAAAAGAGACCGGCATACGTGGAGCTTATATCGTCCCACGTCAAATCAGGCCAAAGATCCGGGGGACTGGGCTGCCCGTGGTATTCAATATAAATCGATCCGACTGGAACCACTCTTGAGTTAACTCGGTCCAGATTTTCTTGCGTTACCCGCAGATTGTCTTCGGACGTTTCCACTCGCTTCCGCAGCTTTATGATTTCCCCAATTGCGTCCTGGAGTGACCACGATAGAACCTTTTGGCACATGACACGATTTCGCTTCTGACAATTTACGTCAGCCCATTTACCTTGCGTGTCTGTAGATAACCTGGCGTTGATTGGTCTCAGCTCGATGCAAATGTTTGAATCAGAGTCATTTCGCGGAGACCCTTCAAGCCAGTTGGTGTAGGTTAATGGCTCCCCGTCGTCCCACCGAAATTCTGCATTTTCTTCATCGTACCTTCCTCCAAGCCACAGGTTGTCGAAAATATCTTGGGTCACGTCCACCAACAGGTTTTGCATTTGCACATCTTTGACCAGGACAAGGGAGGCTTTGGATTGCTCGTCACCCTCAGCTGCACAAATGATTTTGGCTTCGTCGTACGTGACGTAACTGTCGAAAGTTTTCAGACAGAACTCATCCTTGTATGCGGTCCAACCGCGTTGACATTCTGCTGCTCCTGAAATCAGTGAATGGTATGCAATTAGTTTTTACTCTCCGACGGAAAGTATTTAGTATTTGACTTAAGAATTTACCTGTATAACCAGTGAACAGGAAACCCGCAAGGACGAGAACGTAAATCAGCTTCATTTTTAAAAGAGCCAATAGTGTGCTACGATCTTGTCAAATTCTGAATGAGAATAAAAGTGATTCCTTCGGCTCCATTTATACTCAACTTGAAGCGTTCACATATTTTCAGAACAAAGGACCAGATATTGGATGTATTTGAAGTTAAGGATAAAATTAAAAGTTATGATAAAAAAGTTTTTTTTGGAATATGCCATTTCATTCATTCATTACTCATTAATTAGTTTGACAGTCAACTGATGTGAATGGTACACTATACACATGTCGAGGAAAACATAAATAATTATGTTATCGATAGGTCAAAACATGAGGTCCATTTTCTAATTTTATCACACAAAAAAATACAGTAATTTACTTGAGGATTTCATCAGAAAATGCATAAACTATTTGCGTACATTGGTCAGCACGTGCATATAAGTGGACAAAAGCATTTTGTTCCAATAATAGTGGCATCAACGAAAACAATAATCATGCTGAAAACTCAGACGATTACATAATTGTGATGTGCGACCGTATACATTCGTATCATTATAATTCCGTGTAAATGAGTCTGCCAGTGATAAGATACAGGAGCGAACAAACTGATCTCTTTATCTGCGCAATCAATCACCAATTGATTGATTGACTAAATTGTGTTTGTCGTGCTGGCTCGTAGCCACGTAATGGTACCACTTGTCAACTGCTTCACTCCACATCATAATCACAAATAATCCATTTATTTACAAATTAAATTAATATTGCACAGTAACAATGATTCAAAGTGTATTATTCCAAAGTCTGAACGTTGACTGAATGATGCTGATGACATAATTTTGTAAAAATGAGCATACATTTTCTGTGCGCCAGGCAAATTCTTGTTACTATGGGTTTTCCAGCAGGAACGGGACAAGTCAGGTAATACCAAAGAAATGATGTGACATGGTTCATATATATTCTTTGGCGTGGTGGTGGAAAGCCAGCTAAGGAAAATATGCTATCACGAGGGAATGCACAATAGTGGAATAATAAATCGGTCATAAATATTAATATATTTACCAATAAATAATTAACATGCATATGATAGTCAGTAGAAATTCCACTGTCCCAATGTTTGTCCCATTCTTAACTCAAACGAGGGGAATCATTTGTCCTTACTTGGCTTTGCTGATTTCTTACCAAGCGAAATAAATTTTCCATACCAATCACAAATTGAACATTCTTTGTTAATTCTCCAATATTTTGGTACATAAAAGTAACCAATAAAATTCCCGAGACCAACCTGGACCACTAATTAATGTAAGCCATGGTGAATTTAAAATGCAAAATACATTTCTCGTAACATCAAATCGAATGCATATCCTAATTTGGTCGTCTAGGTAAATTTACTTTATTTAATTTTTGATATTGGGTCTTTCATTGCATGAACAGAGACAAACTGTGGCCATTTCAAAGTTGGCAGATAAAATTGCAGGAAATGGCTGTGCTACTTGGAAATAATAAGCTATGAAAGTATCCTGCGATAACTTATATTTATAATTGATTAGGCTGTTCGTTTCCATATCCTAATGGCTTTGTTTGTCGGCCGTACTTCACAGCCCCTGGTATTAAACCTTATCCCTTCATAATCTATGTCGTTACTGCCACCATAGAAGTACCACCCCGCTAGTCCGTATCCTGACCAACCACTTGCCGGAATAGTTAAATTGTATGGAAGATTAGTTTCATCAAAAATCCTGTTGTACCCCATGTCAGTTATCCGAGGTGCGCATTCCTCCTGCGTGGTTCCCCAGCTTGCCGCATTCCCACCAGTTGTTCGGAAGAATAGACCAGCATACGTCCTGCTGATGTCCTCCCACGTCAACTCTGGCCACAGTTCTGCAGGACTCGGTTGGCTGTCATATTCAATGTATATGGACCCCACTGGAACCACCCTTGCGTTGACTGCCTGGAGATCTTTCCGCAATTTAATGATTTCGCCAATCGCATCTTGTAAAGTCCACGACAGTATTCTCTGACACATTACCCGATTTCGTCTCTGACAGTTGACATCAGTCCACTTGCCTGGCGTATCTAGAAAATTTTTGGCATTTTGTGGCCTAAAGTCGATGCAAATGTTGGAATCTGGGTCATTCCGGGGCGAGCCATCCTGCCAGTTGGTATAAGTTAATGGATCGCCGTCGTCCCATAAAAAGGCTCCATCTTCTTCATTGTACCTGCCTCCAAGCCATACATTGTCAAAGACGTCATCAGTGTAAGTTACCAGGAGCTCCTGCATCTCCAACTCTTTTACAAATACCAGAGTTGACTTGGACATCTCGTTGCCCTGCGAGGCGCAAAATGATTTGGCTTCGTCATAAGTGAGCAGACTGGGGAATAGTTGGACGCAAAATTCGTCTTTGTAGGCCACCCAGCCATTTTCACACTCTGCCGCATCTGGAAATAATTAACCTTTAAAGAATTAACTTTGCAATCACCAAAATATATAAATATAAGAATTGACGTACCTCCATGTCCCGTGAAGACAAAAATTGCCAAGAGGAAAGTCGTTGGCCGTACCATTTTGCTGGTCAGCATGTAGCGTTACGGAGTTCACTGATACAAAATTATATTTAGTAGACAACATTTATACCAAAGTCGCTTCATGATTAGTCAATGAGATTTCTTATTCGGTTTCCAAGTTGGGCTCACAATACATTCAGTGACAGCATGTCTCAATAGAAATGCTAATATACATAGAAAGGTGTCAGTACTGTCAGTATCTGCACAACAATTACAATTGTAATCAAAAACTGATTTTTGAGTGATACACATTATATATCGAGTTTGGTTTATAAGATCGAATAAATAAACTTTTTTAAACCGTTGCAAGGGTAAGCAGAATTTACGTACAACCGAATTTCTGGTTATACATTCATGTTCGTGGTATTCTCTAACAATACAAAATGAAGTAACTATGAATAAAATGATAATTTACCAGACTAGCGAATAATCTAATGAATCATCTAAACATTCACGGCTGCCATTTGTAGCAAACAAATAAAGCAGTCATAAATTTTGAAGCAATGTCGGTGCAATGCCAACAGCGGCACAAAAGCACTAATTTGTCTCGTTGTCGTGTTTTCTGTACAAATCACATATTTAATTGTGAAGCAGATATAGAAATTAATTGACACGTGCAGACAATTGGGCATTCAATTTTAGTGGGTTATCGCAGTGGTATTCAAAATTGGTACAATGGCATACCTGATGATGCAATGAGAAAAGTAAGTCATATTGTAATATGCACGATACGCTGGTAAATTATTCCACATGTGATGGTATGACTGACACGTCTGAAATCAGAAAAAGGTGACAGTTTCACATTGGGCGACATCAAATGTATTATTCAGGAAGCCATTAGCATTTTTATGAATCGGCTCGCGTCAATTTAAATGACCTAGGGATGAATACAAGTTTGACTACACGTGGATATTTAAAAAGATAATATATACGCATGAATGCAATCAACACACATTTTTGTAAATTAAGCATAATTACATTGCACATAAGAGAATCCAAAGAAGTGTCAATTAAACATGAATTATTAAGTGAACATTTTGATTTTATTTTCTCATTAAGAAATGATAAAATAGATGAACAATAAGCAAGAAATAATTTTGAACAAAAACAAAAAAAAATTACAACGCTCTTCTCTAAACATTGTAAGAAATAAAATGTGTCATGCCGGCATTGTTTTGTAATGTATTATCCTGTTCGTTTCCAAATCCTAACTGCCTGGTTTCTAGGACGCACCTCGCATCCAGTTGTGCGAAATGTCATCCCTTCGTAATCAATGTTGCTGCCACCTTCCCAAAAATGGCGTCCCGCGTTAACGAATGGTGACCAGTCACCCAATGTTATATTTACTCTACTTGAATATGACTCGTATCCGTGGGCAGTGTAGTACATTTGATCTATCCTTGGTGCGCATCCATCCTGTGTTGTTCCCCAGGTCTCCGAATCTGCTCCAGTAACTCGGAAAAACAGGCCCGCATACGTATCGCTTATATCCACCCAAGTCAAGTCCGGCCAAAGGGCAACTGGGCTTGGTTGGTCGTAGTATTCTACATATATGGAACCCACCGGAACCACTCTGGAGCTTATGAGCTTCATATCCTCTCGTAAATTTTGTTCCGTCGTTTCAAGATTTTGTTGGGTGGTCACGAGATCCTGTCGTAATTTGATGATCTCTCCAATCGCATCTTGAAGCGTCCACTCTGCTGCTGCTAAAACAATTAAACGAATTATTAATTAGTGTTACCAAGTGTGTTGAAACCTTTAAAACTAGAGTAGGCGTACCTGTACTTCCCGTGAAGAAAATGAACATCAGCACGAGGACCTTTTCTGGTACCATTTTATTATTAGTCATCCTTCAGAATGTAGGTAGCGTCCAGAATAGATGGATACTAAATTACATTTTGTGGAAAGCATTTATACTAGCTGCCTACGGCCACGTCTTGTCTCGACAAATATCACATTTAAGTGTTCATTGTTAATACGATTCATATTGTAATGTCCATGCGCCCATAACATGTTACATGCATTATCCATTGTGGTTTACCAACCATGATCTTGATTAATTCGGTTTACAGTTTTCTTTAAATGTAACGTGAATGTAAAAAAATGAATTGCGTCAGTAACGATGTCATACATGTAATTATAATGTACACAGGTATCTTCATAATGTGAATTTTGATTGAGCGAATGAAGAGTGATAATGAATTCAGTTGTCGGAATGTTCGCATATAAAATATATTTTAGGAAAGAAGATTTCATTTGGAATTCCAGTTTAGTGTGAACCCAGTGAATTTTGCTGACAAGCAAATACTATTGAAATGAATGCTAATTGAGTACATGTATAACATTATCATATTACATAACATTGCACCCAACTGATTTGTTCAAACTGGCAAGTCTGGCCTTTCACCTAAAAGGAATAGATTATCGTACTATACCAGAAACTGCTATGGGGCATTCAAAATCATTACATGGGTTAAAATTAGTAGGAATAATAGAATTTTGTTAGCAAACTATCAGCTTATATTTTTTGAAAATAATTTTTATTCAAATTTCTCGCACCTGCTGCGTGCATTACATTGTTGGTGGAATGTGCAACATCTTGTATTAAATGCTTACAGCTCTGTCATTAAATCAAACACTTTAAAATTGTTCAAGCTGCTCGTCTCCAAATCCTTATGGCCTTGTTCTTAGGACGAACCTCGCAGTTTGCTGTGTTAAAACCTAATCCTTCATTACGTTTCAAGGAGTCACTGCTCCCGGCATAAGGACCTACAGTAATTCTTGGGGACCAACCGCTTCGCGAAACATTTATTTCTCTTGGATAATTAGAGTTTTGTATAAGAAAGTTTTCCATTTGAACTATCCGAGGAGCGCAGTGATCTTGCGTCGTTCCCCATTCCTCAGAATCACCGCCCTCGGCACCGAAAAAAGGAGGGCATAAGTGCCGCTGATGTCTTCCCATGTCAAGCCGGGCCACATAGTACTTGGACTAGGCTGGCCGTAGTATTCCATCATCATTCGTATAAGTTACCAGGAGCTCCTGTATTTCCAACTCCTTTACAAATAAAAGGGTTGATTTGGACATGTCGGTTCCCTGGGAGGAACAAAATGATTTGGCTTCGTCGTAAGTTAGTAGGTTGGGAAACATTTGGACGCACAGTTCAACTCTGTACGCTATCCAGCCATTTCACACTCTGCCGCTCCTAAAAAAGCCCGACGGGCAAATAGTTATTCCGACTAAAAAAGTTAAAAAATAATACAATTTAAAAAGATAGGTCTGATTTACTTGCATTTCTTGCAAAGAGAAATGCTGTCCAAATGAAAATGTTGAGTTGCAACATCTTACTTGAGATTTTAAAGACCCGTATGTTAAAAACGAACTGATGATTGATTGGTTTAGATTGCACCATTTATACCAGCACTGGAGCAGCCCACATGCATAGTTATCACATTTTTGCTAACACGTTTACATGTGAATCATGGCGTGACCGAATATGTTTTGTATATTTTTCCACTTGCATAACGTTTTGGTCTGATTTGACGTGGTCCACAGTTTTCATACAAAATGATATACGTGACAGTGATGTTAGTATAATGAATAGAATTGCATTTGTAATGCTGTCATGTCATATAGTTTTTGTTACATGTTAAATATTAATTCAGGTGCAGTGAGTAATGATATTCATCAAATCCAACTGTGTAATAATTGTTTGCTCAGCCGTTTTATAGCTGAATTGTATCATTTTATTTCTAAGCTGACCGCATGCCCAGGCAATAGGTCAATTAAGTAAATATTAATGAAATGATAATTAATCAGGTGTACGAACAGCGTCCGAAATAACCTTGACGATATCTCAATCGTTGAGGTTGAATAAGCCTTCCAATAACTAACTGATTTACATCGCGGCAATATCCTTTCAATAACAACAGCGTAGATTGGCAGATGCACTATAAATGGTATATTTTTAAATAACATTTAAATTTAGCTACACGTAGAAAGAAACGACATTCAGATTATATAGCACGACCACAATTCCTTAAATTGGTTTCCGCAATGATAGTCATTGACCGTATAAATTGACCGTGGTATAATTAGCAGTTGTAAAATCAGTTTTTTAAATAAAAGTCCCGTTATTAAAAATTGTATCATTCCCTAAACGTCTAGTAAAAGTCATGTTGCATAGTTCGTTTGATTGGGGTAACCAAGTTATTACTAATGCATTGCATTCTTACAATATTTATGCATTATTAACTACAACGGCAGAGAACTGAATATTTATTTCGCATTCATTATCGAACTTCTAATACATAACACGTGTCACTTATAAAATATATCTAATTCTTAGTACGGTGTATAACACCAAGGATATCCACAAGTCGCTTTCTGACTCATGAAGGATAACCATGGTCCTTGGATGCATCGAATAGTACCAAACTGCATCCAGAAGACCATTCATATTTTAAACCAAACCATCCAAACCAAATTATAGCGCTGTGTGCCTATATGCAAAATATTTTGGTGGGATTCACGATAGTTCCATAATTCACTGCACAGTCACTGCCTGAAATAAGGTCTAGAAAACTGCTCTCGTATGAATACAAAAACACTTCCTAAATGCCTGAATATTGTTTGAAATGTTCAGCCAATGCATCCATGGACGATTCAGAAGATTTTGCTGCCCAGCATTGTATTTGGATGAGAAATGAACCCAAAACCACCAACGGACGATATGGCGAATTCTTATGCATTTTTATTCCAGTGTTGTGATTTATTATAATGACTATTAAGAATAACCGTTTGTAAAATGAAATTGCAAAATAAACTATGGATATTCGGAAACTGGGAGGAACATAAAGCCGTTTGCAATATTAGATCTCTATAAAAGTTAAAATTTAAACACATTGCATTTCTCGCTGTTGGAACTGTCTTAAAGTCCATATCGCAGCCAACGATATTCTATAACGTCGTTGTGTAGGAAGGTGTGACCTGGAGAATTACAGGACGGAAAATAAATCAATATTTGCTTTGACGTGTATCCCGAAATTATGCATGTAGAAAATACTTGCTTATATATTGTGCTTGGAATATATTTTATCACCACATAACAACTTTGATGAGAAGGCGTATACCTGTCATCCAAGTTGGAATTTAATTACACTAAAAGCGAACTTTGGGTACATGGATCAGATAAACTGGATTATCATTAGCGAAATAATTTGCTCCATCATTCGATCCCGTATTTTTTAATGCTGTTATTTTCATTTGATGCCCCGGAGATGTTTGCTAACTGTGAAGTGACTTCCTTTTGTGAGACCGTAATAATCTACGCGTCCATTCGTAGCAGGATTCAAAGTATCTGCCTGCTGGAATATACATCGCATTGCCCTTGTCAACCGCACTCTTCACTTTGGTAACCTCACAAAAACTTCTTAATGACGTAATCAAAGTGAGTAATCTCGAACAGATACATCTGACGAATTTTCGATACTGCTGAACTGGAACCTCAAGCAAAAATATAACCAGCCCAAAGAAAAGGGACACGCCAATAATAAGCATTATCCCCAGAAAGCTGGCCCGTCCTAGCTCATCCCCATTCTCTATGCGAGGTTTATAACTTGGGTCTTCAAGATGTACCTTTTGCAAAAACGCATATGCAATTTTTCTCCAAGATTCCCATTGAGCTTGTAAGCCACTTTCTAGCAGCCTTGAATATGTTTGCAGTATCCAATGGCGATTAACAGTGTAAGCTTGTACATACCAATCTGCCTCCCGTAGGTAACTAGGCAAAGCAAAACATTGCACATGTTTCCCATCTGGAAGGTTTCTCGAAGAATTGCGTAGAAATAATAGTTGGTCGTGAATTAACCCGGAACCAATACTTGTCGCAATCTTGTTTTCCAGGAAATGGCCAAATGTCATTGACATGTTGCCAAGCAGTGTCGAATCATAAAAGCTGTCATTTAGAACGTGCAACAAATTTCTGCTCTCGAATTCAAAACGCATTGATTCCCAAGGATGTCCCCAGTGCGCTTCCTCCCAGTATATCTTGTATCCCGCATGCAGGAATTCTTGGAGAGACTGGAATGGCTTCCAAGGGACGAATACTATGAGCCTACTTACAATCCCGTTGGAGTAAAAGTTACACATGAGCAGACCAAAAATCTGAAGCTGGATTAAAAGGTGCATTTTGTTCAGATTTGAGGATGCGCTATTGCCCACAATCACGCCAATGAAATCCAGTAGCGTTGTGAGTAGCGCATTAAATGTCACAATTACCTGCCTTTTCTTGACCGCAATCATTGCCCAAATTGCTAGCAACAACAGTGCCCATAATTCCAAGCTAAAGGACTCCACCCAAACTGCCATGTCCAAAGCCAGGATTTGTTCCTGCTCTGTAATATTTGCACAGTATGTTAGTTGAAGTTTGATATGAGCGGAGAACTGAAAACCAGTGCATATATCGTACCAATCCGAAAGATATTTCGGATAGTCAAAGTGGGATGACTCCAGAAGTATGTACTGATTACTGGTCGACGTTTGCTTAACTGAATACTCGTTTCGTCCCCGGTTATTGTCCAATATGTTTATTGAAATGTTGTGGTGTTTTGAAACTAGAATCGCTGACATTATTTGTCGGTCACATAAACCAAAGTCGTTTGACTTGAAGAGAAGCGGGTCACAAGCGAATCGATTGTCATCGTATTTATCAAGGTAGTCATAGTGATAGAAAGTGACTATGGCGTCGATGGGTCGCCTATTTGAATATCTAAACAACCGTTTGTGAAAATGTGTCGGATATAAATTTTTCTTAAGAAACACTGAATTGAAATATCCCGTGCCTTTATGTTCACTGCAGTATTTATTGCAAATTACGACGTATTTCATAACGAGTCTCCCTTTTATTCGCGCAGCTTGAGCTACTAGTTTCACTGCCGGAACGTTTAGTAGTAAAATGTCAACTTTATTTTGAAAATATTTAAACGGCTTAAACTTGGAGGTCATGTACGAGTAGAGCAGTAGTGTGGACGGGTGCATCAAAAACTCCCAGAACGTATTCTTTAGATGCACTTGACTGGGTATACTAATGTTGAACGGCGCCATGATTAGATGAAATGGCTGTGTGTGTTTGTAAGCATAATTTCTCGAAATGTTGAGGTCGGAGTTCCTAAACACCATGCAACGAACTTTTCTAGAAACGAAATTCATTTCGTGTGTTTTGAATGCGTAAAGGTATAGTTCGAAAGTGCGCGGATATTTATTAACGTGTCGGAATAATGGTTTGAACGTCACAATCTGACGATGTTCAGCAAGTGAAATTTTCTTGGAGGATGTTAAGTTGTGGGCCCGTAGTAACACCAGGATGAGAGGTAAACTTTGGACATTCCATGCAAAGCACTTCATCTCTCTACCCAATAGATCTTCAATTCAGTTAAGCTTGCAAGTATTTAGTCAGCACGTACACTGGAGACCAGGAAAGAAATGATTGTGGAAAATAACGATTTCGTTTTCGTCAACAGGTTCCGTGTAAGAAAGGCAGATAGGAACGAGGCAACGTTAACACAGTTTGTGAGCCGTATGTATATCTATTAGGTTATCAAACCTGTGCGGTAAGTCTACACGAATTAATCGATCGTCTTCGTCATTTTATATCTGCAAAGACACAAGTTAGAAATGTGTTGCTTTCAATGTTAAGTTAAACTAACAAAATATTCCACGCATCGATCGGATAGCAAATAAAATATTTATTTGAGTTCATAAGCGTGCGACCTGTCTCGTGGAGTTCTATAAGTTTATGCAAAGGAATATCGAGCGCGAATAGAACCAGCTACGTTCCGGGCCTATTTACCGTTTTGTGAATAATTTATTACTCATGATGTGCGATCTTTGTATGCTAAGCTCTTTATGTTTCTTACTTTTATATTTGCACATCATGTTGGCTTGCATTTAACTAACCTGATGACAAAATTGCGCTAACTATCGAAATGGTTCGACAAACCTTTGGTTTCATCAATACATTCACAAAGCAACAAACTATGCGAAACGTATTCATGCCCGACGTTATGTTGGTAACAATTCGACTATCCTGTGAACCACCGGAATTCCAGCATGTCGCAAAAGTGAGTTAATATACTTTGATTTCGCTATTTGCGAAATCAGATTGTCCAATACCGGAACATGGCATGTGTGGATCAGACTAATTAGGGATTACGTTCGATAGGTACACGTTTGGCTTTCGAGACGGTCTAACCGCACCTTATTCATCCCAGTTATCCTAGAACATAATTAACCGATACCCTTTTTATGTTGCGTAAACGATTTCAGTATTTATTGCCTCACTTTCCACAATATACTGCAAATGTATATGAAAAATGTGTAAATGAACTTGTGTCTTTGCGCACATTGTGAAGTCCCGTTGTGGTAGGAATTATGTAATAATATTAAAGTGCTAGTGTGACTTATGGTTCGCCTGTACAGCCATAGGACATGCATAAATGCGATCAGACGATGTCCAATACACAATGAATAATGCTAAATGAATTGTCGTTAAAACACAGTAATTATGTTTTACAGATTCAATTCTTGTGTGAGGTTTGGGCTGTGTTGAGACGGAAACAAGGAAGCATCTCTTTTCAGACGAATTGCAAGTTTCCTAGAAATATTGAACTTTCTAGGAGCAATATAGCTCGACCAGAGAAGAGTCGAGATAACTTATAAACTACTTCGAGTATAATCTCGGTATAAGGATAAGGAACAACTGATGATGATGATGCTCATGCGCTGGCTTTTTATAGCCGCTGAGACTCGTTGCTCTAATTGTTATACTTTTTAGCATAACCTAATTCATTGGCAGTGAATTAACATACTGTCAGAATGATCATGCAAATAGCGCATCTGGTAAAGCACCAGGAATTATAATAATATTCGTAATTTTAAGAGACTTCACAACATATTATCAATGTTTCCTTTGTAAGTTCTAGATTTGATTAGTAAATGTCTTACTGGTAAACTACACAGGTACAAATTTTATTAATTATTTTCTCAGGCGTAACTTTATGAATAGTTAAAATTAAGTTACTGTCAACTAATTGAATTGAAAGTCGAAATGGTTATTTACATAAACTAGTATCCCTCCACCATTACTCTGCCTGTCTAGTCTTATTGTATTATACCCTGATATATTACAAATATTCGAATGATCTCGGGAAGCATTTAATTTTGATTCCGAAATCGCTAAATCCAAAATATCTGGCACGCTTGTTAACAAATGTTGAATTTCTTTCAATTTTGACTTCAATCCATTTGCGTTGAGATGTAAACCCTTTCTCCCTTTCGGTATCTGGATCCCGAGATTGATTTCAGTTTCACTGTCAAAATCTGAAGTATTGTTGTGAATATCTTGATCATGAAATGGAAAAATGATAGATTTAAATTCGTGTCAACAATCTTATCCGTTGCTGAGTTGCTTCGGTCGTTGTTTTCTTCTGGTGTCCCACAGCGAATGCATATCCATTGATATTTAAAGAAAATCGTTTTTCCGTCAACTTGTCCTGGTGACCTCAACACCATTCCGTTTATTCCGCATTTGGCACAAGGGATCCATTTGTAAGCCTCCATTTTGGATAATTAAAAAGATGACTTTAGTACATATCATTTATCATCATAATCAGCAAGTCGAGTCATTTTCGGCAGAATTATCAGTTTTAACATCAGTTTGAACATAAGTTTGATTGGTTAATTTGTTGGAATATCCCTCATTGTCATCAGTCCAGGATGGAAAATAAATAGATTTCTTCTTACGTGTATAGGACCATGCTTATATACCGCTTAGTCATAGCGGATATGAGTTTGATTGTGCTCCATGCACAAGATATGATGACAACGATCCCACAATAGCCTGGGTTGGGTGCATCAAGGTAAGCGGCAGAATTGAAATCCCCATGTTTTTGTGCTGCTAAAGTTAAAATTCTAGTCTTGTTTACCAGTATTCGATTTCAAAAACTTCTTGAAATGACACTGAAAACTGATAACAAGCTAAATAACTAGCACTAAACAGTAGACAACAAAACTGGCTACAACTTGACATATAACATGTCTTTTAATAACAATTAAAGAATTAATTTAACTTAAAATATGAAGAGCACGAAATTTGGTCTGCTCTCTGCTGCGAGGGGATCTGGGCTCAAACAAGACAAGTGAAATAGGAATGAGTATATATCCACTTCAAATGAGTTGGATGTTCAAGTGTTTACAAAACGATTTGAAGTGTTTTTCTTAAAATAATGTATCATGATATCATGATATTATTTGTGGGTTAATAAAACCAGCATCTAAATTATTTCCTTGTTCAACATTTAAGGCGCGTCATTTTGGAAACGGTTGGACGAATTACAAGGACGAGCTATCCATGAAATCATTCAATAACCTTATGACCAAGCTAAAGTCCATTGCTTGACTCAGAAAAAATCTTTTCTTGTCATGATCAAAGATGCAGGTTTTCAATTTTTTATGGAAAATTTTACCTGGGACCACTACCTCAACTTGTGGCTCGGAAGCAAATAAAATGACGATACAGGCAAGCATGGTTGTAGTGATGGGACAAAGCTAAAAGTTTCCAAATGGAGGGAAGGCCAAAGAGGAAGTGGGACACGTTCCGTTACTAGTGTGTAGAGCTCAGGGCGTCAATGTCTTTGCCGAGCGATGTTAGGATAGTAGTATTTTGCTTCATTTACGCAATCATCTGAAAACGTTACTGGTTAAATGAGAATTATGACGTGTTGCAGAAATGGAAATATGCTTAAATGCTTCACGAGCGTGCGTCAGAGGAACGCAGTAACATTTCGGATGTAGTGCCCAACTTGGCGATTAGCGGAAATAGTAATGAATCACAACATGAGTCATTACGTTGTACTCACAGACAAGCATGTAAAGACAAGTTCATTCTTGCAGTTTGCAGCGGCGTTGCGTTATGAATCAGCGTTGTCAGCGAGAAAGAAATGAGAAACTGAAACTGGTCTTTCGTGAACAAAGAAAGCGCCCTTATGTTACCGGAAGTTTTGCAGTAACCACCTATAGTTGCTAAAACGTAAATTTATTTTCAAAGGCATAGTTTAACGATGAACAAAGTAATGTCAACAAAATTTGCTAAGTATTTATACTTTCTCCCTGCCTGCCCCTGTCATATGGCATGAGCTAAAAATCGGAATTTTCCTCAACAGAGCAAATCTTCTTGAACACGTGCTTCATTTTTGCTAAATGAGCCATTGTGGGTACATGTTAACGCGACTTGTCAGCGAGTTTCATTTTCATTGCGGCATCATCACGATTACCCAGTAACCATACCCAACATGAGCTTTGATACGATAACATGTAGTGTTAGCTACATTTGCAAGTCAAGAAAGTGACTCAACGTTGCAGCACTGCATTGCCAGGAAATGAGAACCAAATGTTCATTACCGAGAAAAGCGGAACTATTTCTGTTGCTTGGGTGTTCATAAAGATAATCCTTAATGAGGCTGCGAAACGAATACAGAGTATCATTGAAACTCTTAGCAACAACATTGATGCAGATAAAAACATTTCATGTCTCACAGTATCAGGCTCAGAAATTATTTCGCTTTCATTTCGACCAGTCAGAAGTTTGGGTTTACAGAATTATACAGCATTTGGATATGGATCTAATCCACTTTCTTGTAATTTCATTGGCTTTTGTCTCTACGAAAGGAGGTAATAAGATTTTAAATTAAAATTTGGTTTTTATTCCCAGCAAATTGTAAGTAACGGTTTATATATTTCAGAATCCAATATCTGTCGCAATGGATGGCATCATTTCAATCACGGACTCTGCTTGAAATACGTCGGTGAATTGCTCACTTACGAGCAAGCAATTACCCATTGTTCCGACAAAGAAAACGCCACTCTGCTGGTGATCAAAGATGCGGATATCCAGTTGTATTTAACGTACACTGTAAAAGTCTCTGATGACGTATGGCTGGGAGCACGATTTGATCGTGATGATGAAATATTTAAGTGGGAGGATGGAACACCCGTCGGATACACAGACTGGGAAGTAGGTTACCCGAAAGACGTTTCAGACTCCGGTGAATGCGTCGAACTGAATCCGGCATATGACCCACTTTCTCTTGACATGAGAGGCAAGTGGGCTAACGTCAACTGCAGCAAACTAAATTTGGTAATTTGCCAACGCACCCTGGAACAGACTTTCATTAACGTTGTCAGCGATATTAAAACAATGAAGAAGACTTTGATGGACTCAACCAAATCAATGCAACAAACTAAAACCCTAATACAAGCAATGCAACAGGATCTGAAGGTAACCCGAAACGAGCTGACTGCAACGCAAAACGCTCTTGAAATCACTAATAATGCCCTTCAGGCAGCAAAGCAAGCTCACCTTAGCACAAAACTAGAACTTCAATCTACTAATGCCAAACTGGAAGCAACCCAGAAGTCCCTTGAAAAAACAAGTAGGGACGTCCAAATTGGCAAGACCCAAATTCAAACAGCCAGATCGGATATTCAAGCCGGCAAATCTGACATTCAAGCAGTCAGAACTGACATGCAATCCGCAAAGACAGACATTCAAGCAGTCAAGACTGACATGCAAGCCGCAAAGACAGACATTCAATCAACAATGCAGGCCGTTCAGGCAAAAAATCAGACCTTTCGAGTAACCAACAACGATATCCGCAACAAGAGAATAATTTCACAGACAAGGAAAGAACTGAATGCACTATCGGCCACAATGGCTCCGGTTGGATTCATATACATTGAATATTACAATCAACCCAATCCGCGCTCCCTCTGGCCCAGTTACGCTTGGCAGGATGTCAGTAGCACATACGCTGGCCATTTTTTCCGGGTGTCTGGAGGTAATGCTGCTGGCTGGGGATCCATTCAAAGCGCATGTTCTCCTCGGATATCTCTAATGTCCTATAAATGGCATGGCTCCACCGACTTTAACAGGAACGTTACCATTCCAGCAAGAGGTTGGTCAGACAATGTTAATGTTGGAAAGCACTATTATGGTGGGAGTGACGATATAGATAATGAAGGCCTTCAATTTTACACCGATCCTTGCGAAGTCCGACCAATCAATATGGCAGTCAGGGTTTGGAAAAGAACAGGCTAAAATGGAGACACAATATGTAACACTTTCTGGCCGTCTTGTAAAAAATTAATATGGTAGCTTTGAAATCGTTTAGAACTGTGAAGAAAATCATTCTATTTAAGTTCGAACAAAAATTGCGTGTGCAAAGCTTATTATTAGGTTTACGTAAACCAACAATTATAGAGTCACCTTGTCTTGATTTAAATAGAATTTTCAGATAATAAATTCAGAATTTACATACACCCATATGTCAGTGTAAACTTATCTAAACTGTCAAGTTATTCTGTCAACGTGATAAAGTAATAAAATAAAAGTATACGTGCCAAAATAAAATATGACCAAGGGATTCACTTGTGATCACCGATAGTGACTAACGCCGCAAACGTAACTTATTATTGAACGGCGACCTTAGAAATTGAAATACAACGTAGCGTGAATATAAAGTCTAGAATTGTTAATCATTGAGTCATTAAACGAAAACACGGTTATAACTCTGGATGCAAATGGGCATTCGTTAGTAGCAACAAGCGAAACGGGATTAGTTGTCAAAAAACCGCAACAATGGTCATTGCAGGATGCAGTTAATGACACATGACCGAAGTGAATGCAATTCCTTTAGGTGAGCAATTTTTGCGTTAGTTTTTGTCAATGAAAAATGTAAAAAAAATCAACAGTTTGAGCTTCTAAAGGGCCGATACCGAGATTTTCGCCTCCGCCGCTGTTCCGCATCGGTAGTCGAGTGATTATCGTTGCGTGGTCCCAAATGGTTCCATGTTTGTCCTTTTTTCCAGCATAGCCGCAAAAGGAGTCCAGGTACTTATCTGCATTTCTCGTTGGCTTCAATTTACTCGGGACGCTTTTTTGGATGTCAGCATTTACCAATCGAAATGATATCTTTGGATCCAGGGATGGCTGAAATATTATGTAACTGAACACAGAAAGCAAGTCATGCTAGTAAACTAGTTGGTGCGATTGATTGATTCTGTAATTGTGTGCCTTCAAACATTGTCGCCTTTCTGAATCTTGCTTGATTGTGTTGACATGGAGATGCCATTTCCCACCAATAATCAGTATGTATCTTATGGTAACTAAATAGTGAGTAAGGTATTAAATTTTTGATATTATAGTCGGCTGAAATTCATTTAGTTCCAACGTAGCGGCGCACGTGGCTTTTCTGGGAAATATTGATGAATCACAATAAAAGCCATTATTACGCATTAGTCTACGATAAGCACGTAATGCAAAATTCATCAGGCAGTTTGCAGCGGTTTTGAGCCAGCGTTATCATTTAGAAAGAAAATAGAAACGGGTATTGGCCTTCCGTTGCACAATGAAATTTACATTGCCACATTTTCAAAACGACCCCGTAACCATACTCAACATGAGCTTTGATAAAATAATATCCGGTGTCCATTTGTAAGCCAAGAAGAGTGACTCAACCTTGCTTCATTGCATTACCAAGAAATGTGAACCAAATGTTCATTACCGAGAAAAGCGGAACAACTATTTCTGTTGCTTGGAAAAAGATAATGCTGCATGAGTCTGCAAAAGGACTACAGAATAGCATTCAAGCGCGTTTTTTGACTCGTTGCTATGGCGACGGGACCTTGGTGACCTCAGCCTTCGGGTCACCATACCTTCCGCAAGTATCAGTATAATGTCTCCGAACACACGGAGTATAAAGCTTCAGCAACCAATATACATACAGTAACGCGAAATATGCAACGTTTCTCAGGACTCTGGCGTTCTCTGCGTTTCAGATACTAGCCGGTCCAAAGGGCTTGCTGGGAAATGTGCAACTTTTTGCAATTCGGTGCCGCGGTGTATCTCACACGTGCGTTGCTACTCGTATCCCTGCCTTGTCATCTAAGCCATCTCAGTAATTTACTATTCAACGACATAACTAGCGGTAACAATTAACGACCAATTTTACATTGCCATCATTACTCACATTACAAAGTAAACCAGTTGCTATCTGCATTAATACATTAATTTCCACAACAAATGCATCGAAGTTAATTTTAAATTATAAAGGCTGCATGAATTAGAACATAGTATGCGGAAAACGTTAACAGTAACAAAACTCGCACTTCGTGTACAGTTATGACTGGTAAACGAATTACGTGCTTTGGCAAATGTGGTGGTAGTTACAAAGCGAGATAGTTTAGTTAGCAAGCCTAAAACTGACTTTCACTCATATCGCCATTTAAGAAGGGATGACGAGCATTCTGCGTGTAGACTGCAATATTTATTTTTAATATCCAATGGCAGGCCGACATCTCTTTTGGACAAAATACCAAACACTCACATTGTTGTGGGTTGAACATCAAGTTCGAAAATTATTCTGCACTGCACACCAGGCACAAATAGTTTTCTGGACTGAACACCAGGCTAAAAAATTGTTCTGGAATGAACACCAGGCTCAAATATTTTCTGAATTGAACACCAGACACAAAAAACTTGATTAACAACACAATTACCAGATCTTCAGAATCTCTGGGAAACTTATAACCGCTAGTAATATAAGTTATAATACCGTTGATATACTGGCCAATACAAGCATTAGTAAATGCTGACTAATGAAACACAGCGAGTCTTTTCTCTCTGTTAAATCTGCACTTAATTTTTATATCCTAGCTTGCGATATTACACGTTGGCAGATACGTAGGAATACATGACCTTTAAGTTTGCTGGACAGTACGCAAAATCAATTATTTAAAATTAAATAATTTAAAAAAGGAATGTTTCATTAGGAATTCAAGCTTGCCGTGATCCTAGTGAATGCAGCAGACAAGGTAGTACCAATGATATGAATATTAATTCAACAGATTTATGATATTGCGTAACATTGCCGAAAACTGACATCTTCAAACTAGTAAATCCGTCCATTCACTTTAATGTAATATGTGAGTGTACTGTGCCGGCAACTGCTACAAGGTAATGAAACTCGTTGCGAGTCTCTAATTAGTGACAAGAATAGAAACATGTGCCATGTTAGCGTTTGTGTCAGAACATATGTTATGGATAGCACACCATACACCAAACATGTGTGGGAACCACGTAATTAGATCATTTGTATATGATTCCACATTTCATGTGGATTTATACAATACATGTGCAAGCTGGTAAAAAATAAATCCAAAATGTCATTTGTTATCAAAACCACAATGCAGGAATTCAATTTGATAAGCATGTGCCACTGAATGGTGGAGAAATAGTATGAATTCAATGAGGTAAATTACAATGCTATGCAGAAAAAGGTAAAGCCATTTCTTACGGATATTGGCCATTATCGAATGCCATTAATTACAAGAAACTGCTATTGCGTACTAGTTTCAACATTACACACATGTGTGCGACATTACACATGGTTTTGCTGGAACGAAACCTGTTACAATGCCCACAATTCCACAACGAATGTCCAACAAAAAAGAAGCGAAATATGACAACGAAGAACGGAGATATGCAACATGGCAAATTAACTCGCCCGTTTGTCTTTTTCAACCTCCTTCGTGTATCGGCACTGCAAGCCATACGGTCTGATGCCGATTTGTTGATAATTTGGGATTCTTGTGCTGAGGGGAAAAACGCAATAACCCATTTTTTTGCTAATTTCGTGACAACAATAAAGGCACCAAGAATCAAATTAAGGCCATACAGCCTTCTTGTAAACATATGTAGTTGGCATTCAAAGAAGAAACTTTATTCGAATTGCTTACAATTGCTACTAATCATAAATTGATTGAATGTGCAATATCTAATTATTATATGCTTCCTCTATAAAATAAATTGTGGCCAACACTTCAAAACTATTTAAGCTGCTCGCCTCCAAATCCTTATGGCCTTGTTCTTAGGACGAACCTCGCAATTTGCTGTGTTAAATCCTAATCCTTCATTACGTTTCAAGGAGTCACTGCCCCCGACATAAGGGCCTACAGTAATTCTAGAGGACCAACCGCTCCTTGAAACATTTATTTCTCTTGGATATTGAGAGTTTTGTATAAGAAAGTTTTCCATCTGAACTATCCGAGGAGCACAGTCATCTTGAGTCACTCCCCATTCCTCGGCATCACCGCCCTCAACACGGAAGAAAAGACCAGCATAAGTGCTGCTGATATCTTCCCATGTAAACCCGGGCCACAGTGTATTTGGACTAGACTGACCGTAGTATTCCACGTAAATGGACCCAACTGGAAACACGGTTGAGGCGACAGTTTGAAAGTTCCTGCGAAGTTTGATAATCTCTCTAACCGCATGCTCTAAAGTCCACGTCAACATTTTCTGGCACATCACACGGTTTCGTCGCTGACAATTGGCATCAGTCCACTTTCCTGGAGTGTCGTCAGTCACCTTGGCATTAACCGGTTTAAAATCGATGCAAAAGTTCGAGTCAGATTCATTCCTGGGAGAGCCATCCTGCCAGTTGGTGTAGGTTAGTGGATCCCCGTCGTCCCACATAAATTGAGCCTCGTCTTCGTTGTACCTCCCTCCCAGCCAGACATTGTCATAGACATCGTTCGTATAAGTTACCAGCAGCTCCTGCATCTCCAACTCCTTCACAATCACTAGGGTTGACTTGGACGACTCGGTGCCCTGGGAGGCACAAAATGACTTGGCTTCGTCGTATGTGAGCAGGTTGGGAAATATTTGGACGCATATCTCTTCATTGTAGTATGTCCAGCCATTTTCACAGTCTGCCACTCCTACAGGAGGAAACTGTGTTAAAAAGGTGTGTCAACAAAAATTAGTTGAAGACTAACAATGAGAGGTTTCACTTACCTGCTGTTTTTGAAAAGAGGAAAGCTGCCAAAAGGACAAATTTTAGCTGTACCATTTTTCTGGAAAATCTCAAGGCCGCACTGCTAGAAACGAACTGATTTATAGACTGATTTCGCTTTCAGAATTTATATCAGCAGTCGCGTCAGCCCAAACGAATAGTTGTCATATTTTTGCTGACACGCATACATGTGAACAATAGCGAGAGCAATCATGTTTTGCGTATTTTTCCACTTGCATAAAGTTTACCAACTGTGAAACAACTGCTTGATAAGTCGTCTTATAATGCAGTTGTCTCATTTTAAATTTCAGTTGACCGCATATTCAGGCAGTGCACCAACTGAATAAATATTAATGAAATGATCATTATTCTGATTAATTTAGTCAGGTGCACGGAGATCATCTGTGATAACTTTGACCATGCCATCTCAATCGATGCTGATGAATAAGCCATCCAATAAATTATTACGCCGTCGCAATGTCGGCTCAATGACAGCAGCGTGGATTGGCAGAAGCTTTATAAATGGTATATTTATATTTTGCAATAAATACATCGTGAAAGGTTTTCACAATGGTTATTCGTAAGCTATTGGATGGTTGAAAAGTTAGTCAAGGTCAATAAGACTCATCGAGGTAGCAGTGAATAAACGTTATATTAGCTCACATTATTTCCAGATGTCGTGAAGCGAACCGCACGTCAAATGAAAGTGTGTACACAATAACATCACTTTCAGTGAGAACGGGAATCATGTAGTTGGTACAGCGGCATTACCATAAAGTAGTGTTGCGCCTATGATCTGGAGTCGAAGCCATCTAAATCATCCAATAAATACTTACTTCAACGCTAGATTACCATCAGTGTCTACATTGGTGGTTTTGTTGCGTTGAAGTATATTTGTAGACATTAATGTTCAAATTTAACCAAGATTCAACGCCGCTTTTAATTTATAAAAGCCACCTAATTCTTCTCATTGTGTATTCTACCAAGACTATTATCAACAAGTCGCTTTCTCACTGTAAATATATTGTCACCAATATTTATGGTATTAAATCTTTCGACCATAGTTGAGGTCTTCAATATGCTCCATTTCTGGCACAATTTTCTTATCAATCTGATCATGTCACTGAACGTGTATTCAGACAGACAAAATATTAAAATACTTAACATATGTAGAATAGCCAATAAAACTACAACCCCCAGTATCCCCCTTCTGCCAATATAATCAGCGGTTTCCAGTACTCTCGGCTTAAAGCTCGTATCCTCTGTGTCAAAACGTGATTTCAGGCGATAAGCCAAGCTTTTCCAGTTGTTCCACTTAATCGCTAGACCGCTTTCAATTATTCGTGAATAAGTTTGAAGTAACCACTCTCTGTTGCTGGTATAACTTTCAAGTAGTACTGTCATATAGTTCAGTTCACCCTGCAACGTGTAGCAGTCAATACCGTATTTGCCGTACCGTTTTATCATTCTGGTTTTTATTTCTAGTAAGTTGTCGTACATATTGCCGGAATCAGCGATCAGCGCGTATTTATTCAATAGGTATTCGTCAAACGACTCATATAGTTTTCGTCTACGTATAGCATCAAAGACGTAGTTTGTTAGATTGGTATGGTGGAGTGTCTTTCGAAATATTTGATCGTATTGGTCCCATGGTCTGTCAAAGAATTGGTTATCCCAGTATAATTTGAATCCTGAATCGAGAAAAGCATGCAACGAGTCATAGGGCTTTGGCGGAACGTACACGGTCAGCATGCTAACAATTCCATTTCCGTAAAAGTTGCAAACAAACATTCCGAAAAACTGTGTCAAAACGAACAAGTTAAAACCTGTAGTGAACCTGTCACCAGAGTTGCCAATAAAGCTGCCAAACCAATGTAACAGCTTGGTTGTAACAGATTCGCGATTCATTAGTATCTGCCTCTTCACAATAATAAAAATGCCAATACTGGAAGCAACTATCACTGCCCATAACCGTGTTGAAAATGATTCGGTCCAAATTGAAACTTCGACGCCATGACCACTTTTCTTACGATGCTGGTGACAGTAAACTAAAACTTCTGAAACGACGTCTGAAAGATGGAGTCCGCTTAGCTGCATGTACGTTCTGGAAAATTCATATGAAGAAAAAGGGTTCATCATGATGTCTATAAAGACATACTGGTCAGTTTGGGGCGATCTGTCGGTATGGTAGTAATCACTTCGAAAATGTGCGTCCCGAATATAAAACGTCAAGTTATGGATTGTGGACAATAGCATCGCGGACATAATTTCTCTTCCGCAGAACTGATAATCTGTGGAGTTAAAGAGCAGTCGCGGACAAGCAGACCGATCTTTACCGTATTTTTTTCGAAATGTCTTGTCATAATTAGAGAAATACACAATAGCGTTCACTCGCTTTTTCTTGGCTACTCTGAAGTGGCGCCTGTGGATTGATAATGGGGTTGTATATTGATTCAATGAAAAGAGGGTAAATGTTCCGATGAACTCATTTTGGCTGCAGTAACGATTGCAAACTATAGCGTATCCTATCGGTGTGTCTAAACTGTGCCATCTGCGAACATGCACAATAATTTTCAATGCAGGGACATTGTAAAATCTGACGGAGAAATGCTGATACAACGGAGGAAATTTGTACATATTTGCCTGAAGAATAAACATTGTCGTTGGATGCATCGAGTAGTACCAAAATGCATCCAGAAGTTCGTCCATTTTTGTTCGAGATTTAAGAGAACCAAACACTAAATGATATGGCTGAGTGTGCTTATATGCAAAATACCTTGGTATGGATTTACGACAGTTCTTTAAAATCATTGAACGGACACTGCCTGAAATTAGGTCTAGAGCACTGCTCTCGTATGCATACAAGAACACCACGTAAGTGTCCGAATATTGTTTCAAATGTTGAGCCACCGTATCCATGGACGATTCAGGAATATTTTGTAGTATACCTTGCTTTGTTGGCAAACATTGTATGTGTGTGAGGAGTAAACTCAAAACCGCCACCAAACCATACAGTGGATTTTTATTCATTTTTATTCTTGGTGTGTTTTTCTAACTGGAATTTTTAGAATGATCGGTTAAACTCTGGTTATTCAGAAACTATTAGGAAAGCAAAGTCGCTTATAACATTATCCAGGCTAACACCGATCTCAATAACTGCTATCAGATAAAACACAATGCTTTTCGCACTGTCAAAACTGTCTTTAAATTACATATCGCAGCGAATGATGTTCCATAATGGCGTTATGTTGGAAGATATGACCTTTAAATTTACTGGACGGAAAATAAAATCAATATTTGCTTTGACGTCTATCCATAATTTATGCAAGTAGTTACATAGACATGCTTGAATATTGTCCTGTGAATAGTGAACATTTTGCATTACCAACCAGCAACTTTGGTAAGAAGGCGTCTACCTAGCATCCCGGTTCGAATTTAATTATGATAAGCGAATTTTGGGTACATTCAGTACGTATGCTGTGCTGCTTGGCCCAACATGAGCTACAATATTATTTGCTTTTTTTCGTTTACTACTATTTCCTAGTTAGTTGAATATATACTGAAATGACATGAAATTTATCAGCAGCAAATCATTATGTGACTATCTATTGCCCGTGTATATTCGCTCATATTATAACCAATGATCCTAGTCAAAATTCTATTCATTAAAACTGCTTTACTAACGGAGAAGAAAACCATTTCCCGATCAAACAAAAATTATTTTAGCAGTGCTTTTAAAAAAATCTCCAGGAGCTAATGCATAATACTTATTAATTTTTATTATAAGTTTACACCAGCATAGGATTGAAATAAGGCATAATCTTTTTCACCCTAGTAGGAATGCTTATTTTCCACTAGAAAATACTCGCAAAATTATAAAAATGAAAAAACAGTACTTATTCTACATTAAGTATTTTTATGGTGTAGAATAAGTACTTTGTGCAAAATATAAATATTTTTGTGCAAAATGATGTGCTCGCTATGTATGTATAGTGATATAATTTATCCACGCATTATATGGAATTTCATATGTCTTCAACCAATGAGCAAAAGAAGCAGTTAAAAAAATGTCTGCAGCGGTCTCGAAAGCAAGTGATAGAAACACTACCGTTAAACTGTTAAAAATTGCTTTGTTTTTCAAGCACCTTCATGCTTATGCTACGAACAAATTAGTTCATCAGCGTTACTCCATCCCAGTAGCAGGAGTTACTGATCATTGATCTTGGATAAGACTGCTCAATTCATCCGTCGGGCCGTATATTATATGAAAATATAAAACTACGACAGATTATAAGATCCCATTCCCCAGCTTAAAGGAAGTTGTTCAAAAGATCACCCACCTACTTTCCCCATTGCGGACTGCGCAGATTCAATTACCAACGGATATGAAAATGTTTTTAGAAGCGACCATAGACGGGTACGTTTGTACCATTTTATTACTGCCTGAGACATAGCTTTTCATGGGATACGTAATCTCCAAAGACGGAATGAAATTCGACAAGCCATCACAATGTTAAGTCGGGCAGCGTCCCCGGCCAGTGTCAAGTGGAACGAAAAGGAACCAAATTTCCTTCCATCTTTTCACAAACTCTATGTTTCGACTGACACTCTTATATATTGTTTGTTGACAAGTAAAAGCTTATAATAAATAAATTATCCGTGAATACTCATGATTCACTTAAAAAATACTTAATGTAGAATAAGTACCATTTTTTTTCATTTTTATAATTTCGCGAGTATTTTCTAGTGGAAAATGAGTATTTTTTAGCGTAGAAAAAATACATGCCTTGAAATAATGGTGTGCTAGTACATAGCTTCTTCAACCATGAATATAATGTCGAGTTTGATTTGCTTCGCTCTTCCAATGTATGCAGATGAATCAAAGTGTCACAGTCCAAAATAATGGTAAATGATAAGGACGCTACGGTGAAAATAAGCCAGACTCAGATTAGAAGCACGGTACCTACTTCCATCGGAATACATACAAAGCGCAATCTATGAATCATCCAGTGTTATCTTATGGAATAGTTAACATGTGTATACCGAATTTACATGGAGTTTTGTATGGCAATTTTAACAAGAATGTAAAAGATTACAATGATACGGTGATCTGTAACTGGATTATACTAGTTTGAGCTAGTTCCCACTTACTTTCCTGTAAACATGTCTACCTAACAAAACCAACAACAACAGTACAAATCAATAGGGCAAAAAATGTATTGCGTATTTATTGAGTTACTCAACCACTATTGTCGCCAGAACTTGTGTACAATTTTTTATCAATGCACGTCCACCAATATTTTGCTGCTAATTTGTTGTTATGATTGCATCAACGAAAGCAAAACAACATGTTTGCGGAAACCGAGTGTGAAGCAAGATGGTTAACCTTCAAGGACGAGCTATGCATTAATACCAGAACATGACATATGTGGACTAGACAAATTAAATGACTGCATTGGAAGGGCATACCTCCGGTTTTCGAGCGGTCAGACAGCACCTTGTTCTTGGTAGCGTAGAATCCAATTACTCAAATTTGCAATGGAATAAGAATGTCATTGTAATCGGGGCCGAGTAATCAAGTGATTCGGTGCTCATGCACGTGCAATTTTTGCAGAGTATTTTGTTATTTTTGTCTCTAATTAATCCGAAATCTATATGATTTTGCTTCGGCGATTTCATTATTGACTGCTTCCTTTTGCACAATGCACTGCAAATTTATATGATAAATGTGGAAAAAGACTTCCCCATGTTACCAACATATTCCGTGTCATTTCATCATTTTATTAGCAAATTAACTACCAGTGTGCTTTGCAACTACAAATTCTAGCAATTATTCTGCATGGCGTAAGCTCATGTATTAAATAAATTAGTTATATGACTACTGTACAATTTAGTTGCTGTCCAGCTCCGACCAGCCCATTTACATGATCATCAGAAAACAATTCCAAAGTTTCCACTATTTTCTCAGCAATAGAAGATCAACGATTCTGTTAAGGCAAAACATTTGGAACACCAAAGGGGTGGTTCGCTCAATGAAATTGCTAAATCCAAATGAAATCCTTGAAGGGGGACAAGAAGTCAAGAATTTATCCACCAGCCGCCATTGTTGCCAGCCAATAAATCCTTTACAATTCTTCACACACCTGTGTAATAATTGGACAGACTTTAGTGACTCGTAGTGGAAGTTTCCAGCAAATCCGTAAATGATGAGGATGCACAGTGTAGATTGCAGTATGAACGCTCCACCTAAAATTCTAATCTACATTGGGATATCGGTAGTGGACCCATTTGAGTTACCAATCTGTAATGCCACACCGACCATTTGTGCAATTCCATTTGCCATCATGAACATGAACAGGACTGTTTGCATGCATTGATTAAAAAGCTTGACGGTTATTTGGAGGGATCGAAACGCGATTATTTCGTATAGCGGATTTCCATTCCCAATTTTATCCGGGCTCTTGTCATTCAGAAGTCTCTGAAACCGCCTAAAACAGAAAGGCAAGTAACCAATTACGTTATTTCTTCCAACGTTCTACCACATAATAGCTAACATTAGTTTTGCCTACCTCAGCATGACGTGTTGACTGAAGGTGAGTCCTAGAGCACCCACGGATATATCCGCAACCAGACAGTAGCCCTGTACGGTGCATATGCCCCAGACAAATGTATTGGTACAAAATACCAAAATGGTCATCATTATTCCATCCAAGTCGGTACTAAAGTCCCAGCCAAATATTGACATCACATTTGTGGGCAGTTGGGGCTTGAGTACGCAAACAATTCCCATCGTCACTGGGAACATCCACTTGCCCAAGTAGTGCGTCATCTTGCATGCAACTCGGGCAAGCACCGCGATTTTTGAAGGCTCAATTCCGACGCCTACAACAACAAAAAATTAGATCAATTCGAAAATTAAATGTGGTGAATAACTTGTAGTATTTCAACGAATATTACCGTTTGCGTATTTTAATTCCAGCTGAATCAGTGCGTTCACAAACTGAGTGTATTCTGTGGGATGCATGCCTCTTATGCGATATCTTTCTCCACACGTGATGGTAGCAACTATCATTAGAATACGCAAGGCAGAACCAGGACCGTCGGATTTGCCGCTCATTTCACCATTACCACATTTCGTATACGTCGCAACAAGAATTCGACACATTAGAACGGCAGCAATTGACAAGAGTAGAGACCATCTTGCCAGGAATCCAAACCTTTCCCATTTGTTTCTGCTCAGACGCAACCGTTGTTTGCTTTTGTCATATTCAAACAGGCAACCAGCCATCTTGGGATGCGAGCAGTTTGCATCCACCAGCGAGACCAAAAGATTCTGCGACAACAGCATTGTGTCGGAGAAATGTATTGCTTTTACTCGACGGCCAAAGGAATCAGCTATGAACAGAGACTGTGCTATTTGCCTGATGAACTTCAGAAGACTAAATTCATTCCCGATAGCTACTGCATTAAAATAACCCATTATGGCTTTAATATTTCGAAATATTTTCTGCTGCAGGTGCAATCCTATTTCAATTGCTGCTTTAAACATCAGGGCGTATTTTGTCGTCAATAATTCTCCAGGCTTTATAAGGCGTGGGTACGGTAACATGGTTTCGTAAAGCTTAATTAAATTGAATAACATCTACGTCTAAATGGACATATATTATACTGCAAAGGTGGATTTCATTGCACTATCTATATGCAAACAAGGTTTAATTTCAAAACTGATTTTTTTGATTGGTAGACACGATATTCCAGTTCGATCTAGTAAGTCATAACCGTACTTAATCTAATTACATGAATAGGGTGGTCAGTTTCTCCACATATTCGCGGTTTGTTTGTGAGTATTTCAAACCTCTTTTAAAATGTGTAATTTTCCCATCAAATTGACATTGCAGCTATAAAATAAAGGTATAGTTTTAAAAGGGTAAACGGCAAATAGTTTATTACGTAGCTGAGACGAAGTTGAAGCGTGAACGCTTCATTCATGAACGCCATTCATGAACGCCATTTATGAACGCCATTTATGAACGCCATTCATGAACGCCATTCATGAACGCAATTTATGACGAGTCTCTAATTAGTGACAAGAATAGTAACATGTGCCATGTTAGCGTTTGTGTCAGAACATATGTTATGGATAGCACACCATACACCAAGCATGTGTGGGAACCACGTAATTAGATCATTTGTATATGATTCCACATTTCATGTGGATTTATACAATACATGTGCAAGCTGGTAAAAAATAAATTCAAAATCCCATTTGTTATCAAAACCACAATGCAGGAATTCAATTTGATAAGCATGTGCCACTGAATGGTGGAGAAATAGTATGAATTCAATGAGGTAAATTACAATGCTATGCAGAAAAAGGAAAAGCCATTTCTTACGGATATTGGCCGTTATCGAATGCAATTAATTACAAGAAACTGCTATTGCGTACTAGTTTCAACATTACACACATGTGTGCGACATTACACATGGTTTTGCTGGAACGAAACCTGTTACAATGCCCACAATTCCACAACGAATGTCCAACAAAAAAGAAGCGAAATATGACAAAGAAACAACGGAGCTATGCAACATGGCAAATTAACTCGCCCGTTTGTCTTTTTCAACCGCCTTCGTGTATCGGCACTGCAAGCCATACGGTCTGATGCCGATTCGTTGATAATTTGGGATTCTTGTGCTGCGGGGAAAAACGCAATAACCATTTTTTTGCTAATTTCGTGACAAAAATAAAGGCACCAAGAATCAAATTAAGGCCATACAGCCCTTCTTGTAAACATATGTAGTTGGCATTCAAAGAAGAAACTTTATTCGAATTGCTTACAATTGCTACTAATCATAAATTGATTGAATGTGCAATATCTAATTATTATATGCTTCCTCTATAAAATAAATTGTGGCCAACACTTTAAAACTGTTTAAGCTGCTCGCCTCCAAATCCTTATGGCCTTGTTCTTAGGACGAACCTCGCAATTTGCTGTGTTAAATCCTAATCCTTCATTACGTTTCAAGGAGTCACTGCCCCCGACATAAGGACCTACAGTAATTCTAGAGGACCAACCGCTCCTTGAAACATTTATTTCTCTTGGATATTGAGAGTTTTGTATAAGAAAGTTTTCCATCTGAACTATCCGAGGAGCACAGTCATCTTGAGTCACTCCCCATTCCGCGGCATCACCGCCCTCAACACGGAAGAAAAGACCAGCATAAGTGCTGCTGATATCTTCCCATGTAAACCCGGGCCACAGTGTACTTGGACTAGGCTGACCGTAGTATTCCACGTAAATGGACCCAACTGGAAACACGGTTGAGGCGACAGTTTGAAAATTCTTGCGAAGTTTGATAATCTCTCCAACCGCATGTTCTAAAGTCCACGTCAACATTTTCTGGCACATGACACGGTTCCGTCGCTGACAATTGGCATCAGTCCACTTTCCTGGCGTGTCGTCAGTCCCCTTAGCATTAACCGGTTTAAAATCGATGCAAAAGTTTGAATCAGATTCATTCCTGGGAGAGCCATCCTGCCAGTTGGTGTAGGTTAGTGGATCCCCGTCGTCCCACAGAAATTGACCCTCATCTTCGTTGTACCTGCCTCCCAGCCAGACATTGTCATAGATATCGTTCGTGTAACTTACCAGGAGCTCCTGCATTTCCAACTCCTTCACAAACACTAGGGTTGACTTGGACGACTCGTTGCCCTGGGATTCACAGAATGACTTGGCTTCGTCGTAGGTGAGCAGGCTCGGAAATATTTGGACGCATATCTCATCATTGTAGTATGTCCAGCCATTTTCGCACTCTGCCGCTCCTACAAATGGAAACTGGGTTAAGAAAGTGTGTCAACAAAAATGAGTTCAAGACTAACAAATGCGAGGTTTCACTTACCTACTGTTTTTGAAAAGAGGAAAGCTGCTAAAAGGAACAATGTTAGCTGTACCATTTTGGTTGAAAATCTCAAGGCCGCACTGGTAGAAGCAAACTGATTGATAGACTGATTTCGCTTGCAGAATTTATACGAGCAGTCGAGTCAGCCCGAACGAATAGTTTTCATATCTTTGTGGACTGCTCTAAATGTGTACAATAGCGAGAGCAAACATGTTGTTTGCATTTTTACACTTGCATAACGTTTCATGCTGATTAACTGAAATCCACAGTTTTCATTCAAAATCAAATATGTTACGGTATTGATAATATAATGAATAGAATTACACCTGTAATGTTGTCATGTCACATAATTTTAAAACATGATACTATTAATTCAGGTGCACTATTTGTAGTGTAGTGGTGATAATCATTGAAACCAACTGTGAAACAACTGCTTGTTAAGTCGTCTTATAATATGGCTGTCTCATTTTAAATTTCAGTTGACCGCATATTCAGGCAGTGCACCAACTGAATAAACATTAATGAAATGATCATTAATCAGGTGTACCAATAACCTTGACGATGTCAGCTCAATCGAAGATGATGAATAAGCCATCCAATAACTTATTACGCCGTCTCAATGTCGGTTTAATGAGCGCAGCGTGGATTGGCAGAAGCAACATAAATGGTATATTTAAATTTGAATTAAATACTTCATTCCACAGTACGACTATAGTTTTGGAACTCCATTATCGTATCATTTGAATATGATCAACGAGTAAATGTATACAAAAAAAGTTAAATTTATTAGCGCCAGTAGCAACCTTGTAATACATTAAATACACCGTGAAGGGTTTTAATAATGGTTATTCGTAAGCTATTGGATGGTTGAATAGTTAGTCAAGGTCATTAAGACTCATCGAGGTAGCATTCAGTAAAAGTTCTGTAAGCTCAGATTATTTCCAGATGTCGCGAAGCGAACCACACGTCAAGTGAAAGTGTGTACACAATACCATTACCTTCAGAGAGAACGAGAATCATTTAGTTGGTACCGTGGCAGGACCATAAAGTAGTGCCGCGCCTATGATCTGGAATCGAAGCAGCCTAAAGTAATTTTGTAGGCATCCATGTACAAATTTAACCACGAATCAACGCCGCAATTAATTTATAAAAGTTGCCTAATGCTTCTTATTGTGTGTTCTACCAAGACTAGTATCAACAAGTCGCTTTCTCACTGTAAATATATTGCCACCATGATTAATGGAATTAATTCCTTCGACCACAGTCGAGGTCTTCCATGATCTCCAAAATTTCTGGCACAATTTCTTTATCAATCTAACCATGTCACACAACGTGATTTCTGACAGAAAAAATATCATAATACTAAACACATGGAGAATGGCTAATAATATCACAACCCCGAGCATACCCTTCCTGCCAATATAATCAGCGGTTTCCAGTAGTTTCGGTTTAAAGCTCGAATCTCCTATTTCAAACTTTTCTGAGAGTCGATACGCCAAACTTTTCCAATTATTCCACTTAATCGTCAGACCACTTTCTATGATACGCGAGTACGTCTGAATTAACCAGTGTCTGTTGCTGGTGTAACTTTCCAGTAGTACTGTCATATGGTTCAGTTCACCCTGCAGCGTGTAGCAGTTTATTCCATACTGGCCATACCGTTCAATCATTCTTGACTGGATTGCTAGCCAGTTATCGTACATATTTCCCGAATCAGCAATAAGCGCATATTTATATAATAGATATTCGTCAAATGATTCATGTAGTTGTTCTCTACGTTTAGCGTCGTAAATGTACTTTAATACATTGGTATGGTTCAGCTTACTTTCGAATAATTGAAGGTATTCTTCCATGGGATTGTCACAGTGGCGGTTATCCCAGTATAATTTGAATCCAGCGTCGAGAAAATCATGCAATGCGTCAAATGGCTTGGGCGGAACGTAGACGGTTAGCATGGTTACGATTCCATTTCCGTAAAAATTGCACACAAACATTCCGAAAAATTGCGTCAAAACGAATAAATTAAATCCTCGAACGAACCTGTCGCCAGAGTTGCCAATAAAGCTACCAAACAAATGTAGCAGCTTGGTTGTAACAGATTCGCGATTAAGAATTATCTGCCTCTTCACAATAATAAATATTGCTAAAGTTGAAGTCACTATCACTGCCCACAACCTCGTCGAAAATGATTCGGTCCAAATTGAAACTTCGACGCCATGACCACTTTGTTTACGATGCTTGTGACAGTAAATTAAAACTTCGGAAAGGGTATCAGAAATATGCAGTCCACTTAGTTGCATATACGTTTTGGAAAATTGATATGAAGAAACATGGTTTATCATGATGTCTATATAGATATATTGGTCAGTTTGGGGCGATCTGTCGGTATGGTAGTAGTCTTTTCGAAAATTTGCGTCCCGTATATAAAACGTCAAGTTATGTATAGTTGACAATAGAATTGCGGACATAATTTCTCTACCGCAATACTGATAATCTGTAGAGTTAAAAAGAAGTCGCTCACAAGCAGATCGATCTTTACCGTAGTTTGCCCGAAATGTGTCGTTGTAATTAGAGAAATACACAATAGCGTTCACTCGCTTTTTATTGGCTACTCTGAAATGGCGCCTGTGAACGGATAAAGGGGTTATGTATTGATTTAATGAAAATAGGGTAAATGTTCCGATGAAATCATTTTGGCTGCAGTAACGATTGCAAACTATAGCATATCCCATCGATATGTCTACATTGTGCCGTCTGCGAACATGCACAATAATTTTCAATGCAGGTACATTGTAAAATCTGACGGAGAAATACTGATACAACAGAGGAAATTTATACATATTTGCCTGAAGGATAAACATTGTCGTTGGGTGCATCGAAAAGTACCAAAATACATCCAAAAGTTGGTCCATTTTTGTTCGAGATTTAAGCAAACCAAACACCAAATGATATGGTTGTGTGTGCCTAAAGGGAAAATATCTTGGTATTGACTCACGGTAGTTCTTCAAAATCATTGCACGAACACTTCCTGACGTAAGGTCTAGAGCACTGCTTTCGTAGGAATACAAAAACACTTCGTAAATGTCCGAATATTGTTTCAAATGTTGAGCCAATGTATACATGGATGGTTCGGATGTTTTGTATAGCGTAGTAGGTTTTGCTGCCAGAAACTGTATTTTGGTGAGAAATAAACACACAATCCCCAACGAACGATACAGCGAATATTTATTCATTTTTTATTTTAGGTGTGATTTGTTAAACTAAATTTTATGGGAAACTAATAGGAAAGTTAAGCCGTTTGTAATATTTGTAAATCCAACACCGATCTCAATAAATGCAGACAGATAAAACACAGTGCTTTTCTCGCTGTTCAAACTGTCTTTAAAATTCATATCGCAGCGAATGATGTTCCATAATGGCGTTATGTTGGAAGATGTGACCTTTAAATTTACTGGATGGAAAATAAAATCAATATTTGGTTTTACGTCTATCCATAGTTATGCATGCACCAAAGCTGGCTTGATTATTCTCTTGAGGATATATTGTATTGCCACCTAGCAACTTTGACAAGAATGCGTCTACCTAGCATCCCGGTTCGAATTTAATTACATTAAGCAAACGTTGGGTACACAGAAGAGTTAAATTGGATTGCTGCACCCTATATGGGCATGGGATACCATATTACCCCGTTTTCGCTTGGACCATATTTCAAAATTACTTAAAATTATGCTCACATTTCATGAAATATATCTGCAAAAAAGGATTTTTTAACTTCCCATTGTTTGGGTGTATTCGTTCATATTAGAACCAATGATCGTATGTAAGATTGCATTCATAATGACAGCTTTACTATCGGAGAAGAAAACCAGTTCCCAATCAATCCATAATATGTTCGGTAGTTCCCATTACAAATGTTCAGCTGCTACGGGATATTTTTAAAAAATCGTACCTATTTGCATGACGTTACCAGCATGGGATTCAGAAAGGTCGTGCTAAATCTTATGCTAATACAACCGTAAGTATAATGTCGAGTATGAATTGTTTCATTCTTTCAATGCACACATAGGATGACTCAGTGTCACAATCGAAGATAATTGCTAATGATAAATACGCTATGGTGAAAATAAGCTGGTAACCAGACACTTTCGTTATTGATATAAATCATTTTCGTTATTGTGGCAGCAATACAAAATTACATTTCGTATTTAAATATTCTGGTACGGCTGGATATAATTACTCATAGATAAGTTGAACATAGAACAATAATACCGGATGTTTTTAATGCAGTTTCCTTTATGATTGGCACGAGCGTAGTCACCTCAACAGCATATTTTCATTGTCACCCATATTAGCTGACAGGATGATTCATAAATATCCGAAATACACTATGCACGTGAAAAGTAATTGCGATGCATTTACTTCCTACCTGACAATCAGAATGTTTATGCTACCATCGTCATAACTACCTGCTATATTATGTTAACAAACCATGCATTTTCATTAATACACATGGAGAACATTTTCCACTACATCATAGACGCTGCAATATCGCAGCATTAATTTATCGGTAGGTATATCAAACAATACATACTCGGTGGAACATTTATCTCTTCAATAATTTGTGACTGCATAATTGCATGCATATCGTGAGAATGAATTTCAAAGAGAAAAGTAAAACCAATACTATGATTACGATACTATGAAATGTTACACGTCCGTACATTTTAATTTTCCTCTGTTCGGATTGCTGAAGTGTTAACCACAATAGCTTCTGGAAGTTGGTACAGGCACCCACGCTAAAGGATTTGCGATTTTTAAAACAATTCACAGAGTGGATTCTTTGAATGAAATACACTACGCAAAAAGATTGAAAGTAACCTGACGTGGACAATGGCGCCAAAATTTAGCGCACACATTTGTTATGGCGTAAATGTTACACATATGGTTAAGCAAAGGTAGAAATTGGAAATGATAAGTTTGCTAGAAGAACTGTATAATGCTATTGAAGATGAGATCTACCAACAGTTGTTCAAGGAGCAGGAGAAATGTATAATTTCTAGGAACAATATAGTGTGACCATTAAATTTGCAGGACGAATCATAAGATCAGTAGTTGTTTTAACATAAAAAATTTACGCATTCACCATGGATGGCTTGCTTGAATATTAGCCAGATGACGTATTATATTATTACCTTGCAACTCTGATAAGAAGTCGTTTACCTAGCATCCCGGTTGGAATGCAATTATGCTAAATGAATTTCGGGTACATATAGTACATACCTAGGTAGGTTAAATTGTTTAAAAAACCATGGGATGTAATATCGCTACAAAGTCGAAATCATAATTTCATCCGTCAGTTTTATTATTTCGTTAAATGTATTGTGTGGTTGCCATTTTACAGATTCTTGGACAATAAAATAAAATATTCACTAACTATTAAATAAGCTTTCGATTTTCTTAATCATTATTGGCTTTGGATTTTCCGTTTAAATATCCACGATTTTGGTACTCTCCGTATCCAGGCATAGTAGGAAGCAGAAGACATGCTTGTGCCCCCAACCATAGACGTTGCAGTATTGTTGTTATTTTTCAGTGACTCTAACAAAGTGAAAAACTTTGAACTTACATACCTGAACACATTCGTGTACTGCTGTATTCTAACCTCGAATAGAAACATCACAAAGCCAAAGAAAAAGCACAATCCGACTATTAACAAGATGCCAAGAATTTCTGGCCGACCCAGCTGGTCACTATTTTCTATACGTAGCTTATAACTTGGATCTTCTACACGAAACATGTACAGGAGCGCGTATAAAAGTTGTCTCCAAGACTCCTATTGGGCCTGTAAGCCACTTTCCAACAATCAAGAATATGTCTCAATTAACCAGTGTCGGTTAACTCTATAAGCTTCTACATAAAAATCAGTATGCGTTAGGTAGTCTGGCAAAGCAAAGCATTGCACATGTTTCCCACTTGTGGAATTTTCCGAAGCATTTTTCAGAAATAGTAGAAAACCGTAATCAAAAGTCATTGGCCCTTTAGGTATCAACGTGAGATCATAAAAACTCATTCAGAACGTGAAGCAAATTTCGCCTTTCGAACTCGTAATGCATCCACTCCCAGGGATGCCCCCCATGCACCCCTTCCCAATAGATTCTATAACCGGTCTGAAGCAAATCTGGAACAGAATGAAATGGTTTCCATGGTACGAAAACTGTGACAATCCCGTTCGAGTAAAAATTGCACATCAGAAGACCAAAAAGCTGAAGCAGGGTAAAAGGAGCATTCTGTCCAAACTGGAAGATGCCGTGTTTCCCTCAATCACTCCAGCCACAATAAAATCCAATATTGTTCGGAACAGCGAACTAAATGGCACCATCACTTGCTTTTTCTCCACGGCAACCATTGTCAACAGTGTGCACAAATCCCCTCTAAAGGACTCCTCCCAAACAACCGGGTCAAATATCCGGTTTCGTTTTGGGATGGTTTGGTAAAAGCATGTCAAAGCATGATTTCCGTTCCGTATCATTGGGAGTTACTAAGAAAGACTTAGAGATCTCATCGCTTTGGACAGCACATATATTGCTGGCTTCTTCGTAAGTCAAACATTTATATATGGCTTGTCATATATTTTGAAACAGAATCCGTCCTTGTGTGCTGTCCAGCCGTTACGACACCCCATTCTACTGCTCCTCCTGCAATAAGGAAAAATATATTTAATTAGTTTTTATACTCAAACATAAAATAGTAATTAAGGATCATGTGAAAATAACTTTCTTGTCGACGTAGCGAGTAAGGAAACGGAAAGGACAAAAACGTAAATTGTATTCATGTTACATCTAGTAGTGCAGTTCATTGGCGTCCAAATTAAGACTGGTGCTGAGAGATGTGTTTCGGCTGAATTTTTATACCAACACAAATGAAAATTGTTACGTACAAAGGAAATAAGATGATGTTTTTACGCTCATTTTTCGTTTGTTCTTGGATCTCAACGTCAAGATAAAACTTTTTTGACCATGCCATGCGATGAACGTACTCTCGCCCGAGTTCCATTGCCCTATATATAGTCATGCAGACGGTTACTTTTGATATGTGTCGGGTAAAATGTATTAAAATCAGTTAATTGATAAGTTCATATCTGCTTTTTTTGATCATTGTCGGTTATGCAAAAAAATGAAAAAAATACCATGCCCCGGTGATTATTACAGTGACCAAAACAACAACAAAGCTTTTGAAAACCGAGGCTGATAAACAGAATTTGGAAATTGACACCGTTAGAGATAATCAATCATAAATAGCTTTACTAATTCTCAATTGATTTGTTAACCACTGTACAGCTTAATCCTGGTATTCGATCAACAAAATCATTAACAAATTTCCAGATTTTATGAACATTGCACAACAACCACCATCAAATGGAAATGGTTCAAAAGTCTATTGGTGCTTTTCCTTTTGATAGGATTCACATGGGTACGTATGTACACGTGATTAGATAAGCATGCAGCTACGCAGGGATTACCTTCAACAAAATTAGTAGCAATTATTATTGGTTGTCATTGCATAAATAACGATAACTCACGTTTGTATGATAAGTCTACGTTTGATGATTCATTCACACTAGCTTATAATTTTGCATCAAGATAAAACAAATTTACATTTTCTACAATAATTTATCAACTAATGGTTTATAATTTTCATGTTTTGAAAAAGCACAAATTGCATTATTTCTTATCTCAAGTCAACAGGATACAATCACAATGTGATAAGCCGATGTACATTTAATGAATTTAAAGTGTTAATAGTACGTTTGTTTACATAATTGCAACAGCATAAAAATTCATACATTTGACATAATTTTAAAGTGTTCGCTTCCATAACCTTATAGCTTGATTTCTTGGACGTACTTCGCAACCATCGGAGCGTAGCCGTATAGCTTCCCAGTAGGGATCTTCACCCCCTCGCATAAAAAATGCACCGGCGTCGCAATATTCTGACCAACCACTTAGAGGAATATCTACCGGGTTTGGATAAACAGGTTGTCCTTTTGGAGTCCACACAGCCTCCATTTCAGCGATGCGTGGCGCACATTCCATCTGAATACTTCCCCAGTTCGCAGAATCTCCACCTGAAGTCCGAAAGAATAGGCCGGCATATGTATTGCTGATGTCCTCCCAGCTCAAGTCAGGCCAAAGGGTAGCAGGGCTAGGTTGGCTGAAATACTCAATGTATATGGACCCAACCGGAACAACTCTTGAGGTCACGGTTTGGAGATTCTCCTCAGTGGATTGAAGCTTTTGTTTTGTGACGTGAAGGTCATGTTGGGTTTCATTAATAGTTTGCTGAGCTACCTGAAGTTTTGTGCTGACATCTTCAAGCTGTTTACGCATAATAATTATTTCCCCAATGGCATCTTGTAACGACCACGATAAAGTTCTTTGGCACATTACAAGATTTCGCTTTTGACAATTGACATCAGCCCACTTAGCGTTAATGTTTGGATTTGAATATCGTTTGGCGTTTATGGGTCTTAGCTCCATGCAAGCATCGGAATCAGTGACATTTCGCGGATACCCCTCTTGCCAATTTGTATAAGTTAACGGCTCACCATCTTCCCACAGAAACTGAGTTGAGTCGTGGTCATACTTACCACCTAGCCAAAGGTTATCGTAAACATCTTCAGTATAATTCGCTAAAGCCTCTTGGATCCCCTGCTCCTTGACCATTACCAGGGAGGCCTTGGATATCTGGTTGCCCTGTGAGGAACAAAATTCCGCCGCTTCCGCATAATTGAGTAGATTGCTGAAGGCCTTAATGCAGAGCTCGTCCTTGTAGGTCATCCAGCCATTTTCACACTCTGCAGCTTCTACAACGTAACAAATATTTGTAATTTTCTGCGTTATCAAATTGACGAATATTTTTTTAAATACATACCAGTGCTGCCAGAGAATGTGAAGATTAACAAAAGGGAAATTGCCTTCATAATTTTTACAATTTGTTATGTGCGATCACAGGAGACTCTCTAACGTGGTCATTGAAAGCATCGGAGGTTTTTATACTCCAGCTCAAGTTGGCGCTTCATACGTGTTACTGATTTTATTGCATGAAATCGCAATTATCAGCTGCAATTGAAACGTATGGCAAAACAACATTTTTGCAATCCTCTGCGATTATTTTAATTACAATTTATTTTTGATAACTGAATTACCAGACTTTGACGTTGTTGCTCAAATAATGTTATTCACGTGGAGGAAAATTACCGGTAAATATGTCAGTATTATTCCGGAGTATTCGATCACTTTGATCTTGTTTTTACATAAAACTTGCGTAACAATAACCGGAATACCGCCAATCATTACATAGATTTACACGCCGTAAAAACACTTAACATCCTTGATGAGTTAATTGCCACTTGATTATGCGATTGCCCAACATCACGTCGCTTCAGGTAAATATATCATGAAATATTTGGAGTATAATTTGACGCATTCGGAAAATAAAGCCTCATATTAAGATCCATCGAATACTGAAGGAGACCGATACCAAGTATTTCCTTATTTTCTAATATATATGTAACATTTACATGCATGTATTTACATAAAAAGCATTTGAGATACGACTTGTCGTCACGAACGTCATGTCGACGCGCTTATCTTTATTTTACGATAAGTAACTTTCATGGACTTTCATTTCATATAACCACATCTACTAAACTGATGAGAAAACATGAGGTGTTTGTGTCAATGCTACTTTTCAAGGAGATCAATCATATTCTGATGGTGATAGATTGATATTTATTGGACATGTTTGCCATAAATACCGTCAATCATGACCTGATATATGCAGTCACTTACGTCATACGATTTCTTGCTACGCAGTATTTACCGAATTTTACAAAAAAAGCTTAATTGGTTTTGAGTAAGCATAATCGGCTGTACACCACTTGGAATCGAATCTCGTGGAATTTGGTCTTTTGTGCATAAATTTATGGTACGTCAACCATTGGAGTCTAGGTACGGGAAAAAATTATATTACTCAAGAGTAGATCAATATAGACGGACGGTTGACTTTTGACCATTTATGCCACAAATCAGTTATGAGTGAAACCGCATGCTTGATATATAAATACCGGGAGTTGAGACCCATTGTACAATGCACCCAGAAATTATGCGTTTGCTTAATATAATGCGAAAGATATATTGTTGACATATTTATTGTCTACGGACCACGGCAAACCCTGAATACACTTCCATTTTAAATTCCTCGTCTCCTCCATCAGTCCAAAGAGTGTTATCAAAAATATTGGCCTGATAAGCTATTTCTTAGCCTATATGATTACAAAGTGCTGTTCTTATGAGAAAACTAATTATGGCGCGGCGGAAGCGAAAGCATACGGGCACCATTTCCACTCAATCCGCGACGACTAATATAAGCACTATACCTACCTATAAAACTTTAGCATATAATTTTAATTAGAAAGAACTAACGTAAATTCGGGATTTTTTGCATTTATTATTTTAGAGTTGGAGTTACAGAATTTCATATTACATCCCATTTATTAACGCGTACGCAAACCCAAAACTATTGATTACGTACATCCCATCAGCTTCATGTGATCCTTGAGTTCCCCTCTCTGCAAGCATCACTCGCCCATTAGATTCTATCAATATATCCACCAATCTTTCAACTTGCAAAGGATCATCTCTCAGGGTGGCAGGACTCACCATACCTGCTCGAAAACCAATTAAGATATTTTCATGCTCAGCTAATATTGCGCAGTAGAATATAATACGACACAAATGATACCAAAGGTTGGAAATTGATTGACATGTTTGTATGATATGCAATGCCTCACAATGTTGATTAAGGTGACAACGATACTATTCATACTTTATGTATGTTTTGCGATAACTGATAGGCTACTTGAAATGTCCTATAAATATCGACGCCACAGCTTCCCGGTTATCAGTCTACAGTTTGGAATCATTCAGCATAACCTTTCCTTTTATTTCACAATGGAGGCAATATACATTGCACTACTAACAATTTTGCTCTCGGCTGCAAGCACAGGTAATTTACAACTCGTAAGCAAGTACCGTTCCTTCTTTCAAAAAAGACTAATTTGTTTAAGTATTTTATTGCTGGCAAATTTCTTACAATTAGATGGCGCCGAATGTGAGGCCGGTTGGCAACCTTTCAAAGACGAGCTATGTATTAAATTATTCCGGACTACATTTCTCACCTATGATGAAGCCAAAACCTTCTGTGCCTCCCAGGGCAACGAGAACTCCATATCGTCCCTAGTTTTGGTCAAGGAGGCCTCGATGCAAGAGCTTCTGATAAACACCACACTTGATGTATACGACAACCTGTGGCTTGGAGGAAGATTTGATGAAGAAGCAGGAGTATTCAAATGGGACGATGGAGAATCCTTGACGTACACAAACTGGCAACAGGGATCCCCAAGAGATGACTCCGACTCAAGCATTTGCATCGACATGCGACCGATAAATGCTAGACAAGTAAGCGTTGGAGGGGTTTGGACCGATGCCAATTGTAACAGAAGAAATATTGTTATATGCCAGAAGGTTTTGTCGTGGACATTACAAGATGCCATATCAGAAATTCTCAGGATAAGAAAGCAGCTTTTGGAGGCGACGGATGAAAGGAACGACCTTAGACAAGAACTTCAGACAACAAAGGAGGATCTGCAGTCCACAAAGGTAAATCTTGATGCGGTTAACGCAAGAGTAGTCCCAATTGGTTCAATCTACATTGAGTACTACGGCCAACCGCGTCCCGCATCACTTTGGCCAGGTTTCGGGTGGCAAGATATTAGCTCCACATATGCCGGTCTCTTTTTTCGTGCCGTTGGTGGTGGCGTCGGAAGCTGGGGTAGCACGCAGGCTGAATGTGCTCCTCGAATAATCCAAATGTAGTATCACTATGGAACGCAAGACAGTGGTAGAGTTAAAAACCCGCTCACCATTCCTGCTAGTGGCTGGTCTGACATGGGAGAAGGGGGAGAGCATTGGAATGCTGGCACAAGATTCTATGAGCAGTTGAGCTTCAACACACAGGGATGCGAAGTTCGCCCTAAAAATCAGGCAGTTAGAATTTGGAAGATAACTTCTTAAATACTTTAATTAGCATTCGGTAATAAATTGTCTTATGCGATCATTGATGCTTGCATTGTTACACATAGGAGAACATAAAATTATAAGGTATGCTTAAATATGTTAACAAATAAATATTATTTTAAGCCGCTAAGACTGTCTCTGTATAGATTATTGTTGACGCTGATACATGTTTTTGTTCACTTGTCCGCCAGCTTCAAATCATTCAAAGCTTAGGTAACATGATGGCATTTGATAATCGCATCCATCTGCCTGACAGCACGTGAGCTGGCAATGTACATTCAATCTCTGCATTAAATACCGTTTGCATTCGCAATACTATGACAATATTATAAAACAAGCTTGGTTGTCATAATCGGATACCTGATAAACCTTTGTAACTTTTTTGGTACAAGTTTGGTCATTATCTTACTAACGAAGTATCGAACACGTGATTGAAATGCCAATGACAATGTTACTAGCTTGTTAATGGTCGTATAATATCAATGATCGTCCAGCGTATTGTTTGAAACGGTAATGAAGGACACATTAACTATACCAAGATTATATTCATGCACTTCAGCAAATATATAAAGACAAAGACAACTGGCCGCACATACATACAGAATATCATAAAATCATACGGCATTCATAAATGCCAGTAACTAAAATATCGCAACATAACCAGGGAGACGTGTTAGTACAAAATATGTTATAATTGATTAGTTTGTTTCAGTTGTGGATGATATTTTATATTTGAGCACTGTAAATGGAATAAAATATTATAAGTCCAACACCACAGGTGCCTGCGCCAGAAAGAATGTCGTAATTTGAGCGGTCTTTGTTCGCAAAAATAAATTTATTAAGGCAAGTGCATTCCATAATTATGTTTACTGATAGAATTAAATAAATCAAATTTTTAACTGTTTTAAGGTTAAATCACTTTCCGGTAGAATGTCACCTTGTCAAGCTGAAGGCCATTACTAGCCATACATTCATAACCATTGCATCCCAGCGTCCCTTCAGCCAAACATGTAAAATGTCAACTTCCCATAGACTCTGTGTGCATTGCCACTTAATGCACCTTCCGATAATTTGAACACAAACCAATCAAGCTTGATCAAAAAAACCAGATCAAAAATTGTATTAAAAATCATTAGTCGTTGCACCGGCTTTGCTTTTCTGTCATTACGATTTCATTCCTGCGTCAACAAAAGTATATTTCCTCAGAGATAATTTGAATTGAATCTTTATTAACGAGTCTAGCCAAACATGAGTACAAGTTCTGTTATCCTTCCTTCAGACTCCTAACTAATAAAGTAATAACTAATATACTAACACTTTCAGAAAAAGTGATTGAAACAATGATCGGACAGAGTGAGAACGACAAAACAGACTGAAAAAGTCATTTATCTTGTTTTGTCATGTTTAGGTAAGTTTAACTGTGAGAAAGAGCATACCTCCATTTCCCGTGAAAGGAAAAATTGTCAGGAGAAAAATCTTGGCTTGCACCATTTTGCTGGTTGTCCTGAAGGTTTGCGGAATTCACTGATACAAAATTATATGCCGACAGCATTCATTCCAAAGTCGCGTCATGCCCAGTGAATGAGATTTCTTATTCGGGTTGCGAATTTGGCTAAAAATTCATTCATAGACAGCATCCCATAATGTAAATGCTAATATTGAATGTGTCAGTAATGCCAGTATCTACACATGAAATGCCAATTCAATAACATTTATTCAATAATTTTTAGTGATGCCGATTACATAACCAGTTTGACTATAATGATAAAATGAAGCACACGTTTGTACTATTGTAAGATATTAATGAAATGATAATTGATCAGACATATGTGTAATCTAATTCATAGCCTGCACGATTTGTCGTATACATCAGTCAATCGGTCATATATTTAGAAGTATTGTCAACACAATGCCAACAGGTGTTAAAAATCAATTTGGCTGTTGGCATGTACCGTGCGTAATCGGTGAGCAGATCACATATTAAGTGTGCAAAATGTATATAAATTAACTGGCACGTGCAAACAATTGGAGTAACAGGTATGGATGAACCTATTAAAAAATGCTGGGTCGTCTGTGTTTATGGAGAAACCGATTCACAGATTCACTTCGTTAATAGTTTCACCCCCAAATTTCAGTCATGCTTTTGAACAGGAAAAACTTCCTTGTCCCGCTGGCATGTTCATCCTTCCATCTAGGCTGCCCTAGAACGACTACCGAGCTTAGTTATTCCATTCCCTGACCCTCCCTCCGTGACCCTCCATTCTCCCTCCGCCGCGTCCTCCTAAAAAGTCATGCATGCTTGCATGCATGGTGAGCGAGCGAGCGAGCGAACAACAAGCCATTGCTACTACTACTACCACAACCACTCGCTATGTTTGCTCCTTCTCTCACTCACTCAACAAGAAGCTTGCTGAACAAACAAGCGAGCGTGACGAGAGCAGCAACGTCATTCGACAAAGAGGAGCATAGAGTGACGGCGAGAGAGGAAGATTCAAGCTTGCTGCTTCAACATGGGAGAGATGAAGAAGTAAAAAGAAGAGATTTTGTCTGTTGTTTTGTTGTTGTTATAGCAGAGTGTTACCTACCAATCTGAGAGTGCAGCTATGTACCAAGTGCATATATGAAGCTCTTCCTTGCTTTAAACAGGTTCCTCACTATTGGCTCATAATTTCATGTGAGGATATAAATACATTTTCATTGCGTGTTAAGGGTTCGTTCAATATACAGCGTACGTACATTTCTAATTGACAATAGTTAAACTAGATACAAATGATGATAGCTGTATAAACATGCACTAGCTGCAAGTATACCCACCCACCGACCACATACATGTTCAGTACTATGAACGGCCCCTTCTGTCGCGAGGATGGCAATGCTTTTATGCATTAAAAATGCGCATACCTCTCAACGCATTTCATTGCCATGATATTATTGTTGTTTGTGCATGTACATAACTTGTTCAGAATTTGGCTCACAAGGAAAGGGCACGATGTGTTCCGCCTATTAAATTTTCATGTACTCATTTCTCAATTATTATTACATATTGCTGTTGCTCATGTTACTGTGTCATTCTTACTACCACAATCAACTAATTGCTAGTTAACTTAACTGAACAATTAACTAATACTATCTTCATGCCTTAGCTTGTTTTGTGTCAATCGAAAGGCGATGTGCCACAGATACCTTACCTTCACACTAAGCGTTCCTATGCACAAGAACTCACTTACACTACGCCTAATAGGAAAGCGTGAATGGTCGCATAATATGACTTGAAAACTGTGCACTATCTAAAACACATTGTTCCTTTAGCATTTGCATTCCTCTCTTTTCGTACCCACTTCTTCTTCGCTGCACAAACTGTTTCATGTGTGTGCGCGCAAATTACTCGCAAGACATTTAACTTACGAGGAAAGTGTATGTGGTACATCACACGATATTGCACACAGGTCAGAAAATCAAAATTCTTTTTGCATGCACTTGTTCCACGACCTATTCCTTGACCATTAAACTTTTAACATATCTCAATTAACTAATTGTTGTGCAAGTTAAATGAACAGTTAAGTACTTTTATGCTTTCCCATATGCTTGTATGATATCAGTCGAAAGGGTTTGTTCTCTCGTGAACATAATTAACCTTTTCGTGATTCTACTCACAAGGGAAGTGCACGTGGTGTACCGCACGATATTGCACGCATGTCACAAAATCAAAATTATTTTACATACACTTGTTCCTCGACCTATTCTACAATCATAAACATTTTACCTATCTCAATTAACTAATTGTTGTTAAACTTAACTGAACAGTTAAATACTTTTATGTTTCCGCAAATGCTTGCGTGGTATCATTCGAAAGGGTTTGGTCTCCCGTGAACATAATTAACCCTTTCGTGATTCTACTCACAAGGGAAGTGCATGTGGTGTGCAATATCATATTGCATGCATGTCACAAATTCAGAATTCGTTTTATATGCACTTGTTCCTCGACTTATGCCTCGACCATTAAACTCTTCAGATATCTCAATTAACTAATTGTTGTTCAATTTAACTGAACAGTTAAATGCTATTATGTTTCCGCATACGCTTGTATGGTATCAATCGAAAGGGTTTGTTCTTCCGTGAACATAATTAACCCTTTCACGGTTCTACTCACAAGGGAAGTGCACTTGGTGTGCCACAACTTTAACGAGCATGCTACAAAATCAAAATTCTTTTTACATGCACATGTTCTTCGACCTGTTCATCGATCATAAACATAGTAACCCATCTTAGTTAACTAATGGTTGTGCAAGTTAATTGAACAGTTAAATACTATTATGGTTTCGCATATGGCTGTATGCTATCATTCGAAAGGACGTGTTGTCTCGTGAACATAATTAATCTTTTCGTGATTCTACTTACAAGGGATGGCTTACACCGAATGCGTCCCACAACAAATGCTTTACTTCTTGTACTACAACTTACTTGTCGTAGTCTGCCATCTCTATACACATTCTACATTTCATTTCTAGTCTTCATAGCCAATAGTAACTGAACAAATATATTATCCCTACGTTTGTACATACAAGGAAATGTTCACCATTTTACCATTGCTTTAGACTACCCATTCTAAACCAAGTAAACTTTCTTGTCGCATGCTCATCTACATGGAACGGAGGGTACGAGAGGGGGTACCCACGTAGTGGATCATTCAAGTATCCGTAGTGACCACAGTTTTGTTTCACCACACAAGTTCATAGTAAACTTGTTTACATCTATCACAAACGTTCTCTTCTATATTCTTGATACTTTTATTACATCAATTCTGCTCCACTCCTTTCCTCGTCTGTACATGAACTGCACAGCTAGAATCACATACAAGGAATTGTTCCTCGTGTTACCATTGCTTTATACTTTCCATTCTGAACCAAGTAAACGTTCTTGTCGCATATTCATCTACATGGAACGTAGGGTACGAGAGGGGGTACCCACGTAATCAACGGAAATATTATGCCGTTTCAAACCACGAAAGAGAAACAATTTTGTAATGTTGTTCGCAAGACATTGGAGCATGACTTGCAGAAATGTTCAGCTGTACGTATATGCATAACACTGTGATCGCATTTATTGGGATGACCTTGGTAAACAAAAACTTGTACTTACCTAAGTACTTGCAGCTGCAAAATGATCTTGTAACTGGTAAGAAGATTAACAGTGAGAACTTAATTTTCATTCTCGGAAAACCGTTTCCAGCGTGTGTATTTAACCTTAAAAACATTACAGATGTTGTAATAGCTAAGGTTGAATCCGTGTCACGACGGCATCATCCAATTCCAAAATCAATCAGCGCATCACTGACAGTAGTCATTTCAATATCAAGCTGCCATGACCAATTCCTCCAAAAATCCTGAATGAATTGAAGTGCTGATTAGGTAACAGCGCATTCCAGAAAATGGGTCCACTTCACATTTTAATTTTCTCAAGCGTATTCTTCGCTTTACAAACAGATAACCTTTGATTGAATTCTGCAAAATTGTTCCTATCCTATTTATATTCTTAAGGATTTCTACTTGTCCCAAATTTCAGAAGCCTCATCCTGTGACAATGGCTGGACGCACTACAAGGACGGCATTTCCTTGAAATTTATCGAACAACTATTCACTTATCAGGAAGCAAAGGATCATTGCTCGGATAAACATTCGACCTTGGTCATGCTCAAGGACTCTGAGCCGCAATTGTTCTTGACAGCCATGGTGAACATTTCTGAGAACGTCTGGCTTGGGGGATGATACGACCTTGAGGAAGCGGCGTTCACATGGGATGATGGAACTCCCGTTTCTTACACAGACTAGGAAGTTGGCTATCCAAAAACCGATCCAGACTCCGGTACTTACATGGACCTCAATCCTGTTTACGAATAACTATCTTTTAATACCAGGGGTAAGATGGTCAATGGCAACTGGTCAAACGAGAATCTGGTCGTCTGCCAACGCACCTTGCAATAGGCTCTTACAGGTAAAATAGAATCACTCCAAAGTCGTCTGCTAAGGGAAAATAATTTAAACAAGGGAATCAATGACGATCTCCAGAAAACGAAACAGGAGCTCATGACATTAAAAAACGAGCATCTGGAAACAAAGCAACTCCTTAAACCAGCACTAGAAGCTTTGAAAGCGGCTACTGACCTTCTTCGCGCGACACAACAGGATTTCAAAAAACTCATCGCTAAATAGTTGCGAGAAAACAGGAAGCGATCTGGGAAAGGTTATCTCGGTACGGTTCACCGGTATTGAATAGTATAATCCGTCAGGGCCGCGTTTGCTCTGGCCTACTATCTTACGGTGCTCAGGAAACGACATCTTCTTGGTTCAGGTTTGGTGTTGAACCCACACCAACGTCATGATGAGTGGTAAAGTTCTGATACTCCAATTAAAGCACTTCATTTTTCTAGCCGTTAGATTTGTAGCTCAGCTTAGCGTACATGTATTTAGTATGGCCATACACAAACGACTACGAAAGGAATGGTTCGATAAAATTGTTACAAGCTGTGTAAATGGTATTCATGTCCCGACGTTATTTATCTGACTATAGTTTTCTGCAATTTGCTAAAGCAGATTGTCCAATACAGGAACATCACATATGCGGATCACAATAATTAAAGATTCAACTCGATAGGTATAGCTTGGATATCCGACACGGTCTAACGCACATTTTTCATGCAATGTAGTCTCCAATTTCCAATTACATTTCCAATAAATTGTATCTTAACATATTAAATAAAATGTATATTCAAGTTTAAAACTATTATCGTTGTCGGCCACGTGACCAAATAAGTCGGTGGTCATACACGTGTAATTTTTACACAGAAATTAATTATCTTACTATCAACACTTTCGGTATAATATCTCTGTTAACGTTCCTACTTGTATGCTACAAAAGTACAAATTTTATTAATTATTCTCGAAGGCGTGAGCTTATGTACTAAAAATAAATTATTTATATGGTTACTGCATAAATTAGTTACCGTACACCACAGACCATCCTACTGACCTGATCGTCAGATAATACTGTCCAAGTTTGCACTACTTTCTCAGCAACAAAAGATCGACTATTCTATTAAGGCAGAACAGTTGGAACTAACCAATATTACCTTTTGCATACTTCAATTCCAGTTGAATCAGTGCGTTCACAAACTGAGTGTATTCTGTCGGATGCATGCCTCGTATTCGATACCTTTCGCTGCATGTAATAGTAGCAACTATCATTAGAATACGCAGCGCTGAACCAGGACCATCTGATTCGCCACTAGTGTCAGCATTACTGTGTTTTTCATACGCCCCTCCAAGAATTCGACATACAAGGACGCCAGCAATTAAAATCAGTAGGCACCACCGAGCCAGGAATCCCAACCTTTCCCATTTTTTTCTACTCAGGCGGAGCCGATATTGGCGTTTGTCATATTCAAACAAGCAACCCGCGATCTTACGGTGTGAGCTGTTTGCATCCACTAGTGATTCCAATAGATTCTCAGAGAGCAGCATGTTGTCCGAGAAATGTACCGATTTTAAAAGATGGCCAATGGGAAAAGTTATTCGCAGAGACGGTGTTATTGGCCCGATGAATTTCACAAGACTAAATCTTTTCCAGATTGGTCCTTTCTTCTTGTAACTCGTGATGGCTTTAATATTCCGACACATTTTATGCGGCAGCTCAAACCAATTTTCACTTGCCCATCGCAAATATCAACCGTGTATTTTCGTGTTCACAAATTGATTAGCTTTGTAACGCGTGGGCTTGATACAAGTTTGTCGTAAAGCTTGATTAAATTTACTCAAACTGTCCATCTAACAAAATAAGTGTTCATTTATTCCGCAACAAATTCGGTTTTCATCGCAGCATATACGGGCTAAGCCTATATTCAAAACTAATTTTGTTAGATTGGTAGACACGATATTTCAGTTCTATCTAGTAGGTCGTAACTGTACTGGTTATAATTACACGAATAGGGTGGTCAGTTTTCCCACAAATGCGTAGTTCCCTAAGATTGAATAAAGCAAACCTTCACTAAAATTTGTAATTTTATAATCAACTTGACATTGCAATTGCGACAGACAAAATAAATTTATGGGTTTAGAAAGGTAAGCAGCGAACAACGTATTTAACGGTAACGGTAACCCACTAGCTAAATCCCTTACATCATAATAGAACTAAAGAGATATGAATAATGCGACACTGATTTGTACATACAATTATACACAGATACAATACTGGTAATGTTGTTACTTTCTGAATGAATATTTATGATCACATGCGATATGCGACGACTTTGGCAATTTGTTGATGGACACGCCACAAATTTCCGTAACAACTGAAGATTTATCATTCTCTCAATTTTGTACCAATTTGGTATACCAACGGTGTCTTCCGTTCAATGAAATTGCTCAAACCAAACGATATCCTGGAAGGAGGACAAGACGCCAGAAACGTTTCAATATTCCGCCATTGGGAACCACCAGAATTTCTGTAACCTTTTGCATATTTACACAATCCTCTGTGAGACCTAAGCGACTCATGATGGAAACTGGATAGAACCCGATGTGCAAGAATGCCAGCAATTGAAACCAGCAAAGTACTCCTTCCTAGGAATCCATACCTTTTCCATTTATTATGGCATACACACAGACGCTGATTGCGCTTGTCATATTGAAACATGCAACCAGCAATCGTGCGATGTGTGCTATTTGCATCAATCAAAGAGAACAACAATTTTGAGAGAACAACATACTGTTTGACAAATCTTGAAAGGATTATGCGGGCCGACACGAATGTTCACTTGTTAAGCGTTTCCAGCAAGATGGAATGCCAATGGAAGCTCAACGTAGCTGAGTTAAGGTCACGTGGTTTTATAAATACGATATTTGGTTTGCTGATGCATTGCAATCCGCATTACATACTTTCCGCTGCGTAAATGTTACCGTCTTATAATGTTTGCCAGAATCCAGGAGGTAGCAAAAATGAATCGGGATTGGTCAACATTTTAGTTTTGCAGATAGATGATGAGTAAAAGAGGCGGTTATCAACACACCTTATTCGGACATTCTCTAAATTTAAATTTATTTAGTTTGGTATGTTGACACGACTTTACAATTAGCTAATGTTCAAAACACCATGGTAATCGAATATAAATTTGCATAAATCAAAATGCAATGTATGTTTATGGCTTAAAATAATTAAAAATGTACCCACCGCCAATGTCGTGTGGAATATCTCAAGCGACACCAGTGAGTAAATATGTTACGACAGTATTATAATATCCGTAGCGAAACCGGATACCAAACCGAGCCTGTCACTTTTAATTAACTACACATACTCCTTCTGCATTTTATTTTGTCATCCAATATCAGATAGGGCGATGACGAGTGGTTCGAATGATACGATGCTCATGTAAGAAAGGAAATATTTCATTCATGCATTCATTCCATGCGCTGTTTATAGACACAAAGTGAAATTGTATGATATGTGCCACAATAGAATTGTTCACGTTTGTTGACTTTAATCCTGGGACAAATGTGGCTTTTATAATGGCTCATACATGCACGCGATTCTGACCATTACTTCATACTTCCAGTGTAATTATTTATGATTCATGCGACAGCAATCCAAATCCAAAAATATTGATGTTTAATAATATACACTGGTATATCCTAACAAGTAATCGATCATTTTGTTGCCGTCAAAGCTTGGCTAGCGTCATCGTTTCGCTTTCGTGTCACAAAAGTAGCGACATTGAATGTGCTCTGAGGTCAGTAGTGTAGCGTTTACTGTAATCAGATGCTTCTAAATCGCTGTTAGTTATCTTTTTAATTTTCTTGTTTTTCATATTAGTTACATATGTATGCTTATATTAGGTATGCGAAACGTTGCTGAAACTTGGGAACTAGAAGGTCAATATCCAAGTGTGAAACAAATTCATCGGTCCCAATTTTATTGACACTTTCCATTGCTGCACATTTCCTGTAAAATTGATGCAACGAATACTAATGAAATACCTAAAACATTCCACGCCTTACGGGTTTTTCATAATTTATAGTTTTCTATCCGTTAAATACCGTATTCCCCGATCCACAAGCCGTTCCCTCTAATGCCGGATGCGCAGCAATTTTACGCCCGGAGCTCTTCTTGCAGTGTAATGACTTGCAGATATTCTACATGTCAAATTAGAAACACCGGAATGAGATGATTCCAAAATAGAGAGTATAAAATTATAACAAATTCGTCTTGTTTCCTACATTGTAAGGGGCCGAATCCTTAACGTATGGAACACACTCGCCGCATACTTGCTGGCATTGCTTTGCAGAGTCAAACAATTTACCAGGTAATCCCTCTATTCCAAACTCAATCCCAGGTGTCTTGGATCCCTTTTTAGTTAAACAGTACGGTATACTGGAACGATCCTTTTTATTTTCCCTGGGGTCACCTGATTCCAGAAAATTCTTGAAATTCTTTCTGGAGCAGTCAGACCAATTGATTTGTCCCGTACCAGTATATGCTGCCATTAGATATTTGCTGCCGCTACACTTTTTGTTCATTCCCTCGCCATCGTGCTCCATCCCCAAACTATGGCCCAACTCATGTGCAGCTGTGAAGGTCGTTTCAAATCCTTTGTTGTATTTCACAACGGAGCAACTGTAGTAGCGGAGACACATGGCAGATGTGAAAGCAATTCCTTTAAATCATACATGTTTACTTATTAACAAAATGAAAATGAAGGGCTGTATTCTGCAATTTTGGATTATTTGAAAACTTGATACCGAGATTGTCGCCTCCGGATCCGCTCCGCATTGGGAGCCCCGTGATCATCATTGCGTGATCCCACATGGCTCCATTTCTGTCCTTTTTTCCAGCATAACTGCAAAAGGAATCCAGGTATTTGTCCGCATTTATCGTTGGCTTCAATTTACTCGGAACATTCTTTTGGATGTCTACGTGTACCAAGCGGAAGGATATCTTTGGATCAATGGATGGCTGCTGATACAAATAATTTATCTGAAATTAAAATATTTAAGCAAAAAAACTTGAATGTCACTGTTGGCAAACCTCTGGGCTTTCTGTATTGTTGGCGAAATTATCAATTACATTGTTAACCAATGCGAGAATATACTGATTAATTTTCTTGACGGTATCCTCCGAATGCAAATTTTTCCATTTTTTATAAAATGCTTCATCAGTAAAAACCGCCAACTCAATCACTCTCTTTGGCGTCTTCTTTGACTTCGTTTTTAGTTTAGGCCCATTTCCGGTTTCAATTATATTCTTATATGGACCCGAACTTTTCGAAAGCGCCAGGGTAAGGGGGATTTTATCGATGCCGTCAATATCTGATTCTCCTTCCGTGTCATCGTTCCCGTTTTCTTCGTCATGTAATAGCTTTTGATCCTTGAGCATTTGAGCGCGTGCCTTCCTCAGCTCATCCTTTGACACTGCCCTACTATCACTGCGTTGACTTCTACTTTGGGTTTTAGTGGGTTTGGTAATATTATGTTTGGTGCCAACTTTCGAATTTGATCCCTTGTTAGCTCTCTTGAGCCGATTATGGTGAGTAGAAGGGGTGATCTGATAATGTTCATTTTCCAGATGCATTAGTCCTTCCTAATTGAAAGCACTTATATCTATAAAGTTATCAAGTTTTTAGCACGCGATACAATTTTGTGGAAAGAAATTAATTTTATATTACGAATGCGCTCTCGTGCAAACATGAAGACAGGGACGCCATGCCAACCGTTTTCCCAGAATTCGAGCTTATTCTTCCAGTAAACGAGCATTGATAGTGCTTGACCTCGTTTTCATGAATTCCTCTGTCTCAGGTTATATATATAAAATTCGTAAAGTACATATTGGAAACTAGAACGTACAATGTGTAATTTCATGTGATTGCTTACAAAACATCTGGAGAAAATTGAGAGTGCGATTTGCTAAGGTGCATGATGTAGGAAGCTTGTTGGGGCGGAATCTTGACACGAATGACGTGGTAGTCATTTTCGTGAAGCGTTGACTCGTTTACAGTAGATAAAAAGTCAAAATCGATTTCTTCAATTGCAGACTCCGCGGCCTAGACAAAAAGTATGAAATAGGATTTTTAGAAAATTGTAATTCGTTTATAAAACAACAATTAACCAAAATATTTAACGTCTCATACCATACCAGCGCAGGTGCTACAATAGTTAACGGCTGAATTGTTACATGAAAAAGAATGCACAGCGTCCAATAGTAACAGTTGATGCACTGCGACCTATACATATGCTTCAGTGACATTTTTGACATTGAACGTCTCACTTGTTGACAAAAACTAAACTAGCAGCACTTATTTCTTTCCAATCCATCCATCACAGTATGCTTTGACTCAATTAAATATGTACTTGTTATAATCATTAGCGAAGTTCCTAAGCACAAAATGTATGAGTCAATTTTACAAACCTTACATGTGTAAGATCAAAAATAATAAATTTGTAACGCACGGAACTGACGTCCAGCGGACAGGAAATCATTTCAAATAAGAATGGTTTGTACAAGATTACATCTGCAACCATCACCATTGCATGCATTATAGTGGAGTCCATCAAAAATCGAATGTCATGGAAAATAACGACAGAGTATTGTAAATAGGACGGCTTTTTAATGCCAATAATTGTACTACGTAACCGATCACGTGTTTGCTTGTCTTCTCGTATCCGGTTCTAAAAATATCGTTTCTAACATGTCATTGTCATGTAACATGATATGTAGCATGCAATTCAAAATTGCATTTTCATACTAAAACCATTGCGTGCTCTGGTGGTTTTTCACATCTGCGGTAGACCACGCTGGAAACGTGAGACAAATATACTCTGAAATAATGCTGCGCGTCACACATAATTACAAGAAAGGAATGACTAATTACTAAAGGAAATGTATTGGTACATCCATTCTATTAATGCGTTATTCTATAAATATATTATATGTGTTGGGATTCAAAAGTAGATGTTCATTTTCCGCACTATATATATTTACATAGTTATGACTGGAGCAGAAAGAAGAGGAAATAATGACTATATACATCAGTTTCCTATGCAATTGCGTCATCTGAAGTTGCATCCAAAATGCATTGACATTGCCATGATTGGCTGAGAAGCCAGTGGTAAAAATGTCCATGATTACGTTGAAACCGCACATAGGCCTGACGATATTTTTGCGAGATGGTGTATTCGAATGTATTCAATTTCACGTTGAAAATACTGCGAAATGCAACAAGAGCAATGTAATCCCGAGTAATCTTTCAACCAAAAATTAGTCGATATAGTCAATGCATGACAGAATTGACATGGAAATGCCAAATAACATCTTCCTGTTTTCTCAGAAATCTAATGATAGCTAATTCAAGAAGACAGTGGCTTTGAACGGGCTCACAAGTTTACATTGTCCTTCGCTGCTAATAAACATATAACGCCATTATGATGTAGTGTAAAACAAAAAGTGTTAATGGGATTAATACATATCCACTTCACATTGGATGGACTATCAAGTGTTTGCAAACGACATGAAGTGCTGCATTCAGAACCATGGTATTGACATCTCTAATAACAAAACAATTAAAGTACAGCTGGTGCATGTCATTACCAATAAAAATGCACTCATTTTCATCGCGAGTATTTCGGCCCTCATTCCATGTAAAGTACTGAATTCCATGGAATTAATCATGCTGACACAAATTGTCTCAATAATTTGAATGTGTGTTTAGTGGATCTATAAATATATAATGGATGGTCAAGGACGCCGACTTTCAAATGTTTCTGGAAAATTTCACACAACATCATTACGACAACCTATGGCTTGGAAGTAAATACAATGACAACACTGGCGACTTTAGATGGAGCGATGGGTCATTCCTAACATTTTCAAACTGGCTGGAAGTCTACAGAGGAAATGGGATACATTCCGGTACTTGTGTGAAGCTCAGACTCACCGATGGTCACCTGTGGGCTTACGTCAAGTGTCAAAAGCGGAATCTGGTCATTTGCCAAAGAAGCTCGCGGCTGCCAACGGAATTACAAGATGTGGTGAAACCTGAAATAAGAAAAATCCATACGCAGCTTGATAACGCCAAGGCCGAGAGAAACGATTTGAAAAAGAAGCTTGAAATTCTCAGCTCCCCTGTCGTGCCCATTGGATACATCTATGTTGAGTATAGTAATCAACCTAGCCCATCTGAACATTGGCCCGACTTTAGATGGCAAAACATTTCAAGTCAATATGGAGGTATGTGTTTTCGAGCAATAGGTGGTGGCGCTGTAGAATGGGGTACTGTTCAAGATGCATGTGCTCCCAAAGCTGTTTACTCTCATCATCCATTACACATTCAGTCGTCGAATTCAGATTCAGATAACCTTCCACCAGGCTTTACGTTTCGCACATCTCGACGTCGTGCAGTTTACATTCCTCTCAGATCCCACACAACTAATTGTGAAATTCGTCCCAGAAACCAAGCAATTAGAATTTGGAAGCGAGTTGGGTAAACATCAAATTATGTTTTGAGAACATTAGATAAATAACGTCACAGTGAATATATTGTTCAGTTTACCATATTGTAAAATATCATTAACATAAAAGGCCAGTTATTATTCTAAAAATAGAAATTACACAGGAGTCAAAAAGCAAATGAAAAAATAGATAATGTACAAATACTTTTCATGGGCTTAATATTATTCAACGGGACCTTGTTCTGCGAGGGCGGCCCGAAAGAAGCATTTTAATGCCAAACAAATCTGGTCAGTAATGAATTATTGCCTCTTGTCAAAAGCTTGTTGGCAGTGTCATGAACAAGGTCATTAATGTCATCCGGTTTTTCCTGAAATTGAATTTTAACTAGTTGACTTCAATTGTTCTTGAACAAATTGATTTTGAGCTGAATAGAAACTTGAGTATCATGGTCATAATAAAACAGTGAGATGGGAAAGGATAACATACACACCTCACAAGCGACTGACATTCAAGTGTTTGTAATCACGCTGAGGTGTTGTTGTTGAAACCATGGTATTGATATTCATAATAATGACAAATTCAAATACATTTAAGTTCGTGCATTGTAAATAAAACGGCACTCGGTTTCTCTGAATCAGTAGTAGCCATCAATCTCAAATGAAGATCTTAATACCATGTAATTAATCATTCTCAAAATTTGCTAAAAGTTTTAGGTAAACGCCAAATTATCTGAGTATATATAATGGTCGGGAACAATGTCTCGGTCATTAGTCGCAGACCTGAACCCGTTTTGTATGCGCATTATTGCAGCTACAATGATGTTGTTCTCCTTCGCCATTTTGCTCTTGTCAGCATTTCTTTCCACTGCCAATTCCGGTAAATTTGCTTTCTCATCCCGCATAAAATACTACAGCATGTGTCCCGTGCTAGAAAATGTTATGTAGTCAAAATTTATGTATGTATGTATTTGTTGGGGGTAATATGAGAAACGCGAGGTTTTGATCTTCATGCAGACCGATTGACGGCAACGAGATGTCTGGTGGTTTGCATTCGCCGTGCCATTGTGTCCCATCTTTCTGTTGTCCGTTGAAAGTCAAAGAAGCTCAGCTCATCTTTTCTTCAACTATTATTCGCTTTTCTGTCCTCAATAATTTCTTGTGCTTGATCAAAAAAGTAGAATATACGAGACTCTGCTCTCATTAATAATTGTAGTTGATTAATAATCAGTTACTTAAAAAATCGCTAGTTAAGTTTCTGAATTAATAAATTGGAAGTAAAAATAATCAGTTGTTTTTCGTAGAATTTTATTGACATTTTGTTGAGTGGCAAGTCCTTTAAGGCCACAGAGCAGGGGCCTCATCACAAGCATAAAGTTCATTAATTAACTCGTTCATCCTAATTATCAGTTTTATCCTTGAAATTCAAACCTGTGATCGAATCTACAGTAATCTTCTGGTGAAATAGTCATACTAAGGTCAGGGTTTTCATCGTCCACATCACCGACAAACTCTGCACCCGACAGCATGTGTCATAGTATTATTTGCGTGTTTCTAGACAAAGACGTAAATTATGTCCTTCTTTATCTTTAGAGGCGCGTCAATGTGGAAGCGGTTGGACGAATTACAAGGACGAGCTATGCCATAAATCATTCAATAATCTACTCACTCATGCCCAAGCTGAAGTGCAATGCTTGAATCAAAGAAATTCTTCTCTTGTAATGGTCAAGGACGTATAGTTTCAAATGTTTCTGGAGGCCATTACCCAGGATCACTACCAGAAGCTGTGGCTCGGAAGCAAATTGGATGACGATACAGGCGAGTTTGCATGGAGTGATGGGACACAGCTAACAGTTTCCAACTGGCAGGAAGGATACAGAGGAACTTGCGTCGAGCTGAGAGCCTCCGATGGTAATCCGTGAGCATACGTCAGCTGCAAAAAGCGGAACATGGTCATGTGCCAACGAAGCTTGCGTTGGCCGTCGGAACAACAAGATGAAGTGAATTCTGAAATTCGAAACATCCAAAAGCAGCTGGAAGACGAGAAATCCGAAATACATAATTTGAAAAAGATGATTAATATTCTCACCTCTCGTGTAGTCCCCATTGTATCCATCTACGTTGAGTATATCAATCAAACAAGTCTACCTGAACTTTGGCCAGCATTTAAGTGGGAAGACGACACTAGTGAATATGAAGGTCTGTTTTTTCGGGCATCGGGCTGGGCAGCAGCAGAATATGGCACTGTTCAGGATGAATGCGCTCAAGGAGCTATTCACTCGTTTAATCCATTTTATATTCAGTCTTCAAATTCAGATTCGGATTTCTTTGAAGGGTTTTCGTTTAGCACATCTCCACGTTCAGTTAACGACCCGCTCAGATCACTGACATATTATTGTGAAATTCGTCCCAAAAACCAAGCACTGAGAATATGGAAGCGCATTGGTTAAAGAATGCAATATACGTGTTGAGATTAATTTCATCAAATGCAGCGATAATTGTAGATACATTATAATTGCCGGTAAAATTATATGAAATTAAATAAAAATCATTTTGCGCCTTTCTAATTGATGCAAAACTTAACAGACGCGAGAAATTGCCTTGGCATAAATGATTCATTTAAGGATTGAACGGATCCGAGAATATAAGCTGTTTTTTTAAACGTTTTTCTGCATACCATTTTAATCATTTGTGCAACAACAGATGATTACGGGTATAAATTTAAATACATGAGCCTTGAGAATCTTGATTTATAATACAGCAGATGTTTACAGAGATAAATGTTGACCTTGTAATAAAGCACTTTTGACCTGTGTTGACGAGATTGTGTAAATGGATATAATTTATTAGTGTAATTTCTGCCGTCAAATGAAACACAGACTCGAGCACCAGTTTGTTTTCCATCCAACGAACCATGTAAAGAACATTTGTTCATTTCATAATGTTTCTTGTAAAATACAGCAGAAAATATTCTGTACGGCGATCTCCTCTTTGTACTTGCCGACTGGACAAAATTATTACATATGCACGGAATCCAACAATCACTGTCTTTTCCATGAAATTTACTACGAAACTGGAGTTACATGGTATTGGTCCAATATCTCAGAATGAATTATATGTCAAGTTTCACTGAAACAACGCTATCATAATATGTACAAAAATACAAATGCATATATGTATATCTTTATCCGGTCCAGTCCAGACAGTTTTTTCTATCCAGCTTTGTAGACGAACAGAGATAAAATCAGCGTCATCGGGTCAGTCAAACATCATAATCAATGAGGTAATTTCGTGGAAATCCATGAATTGAGTCTGAAAATAAAACTGGGATCAAAAGCTTAATTTATCGTGTGATATGTTTGTTAAGTAATTTGTTGATTATTGATGAAGCGCGCCTTTGAGACGCTACTATTGCTGATAACAAGTGCTCAAATCTCTTTAAAAACCAACGATGGTGTACGCAATCATATTTCATTCCGCATTTGTTGTTCACACTTGAAACACCGTTCAGAGGCTACCAATAAGATTGCAAGTTAAATTCAGCTTGGAAACTAGTTTCATCAATTGGTGTTCATTTTGATGGTGAATTTTCAAAACCATGAAACAAATTCATCTTTTCCTATTGTTGGTGGGATTGGGCTGCAATACCGCAGGTAAATTAAGTCATTATCAAATACGCGCTGTTTAACTACGGCCAAATTTATGGTAGTATTTTGATTGTATATTTTGTTCGAAGTTTCAGCTCGCTGTCAAAAGGATTGGATAGCTTTCAAGGACGAGCTGTGCATCAAGTCCTTCAACAAACTGCTTAATTTTGACGAGGCAAAAGAATTGTGTTCTAGAGAGGATGCCACACAATTGTACATCAAGAACAAAGACCAGCAGATGTTTCTAGAGAATGTCACCACGCATTTGTATGATAACATGTGGCTAGGAAGCAGGTTTGACGAAGCAGCGAATCAATTTAAGTGGGATGATGACGAGCCACTAAATTACATTAATTGGCAGGACGGCTACACAACAAACATTACCCGTTCCGGCACATGCATTGAAGTGAAACCACCAAACCGCGCCCTTTCTCTCAACTCTGGTGGTAAATGGGCATTTGTTAGTTGCAAGAAAAGGAATGGGATAATTTGTCAGAAACCGCAACAATGGTCATTGCAGGATGCAGTGAATGAAATTGTGTCTATTCGCAAATTACTTTTGGAGTCCAACCAATTGCATGGAGCAACACGACTGGATCTTCAGAACACAAAGACAACACTTCAGCAGACGCAGCAGAATCTGCAGGCAATCCAAGAAATTCTCAGGATCACAAAGGAAACTCTTCAGACTGTCACCTCAAGAGTGGTTCCAGTTGGTTCCATTTACATTGAGTATTTCCAGCAACCGAGCCCTCTAACTCTGTGGCCTGATTGGACCTGGCAGGACGTCAGCCCTACTTATAGTGGTCTCTTTTTCCGCGTTTCCGGTGGTGCCGCAGCCAGCTGGGGAAGCACTCAAAATGAATGCGCTCCTCGAATAACCCAAATGGAGTATCAACATCGATACAAAAATAGGTGCGCGACAAAAATTGACATTCCATCCAATGGTTGGTCAAACTGGGGACATGCCGGGGAAAGTTATCACGGATGTGCTTGTCAGAGTAATACCTACTTCATGGCACTGAAATATCACACGCAAAACTGCGAAACTCGGCCAAAGAATCAGGCTGTGAGAGTTTGGAAGCGGTCAGCTTAAAACGTTCTTCTATTAAAAGTAAATGTCTAAATATTTTCATTCTTGATTTAAATGAGTGGTGTGTCTTTAAAATTACATCGCAATAAAATGCAGACGATTTGCATTCCTGTCAAAAATGATTTCTTATCTGTTTCCATTGAGGGATGTATTTAATTCTGATGCATTTATCCACTCTAATTGTCAGTACCAATAACTTCGCTGCAAAACATTGGATTCTGAATTGGAACCGTAATGTCAATTCCCTGTAATTATATCTCTTGTGTGGTGTTCGTTTCCAACTACTGACCGTCTTATCTTCATACCTGTAGATCAGAAACGTTTTATGTGTATAATGCTGGACGCTAACGAGCAGTGCAACTTACAATTAGTTAATGCACAACAGAGTACGCATAACATAACAAACCACATCTAACAACCTTCCCGATAAATATTTCATCACACGTTGTCCTCGTATATTTACTGCTGATCTTGTTTTGCCACTAATTTCATGTAATTGCGATGATATAAGTTATATCCGTTCTAACAGCGTTTAAAATCATGAATGATAAACATTAATGATCAAATGCATTTCCATGTATGCATGCATGGGCTTGATTTTATTCAACTTGACCTTGTCCTGCGAAAAGCGACCTGAGAGGAGCATTTATTAAATGCCAAACAATCTGCTCGGTGTTGAATTAATGCATATTGTCCAATGCATGAGAGCAGTAACATGAACATGTCAATTAATGACATCCGTTTTTCTCTGAAATTGAATGTTAGCTATTTGAACAAATTTACTTTGAAATTACATATTATGTGACATACTTCAAAGTGATTATAGCTCAAGTGTTGCTCTCGAAGTCATGGCATTTAATATCCTTAATAATAAACAATTAATATCTAATTACAATATTTGAGTATCTAATATTAAGTTAAAACTAATACCAATTATCTCAATACAAAATGTCATTCGCTCATGCGACACCGTTTTGTACACACGACATTGCAGCGACAATGATGCTGTTCTCCATTGCCATTTTATTCTGGTCAGCATTTCGTTCTACTGAAAATTCTGGCAAATTTGCTCTCCCATTTCTCAAAATATATTACGACACGTATTATAATATTATTGCCGCGTTAATCAAACAAGCATGTAAAGTATTTCCTTCTTTATGTTTAGAGGCGCGTCAATGTGGATACGGTAGGACGAATTATAAGGACGATCAATGAGCCAAATCATTCAATATTCTACAAACTTATGACAAAGCTGAAGACTATTGCTTGAAACAATGCAATTCTTCTCTTGTCATGGTAAACGATGTGGATTTTTAAACTTTTCTAGCCGTTTTCACTCACGACCACTGCGACAACATGTGGCTCGGTAGCACATACGATGACAGTGTGGGCGAGTTTGGATGGAGCGATGGTACAGACTTGACAGTTTCCAACTGCCTGGAAGTCTACGATGGAAATGGGACACGTTCTGCTACCTGTGTCGAGCTCGGAGTCTCGGATGGTTATATGTGGGCTTATGTCAGCTGCAAAAAACGGAATCTGGTCATGTGGCAAAGACCCATGCGTTTGCCGTCGCAATCAAAAGATGAAGTGAATTCTGAAATTCAAAACATCAAAAACCTGCTCGCGTATGCCAAGGCCGCGATCGATAATATGAACAAAGAGCTTGACATAATTAGCTCCCGAGTGGTTCCCATTGGATCCATCCACGTGGAGTATAACAATCAACCAAGCCCATCATACCTTTGGCCAGATTTTAAATGGATGAACATTTCCAGTGAATACGAGGGTTTGTTTTTTCGAGCATTAGATGGTGGAGCTGCAAAATGGGGTACTGCACAAGGTGGATGCACTCCCGGTGCGACTTACCCCAATCATTTGTTATATATTTGGTATTCTAGTTCAGATTCGGATTTCTTTGAAGCGTTTACCTTTAGCGCATCTCAACGGTTGGTTAACGACCCGCACAGATCCCTGACATGTAATTGTGAAATTCGTCCCAGACACCAAGCAACTAGAATCTGGAAGTGCATTGAATAAGCGCGCAATGTGTATCTAGAGTTTAGTTTGATAAAATTGATAAAATGTACAAGTAATTCATTGACCCAAACCCATTTGAACCAAATTTGCTTTGGTGCAGGACAAGTAGCCTATTGCATGTGAGAATTAAGGATGATTGAAAATGATTCTTGAACCTGAATTAATACTTGATGTGGTAAAGAGAACCTACTGTTTTGAGTAGATACTTTTTATGATTACATGCATATGTAGTTTTTTTAATGAGAAATACAGAGAAATGAGAAATATGTGGTTTTTTGAGAAATTTACTTTTTTCCATGACCCATTAATCATTGGATACATACATGTGTTACAGCATTTTTCCATACAAATGTAGTCCTAATTATTTTCTTCTCATCTAGAACAAATTCATTAGCGCCATTGAGATTAATACAAGAGCGTAGTGCAAGTTAACAGTGAGGATGAACAGACACGTATGTAGTGACATAACATGCAAACTTGTTATGTTGCTTGGAAGGAAAAACGGTAATTTGAATGTAAGAGTTAAAAACACGGAGCACAATTCACAGATAATATGAGATTAAAGCAGACAAATAGCTCATCCAAGACTAAAAACATCACAAAAAAATCGGCCATAAAACTCTTCGTCGTCAATTCCCACAAGATCATGACGGAGTGAAGCGAAATGAATCCATCATGACCAGCAAACAGTATTCCCAACACAGCAGCATATCAGCAAGAAAAAATTATTTATGGCAGTGAACGGGGTATACAAATCAGCGTTGTCATCAGCTAGGATGAAAAGGGAAGCTTTTTACGGCGTACGCTGCTGTCAACTAAGTAAACCTAATATGATTTAAATGTGCCATGACCTTTTTAATTGTCTCTGCACACAAACGAATGACTTGACGATAACGTTGATTTGTCATTTTTTAATTTCTGTCGTTCCTAAGACAGCAGCATGTTTTACGGCCTAATGTTCAACTGATTGGGCTTGCCGACTAACTACGGATTCAATCCCTTTATCACTCCTACTTCCATGAAAAATTCTGCGTAAATGTAGTTACATGCTACAAGCCAAACCTCGTATTCACCGTTTCGCTGAAACAAGGCTGAGCATTAAAACGTACAAACACGTATGGCTTCAGCAAAATAAATTATCTCTGAAAACCGTATCGCAGTATAAAAGAGAGCAAAAATCCTACTCGCTCATCAGTAAGTCACCAGGTTACTCTCAATGTCAAGAAAATGGACTTTTATTAGTGCCTAATTCTCATCCCAATAATTTTGTTGGCTGCTAATTCTGGTAATTGTCCACGTTTTTTAAAAATAAAATGCATATCGGGTCCAGGTCATATTTCCATAAGTATTGTTAATCACAATGTAACTTTCATTTCCCCGCTTCCATTTCAGAGGCCTCATAATGTGGCAAGGGCTGGACTGCGTACAAGGACGAGCTGTGTCTCAAATCATTCAACAAACTGCTGACCTACGACGACGCCAAAGAATACTGTTCCAGTCAAGAAAATGCATCTCTCGTGGTTGTCAAGGAAGCGGCGCTTCAGGCCTTTCTGTCGAATTTTACACAACACCATATCGCCAACTTGTGGCTTGGCGGAAAATATGATGAGGGAACAATTGGCTTTACATGGGAGGACGGCACGCCGCTTGCATTTTCGAACTGGCAGGAAGGCTACCAAAGCAACGCTACTCTTTCCGGTACCTGCATCGAGTTGAGAACCTCTAACGAAATCTTGATAAATAAAACTTGGGCTTACGTGAGGTGCAAACGCCGAAATCTGGTGATGTGTCAGAAAAGTTTGGAGTGGAGCTTACAAGATGCAGTGAGGGAAATTAGGAAAATACGGAAGGAACTTGAGACAACGCAACAAGACCTTGAGGAAGCAAAACATAATTTGGAAACTACTCATATTGATCGTCAGGCAACAACAATGCAGGTAATTCCCGTTGGTTCCATTTACATTGAGTATTTCAATCAATCCAATCCGTGATCCCTCTGGCCCAATTACTTTTGGCAAGATATCAGTAGCACATACGCTGGGCATTTTTTCCTCGTGTCGGGAGGCACTGCTGCCGGATGGGGATCCACCCAAAGAGCATGCGCTCCGGGGATAAGTCAAATGTCCTATAAGTGGCATGAAGCCCCCGAGTTGCAAAATGACATTACTATTCCAACAATGGGTTGGTCGAACTATGGTAACGCCGGAAAGCAATACTATAAAAGGATTGCCGATGTGAATTATGAAGGTCTTAGATTTTACGTCAATTACTGCGAAGTCGTCCCAATCAATATGGCGGTGAGGATCTGGAAACGAACAGCTTGAAAGAAAATATATATGCGTTTCCTTAATATTAATTGCCGTCTTGTAAGTATTTCAATGCCAATGAGTGAAAAAAAAATCATTTCATACTGTACTGTAAACAACCTATTATACTTCAAAATAAATTAAAATGTATAAAACAATCCTTTGGGTGTTTATAACACACAAATTTAGGATACAAATCTCGCTAAATTAAATGGAATGTTTGCATATTATTTTTAATTGAAAATGCCTATTCTTGTGTCAGTATAATCATTTTAAACCGTCACGCAAATGAAATGAACTAGTGCCCGGCAGAGCCGGGTCCTAGCACTTGCTCCGCGAGCGGGGGCGAGGATACAGTAGGAAAACCCTGTACACAAAAAAATTCGCCGTAGCTATGTCGCTGCAATAAACACATCCTAACATGATTGACTAACACGAGTTACATTATGTAATGATTTAAGATTCGTTGGTTAGTTTAGAACACTATCCAGGGAGGAGGACGTGAACCTCCTTCTCAGTGCTTCCTTATTCAACATACATTTCATTCAAACCTGAGTTAAATCAATTACTGCAGGTGCCATAACATTTTGACATATATCCCCGTGCTTAAATCTAAACTCTGGCGACGGAAATGGATCATCTCTTGAGTTTCTCAAAACAGCAATAAAGTGATTTTGGCAACCACCTTCTACAGCTTGAGTATGTACAATTAATATAACAGTTTTATCATTATTCTCAGTATTGGGGAGAATCCAAATATTATTTATGTTTACCTCCACTGCTGGACAGAACATACCGTCTGAATGAATTGGACAATCCAGCAGAACAATACTGCTGTGCAACATTGATGGGTCAGCCCATTCATTATACGAACCGGTTTGCCACCCCGAATATCGCACTTTTTATTACGGAATCGTGATCTACGCATGACGTTACCCCTGTACACAAATTTTGGTGAAATTCTACCGTGTGACTTTTCGGCGCAGTGATTATAAGATATTTTGATAATGATTAATGACCAACAAAAAAGCTCGTACAGAGCAGTTCAATGTCGACTGAATTAAAGTCATTCTGGTAGTTATCATTGCTTTGCGGCTGTCAGCGTCATCACTCAGGATGAAATAACAGTGTTTTTACGCTGCTGTCATAAAACAAAGCTTAACAAGATACAAATTGTCCAAGATCATTTTAATTACCTACATAAAGAACACACTGCGATGTAACTTGAACTTGAAACTGACTTGCTAACAATACAGAGCAACTCCATGAAAGGATTGATCATGAAATGTTCAGGAAAATATATAAACGCGATAACTGTCAATAACTTTGCAATATAAATGAGAATAAAAAATCATTTCGTTCATCGGGAAGTCCCTAATCTCTTGTTCTGTCACACAATCTGTGTATACTTTGTTCACACACTCATAATGATGTCCGCGAAGGAATTCCCGTCTTAAAAAGAAGGTCGCCGTAATAAATCATTCAAACGAAAGCCATGCCAATCAAGTTCCGCAAGCAATTTTATCTTCAACAGGTATTCCTTTTTCATGGGATAAGTGACAGATATATGGACGAAAGCTGTACGCTCCCATTCCCAATATTTATCCAAATTGAAACATATAAACGAGTATCTAAGTAGGTTACAAGTGATATGCAACCACGTGCCGTTTAACATATGGGTTACCTGTAAGACAATACATTTACTGCCGACAATATCAATTTTGTGATCGCTCAGCAATCTGACGTCAGTGGGCTGCAATCATTTAAAAATGGAGACAATTCACATTCACAATAAAACACGTCCACCTGAAGTTTGGCCATATTTTAAATGGGAAGACGTCACTAGTGAATATGAAGGTCTGTTTTATCGGGCAGAGGAGCAGCAGAATATGGTACTGCATAGGATAAATGCGCTCGCCGAGCTATTCACTCGTTTAATCGTTTGTATATTCAGTCTTCAAATACAGATTCGAATTTCTTTGAAAGGTTTTCGTTTAGCACATCTCCACATCCAGTTAACGAGCCGCTCAGATCACTCACATGGAATTGTGAAATTCGTCTCAGAAACCAAGTAATTAGATTATGGAAGCGGGTTGGGTAAGAAATACATGAGTGCTGAATATAATTGAATAAAATGCGGAGATGCAAGTGGATATATTGAGCGTTCCCGCAAAAATGTTGGTTTAAGCATAATAAAAAGCATGTTATAAGATAAAAACCATAACTGCGAGATAAATGGCAACAATATGAATCGATCATGACTAAAAGCAATATTTGTATTCCCAGCAGCGCGGTAAATTAACAGGAACAAATGCTTTTTGATGGCTTATCAATCAGCGTTCTTATCAGTTGGGACGAAATGAGAAGTTTACAACGTCGTTCGCTGCTGTCAGCAAAGTGAAAATTAGCCGAAAGAAATTGCCATAAATCATGTAATTACCTACATAGAAATCCGAATGAGTTGACAGCTGCAATCATTTACAATCATTCAAAGAAATCCATCGCAAATCGTCGTCAGCAAAACTCGCTGACATGTAACATGAAATACAGAAACATGCGTTGCTGTCAACACTGAGCAAGCACTCCAAGTAAAGTAGACTTGTTATTTACATTATATGAATCATCCACAAGAAAATATAATGTTTACTTCAAGATCCTTTCCTGTTTGATCTTGCCGACTGACTATGGTTTCCATCACTTTTATCACTCCTGCTTCCATGAAACATGAAAATCCTTTTACATGCTACTTGGCAAAATCTCGCAGAATGGATTACATATTCAGTTTTAAACAAAGACGGCACTGTGGTAATATTTATGTAGGAATAAACGCGTGTTCAGTAAAATACATAAATGGGATCGCTGAAAGCAGCTTTCTCTATAAAAGTGAACAAAACTATTTTTTCTCATCAGTCAGTCGCCCGTTCATTTTCTAAACGGATTACTTCCAAGTTAAAAAATGGACCGACGTGTTGCTCTCTTAGCCGCAATTAGTTTCATCCTAGTGCAAGCAGGTGCTTCATCTGAATTATGTAACAAATCATTGTACTTTCTACTAAATAATATAGTTTAATGCACTCTTGATTTCAGACGCGTCAGCCTGTGAAAACGGCTGGAAACTTTACAAGGACGGCCTCTGTCTGAAATATACCGAACAGTCACTCAGCTTCCCACACGCAAACGATTATTGCTCAGGACAACTTAACGCGACCTTGTTGATGGTGAAGGACTCTGACCTGCAATTATTTCTAACAAGCACGGAGAAAATTTCTGACAACATATGGCTAGGCGGGAGATATAATAGTGACGCTGGAGCATTCATTTGGAATGATGGCACATCCCTATCCTACACAGACTGGGAAGTAGGATATCCCAATATTGTTCCTGATTCTGATAACGGCATCGAGCTGAACCCAGCAGACGATACCCTGTCAATAAACGTCAAGGGCAAGTGGGCCAACGTGAACTGTTCAAAAAGCAATCTCGTAATCTGCCAGAGCACATTTGAATCCGTTGTGGAAAACGATATGGAAGCAATGCGGAAAGATCTGGCGCGATTGAATAACTTAGTCTAGACAATAAGTGCCCATCTCGAGAAAACTGACAAGGAAGTGTTTCGCGCCCAGGGTCTAGTAGGAGCCTGAAAATTTGGTAAAATATGAAATCGGCGACGCTGAAAACCATGGAAAAGTTTGTTTTTGCGGAGTACGTCATGCTAAGCCTCCACGTCAAAAAAACTTGGATAATAAGCGGCAATCCAACATTTAGCACCTAAGTTCTTAATATCTATAATGCGAACATATTCATTTTAGGTGACCAGAAAAAAGGAAAAGAAATGATCATGGGAATTGGTCACAATTACTGACAAAGAAACAGTGTTTATCATGACATTGATAGGTGAGTTGCGCTGCAAGCGCAGTGCTAAACTAGTTCGGTCCTATGTTGATTGTGGTGCATTGTATCGCGAAGAGTCAAGTATTGTCGTCCGTGATGTAACTGATTATATTAATTTTTTCTTGCAATTCAAGTTTCGTTTTGTCAACTAGCACAATTAACATTATAACCTGCGTTTATATTACAGTCTGTTAGTTAATAGCACCGACAGTAAAAGGTAACACCAAGTCTATGCTAAAGGGCAATAATGTGCTTGCAGTGACGGGCATCATTAAGACGATAGTAAGAGGGGAGAAGTGAAAACTTTGACAACGAAGAATTCAAAATCAGATAAACCAGTTGCCCAAATATATGCAAATCGGAACAAAGGCCTTTAGTAAATAACATAAATAAATATCGATAAAACCAAGCTAAAGTAAATTGATTTGCAACAAACCACAGTAAATGCCACATTACGACGAAATGTCACATTGATAATATGCAGGTTTGAAACTTGCCAAACATTCCTCACTTCAATATTTCGATAAAAAACTGTATTTCGATAAAAACTATACAATTTGGCGCTAAACGTTGGATTGCGGCTTGTTATCCAAGCTTTTTGTCGTGGAGGCTTAGCATCACATATTCCGCAAAAACAAACTTTTCCTTGGTTTTCAGCGTCGCCGATTTCATATTTTACCAAATTTTCAGGCTCCTACTAGACCTTGGGCGCGAAACTCCTCCTTGTGAGAACGACCTTGAAAATACTAAACGAGAATTTTCCCACCTTGTCTCAAAAATTATTCCGATGGGTTACATCTACACCGAATTTTTCGGCCAGTCGGGTCCACAAACAATATGGCCAGACTTTGTGTGGGCGGATGTATCCAGAAGCTACGTAGGTCTCTTTTTTCGAGCAGTTGGCGGCGGGGCCGGAACCTGGGGCGCGACGCAGGAAGAGTGTGTACCTCGTTTCACTCACGCCCAATATGGTTATGGAACCCCGTGGAAATTTAGTACACAAATCGCCATACCGAGTAGTGGTTGGTCTGCATACTTTCTTGCTGGAGGATTCAGCTCGCATCCTACCCATGAGGCGTTACGGTTTTATACGCAATCCTGTGAGGTGCGTCCAAGGAATCAGGCCACTCGACTTTGGAAAAAAACTGCTTGAAATAAAAATGACTTATTAGCGTACAGTTTTGATGTAATGAGTAATTTTGCTTTGAAGATGTTCGCAACATTTTTTGAACTCATAAATGATGTTTGAATGTGTTCAAATCATTTAAATGTTTTCATGCAACACCAAATAACAAATAAGTACAGCGAGCGAGAGCAAATTTCAGAGTAACGAATAAAATGCCAAGAACTAATTCGGTGTTTGTGGCCCACGCAATCTTAATAAAATCTGAATAATATATACAATTTGTTAAGTAGGTTACATGGGATGTGTTATCTCGGATCGTATCAATTCCGAATATAGGTCACTTGATTAACAATATGCATATGTTTTGTCGAGATCAATACTTTGTGATCATTCAGGATTCAATAGTCAAAGCGTCACGACCATTTCAGAAATGGAGCGAGTTCACATATTTGTAGTATCCATTGGTGCATTACTTGCTGCAAGTACGGGTAATTTTGTAATTGTTGTTGCATGATTGTAAAAATTAATCATCCAATTTTTGCATTTTTGGGTTTTTACTTGTCCACTATTTTTAGCAGCAGCAGATTATGAAGCTGGTTCTACTCCGCGTGTTTTATCCTGGACATTGGATGATGCAATGAGCGAAATAATAATGTTACGGCAAGAAATTGTGACTACTCAACAAAATCTAGCGGACACGAAAGAAGAGCTTGCGGCCACTCAGAAAAACCTTCAAATAACTGAACTGGAATTACGACGTGAAATTAACGCCGTCAATTCCCGGGTTGTCCCAGTGGGTTCCATTTACATTGAATATTACGGTCAGCCGAGCCCCACATCCCTTTGGCCGGACTTAAAATGGGAGGATATCTCTTCCACTTATGCCGGACTTTTCTTTCGCTCTGCCGGTGGCAATGCAGAAACATTTGGAGCCATCCAGCAGGAATGTGTTCCCCGAATAACTCAAATGGAATACCTTGGTCATGGTAATAACATTAGCAAGTGGGAACACCATCTAAATATTCCCAGTGATGGATGGTCTGAAGGAGGGTTGTCAGGACAAATATACTACTACGGCCCTCAACATTACCAAGGGATGCGATTCAACACTGGAGGGTGTGAAATTCGTCCAAAGAATCAAGCGATTCGATTTTGCAGACGAACTGGTTAAACTTTTGAAAATTAAAAACTGACATTCTCTAAAAATATTATTCATATCGTAGTAATGATATTATATAAACATGTATCTTATTAATGTGATTCATGTAGCAAATAAATGTTGTTAATTTGAAACTTGTGTCGTCATTTAAACATGCAAATATCTCATCCGCTTTACAACAATTAGTAAATGTCACGTTGAATTGGTAGGCTAAATATAATTTATTGTAATCTTTCTCTGGTTTGTTTACACCTGACAACGCCAACTGGTTAGCTCACAACTACAGAACGCCCCTCTAGCTCGACCAATGTTGCAACGTCCTACCTGGTATCCGTTTAAATTAGAGCATATTTGAACATTTTCGGGAGAGTCTCTGTCACACGATGGAGGTGAAGGAGTACACGTAATGATTACTGCGACAGTGAAAAGTAATTTTAAATCACCGTGCATTTTTTAAATTCATACAAAATTTTTGCAGTATTTACCTGCCACGAAAAAACATATTCCGAGCGCAACTAAAGCGAAAGACGCCATTGTTTCGTCTCATGCGGTAATCAATGAACCTTTGAACCTTTGGTAATCAATGAAAGGAGAAGAATAAAGTTCAAACCATGATATCTTGAATTGAGTCGTATTCGTAATTAATAATTTATGCGCAAAGTCACACAATTTTTTTATTTACGTGAAAGGCGGCTTGTTTCTGACGATAGTTGGGAAACTCGTATTGAATTGTCATATTGCGGCTTCGTTTGATCCGATAATGCAACAACATTGGCTTTAATGGAAATTAAAAATATCCATTTTGCATCACATTCACCATTACATTGGCAATAACATGTCACTCTAACAAGGGAACGTTTTTAGGTGAAGGAAACGTACAGATAAACGGGAATATGCACCAGAATCAGCTTTTTCTGCTGATTCAGAATATATGCACGTTCTTCTGCGGAACTGAAATTCAGTCGCGTTTATGAGGACATTTGTATTGCATTGTGCCTGAATACATGGAAGTAAGCATCGTCAGACTTAACAAATAAATTCTAGCGCAAAAATAGTTTCCTTAGAGCAATTAAAAATCTTTATTATTGCTACGGGATTCTAAATTAATCGAACAAATCTGAAAACCAAGCGGTAATTAAGCCAGTAGTGTGTGTAGTGCGGCTATCAAACTATGCGAAGTACGTGTGGGCTCATATATTGTAATATAAAATCAAATCGTGCTACTTCCCGGTTCCAAATATTAGGTATTTAATGGGAGACAATCTAAATTAAGTATGAACTATATAGTACGTTGTTGACCTGAAATAGTTTACACAGAAAGGCTATAATATTTCCATTACGATCATCTAAAAGTCGTGACTTCATATAATTGCGAGCTCAATATGGCGTTTAGAAGTGAACTATCATGTTGCAATTAGTATATTAAACGAGGGGCAGTAACTACATTTACATAAAACAGGGACAAATTTACTGAATTTTGAATTATTGTGCAAACAGTTTTAGAACCGATTGAGGGTCTAGTGCATTGCATATGTAGGTGACATTTGATATCATGAAACTATATACATAAGTTGCAGCAATGTATAGAGGAGGAATAGTAATATTAAAACAAACCTAACAAAAAATATAATTTTTTAAATTTCTATAAAGCAACTTTAACTAAAGAATTTTTAGCAAGAAATTGTTTGGTAAATCTGACGATAGTTACTTCTACGTATACAGGCACAATGCAATACAAATGTCCTCATAAAAGCGACTGAATTTCAGTTCCGCAGAAGAACGTGCATATATTCTGAATCAGCAGAAAAAGCTGATTCTGGTGCATATTCCCGTTTACATGTACGTTTCCTTCACCTAAAAACGTTCCCTTGTAAGTATGTTTCGTTCCTAATTGCAAAACTGACGCAAGCAATCATAATTTATTTCACTGCAATAGTGATGAGAAAATTACATTTACTAAAAATAACAGCAAACAACGTCGTTCATTACTATTCTGCTCGTGATAATTTAACACAACATATGAATTAACTTGACAAGATTCACGACACAATAAATGTGTGATTATTTGATTGATGATATTGAGAATGTATTTGTGAACAGGATGACGATAGTTTTGGCGGCCGTTCAGAGAAACATTTAATTGAAAAATCATCTAATCAATCCAATTGGGTAGAAAATGTGCGAGAAAATTTCGTTGCGATTACACTCGGAATCATTTTCATTCATCGGGATTCTCAAGTGTTGACGATTTGATTGGATTCCTTTGACGCATAATGATTTGATATAAATAGTGGTGGAATTCTTACCGTCAGTCATCATTGACCAACTCAAGATCCGACCGATCACTATACCGATACAAACATGAATGTAACTTATATAGTAATTGTGGCCCTGAGCATTCTCTTTACGAAAAATGCATGTTGGTAAATATTTTATATCAGTGCCACAAATTGATTAATTATTTTTCCATCACTCTAATAACAATTTCTCGACATGAAAATTGCACAGGCGCCGCTGAGTGTGAAGCTGGTTGGGTCGCCTACAAAGACGAGACGAACCGTTGACGTACACTAACTGGCAAGAGGGATCACCAAGAGACGACTCCGATTCCAATATTTGTATCCATCTGAATCCCATAAACGAAAGGCAAACTGAGAATCCACATGGTATTTGGGAGGATGTAAATTGCAATAGACGAAACTTGATAATCTGTCAAAAAGCTTTATCTTGGTCGTTGCAAGATGCAATCGCTGAAATATTAAAGTTGCGGAAAGATCTTGAGACGACAGAACAACGGCTTGCGTCCACTGAACGAAATCTTGAGGCAACCCAACACAATCTCGATGCGACACAACAAGACCTTCAAGCCGTTAGTGCACGTGTTGTGCCTGTTGGATCCATCTATATTGAATACTACATTCAACCCAGCCCTGTTTCCCTTTGGCCGGATTTGACATGGGAGGATATTAGTTTAACGTATGCTGGTCTATTTTTCCGTACATCCGGTGGTGGTTCAGAGAGTTGGGGAGCTACTCAAGATGAATGTGTCCCTCGAATTACACAAATGGAAAACGTAGGTTACTTCGTGGACAACAGCAATTTGCAAAATCCTCTCAATATACCTTCTAGTGGCTGGTCGGAGGCAGGCTGGGCATCTGTATTATTCAGTACCGGGACGCAGTATTACCAAGGATTGAGGTTCAATTCGGCCGGCTGTGACGTACGCCCTAAAAACCAAGCCATTCGAATTTGGAAACGAACGGCTTAGACAATATCCAATTGCATGATATAGTAATCCATTTGTTCAGAAATCGTTATCATTATTTTTGTTAAGCCATTTAACGTATCCTGTACAACCAAGAATTCATCGTTTGGAAATCAATTCTCATTGTGTCAATTAATTAAAAGCAACATCAAGCATTAGGTTCGAATCCTAATGTAAGGCAGAAATATGAACTTTGATTGAATTGTATGCAATAGAAGTATTGCATGTCATTGTAAGAAATTGTCTATTCCATCTGATTTATTCTTCTATCGTAAATGCATATGCAATTCCCCTTGTAAATCATTACTACCTTGGAAAAAAAGACGAACCATCTCGGTTTGGTCAGTTTCTTTATTTCTCTTTCAACGTTTCTCGCATTACAACTAAACACCAATTACGACATGGTTTTGTCCACGATAGTAGCATAGCGGCAATATCACAGAATAGCTCCCAGTGCTCGGCATAAATATGAAAGAGATAGGAAATCGAACTCACTCATTCCATTTATATTTCACACTTGAACTGATTCTTCCACTACATGATATCGTCCTGAATTTTGCAATTCTAATAACACTTACTACACCTTGGTAACCGATATCTCTGCATCATTTGGGTATTTATGGATAATTGTGATTTCAGTTCATTCAAAATTTGATTTCGTCTTTTGTAGTGATGAAGTATTAATGGAACTTGTTTAGAGCCAAAAATAGCCAGGAACCATTTTGTAAATTCAGTAAAATCTCATCTCCCTAAATAAAGCTGTGGAAATGCTGCTTAAATACAAATAAACATTTTAGGAGAAATGCACTTATTGCAGAATGGCTTAAATTCAGCCTCTGACGTAATTGCATCTGAATTGAACTGAAGTACAAGTGGCCCGTTACACTGCACATATCCTTACGTCAGCGGAAGGATTTGGTTGACTTACTTGGAAAAGCTGCGGTCAGTCTTGAGTGCAAGTGGGACGAGCAGACGGCATACTGTTCAAGTGCTAAACTGAAAATATACATTCATTCAACCGAAATGCAAAGATAGTGCTCTTCCTGGCTATCTATCACTCAGACCATTTTAATGACGAACCATTTCCGTCACTCTGAAAGATTACTTGGCCAGTATTCTTAAGCGCTGAGAGAAGTAGCGTCAGTTCATTTCGTTTTCTGATTTGGAAAGCAGTTTATCAAGCCATATATGCACAATGGCGAATGTTCACGTTTAATTTGTCATCGTCGTTTTAGTATTTCCACATTACAATTAAATTAGAGGTCAATTGTGAGCATGTACAATATGTTTTATTATTCGGAATGGATGGTCGAACAAACTTGCAATAGATGCATGACGTCGGTGCGGTATATAGAGGCGCTACTTGCATTAACGTTACAAAGAAAACGGGAAACATACTTCATTCAAGCGGTTCCCCTATCTTCTTAAGTGGAAATCATTTTTAGTGATAACCACTTCCTCACAACTTACGAACTGAAACGTTGCAGACAAAGCACACGTCATCGTTCAAGCGGCTCGTCTTCTTTTAAAATGTTACAGTTTATTTCTCGTTTCAGTGTGATCCATACTCCTAATTTGTATTTTATTTTATGCAGTCAAAAGATTGTGTTTCTCTAATTGTTTGAAGCACACTGACATGGGTCTCATCTACCTTCTAGTGATTTCGTTGGCTTTTGTCTCAACAAGAGCTAGTAAAACGATTTTAAAAGACAATTCATTATTTTGTTGTTTTTTATTTCCATGAATTATAACGTATCAGTTTATTTTATTTCAGAAGTTACAGCCTGTGACAATGGATGGCATCATTTCAAAAACGGACTGTGCTTGAAATACGTCACCGAAATACTGACATATGAACAAGCAAATACACATTGTTCGGTGAAAGAAAACGCCTCTCTGCTCATGGTCAAAGAATCCGACCTCCAGTTGTATTTAACTTACACGGAGAGAATTTCTGACAACGTATGGCTTGGAGCAAGATTTGATCCTGAAGATGGCATATTCAAGTGGGACGATGGAACGCCAGTGGGATACACTGACTGGGAAGTTGGATATCCTAAAGATATTTCCGATTCTGGTGAATGTGTCGAGCTGAATCCTGCACACGACTCGCTTTCCATTAACAGCAGGGGAAAGTGGGCTAACGTCAACTGTAGTAAATTGAATTTGGTTATTTGTCAACGTTCCCTGGAACGGACTGTCATGAATGTTGTCAGCGATATGGATACAATCAGGAAGGCATTGCTGGACTCCACCAAATCAATGCAAGAGACGAAGACTCAAATACAAGCAATGCAACATGATCTGCAGGTAACCAGAAACGAGCTGACTGCAACGCGTAATGCTCTTCAAATTAATAATAACGTGCTTCATACAACCCAAGCTGAACTTAATTCAACAAAGGATGACCTCAGTTCATTAATGGTTGACTTTCAGGCTACAAAGCAATCCCACCTTATCACGCAATTGGAACTTCAGGCAACTAAAGCCAAACTTGACGCAACTCAGCAAGCTCTTGAAAATACAAATAATGACGTTCAAACTGGCAAGACCAAACTTGACACAGCACTGACGGATATTCAAGCCGCCAAAGCCGACATCCAAGCCGCCAAAGCCGACATCCAAGCCGCCAAAACCGACATCCAAGCCGCCAAATCTGACATCCAAGCCGCCAAATCCGACATCCAAGCCGCCAAAACCGACATCCAAACCGCCAAATCCGACATCCAAGCCGCCAAATCCGACATCCAAACCGCCAAATCTGACATCCAAACCGCCAAATCCGACATCCAAGCCGCCAAATCCGACATCCAAGCCGCCAAAACCGACATCCAAACCGCCAAATCTGACATCCAAACCGCCAAATCCGACATCCAAGCCGCCAAAACCGACATCCAAGCCGCCAAATCTGACATCCAAACCGCCAAATCTGACATCCAAACCGCCACATCCGACATCCAAACCGCCAAAACCGACATCCAAGCCGCCAAATCCGACATCCAAACCGCCAAATCTGACATCCAAACCGCCAAATCCGACATCCAAGCCGCCAAAACCGACATCCAAGCCTCCAAATCTGACATTCAGTCAACAAAGCGAGCTCTTCAGTCAACAAATCAAAACATTCACACAACTAGCAACGATCTTTTAAATGCAAAAATATATTCAGAGACAACCCGGAGAGACCTGGCTACACTTTCTGCGAAAGTTGTTCCCGTTGGCTTCATATACATTGAGCATTATAACCAACCAAATCCAAGTTCCCTCTGGCCAAATTTTTCATGGCAGGATGTCAGTAGCTCGTATGGAGGTCTGTTTTTCCGGGTGACTGGTTATAATTCTGCCGGATGGGGGTCCACCCAATCCGCGTGTGCCCCTCGAATTACCTACATGTCATATAAATGGCATGAATCCAGCGAGTTTCCACGAAATGTATCTATTCCATCGGATGGATGGTCAAATTTTGGAAGCGTTGGAAGATTCGATTATAGCGCCAACAAGGATATTGATTGGGAGGGCCTGCAATTCAAATCGGAGTACTGTGAACCGCGGCCGAGAAATATGGCAATTAGAGTGTGGAAGCGGACAGCATAAACGGAATGACATCAACCTTTTGTTGTCTTAACGGACAGATCACACTCTGTCTAAATATTTTTAAAATCCCAACGCCATTTCAATGATTTTAAATTTAAATTTTGAATCCAATATTATTTGTATAACCGGCAAAAGAGATAAAATACCAAAATAATAATTTCATTGTATTCTGAATAATATAAACAACGAAACTCGCATTTATTTTCATAAATTCCGATGGGCGACGAAACTTCTATCTGGAACATCTTACGTAGCAGCTAAATCAAAGTTAACCTGGTCTGCTGAAAATCCAGCCATACAACTTGGTAACTACAAACATGAAAATATATATTTTAATGAATACCTTCAAGCCACGTCAGGGCAAATATATACGAAATATTTTGTTTTGTTATCACCACTCCCTGACAGGCCATTTAAAAGCACCTTCTGCTATCAACACTGCGCGACTGAAAGTAAAGCAGATTTAAAACAGTATTGCATGTATGATATGGTCAAAAGACATGATCGTCAATGCCAAGTGTGATAACCCACCGCTCGTGGTAAATGCTCCCAGATATGATGCATTTTTTTCAATAAATGATGACAGGGTGAAGCGAAATGAATCAATCGCGACCAGCGGTCATTGTATTCGGCTCAGCGGTAAATAAGCAAATTAGAATGCCTTATGCGTACATCAGGGCTTATCAATCATTGCTGTTATCATTTTGGACGAATAGGAAAGGCTTTTTATGTCCTACACTGCTGTCAACAAAGTAAGCTAAACGAGATGGAAATTGTTCCATAACCATTTTAATTGACGACATAGAAAGCTGCTCGATTTCAAAACTGTAATAGCATGTCAAATTTATTCATAGCAAGTTTTGTTATCAAAACTCACTGGCATGTAACATGAAATTAATAAAATGGTTTTTATCAACACTGAGCAACTTTCAAAGTGGATTTATCCTTCACAAGGTTTCTATCATAAGAAAGCAGCGTTTGCTTTCTGCATGATTCTATCCGCTTTGAGCTTGCCGACTGAGTATGGATTCAATCACATTATCGCTCCTACGTACATGAAATGTTATATAAAAATCAAGCTACATGTTGCCGGTCACTTCTCGCGTAATAAGCTGTATTTTCCGTTTCGCTGAACCGAGGACGCTATCAAATTATATAGGAATTTGTCCATCTTCAGTTACATACATTAATGTGATCTCTGGAAACCATATCGCAATATAGAAGTGAATGAAAATCATGTTTGCACATCACTCAGTCAACAGATCTAGTTTCATAAAGTTTACTCACAAGCTCAAGAAAATGGACTTTTCTTTGCCCCTCTTTCTACTCCCAATAGTACCATTGGCTGTGAAGTCAGGAAATTGTCCTATTGGTTAGATAAATATATATTTTGTGGTGGATTATGTATTATATTTTGTTGTATGTAATTGTATTTCTTGCCATAATATTAGATGCTACACAATGTGGAAAAGGATGGACGGCGTACAAGGACGAACAATGTCTGAAGTCATTCAACAAGCTGCTGACATATGACGAGGCCAAAGCGTACTGTTCCAGTCAAGAAAATGCTTACCTCGTGATGGTCAAGGAAGCGGACATGCAAACATTTCTGGCAAATTTCACTCAGCACCATTACGACAACTTGTGGCTTGGAGGCAAATATGATGAGGGAGTGGGCGACTTTATATGGGACGACGGTACGACACTTACGTTCATAAACTGGCATGAAGGCTATCAAAGAAATGCTTCCCTTTCCGGAACCTGTATTGAGCTAAGAACCACAGATGATATGCTAACCAACAACACTGAAAGGCACTGGGCTTATGTCCGGTGCAAACGTAGAAATTTGGTCATGTGCCAAAAACGTTTGGAGTTTAGCATACAAGATGCCATCAGCGAAATAAAAAAAATGCGGAAGCAGCTGGAGGACGCCAGGGACGAGAGAGACAACCTAGGCAAAAAATTAGAAATGGTGAGCTCCAGAGTGGTTCCGGTTGGATCCATCTATGTTGAATACAACGGTCAACCGAGTCCTAAAGCACTATGGCCAGAATTGAGGTGGACGGATGTTACTAGCTCATATGCGGGTCTCTTCTTTCGAGCCTTCGGTGGTGGAGCTGCAAACTGGGGATCAGTCCAAAATGAATGCGCTCCACGTATAACTCAAGCGCATCACACAAGTCGAACCAGCAGTCCGTACCCAAATCCAATAAACATTCCTGCAAATGGATGGTCCGAGTTTGGGAGATTGGGTTCCACCTCTTCAGTTAATTCGTGGCACGAGGCGCTCAGATTTCATACACAGGGCTGCGAGGTCCGCCCGAAGAACCAAGCGATCCGAATGTGGAAACGAACGGGCTAAGCGTACAAGCAATTGGAGATCTGAATGGAATTTGGCCATAGATTTTTATGACCTATGAGGTAACATTAACAACGTTATTTTCAAATAAATCAGATAGCGCTTGAAGACATTGAGCTCATTATTTTGAGGAATTTATTAGTATACATTTTATACTATTACGTTAAAATACTTATATCAAGCAATTCCAAATTAATAAGTGATTGTAATATTGTATTCCAAGTAGTACCAAGTAAAAATGTAATATACGGGGTTGCCGAGACACAAGCAATATCTTATATATGTAGACTGGGAATGTATCTTTAAATCGTTTTTTGCATATCGATGACACATCCTATTCCTTGGCAGTAATACGCCACATATACTTGGTCGGTTAAAATTTATTTAACGCGTTCATTCTTACAAAATATGTTAAAATTACTTACCCAATTTGCATGAATACAATCACAATGAATATGAGTGTAATACTGCAGCAGCAAACACTGTATGAAATTGTTTTGATGGGTAACATGATTTTACATGTATTTTTGTTAACAACCGTTCACGTTGACACATTTTCGTCTATCACATTTGTAGAAAGAAATATGCATCCCTTGTTGGATTTATGACCTACAACAAAAGTTGAGTTGGATTCAATTTCCACTATTACTTGCCAAGGTGCAAGGGTATCGTCAACCATCACTTATTTGATCCAGAAAACGAGGAAAGTAAATATAATTTTAGTCACACTTAGATACAGATGACAGGCAAGTGGACAACACATTTGTCAGTATGCGTTAATAACCAGCAATCATAAGTAAAAATTTATCGCACCGACATGCAATTGATTGACAAGACTTGCGGATGCCTGATATAGCATGAATGTAAAATAGAGTGCATCTGGTAAATTAAATTACGTCACATGTTATTTTATGCTTTATTTTCGATAAAAGTATCCAAATTACAATATGATCTGAATCAACGCCATCTGTTCGCCATCAGTCAATACGATAACGTCATCAACAAAAGGCCTTGGCATTTACAAAAAAATCCCAAACCAAAATGATAAATGATTTTACGCGTATCATTTAGTTTTGCAACAGACTAGTCAATTAACTTGTCAATAAATACAAGACCAATTGGCTATAATCATTGGGACTCTCGCATGTAGCTCAATTGTCTATGAAAACAATGTGCCTAACAGATTCTATTTGCGTTGAATGGGTGAGGTAATTCCGTGCTGAATGATGTATGCGCGTGATTGATTAATCAAATTAATTGGTGACAGGTGCTGAAAACCCTTTCAGTGTTGCTGGAGAGGAAATTGAAGTATTGTTTTAACGCCAACATTGGCAATGCAAGTTTTTTGTGCCTGATTAATACCACTATTTACTAGTTCATCGTAACCTGGCATTTCAGGCAAATTCATGGTAATAGCAATATTCGCAGTATGTATATCCACATATAAATCAATATTAAGAGGGACACTTTAAGTGATTTTGTACAACAAGAAAGATTTACCTTCATACGTCGTATATCGAACTTATTTTTAACGGTCGGATGACATGATACATCGTAAAACCGACACGTTATATGTTTAAACAGCCCGATGCCGATCAAGATTATAATAAAATTAGCAGCAATTATAAGATTTCACCACTAAATACCATGGCTCTAATCTTACGGTCTGATTAACACATCATTACTCAAATTATCCTTACAAGAATAATTAAATGCATGTGAGTGGAAAATGAAGACATACGGCATGTGCTAGTGATAAGGCGTATTACTGCGCATAATACATTGACCAAGTAGGATCTACTGAAATATATAATTATCTCGTGTACCCAGTGTAGTGGTTTAGCACAGGTGGTAGATGTGACGATGAACAACGCTCTTGATTCAAAGAATAAAGCATCAAAATACAATAAAAATAAACATTTTCGAAATTTTTAACCAGAAGGTGGATTAGTTATTTGTTTTATGTTGCGTTAAAAGTCCCATGCAGAAGCATAAATGACAATCTTTTGCTACTCGGTAAGAGTTTTACGTTGCATTTTCAGGAAACGCAAACTGTCATCTTCAGCGTATGAGCTATGAGCACCAACACTTGACTAAAATAAAACAAACTTATGTGTTGTCAAACAAACATGATCCGGTGGTAATAAACAAGGTGCGCTAAGCTCTAGGAAATGCAAACATAACAGAGTAGACACTACTTGGTACAATGCATTTCATGCGGGAATATTTTGTCTTCATATATTTGTCGACCGTTACCCATACTTGCTACTTATCACTGTCAAATATTTATATGAATTTCCCATGCTTTGCTTAACGTACAGATTTTGTTCCAAAAATTCGAGAAGCTGCATTTATCCGTTTCGCTGATTGTATGGATTACTTGGAAACGTGATGCTTGAGTTCTCAGCACATATTTGTGTTGGCCTATATGTAATTGTTTGCATTTCCTCATCACATCTGAAAATACCTGCTGTCGTTTGCAAAAACAAAGAGCCGTTGTGAAAATATATACTCTCGCTACTTGGAATTGTAGCACGATCATGTCACTTAAATGAAATATGTCATCAAACCCAAAATGTTCTTTAGCTTGTCTTGTTGAGTAAATATTGTTCCTGAGGATTTAGTCAACAAATACGAACGGTCATATATTTCTCTCTTGAACAGTTTCACAAGTAGGAAATTTTACTCTACTTTCGACCATACAAATTTTTATATAAAAACGTCACACAAAATTATTTATTCCACCCACTTTCTTTAAGAGAACATTGACGTTATCCAGCCAAGTAAAAAACTCTTGTTTCAGGGAATATGGAGGACATATACACCTTTATGTTTCAAATACTCGTATTGGTAGCCGCAACAGGTAAGCATTCTATATACAATCTACCCAACTTTATGTCAGAAAATTCTTTCCTTAAAACTAGTTTTTACTGTTTTAATTTATTTATTTAGAAGCAGCCCAGTGCGACCGTGGTTGATCTGCCTACAAGGACGAACTCTGCTTTAAGTCATTTGACAATTTGCTTGCCTATGATGAAGCAAATTTGTTTTGCACGGCTCAAGGGAACTCAACTTTGGTCATGGTGAAGGAGGCGAACCTGCAGACATTTCTAGCGGATTTCAGCAAGACGATTCATGACAATGTGTGGATAGGAGCAAAGTATGATCAGCAAGAAAAGCTGCTCAGATGGTATGATGGGACAACGGTCACACTAAATTGGATACAGTCGTCCCATGAATACAATGGCCGTTCTGGAGACTGCGTACAATACACACCGCCACATGATGATACAACAGTCAACAACGCTACAGGCAAGTTTACACGTGTAAATTGTCAAAAACGAAATCTTGTAATTTGCCACCGTAGTACGCGGTGGACTCTGGATGATGCAGTGAATGAAATTGTAAGCATCAGAAAGGTTCTTATAGCCACGCAGCAATTACTCCAAACGACCCAGGACGTACTACAAACAACCCAAGGAAGCCTTTATCGCACACAGCAAGATCTCAATACAGCTCTACTGGACATTCAAGTAACCAAGCAAGATCTTTTAACAGTCTCATCAAGGGTGGTTCCCGTGGGGTCAATCTATGTAGAATACTACTACGAAGCTAGCCCACCCTCTCTTTGGCCTGACCTAAAGTGGCAGGACATCAGTAGCTCGTATGCAGGACTATTCTTTCGGGCGTTTGGTGGTTCCTCTGATAGTTGGGGAATTACCCAATCTGGCTGCGCACCACGAATAACCAAATTTGATGAATCTAGTCGGTATGAGGAAAGAGATAATGCTCCAAAGCCAGTCAACATTCCAGAATATGGATGGTCACCGTACGGCCGCGCTGGCGCGTTTCGAGCTACTGAAGAGAAATTATGGTTCGAAGGAATGCGGTTTTACACTCAAGGTTGTGAAGTGCGTCCGATAAACCAAGCCATTAGGATATGGAAAAGAATTGGTTGAAATGGTGAGATCCCGTGGCACTTTGGAAGTGGTAATCATGCCATGTATTGCATTTTTACATAATTTGCATCTTTTAAATATTTTTTATCAAGAGTAGTGATGTTAATTCGAAATGATAAAATAAATTCACATATCAAGTAATGTCAAATTGCAGCAACACCATAACTTAATAAACAATTGTAGTTTCAAATGGCTATGAGTATTTTTTTATATCGTCTCGTTTAGAACGAAATTTGTTTGCTCATTATTACAAGCCAGGCATTTACTGGGAACAAATTAGTTGATGGAAATGGAATTTCAATGCTTGACTTTGTAAGCTAGCATGATACTATTAATAGAAAGTCCAAAATCCATATGCTAGTACATCTTGTTAAAACAAACTACATTCAAATATTTGAATTTGTTAACTATATATACTTGAAAAACTTCAGACTAACCTACAAGACTCATATACATATGAATGCTTAATTTATGCCAACAGACTTATATCCTGGCGAACGTGCTGTCGGACAAAAAAAATAATCCCCGAGGATTATATTGTTAAGTCAAATGCGATTATCGATATTATCATGGCGACACCACTGCCATTTGATCCAATTGACCTAAAAGATTTTTAGCAAGTGAACTCCGCAAATGAGTTCCTCGATAATATTGCTGACACAGAACTTGCCGATGTAGCGGAGAAAAATAATGGTCACAACCTGTTACATTCCATCTGCTTTAACGCTGTCGTCATTTAATCCAATAAGTCGATCATTTACACAGAATCCTATGGCATTATGTACGCTTTCAGTAATTAATTAACCTTTAAATATGTAATAAATTCGTTGTTAAATGTTTCTCAATCGTTCAATAGTGCCCATCGGATTCGGAATGATACATTTCCAAAAAGTACGTAAAATTGACGATTTTCGGTGAAAAAATAAAAAAATTCCACCTCGTGGTTTTTGAAATATGAAATTTTAAAACGTAAAAACTAGTAAATTAAATAACATTAAATGTACTTAACGTACAAGGGCATTATATCCATCAGAAAATCTAGCATTTTTTTGAAAATTTTCCGGCAACACGTTCCGGTTTTATTGAATAAAAACTGGTTTTTGTAATTTAGGGGTACGAATTCGTACCCTAAATAATTAATTTAAATTAAGTTTAAAGTGGTATTAATTTAAGGCTACCGAACAAACTATGCCTCAGTATATTCAAGCCGTTAGCTCACGCGTGGTGCCTGTTGGATACATCTACATTGAATATTACGGTCAACCCAGCCTTGCTTCCTAGTGGCCCAGCTTGACATGGGAAGATATTAGCTCAACATATGCGGGTCTATTTTTTCGTGGTTCCGGTGGTCGCTCAGAGAGTTGGGGAGTTACACAGGATGAATGTGCCCCCCGACTAACACAAATGAAGAACGTTGGTAATTTCGAGGACAATAGCCACTTACTGAACACTCTTAGTATTCCCGCTAGTGGATGGTCTGAGGGCGGTTGGAACTCACGTCTCTACAGTACTGGAACTCTGTATTTCCAGGCATTGAGATTCAATACGGCAGGCTGTGAAATTCGCCCTAATAACCAAGCCATTCGAATTTGGAAACGTACGGCTTAAAACATTTACAATTATATTATATGGCATGCTTTTATTTATATGTAACCACTACTGGTAAAATCATTTTTATGACAATAACGTAGCTTCTAATTTGATGCTTTATGTATGGCTTTATTCGATTAAAAATAACTGTATTTGTACATTTCTTGATTTATTGTTAATAAGATGGGTGTAAGATGGGTGCGTGTTAATAAGATGTATATCGTTTTGATACATTTAATTCAAAAGTCAATAACGGTACCGGTATGTAAGGATATTTCACCATGTCTTCAAAAACAAATTTTGTCTACTATGCTCGTGCTACCAATTGGACCGAAAGAAAAAAACAATACGTTTTTATAATCTTTATGTCTCTTACCAGTTGCTTCCTTTTAAGCTACTCGTCGCCATACTCGAATCGCTTGATTCCGAGGTCGAACCTCACAAGCCAGGGTATTTAGTCTAATTCCTTCGGCTACTACATAGCCACTTGAATCCCATCTAACCAAACCTGCGTGACAATAATCTGACCACCCACTGGAAGGCACAGTCATGGTGTATGGGTATCTGCCGCTATTATCTTCGCGCCTTTCTGTGTACGAAATGTCGGTAATTCTTGGTGCACATTCTGTCTGAATCTCTCCCCAATCGTCCGCAGTGTCGCCAGATGCACGGAAGAATAGCCCGGCATAAGTATTGCTTATATCATCCCATGTCAAAAGAGGCCACAGCGTACGGGGACTTGACTGGTTGAAGTACTCAATGTAAATTGACCCAATGGGAACCACGCTTGAGGTGACCGCCTGAAGATTATCCGCGGTTGTCTGTAGTTGCTGCCTTAATTCATTTCTTTCTTTAGTGGCGTCAGCGAGCTCCACGTCAACATATTCAAGGTGCTTCCTCATCTTCATGATTTCAGAAATTACATCTTGTAGCGTCCATGACAAAATACGCTGACACATTACCAGATTTCGCTTCTGACAGTTGACATCATTCCATTTCCCTTGGCTGTTGAATGTAGTCAGTCTAGCATTTATAGGTGCCAGCTCGATACAAACGTTAGAGTCGCTTTCATTTCTAGGAGAACCCTCTTGCCAATTCGTGTAAGTTAACGGCTCTCCATCGTCCCACAGAAACTGGGCTGATTCTTCGTCATATCGTCCTCCTAACCACATGTTATCGTAAATGTCATTAGTGTAGTTTACCAGAAGATCTTGCATCACGGAGTCCTTGACCATTACCAAGGACGATTTGGAAACTTCGGTGCCCTGAGAGGAACAGAACGTTTTTGCCTCGTCGTAACTCAGCAAGTTGGGAAACGTCTTGATACATATCTCGTCCTTGTAAGCCACCCAGCCAGTTTCGCATTCCGCTGCCCCTTAAATGTGTAAAGTTTGTAACTAAATTTTAGTTTGTTGCTACCAACGACTGTACGTACATTTAGAAAGTAAATATATATTTACCTGCTGTGGTAGCCAAGAGCAACAATGGTAAAAGTAGAACGTATGTCGGTTCCATGGTTGTAAGAGTTTTCTTGGTTTGCATCGCAAGTACTGATGAAACTACTGACTGCATCGCTACTATTTATACGGAATTTGATGTGGTCCACGTGAAATAACAAAATCAATTTTTACATTTGACTAAATTAATGGTATAGATCACACAAAAATTGAACATGGATTTTCAATCAGCACTTATCAAAATTTAACTGAATTAGTTAACACTGTCATGCTGGTTTGATTTGACAATTTCCAGGGGAAATAACAGAAATTATGCATCAGTCCAAAGTTGATCATTCACTCTATGTGCAATAATTATTTTATTTATCCGTAATTTGAAAGCAATCAATTATGAGGGAGACATCAGTGCGCTACGTGGCGTAGACGGCGTGTATCAATCAGTGCTGAAGTGTTTGCCCACGGGACACAATTCTATATGAAAAAATAATATTAATTGAAACATGTTATTTGTCTTTGCAGAAAAACACTTGACTACATTCCCAGCCAGTGAAACAAGCCAATTAATTGATAATGTGCCAATCATTATATAATTAAAAGTGTCCGACTTGCGTCACTGGTTGGTCGGTACATAAAGAAGTTTTCTTCTATTTTTACGAAGTGACATTGTCAGTTATCTTCAATACCTACTTGCATCTTCTTGCGTAGTTTGATCTATGCGGAACGTAATATGAACTAATATCATGTAAACATTTTCAAGATCCCTTGTTTTAAGAAACCATTCACTATGCCAAGTTGAAGGCTGTTTTGAGTGGCTTTTATTACAAATTACAATTTTATTACTGCCATTTACAGAGCGCATTCGTGCCCGAGGGTCTTGAATTATTTGAAGCACTGGCTAAGATATGATTATATATGTACTAAAACGGCTAATAATTACGAATTGCTATCGCTAATTTTCCTTGAGATGTGCTCATTCCCAACCTGGTGTAGCAATTTATGAAATTACTTTGAAAAATGTGATAAAGAGTGAAAAATGTAATACACGCTTGATTATACATTCTGCATCATTTATTCAACTACATTTGACGTATGCGTGTATTTTGTATGCATTCAAAATGTAATTTTAAAACGATGTCAACTTCACATCAACATTTTTATTCAAATTGGTTAATAACTAATTACTGAATAATTATTAATATTTAAGACCATACGAAAATGGTATGGTTTAGGCGGTACGCTTCCAAATCCTAATGGCCTGGTTTTTGGGCCGAACTGGGCAGTGCTGGGTATGAAATTTAACGCTTTCCCATCCATCCTCCCTGCCATACGTTCCGGTTTTTACATGCGGTGACCAGCCACTGGACGGAATGGCTGTGTAAGGTGTAAACTGATCCTTCTTTCCCCAGTCATACTGAGCGTGAGTAATCCGAGGTGCGCACTCATCTTGTGTACTTCCCCAACCACCAGCCCCACCCCCAGACGCACGAAAGAATAATCCGGCATATCTTGAGGTAACGTCCTCCCATCTCAGCTCAGGCCACAAGGTACGAGGACTGGACTGACCGGAATATTCAATGTAAATGGACCCGATTGGAACTACTCGAGTGGTGACCTTGGCTAGGTTTTCTTCGGTTTTCTGAAGTTTCTGCTGGGTCGCCTTTAAATTTTGTTCAGTTCCTTGAAGCTTTTGTTGGGTTGTCTTCAAGTTTTGCTTGGTCGTTTCCAGTTCAGCTGAAACTGTCTCAAAATGCTTCCGAATTTTCACAATTTCACCGACGGCGTCTTGAAATGTCCATATTAGAGGTTTTTGGCACATGACAAGATTCCGCTTCTTGCACACGGTATCAGTCCATTTTCCACCGGAACTGACAAAGAGCAGGTCATTGGATGGGATCAGTTCCAGGCAAGTGAAGACAATGTTTTCGGTACGATTTCTCGGAAAACCTTCATTCCAGTTTGTATAATTTAGAGCCTCTCCGTCTTCCCATTGTGCCGTCGTATTTTGTAATTTTCCACCCAGCCATAAATTGTCGTACACGTCTTGCGTTTGCTCTCCAATGAATTGTTGATAGGTTGAGTCCTTTATAGTCACTAGGGAGGAATTTTGAGCCGTGCAAAAATCTTTGGCGTCGTCGTAGTTTTGCAATTTTGAATAAACCTTGACGCATAGCTCGTCCTTGTAGGCGGTCCAACCTTTATCACATTGGGCAGCGTCTGCAAATAATTAATGACAAGATAAACTAGCTATCCTTTAATATTTTTATACAAGTATTTACTCTCAATTTGACAATGCTTTCCTACCAGCAATTTCTGCTGCGACCAACAAAATGGTCAGTAGAAATAATTTAGCTTGTCCCATTTTTAGAGACTAATATCGTGCTATTTTCTGCAAGTATTTTCTGTCAAGTAGACCACGACCAACTCGGCCAATAAAATAAAACTGAAATGCGTCTCTTGCTTGCAGCTTATAAATATGTTGGAAGCATCGATTGAGAAATCATAATTTTATTCTGTCTGGATAATCCATGCAAAAATATACTGCGAGTTCAAATGTTATCAATGAGGTATTATAAAACCTTCTGCTGAGCCACATACATACAGTAAGAAAATATCCTATCACGTTATCTTGCTGAGGAGGTTGAACTGTCAGTGATAAATTCTGCACGAGCAATATTCAGATAAAGATATTACAAAAAGTCACATTCACTCCATTTCGTCGTACGCGGATCATCATGTTAAGATTTTTTCAAAATTTGTCATGCTTGGAAAACCATTTGAAAAAATATCGTGGCCGTAAATTCCTGATTATTATTTTCCATTCAATTTCATAGTCGTTCAAGGGTTCAGCAAACAGTCTGGTATTTCTTGGCGGTTACTTTTTCCAAAACTTAAATAAATTTCGTTAAGATAATATTTAAGTGCAGTCATTAAATCGCGGAAACGTGTTACATGGACGGCGGAACAATATCCATACATGCGAACGTTAGTCTACGTCAAAGTAAATGTAATGACCTTGAGATATTTGGTGCTATGAATGGCGAAGCCAAGTTCAACGAATTGTACTTTAATGAACTTGCTTTTTTATCTCTTTGATTAAATGGAAAATCATCTTATCATTCCCTTACTCCTCTTTCAAAAGTACAAGCTATGCTAGCTCTAAACCGAAATGTAAATGTGCAATGCAAGTAATGAGAAATTACGAAATTTGTAACCATCCAATTATTATCGAATATATTTGTATTCAAATGACTATGATAAATTAAAAAAAGTTATGAGCCGAAATACTTACATGAGACCCCATCAGTTCTAAATTTATATGAAATTGATAACGCTATTGAAAATACATGCTATATTCAATTTACTTGCTTCCTTCAATATACACATGTATTAACAAAGTTGTGTTAAGCTCGCTTCCAAATTCTGACGGCTTGGTTCACAGGTCGTACCTCGCATCCAGAAGTTGTAAATTTGATCCCCTCGTGATACAGCGTCCCGCTTCCAATATAGTAGTACCCGCCCGGTCCGAATTCCGAGTCCCCACTTACCGGAATATCCAACGGTTTTTTTGCATTTATGTCGTCATCCATGCCAGTGTGATAGATGCGCGTAATGCGGGGAGCGCAATCTATTTGTCTGACTCCCCAGCCTGCAGCCTTTCCACCGGAAGCACGGAAGAAGAGACCAGCGTAATTTGATGTGACATCCTCCCACGTCAGGTCTGGCCAAAGCTCAGGTGGGCTCGGCTGACTGTAATATTCAATATAAATGGAGCCTATTGGGACCACTCTGGAATTTACAATTTCAAGCTGCCTCTCAAACCATTCAAGACGATAATTATTCCTTTAGCGAAAACAAACTCGTGTCCAGTCCATGTCTGCTCACATTTGCTACCGTATTTCTGACCGTGGCTAAGCTGGCAGGTCAAGTTTGGCCCGAAACGAGGGACAGGGTAATCAGCGACATTCAGGGATTGAGCGCACTTAATAACCGGTTTATGAACGAAGCGATAAGGCAGCGAAATTAAAAGTTCAGGGTCGACACCGTCGCCCGTCCTGGCCACATTGATCCGAGAGGTCGAGGCGGTCCAAAGGATTATATTGTCAGAGACAGGTTGTCTGCAAGGAAAGGGAACAGGTGAAAGATTGCGAGCTGTATTTGCTGAGCGCTGATTGGTACAAGGGAGCACGGTGTATAGAAAATATAAAGATTACTGTTGGGGAGGAAATTGAAAGGGTCTTCCGGCCGGTGATGGATGCACTTGACATATATCTGTCTGCCGGGATAACTCATGCAAAGTTGGATCCACCGCCACCACCCTCGGCCCCCCGTCAACACGATGATCCAAATGAGGTAGCACCAAGAAGGAGACGGCCAAGAGGAAATGGACTAGGAAATGCTACCAGGCGATCTCCTTTGACGACAACAAGGACGCCCCGTGTTGCTACCACAATACTGCCTCGGGTAACTACAACCAAACGACCTCGGCCGCCTACAACAATCAGGACTCCCAGTCAACCCAGGGCAACTAGACAACCTCGTCTTCCCGCAACGCCCAGATCCCCTCCGTTGCCAACCGCAACTCGCCCACCTCTTCCACCACGAACGACTAAACTCCCACCTCCCACGCCTGGTCTACCAAAAGCTACTAGGCCTCCCACTCCACCCCGGACAACAAGAAGACCTTCGCCAACCCGAACAGCACAGCCACCACCTCCACCCAAAGCAACAAGAGAACCCCGTCCACCACCCTTACCTAGACAACCAAATGCACCAGCAGCTACTCGGCCACCTCGTCAACCGCCAACAGTATTTCCAACTAAATTTTATCCCGGCCACACACGTGCATCCAACTCTGGTGAAGATCCTGGAGATGTGGAGCCCACAAACAGTGAGGAATATTTTCGGAGCCGCATTCCTCCGAAAAGTGAGGAACATGGCTAAAATGAACGGTACCGTCCAAGCTTTCCAAGAAGTGACGAAGATGATGACGGTTACACGGGCTTGGGATATCCTCCAAACAGTGATGATGATGATGATGACACCACGAGATATGGATTTCCGCTAGCCAGTGATGAAGACGATAACAGGAACCCCAGGTTAGGAAACACGCCGGAAAATGATGAGGACAGCGGCTTGGGATATCCACAAGGCAGTGATGAAGATAACATTGACGATAACGGTTTCGGACATGGACGAGAGTACGACCCATATTTCGGATTTGGTGATGGATTTGTCGATTCTATGGAATTTGGTGGTAACGACGGAAGTTACACAGGACAGGATGGGGAGGAAGACCACTATACCGGATATGATGCGGGCTTTGTCGACGGAAGTGTTGACGGCAGTTACATAGGATATGGTGACGAAGATGATCCACACACCGGATTTGATGGTGGCATTGGCGATGTCGGCGAATATGGAGACGACGATGATCCGTATACAGAATTTGGTGGGGGGTTTGGGAGTTTTGACGACCATGGAGATGATGAGGGCAGCTACACAGGATTTGATGGAGGTTTTGACGATGATACCGGATGTGGTGACGATAGCAGTTACACCGGATATGGCGAAGACGATGACCCTTATACAGCATTTGGCGGTGGGTTTGGCGACGACACGTGATATGGCGGTGATGAATACCCGTACACTGCATTTGGAGGTGGGTTTGACGATAGCACTGGATATGGCGGCAATGACGGCAGCTATACCGGCTATGGAGGTGACGATGGCGGCTATACCGGTTATGGAAGTATGGCGGTTATGGTGGCGACGACGACCCATATGCTGGATTTGGTAGTGATTACTTCGGATGATAAATGCTTTCGCCGTAGACTGATTGATTTTATCTCCCGAAGCGTAATGTTCGTTTCTATGTAAAAAATATATTGATGTATTGGAGTTTTGAGATTATTCGTACAATATTTTAAGAATACCGGCAATGAATATTTATGAACTTCGATGAATGAAATTTATATAACTTTTATAACTTGTGACTGAACTAACGAAGCCAACTACAGTGTCCAAACTAATTATTTTTAATATTTTTACTTTAAATCATCGTTAATATTTATATATTTTCCTATACATTTTAAATGGGCTGAGTTACATGGAAATAAATACTTACGGTAACTTTTTGTGAAACAAAATTAAGAGTGATTATCTAAGCCGTAAACTTGAAATTATTGACAATTACAATGTTATATTCACAAAATGGATTAGGAGAGGTCGTTGCAGTGAAAGCATGTGGAGATTAACCCTTAAAAATTTTAATCTGCTGGCGAGAGTGCGCACCATTCATTCCAATAATCCAGTTTTTATTTTAACTTTGTAAATTGTGATGTATTTGTAAGGTTTTTATGATGTATGATTAGTTAATGAAGTGTACGTAGGTCAAAAGGTGAGTGGTGTTCTTTGCCATTAAAGTCACAAGTTTTATTTACAAGAGAATTGTAAGTAGGTAATAGTTTTACTGGAGATGTGCTCCAGGCAAAAGGCAAGTTAGGTCTGACCAGCAGCGTGCAGACAGCATGTGTCTAGAGCAGGCGAGGAAGGAGGAGCACGAGGTATTTGTGTGTGGTATTTTGGCAGAGGTGGCGTGACCACCGTTGGGGCAATATGAGAAGATACCACATTTCCTCTCCTTCATTCTTTTTAAATTTAATTGTAACAAAATTGAAAAGAATATAATAATTGTAGACTGCTGCTGCTGCTAATCATCGTTGTCTTCGTCATGGTCCAAGCTGCGTCGTGCGTCTGTAGCGGCGACCGCTTCCGGATCCATTCCTGGTACGGTGTCTTCATCATCGTTGTTCTGCTGCTGATGAGCCACCCGCATTTGGTCAATGTGGCGCTTAAGTTGGCGTCCTCCAACGTCGACCAAAAATGACACTGGGCCAAGGGGATGAAGGATCCTTCCGTAGGACCACTTCTCTTCATTCTTCGAGAATGACTTAACCCACACTGCTTGACCTGGAAGGAGTTCCCGAATTTTGGCTTTCTTATTGTGGCTAGCTTCTTGGCGTAATTGTGACTTGCTTACGCTTGTCTTCAAGCTTGGGTGAACCAAGTCAAGACGAGTCCTGATGACTCTGCCAAGAAGAAGCTCGGATGGAGGGATTCCTGTTGTAGTGTGGGGAGTACTCCGGTACTTTTGGAGGAACTCCGTCAAGCGTTTGTTGATGGGGAGGTTGGTACTTTTCATCGCCTCCTTGAAGGTCCTAACAAACCTCTCAGCTTCACCGTTGGTTCTGGGATGGTAGACTGTGGAGAGAATGTGTTTGACGTTGTAATTTTTCAGGAACTGCTCGAACTCGTCGGATGTAAACTGACGACCGTTGTCAGTTACCACTTGGGATGGTAATCCGAATCGAGCGAAAACTTCTTCAAGTTTTTGGATTACGACTTGAGAAGTAGTACTTTGGACAGGGATGACTTCTGGCCATTTGGAGTGGGCGTCCACAAGGATAATCCAATTCTTGTTTTGGAAGGGACCCGCCAAATCCAGATGTAGCCTATCCCATGCCTGTTCTGGATGCTGCCAAGGATGAAGTGGGCTGATTGGAGGATCTGCTGCTTTCTGCTGACATTGTGTGCACGATTTGCACAGGGCTTCAATGTCACCGTCCAATCCAGGCCACCACACGTGTAGTCGGGCGAGAGACTTCATTCTCACAATGCCTGTGTGCATAGAATGAAGCTCGTTGAGGATCTCAGTACGAAGAGAGGGAGGGATGATGACGCGCATGCCCCAGAGGAGGACATTGTTGACAACCGTCATTTCCTCTCTTCTCAAAAAGTATTGTTGTAGAGGTTTATCTTCGTCAGATAACTTGGCTGGCCATCCGTGCTGTTGGAACTGTATGACTTTGGAGAGTGTAATATCACGAGCAGTGAAATATTTGATTTTTGCACTGGTGATGGGTAGAGATGCACAAAGCGCGCTAGCAACAGCCTTGACTTGTTTCTCTACGCCAGGGTCCAATGTTGTAGCTGGTGCTGTTATACATCTTGAAAGGGCGTCAGCATTCCCATGATCGGCTGACTTCCTGTAGATGACATCATACTGGAACTGTTGTAAGTATACAGCCCAGTGATGGAGTCGTGAAGCGACGTAAACTGGTAAGCCGGTTTTCGGACCAAAGATCTTGAGGAGCGGGCGATGGTCAGTTACGAGGAGGAATCTACGGCCACAGAGGTATTTGTAGTACTTGGTGATTCCAAATATGATGGAAAGGCCTTCCTTCTCGATTTGCGAATAACGTTTTTCAGTCTCTGAGAGCGTCCTGGAGGCAAAAGCAATCGGGCGTTCTGAACCATCTGGATACTTGTGGAACAGGACCACACCGGCAACAGAGCTGGAATCGCAAGAAATTCCAATGGGAAGAGCAGGGTCGAAGTGTGCCAGTGTAGGTGCTGTGGTGATGAGTCGCTTTACTTCATCGAACGCTGCCTGGCATTTTGTAGTCCACTTCCATTGTACATCCTGTCGTTTCAGAGCGTAGAGGGGCTCAGCAACATCGGCAAGTTTTGGTAGAAACTTAAAATAAAAGTTTACAAGGCCCATAAAACTGCTTAATTGGTGAACATCTCGTGGAGCTTGGATGCTCTTGATGGCCTTAACTTTTTCCGAATTTGTAGAGATCCCTGCTGCAGAAATAGTGTGGCCAAGGAAGTCCAATGTTGACTTGGCAAGTTCACACTTTTCCTTGTTCAACTTGATGTTGTGGTGTCGCAATTTCTCGAATATTGTGCGTAAAGTTGTAAGATGCTGTTGAATTGTCTTATCGGCTGCAAGAGTATCGTCCATGTACGGCTTAGCTTGCTGTATATTTTTCAGGATCTCGTCCATGGTCCGTTGAAAAATTGCAGGGGCTGAAGATACTCCTTGCGGTAACACGTTGTATCGGAACAAACCTCGGTGCGTGTTGATGACGAGAAAATCCTTTGAATTCTCGTCCAGCTCCAACTGATGGTAGGCGTTTGAACCATCCAGTTTGGAAAAAACTGTGCAATTATGCGAAATTGTGAAGACATCCTCTGGAACAGCGATGGGATACTGAGTCACGTGTAACTGACTGTTGACTGTATCCTTAAAGTCTCCAGTAATGCGGACTTTGCCGTTCGGTTTCTGCACGACGACAAGAGGGCTCGCCCACTCGGAGGTGTCAATTTTCGTGATGACGCCCTGTTTCTCCATTGTCTGCAGCTCCAAATCCACTTTCTCGTAAATGGCGTATGGCAAAGGGCGAGCCTTGAGAAAACGAGGGTGTGCGTCATCCTTCAGAATTATGGAGGCTTTGAATCCCTTAATTCTGTCATTTGCGGTTGGGGTGGAGAATACATCCTTGTATTCTTCCAGGAGAGACTTGACTGTTGTTGTTGTAATGTTGTTGACTGAGCGTGTGTTGAGGACGCTCCAATCAAAGTTGAGTAGTTTGATGAGGTCACGTCCAAAAAGTGAATCGCCATCAACCACTGGTATGCTGTGCTGGATTGTAGATCCGTTGTAATTAATTGTAGTGCTGTATTCGCCAAGTGCTTTGAACGTAGGACCTTTGTATGGGCCAAAGATGAACGGACAGTTTTGGAGGGGCGGTTTCCCTAACTGCAGCCAAAACTTCTTGGAAAGTAAGCTGGACTCGCAGCCAGTGTCCAGTTCCATCTTGTGTGGTACACCCGCTATTTTAACTGTAATAAAAATAGTGGGGTGGTTAGAGTTATCATTTAGCTTATTTGTACGTTGGATAACTTTTAGAGTTGTGACACGGTGGGCATCCTTCTTCTGGGATGAGAGGCAGACACTGGCAAAGTGACCCTTTTTGTGACACTTAAAACACTCAGCGTCAGCGTGCTTGCATTCGTTGAATTTGTGTTTTGATGATCCGCACCGTCGGCATTTGTATTGATTGGTGTCCTTGGGGGGACCACCATGGGATTGCTGTGGAGATTTCTGCTGCTGTCCAGAGCTATCCGACTTGTTGTTGTAGGAGGAGGAGTTGGAGGGGCCCTTGTTCCACTTACGAGACCTGAACTTTTCTGTTTTGTGTACAGCGGAGGGGTCGACTTCTTTCTGAGTAGTACCACCTCGGATGATGGAGGTACTGTTTTCGGCAGCTTCCATGGCTATAGCTGTCTTCATCACCTCCTCCAGCTTGATGTCATCGTCCTTGGAGAGGATGGCACGTTGTAGTTTGTCGTGGTCAACTCCCAAGATGAACTGATCTCGGAGACGTGTGTCGAGATCCGACGTGAATTTGCAGTGTCTGGCGAGCGTCCGTAAAGCTGCCAGGTACTGGGTAACTGTTTCACCCGCGTTCCGGTGTCGACGCATAAATTTGTAGCGTTCGGCCAAAGCCTTAGGTGTAGGCTTGTAATGCTCCTGCATCTTGGTAACTAAGTCTGCAAGGGGCGTTTTCTCCAAAGAATCTGGCGAGATCAGGTTCTTTAATAACGCACAAGACTGAATGCCAATATGTGATATGAAGATGGCATGGCATCTTTTTTCGTGCGTTGTGACGCTTAGCTCATTAGCGATGAGAAAACAATTGAAGGTTGTCGCCCAATCTTCGAATTCGTCTGTAGCCGGGTCAAACGGCTTGAGATGACCAACGGTGCCCATTTTCTTCGGTTTTGTAACTGTAACCGGTGTAGAAGAATGTTGTGGCGGTGGTTGAGAAGATGGAGTTGTTGCTGAATGATGTGGAGTTGTTGAGGCGTCACTTTGTTGTTGTGTAGTTTGAGCAGTGGAGGAGGATTTCGGAACCTTTTTCTTCGTTGAGCCTCCTGTTCCTGCGGTTGATGTAGAAGAGGAGGAGGAGGCGGAATCAGCAGCCTTCTTCTTCTTCTTCGGTTTCGGATTCGGGGGTGGAGGAGCCTGTTTCTGGGGTGGATCCTGGAACAGGAACTGTACGTCTCGTTCTGCGGCGGATGGAGTAGTTGGAACGCTTGTGTCACTGCTACTCATCGGTTACTCAGCGTCTGTAATTTGACTGAATATAACACTTCACGCACCGTGTAGAAAAAGACAAAATGTAGTTTTTTTTTGTAAATTTTTATAACTTGCACTTCAAAATTAGCCTCGTCGCCAATGTGATGTATTTGTAAGGTTTTTATGATGTATGATTAGTTAATGAAGTGTACGTAGGTCAAAAGGTGAGTGGTGTTCTTTGCCATTAAAGTCACAAGTTTTATTTACAAGAGAATTGTAAGTAGGTAATAGTTTTACTGGAGATGTGCTCCAGGCAAAAGGCAAGTTAGGTCTGACCAGCAGCGTGCAGACAGCATGTGTCTAGAGCAGGCGAGGAAGGAGGAGCACGAGGTATTTGTGTGTGGTATTTTGGCAGAGGTGGCGTGACCACCGTTGGGGCAATATGAGAAGATACCACATAAATGAATGAAGTGATGCAAATAAAATCAAATAAATTTCGTGGTAATCGCAAAGGTTAAAGTTTATCGAACATGTGTGATAACAACTTTGTCCAAGAAATCATAAAAAGATGTGTCATATGTTTTGCATGCCTAAAGAGTAAACAAAAAATAATAAAACGAAACTTGTTGCTGCCGTGTCTACACAGTTTCATTGAAACCCATTTCATCAAAACATACTCGCGTTTAAGAATGATTACAGCAAATCACACTTTTTCGTCAGAACAGTTAAGTTAAATGAAATTGGAATAAACACATAAAAAGAAAAATGCAGTTTCTCATATTCATGTTGAAGATTACTTCTTCTTAATGCAGCGTGACATGAAGTATGATGTGCAATTAAAATAGCGACAAAGGAGGAATGTGATGGAACTGGAATGAGTTGACAATGCATGCATTCTTCTTGTACGATGAAATATGGCTAGCAAAGCTTGGCAAATATGTTACTAGTTTTCTAAGAAATCTGCCTTTAACATGAAATCGCCGTATTTCAAGTTTAAATTAAGACTTATCATTTATTCTTGCTGGAAGCCAGAGTATGAATATGCTCACCAGGAAATCATATTGAAAATATAAAATTGGACGAGATAGCTGGTACGGTCATTTAATTATTTGACATAAACATGTTCATAATTCATCCATAATCTTAATCATTCGTAAGAAATTAGCTTATCGCCACTTTTAAATTCTGAATAAAATATATGATTTTTGTTGTTTGTGTTAATAATGAGGCTTGTAATTCCTACTAGAGCAGGATGTTTTTAAATATGTGGCAGTCCGTAAGCAAATATTCACTGAAACAAAGTGATGTTCACGGAACTCGTAAATATTTTAGCATACGTATCATAGCTGTGGCGTACAATTTTGAGTATAAATACGGCCGTGTTCTGAATGTAAAGTCATCAATTATCCAACAACTGTAAACAGCAAAAGTGTTAATAGAGCTTCTTTTAGAAAATCCAAATATTTCCCAAATTTGATTCCATATTAACCGACCTGGAAGGCGTACGGCAATGACTTCCAACGTCATAAAAGTGACCCTTGCAGCGATGCTCACAATTATACTGCGTAAGTGAACTCAAATAAATATTAGGCAATGCACACTTAGTGAATGTGTTTTTAAGAGTTACCTTGTCCCAATTTTCAGATCCGGTTTCGGGAGAGAAACCAGCAGATACCACCATATCGGCAAACACAGGGAACATAACCGTGTTCCAGTACCGCTACTCGCAATGGTGGCGTATGAGCGATACAATCAAAACAACGGAATGCGTCGCACTTTCCCCAGTGGACACCAGATGGATTGACATTGATACCTGGTTTGGAGCCGACGATAAGTGCATTCGGGTGTATACTCGGAATGCATGCACTGGAGATTACATAGAAGTTAGACCAGCACCCACCGACCGACGCACAAAGATTTGCTTTGACATGGAAGCGAAATCTATAAGCAATTGTCGGAGATACCCAATCCCAAGTGATTTACAAACTAAAGCTAACAATGAAAGGAGCCTCATACGTCATCGCCGACAAGTTTGTTTTTCTGGGGATCCCTTGCCCTGGTGCTCGTGGAGGGACAATCAAGCATTTCGTACTACGGATGCCCCTGGACTCACTAGCACGGCCGCCACAGTTGATGTGACGGCACAAAATCAAGAGCACGGTGCTCAGGAAGCAAGGTCAGAAGACAATGAAATCTCCCAAGTTCCAGAGCTGTCTCCATCAGCAAATACTATTGGAGATTTGAACGATAATTCAATTAAAGCTTCAGATGCGAACAACGAAGTATCAAATGAAGAGGATACTTCAGAAGAGGCAAGTGAAGAGCAAACACCATGGTCCCCAGCAGTTAAGATCTGCTTCATGAACTGAAAGGATGAACGGCAATATCTGCACTGGACAAATCCATTTTATACCCAAACTGTTGAGGTATTTGGATATTCTTCACATTCAGGTTACATACTAGTTGTTAATCCCACGACATTTTTAAGCCAGTCAAGGACGCGAGTTAATATAAATGGTGGTAAAATGTGTACTTGTTAGTTGTGTGTTCCGAATTGATTTCTGAAATAAAATTCTATTAAATGAGAGTGTGTCTATTTACTATCGTGGCTATGTCTTCATTATCTTTCATTATTAATGAACATCAATATTAGCATTCAGCTTTCATGTGGTGCAATGAGAGATGCCAAAAGTTACGCTGCGTAGTATGTCAAGAGGTTATCATCTTCATTAAATTGACGTGATGATGTTGGTGGGGGAGGAGATAAGATGTTATATATTTGATAGATGGTATTAGAATTGCTATAGTGTGGCGTCGTCCATTTTATATACGGCCTAACTTTGTATTTTTATGAAAACAGATGGTTCGTTCATAATAAAGCCAATGTTGTTTATGAGCGTATTTATATGTGTCAATCTTTTGTAAATTAATTTAACTCCATCATAGCTACATATTTACACAATTTATAATCATTGCAAAAAAATGTTTTTATTTATTTCGGAGACATTTTAAATAACAAAATTCCGTGTTCCTTTGAAATTGGTTATAAAATTTCGAAGCAGAATTACAAAATGATATATTCCTTACTACCGTTGAATAAATGAGGTAAGATAATTCGCTTTACTTCTTTGGCTCAATCATGTAAAATTCCTCGTAAAAATCTTCGTTGAAGTATCTCGCTGCCCTGCGCATGGGATGATCATAGTCGCTCCAGTTCCGCTCCAGCTTGGAGACCTTGGCCCATCCCACAAAGTAGTCGTGAATATCCTGGGAGTCGACACTGTGCGGTGGACCACCTGACTTGGTCTTGTCATAGTTGACGGTGTGGAGAAGATACCGGAACTCGTGCTGTTTATTAGTTCCATAGGCAACAGCACGCTTCATTACGTCAACGTAGGCCTCCCGGAACGGATAGTTGAGAGCGATAAAGGAAGCCCGATCCCAGATGCAGTCAAATGGCCCATACTGCTCAATGGGGCACTTAAATAGGTCGCCGCAGTACAGCTTGAGGGACTCGTCCATGTTGTGGTACAACAGTCGGCCGGCGTCGTAGATCAAATCCATCTTGCACTCCTGCATGAATTCCTCGATGATTGACGTCACGCACTCGACTCCAAAAACTTCATAGCCGAGGCTCAGGAGAAATGGAATGTCCTTGGATTTTCCACAGAGTGGCATGAAGAATTTCAGCTTCCGCTCGGACTTGGCTGGCTTGTTGACGTCGAGTTGGGTAAGCTGACTCATGTGCCGAAGGAGCTGGGGATGAACCTCGTCAATATGCCATAGGGTGTTTCGGGACTTGTGACGCATTTCCCAGTATGCCGCTTTCTGCTTTACTTGTGGCTCGGGAAGTATGGGCTGGACAACTGCAAAGACATTATATTAATTTTTATAGTTAAAATCAAATTTTCTTTATGTGGTCCTTCGCGAATGAAGTATTCAGCCGGAATTTATTTTATTACCTTGCATAATTTTGGTGCACATTTTGAATATGTTTAGTACGTTTTCAATTTGGTTGAGAAAAATTGTTGGTCTCGTTAAGTAAATGTGACGAAAAAGTTGTTAGCTGCTTTGTTTCTGCTGTTGCTTGTTGGAAAGGTGATCATGGTGTGATAACTCAAGTACCATGAGTGACGGTATTTATAGTAGGAAAGCAGAATGATGACTGCTGGCATGCTTAGTAAAGAATTTGATGGGGCAATTATAATGAAGAATGTTCATATAATAGCAAATAATGAAATTATGTATAATTAAATACAACGGTGAATTAAATTCCGTGTCTTGTATTTTAGCATCTGGTGATTATGGAGCTCCTGATGTAGAGTAATTAGTTAAGTTATAGCACATAGCACATAAACGGGAAACTTTTTGACTCCAGGAATTTTCCGCAAGAACAAGCCATCAAAATGATGTTGCTGACCTGGGCAAGTTTCTCCTTGTCCACGTTCCATACACTCGGACGCGTTCGGCTTATCAGCCAATCGGGAAACGCGTATTGGTGGGATGGTTCATTTATTTATTTACCATACCACTGACCATTATATACACGTATGTATGTACTTGAATATCCCATGAAAACCGCCTATATTGTATATGGCAACTAATTAAATACGAGTTACAATTTAATAATTTCTGCGAGTGCTTGGCAGGCAGATAAGAAAAAAGGTTTTTAATGACAACATTCGTACAGCGGCACAGTGTACCTTATAAATAATTTGAAATTATACAAAATTTTGCACTTCATTGGAAAGGAACGAAGATGTAACCCGAGGGGTCATCTGAATTAAATTGCTGTGGTAGTAAAACATAACTAAAGCAGCAGAGCTGGCGCCTCGCTAAATAAATTTATCAGACTTGAAGAATGACCAGTACAATTCCACGCTGTGAATCATAAAATTTAATGTCACCATTACCAGTTCCACCAACCACGTACGTATTAAAAATTGTCAACGCACTCTATGCTAAGACCCAAACATACACTTCCGTAAGAGTTGAAATTGTTTTTGTCGTGTCCCAAGCGTAGACCAAATTAGGCTATTAGAAAGGTTGGAATCTCTCCAGAGGTCGGGAACGATGTTGTGAGGAATACCCCTTGGTACATGTTCGCTTTCCACATGACTCATTTTATTTATAAACAACAACGTAGCATTGGATTTCCTTTTCACCACTGCCACACATTTACATTCACATTTGTTTCTACTGTTTTTTATCATTTTGTTTTTGCGGAAAGAATGTCATGTAGAAGATTTGTGGTGATGTAAAACAATGAAGCCTGCGTCATAATAAATGCACGGCTACAAAATATACTTACAATAATATAGCTTTATTTGGCATTGTGGTGCCAGTTTTGACACTAGAAAATTTCCATCAATTCATTGTATAAGGAGAATGGCACCAGGAACGTTGGAAAAAATTAATTTATGCAGGAGTGGTATAGAGGAACCAGGACAAAAATATACACATCCGAGGTCAGCATCCATATATCTCATCCGGAATGATATAAATAGTTTAATATCAAGTAGGTTTTGCCTCGTATCTGTTAGGTGATAAAAGCTATAACCTTCAGGTCATCATGAAAATGCGAATACAGGCAAAAGACGGAAAAACTAGCACAGCTGGCGCCTCGTACAGTTTATAAATCCAGTACCAATGGGCTGTACTATTCCATGCGTTAGTAAGTGACAAGTTGTAATAAAACTCGATACATCCCAAATCCAAACGTAAACACTGGAAAATGGTTTTGTTATGTGTAGACCAACTAAGGTTATTAGCAAGTTAGAATCGCTGTTGAGGTCGGAATCGAAGCTGCCAGGAGTACCTCTATTTTCTTTTATCGCTACCACAAGTGACTCATTTCATTTATAAACAACAACAAAAATGCAGTGTAGCTTTTTTATCCGACAAATGACAACAATGATAAATTTTTGCGTTTTTTAACATGAATTTTGGTGGAGGACAATAGAATATTTATATATGTATGTATACAGATTCAATGTACAGAACGAGTTTTTTCATAATTCCATGCCAACGTCCACAACTACAGCTATCACTGATTGTTAATGCGGTGTAAATTTTGACGGCAGAAACTTTCCACAGAACGGCTGTAATATGCGCAGTAAAGGCGTATGGAATTTAAGGAATTAATGTGCAAACGATAAGTATATACGAAATATGTATATGAAGTATATACATTTATTTATGTCTTATGCCATATATTTTACACAAAGTTGGTGGTTCCTGTTAAGTTTTCGACATTGGAGTCAATTTATGCAATGAATACGCGAAATGGAATTGTACCTAATTTTTTGTCTGTGATCAAGGCGCCAGGTCTACTGATTCGTTCATTGCGGTCATTTTACGCATTTTGTTTTACAAAGCTGTTTCATATTCGTGTTTATTCCAAATCGGCATCAACTTACATGTATGTGAGAAATTTCCGGAACGAACAAGTCTTTTCACATTAAAACTACATTCATGATTTGCCCATATTTAATAAATACTGGGCGAACGACGCATAGGGATTTTAAAGCAATAGGGAGCATACCGTGTGCATGGTAAGGACACATGACCAGCTCAATAACTGATAACCAGTTTACTACCTGTTACAAATTTGGGTCTAATTCTTTAAGTGCTGTTATGAAGGTGACCTGTAGTTTTCCACACCAACAGTAACAAAGAAGTTGGAATTATCTAGGAAGGAAGCATCATATTAGAATATTTTATTGGACTCTGGTTTGGTTTGTGTCGCCGCTAAATATTATGTGAAGCTCTCCGAGCTTGAAAATGGAATTGTACCGCAAAGTTTGTCAGAGGCTGAGGAGCCAGCTATACTGTTTCGTTCATTGCTTTGCATTTCGAATTTCCGTGGCCACTGTAGGTATATACAACACATACAATTATTTGATGAGCTCATTTCATTACTCAATCTATGCATGTTTGCAAAACGTGAAATTATATAATCTTCTCCGTATTTATGAAATGAAAATGCACCCCAAAGGTTATCATCAGTATTAATTAATCAATGAATTAAATCCAATAATCCGGCAATGCCGACGCCTAGCTCAAGCCACACATCAGACTGAAAAGTTTTGTGGTACTATTCCACTCGCATAATAAGTGATAAACTGTGATCAAGTGGATGCCAACTACACTCACGTCATGCGATGTAGCTAGGAGATTCCATCTGAAATGTAAGCATACACACTACATAATACGTTTGCTATGTCCCAACCACAGACCAAATATGGTGATAAGAAACGTCGGAATCGCTCTGGAGGTAGGAATCGAAGATACAAGCAGTTCGTTTATATTTGTGTTATGTAATCGCCTTTCCGAATGAGTCATTTTATTTATAAATAATAACAAACAAATCGTGTAGGCATTTCCTATCCACATTTCCTTTCGAATCAATGGTTATGTTTTAGCAGCTTTTATCACATCACTTTTTCGGTAATGAACGAACAAAAGTTGGGGAGTATTTTGACGGAGGAACCGCTACAGGCAAACAAATAATTTCCTAAACTGAAATGTAATCATAATGAACGATGAACTACTTTACCACGAACAGAAAACGTTTTGAAATTTAATTCGTCTATGCATCATTTTTTGGCTATGACACCCTTTTTTGGTTTTGGTTGCCGATCTTGGCGAAACTAGTATATATGGGTAGGGTCTATCAAAAAACTACCACATGCATAGTTGCATCGACCTACTTGGAGAACATCTCTGGTGGGAGGTCAAAATCGAAATACCGCCGACCCAAATATTTGAATAGAACTCCTGTACACACGGCTTGGAGTAAATTTCTGTAACATGGCACGTGCAATGGTGAGGGATAGTAGTATCAGAAATACTCTGTTATGGGACATTCGACCTACCGTGTTGGATGGTGACACGAATTTTGTTCATTTTCGGACATATCTCAAAAAAGTATGGGATGCATGCGAGGAAGATTTTTCGCATTTTCAAAAAAGTAGCGGATGTACCAAGTAGAACTTGAGGAGCTCTATACACTGCAAAAGACTTCATTCAAAAATATTTATTCGTTGACGAGATATTTATTGAAATATGTTTTAAAGATGTGATGTCAACCGTTCCGTTTATATTCAAACCCCCATATCTATCTTAATGCATTATATTAGCGCAGGATCAATATCAAATTTGGAAGAGCATATGTTGGTCTATTGTTAACATTGAACATTATTTGATTCAGCAGACTTTAATACAACTGGTGGTCATGCCCGCTAAAAGTTGGATTCCTGCCTAAATCGCTATCACAACATTCCGACGTCCATAACTTTCATTAAAAGTGGAAATTTAAAAATCTGAGAGAGTACTATTTGCGCCATCTCAGTGGATATCCGTCGCATGTTAAACTAAAAAGATACATTAATTACTCGAAAAGTTATACTGATTTAAATACTCACACTTCGCTCAAAACATACTTCTTGAGAGGTGACCCCTAAAATCTTGACACCGTGAAAATACGTCGTCGGGTGCATATCTGAAGAGTACTGACCTACTCTTCCCCAAAACGGAAGGCTCTGCAAACTCATTTTTAGAATCTGTTACAATTTGGTTTACTTATTCGGAATAATATTAAACATGTAATCCCAAAATTGCAGGTCCATAACTTGAATATATTGCCAATTATTAGCATTTTTGTCACAAAAAAGTCATAAAAGTTTGTGCGCTCTAGAAAATACAGTTTTTGAGCTAGAGATCTGAAATTTTGCACCAGGGTACAAAATCACAATACAAAATATGCGATTTTTTGTTTTCTGAAAATTGACTAATTAAAAAAAGTTTTGCCGGGAAAATATGATTATTCGGAAAAAATGACGATTTTGCATTCTCGACGGCGGAATATGCATCCTGAGCTGCAGAAACGAATTTAAGAACACATAATGTGGTTGGCAAATTGCGATGTTGGGAATTAGGTCATATAGAAATGGTGTAAGGATGGTTATATTGATGAACAACTGCTAAATAAGTACAAATTGCATCACAAATATGATAACGACCGATGGTTCCATACACAATTTTTCTTTGCATCAATTGAATCCACTCTATGGTGCTGTAAATATTCGGATAATGTCTTGCCCATAAGTGAAAGTTTCATTCCACTGTGCATGCCATTTCAATTCGCAGTCCACTATTTGATTTCACGAACATTCCCAAGAAGTTTAAAAATCACATTATGGAAATGTTTACCAAACATGAGATAATGGTAACGAAAAGATTAAAATTTGTTTCTAGTTATTAATATGTGTCTCAACAGGTAATTGGAGTTTATTCCTTGCAGCGCTTTACAGTTTAGAATTAAATACAAAATGTACTTTGCAAATTAAGTGCAAAATATACTGTGAAAATTAAATACAAATTGTACTGTGCAATGAAATGCAATTAAAAGTTGAAGTACGTACGGTGTATATTAATTATTTGGCCGACTTTGGCCAGCCATATCTCTGCCAACCATTATTATCAAACACACTTTGGCACATCCAAAGATACATAATTTAGTTGTCTTCACAATTATTAATCGTATATGAGAAAACGAGGACAAAATTGGAAACTATCATTTTTTTGTAGTTGAGACGAATAAAACATTTTACAATTACCGTGTGGCTAGAGACATTGTAAGAAAATTGCAACTTCTGTGCCTCTACCACTGTCTCTACTACACTGTCCGGACTATGTATGTGTGGTTATTTTCCCCAAAACACACAATGTCTACAATACCAGAGCGATATAATTCAGGCAATCGATTGAAAAATCACAATTTCGCCAAAATCGCCCCTCCTGGTTCTCAATCCCATTGGCATATGACTGTATAGTAGTGTTCATATTCAGCTTATAGAGGACAAGATTGGCTATCGTTTGATATGCAGTTCGCTTTAATCCATCAATATAATGCAAACATATGGCGGACCAAAGTCGGCCAAAAAGTTAATATACAACCCTCGTATGTCAGTTAAGAGAAATCAAAATGAAACCTTATTAATAATCTACAGTAACTCATCCTACTGGCAAATGCTGTTAATCTATCAAATTATTGTAAATATAAGTTTAAATTATATTTTCATTTACTCTCGCAATTTGTAAACATTATTGAATATTTTCATCAAATTGTAATCATATTTCTGATGCTGCAATTTGTACTTATTTAGCAGTTGTTCATCAATATAACAATCCTTACACCATTTCTATATGACCTAATTCCCAACATCGCAATTTGCCAACCACATTATGTGTTCTTAAATTCGTTTCTGCAGCTCAGGATGCATATTCCGGCGTCGAGAATGCAAAATCGTGATTTTTTCCGAATAATCATATTTTCCCGGCAAAACTTTTTTTAATTAGTCAATTTTCAGAAAACAAAAAATCGCATATTTTGTATTGTGATTTTGTACCCTGGTGCAAAATTTCAGATCTCTAGCTCAAAAACTGTATTTTCTAGAGCGCACAAACTTTTATGACTTTTTTGTGACAAAAATGCTAATAATTGGCAATATATTCAAGTTATGGACCTGCAATTTTGGGATTACATGTTTAATATTATTCCGAATAAGTACACCAAATTGTAACAGATTCTAAAAATGAGTTTGCAGAGCCTTCCGTTTTGGGGAAGAGTAGGTCTACTATTTTAATAAGTTCTAAATCCGAAATGTAAGCAGACTTTAATACAACTGGTGGTCACGCCCGCTAAAAGTTGGATTCCTGAGTTATAAAGATACATCAATTACTCAAAAAGTTAGATTGATTTAAATAAATGGGTATTCTATTTGGCGAAGAAACAATAACGGGTATAACCGCCTGCTTCCTGGCACCTTGGCCATCCAGGCGGCTTACATTCCGGAACAAGGCAAGGCGGATATAATGGTTCGCAAAAACTTTGCAATCACTGGCGTTCTGATAAGCTGGATGATGGGTACACTAGTTCTCAGGAACTTTTATACTTCCGTGACATATTCCTTTGTAACAAAATCCCCAGGCCCTCAGAATGTTCCTAATACATTTCAACAAATTCTAACCGATACAGAAACATATCCCATTACAATCTACGCTGACAACATGTGTGTGGTTAGTTTTTGGGAAATGTCTGAAAGGCCAGAGTTGTACTCGCATTCCAACCTCAGCGTAGTTGAAAACCGTGTACCAATTATCGATATATTTACGAAAATAAAATTCGTCAAATCAAGCACAATATTCATTAGCTCACTGGTAGAAATGCTTCAAAAGACGTTGTCGGGTGATTCAGTTCCATGCTATCATTTTGATAGCAGAAACAAATCAACAAATGACGACAGCGCCTTTGTCGGACTGCACAAAGGATCGTGCCCCACTCAGAGACGGTTCATCATACTTAGAATGATATTCAATGAAGATGTGTACTGGCACTACAATTGGAGATTTTTGGCGCCACTCTTGCAATCGGTTGCAAGCCGCCAAGTGTTGGAAGACGTAAATGAACCCTTGTACCTGGCGACACTATACTACTGGAAGGTCGATAATAATTTCTACGTTTTGAACCAACTTCATAATTTCATCGCTGGGATAACGGAAAACGGTATGCACTCCAGGCTGTCGTTGGCAATTGACTTGGCCCAACAATTGAAAATGGTGGACGACATAGATAGCAAGGGATTCATCAACGGTTCATGGAGTCCACAAGCACAAAGGTTACAAGCCATTCACGCTGGGAGGAAAATGATTGACGTTCAGAGTGAGGAGTTTCGGCGAACAAAATTGAATGAGATATCTGTCGTATTTGTGCTTCTAAGGTACATGAGTGGATGCTGCACCGGTGTTTTAATCGTTGAGGTTTTGAAGGGATTCGGTGAGAAAACCACAAATCGAAAATAGTGACAACTATATCACAATATATCCTCTTAGAGCACGCCCAGTTCCGTATGTTTATCTAATTACAGTTATTCTCTGCCAACTGAATTAAACGCTGATCTTGAAAAGCACATAATGAAAAGCGGTTTCAAATTTCCAGTGTGTTACCATAGCTTATTCGTATTAAAATCCTGCCCTAAGTTTACCTGGGAATTTATTCGTTTTGACTTTTCCGTTGCATAATCATGTATTATGATGTAATGTTGTGACCGAATTAATTAAAATAGTTATGCTAAATAAAATGTGTTATGTAATCTCTCCCATAAATTGCCTTCAACGGAGTTAATTCCAACTGTAATTCTCCAGCTGGATCGATTATGTATGCCTGGACATTCACAATGCAAAATAAAGGTTTAAATACATACGACGCAAGTAATTGGGCATCAGTCAACTCTTGGCCTCCAGCAAAGTGGCAACGATGACACAAGAAGCGCTTTTGCTGCTGACAACTTTCATCGTGGCGGGGGCATCTGGTACAAACTATTGGATTTTGAAGTTTGTTGTAATTTTGTGACATAAATTTCGTTTGTTGTGGATGCAGTCACCCAAATAGTTCATATACGGAAATAGTTTGTAGCAAAAAAGTCCGATTGGAAGACAGAATTCAGATGACTCAGCAAACTCTACAAACTACCCAGCAAACTGCAGAGATAAACATATTTACTTTCTATTAAACAGTCATTGGAATATATTTTCGAAGCTTTCGTGATAGCGCTCATACTTATGTTATTGTTGAATAAATAATAGGGTCCTTAGCTCTCTCGTAATGCTTTTGGGCAACAAAGCAAACATCTTCATTATTACATCATTAATTATAAAAAATCATCACTCTCAAAATAACGCTGCTTTATTATCCATTAAACCCATATTTTTATCGTATCTAATGCATAACGTAATTAATGCGGAAAGCCAATAAATTACGATTTCTGATCATACGGAGGAAACACATGAAATAACACGTTACAGTTGTAATGTAAAGACACATTCGGATACTCAGCACAAAACTAAATATTTACGATACCGCACGATATAATACTTTACTTGCAAAAATGTTCAGTAATTCCGTTTGCGTCGCCATAGCGTTTATTTTCAGCATTGAAGTGATTACACCCACAAATTGCTCTTTGTCAGTGTCTGACACCAGTCCCCGATACACTAGTCAATCCGTTAGACTACTATTTGGTCACTTTGATAATCCGCCCTGTACCATTCACTTCGTTACCGAATGTGACATAAAACATGCCGCATGTCATTTCTCTGTGGACCTTGAAACACTGTTGGCTGCTGCCTCATGTTGCACAAGGCTTCATTCCACGTTACCATATTCATCTAAATTATTACGGGGTTCGCATCACTATCACATGTTTGGACCACAAAAGCATTCGGAGACTTGCGTCCTCCTCGTCCCCACAAGGACGCTTGAGATAAAGGTGCCAAGTCCCACATTGTCCTACTATTTCCGATTAACGACACACATTTTTAATTCTTCCTGGGATGATCCCGTTTCAAATGTCTACATTGCAAATCGTCTAATGGTTAATGATCGGAGTGTCTGTCCGGACTTTGTAATTGCACTTTTCAATACCTGGACGCATCGACATTCTGAAGTTGTATATTTCGCCGAGCTACCCAATGTCGTGGCCAGGTCGCAACTGATTGTAATATATTACAATGGTGATTCCCACGGTGCATCTGAATACAGCTGGCTTGTAGGATGTATGATTTGTGACAAATCAAACCTGGTTTCATCACTTAAAACTAAATTCAATTGGTTCAGTCCTCAAAATATCGCACGCATAGTTACATTACCTCCTGTTTTGGATCCACCTCGAGAATTTATGATACGTGCACGTTCTGGGATGCGAGATAGGGACAAGTTGGATAACTTTGGCACAAAAAAGTACGCATTTGCTGACGACGAATTTTCACACATGTGCGACCAAATTATCAAGGGAGATAGTTTTGCTCGATTTGTCTTGAATCTTGATACCAGCTGCATTCTTCATGTTTGCCATCTTCGAGAATTCGTCCACGCTGTTTTCGTCATTTGGTGTGGAAATGGTACCAACATCACATCAATCAAAGTTTGAGCGTCGAAACATGTACACAGCCGTGAGAAGCCAAAGCTGTTAGAGCTTCTCATGAAACAAAGATGATGATCAAGATCCGCTCTGATCACACAAATAGGTAGTTAAGCACTCGCGACAGATGAAATCAGATATAAAGTGGCTAGCAATCAAGAGTTGCGTTCTGTGGTGTAATCGGTAGCACACCCGACATGTTCTTGGGAGATGCCAGTTCGAGCCTGGCTGGAGCAATTCATACTTTTGCGTGCTAGCTACATAAATATCTCATTCAGCCATTCCACATGGCACTCAATTTGACGGGTTGAGAGTTTTCGTTGTACTGGGCAGAGATGAGCAATATGGCCCTGGAATGTCTGGATATGTGAACACGAATGTGTTGGGGATGCTGTTCAAACCATTTAGTGGTACAGTCTGGGCAGCAATTGTAGCCGTAGTATTCATGGCAAGCGTTATTTTCTTGACAAGTGAACATTTATATGGAATGAAACGATTTAATTTGTTATTTTGGATGTGGAGCGTATATCGGAGAAGGGACATGGCAACACGGGCGGACGTAGAAAAGTAGTACTCTCTAGTCAGCTGTCATTCTGGATGATGGGAACACTTGTGCTCAGGAATTTCTATACCTCCGTCTCGTATTCGCTGGTGACAAAATCTCCTGGCCCTCAAAATGTCCCTCAGACATTTCAGCAGCTGCTGCTGGAGCCCCCAACCTTTACAATACATATATATGGTGCAATATCTCGTGTCGCAAGTTTCTGGGAAATGTCGCAGAGTCCTGCCTCGTTTTCGTATTCAACTACAAGCGGAACCGAAAACTATGTAACAAATATAGTTACGAAAATAAAATTCGTTTCAGGAGCCGGACTGACCAGTTCAATGGCAGATTTGCTTAGAAAATCTTCAGCTGGAAAGTCAGTTCGATGTAGTTACCACAACAATACAAGAAAAATGACAACTTACGAGAGCTTCAACAGGGGATTGCAATACGGACATTGTTCCACTCTAGGAAGGTTCATCATACTGAGCACAAGATTTAGCAAAGACAAAAGCACATACTTTGATTGGCGCTACATGAAACCTCTCATCCAAACGGTTGCACAACGCCATGTATTAGAAAACGTAAACGAGCATTTGTACCTGCCGACACTACACTACTGGAGAGTTAATAGCAATCACTATTCCATGAACAAATTTCAACATTTCATCGCCGGAATAGCCGAAAACGGAATATACTCTCGATTAATAGTTGCAATCAATTTGGCGGAACAACTTCAACTCGTTGATTATATGCACAAGGATGGCTTCTTTAATAGTTCATGGAGTCGACATCGCCAGAGGCTGATAACTATTTACGATGCCGGGAATATTGCAGGTGAGCAGGAGAGCGACGAGTTTGAACCAGCAAAATTACATCAGACGTCTGTCCTCTTTCTATTACTAGGATATACTAGCTTATGTTGTGCTGCAGTTTTTATGACTGAAACGCTTGCAGTATCGAAACGATAAAGGGAAACCATCAAACTACACAAGTAAACCTTGGGTCAGTACAACAATCTCTCGCCGAGACAAGACAGGATCTTCAAACTACTCAGTTAAGACTTCAGACTACACAGGAAACCCTGCAAACGACACAAACTAATCTCGGATCAACACAAAAGGAACATCGAGCTACCCAACAAAATATCCAAAGCATACGACAAAACTTTCAAACGATGCAGCAAAATCTTCAAACAACACGGGAGTCTATTCAAACGACTCAATAGAATCTTCGCGTAACTCCAGAAACTGTTCAATCAACACGACAATCCCTTGACGCCGCGCAAAGAAATCTTCAGACGATGAGTTCAAGAATAGTTCCTGTTGGCTCGATTTATATTGAGTATTTCCGTCAACCCAGTCCCCGTACCCTCTGGCCTAATTTCGCATGGCAAGACATTAGTGGAACACATGCAGGCATGTTTTTCCGAGCTACCGGCGGCGGCGCTGCAAGTTGGGGAGCTACTCAAAACTAATGTGCTCCTCGTATCACACAAGTACACCATAAAAGTAGAACGGAAAGTCCATACCCAAACCCAACAACTATTCCTGCAAATGGATGGTCAGAATACGGCAGGCTGGGATCCACTTCATCCGTTAACACATGGCACGAGGCGCTAAGATTCCATACACAGGGCTGTGAAATTCGGCCCAGGAACCAAGCGGTTAGAATCTGGAAGCGAACCGGGTAAACATAAAGCATAGAAAATGAATTGTCGTAATAAATATATTTAAGCAAAATGTCCAGTTATGTACCTAATGGTGAGAAGAAAGCAAAATTAATTGTCGGATAATTGAATATTCATATATATGGTAACTTCGCAATCTTTATATTTATGAATACTGTCATTTTGTCACGTATACCTTCCGTGCACCTTGTTGCTCAGTTACCTATCATTGTATTAATTTTGGCGCAAACTGCCGGTAATTTACAAACGGTGGAATGGCTAGTCCACAAAACCGAATTCAGCATTTGCAAATAAATACAGCATTAAAAATGGGCAAACCCATTCATGCTAATTAATTGTAAATTTTCAAGTTGATTACCGGCTGGATTACTTCCAATACTGCCGTGTGCAAACTATCTACTTACACATGTTTATAAAATATTATGTTCTCATCGCAGCATATGTTCATTAATGGTGATTAGGCCATGTTAGTCGGCATTTTCCCCACATAATATTGCCTACGGAAATTAGAAATTACTGGCACACTTTACCTTGCAATCACCCCGGTTAAGCAATGAAGTCATTTCATGTTTACATATTCATTTCATGTCAGCGACAGCAATAGTGTATACTTTCACCGGAAAAATGTTCATTTCATTTTCATCTCTGTTCATACTCAAATTGAGTTGAAGTGAATCATTATTTTCATTCATTTCAATGAGACAACAAATCTCTACACCAGCCACAGATTACGAGTCTACTTTATCTTCTTGACAGAAATATTATCATAATTACAGATATTCTTTGCATGTCGTCCAAGTCCATCAGTGATATTCATCATTTTCCTGCTTGACTCTGACATTAATAGTAGAAATAAACTTTTTCGTCCTTTTCGAATAACCGGCGTACATGTGGAAAATCTCTACAACACCAGGGCGAATTATGAGATTACTACATATTCACTGGGTATTTACCTGTAATGTTAAGTGGTATGAGGAGAGAAGTATGCGTACAAAACTAAAAGCTACTGAGTACGTATGGTTTGAATACTTAAATGAGAATGTAAATGCGTATTGTCAACTATTGAATTGCATACGTGATCATAATACGAATTTCAAATAATAACATGTCATGGACTATGATATCATACACTAAGCAAAATACTGGCTTCGACTTAATTTTAAACATTTTTTCTTGTCGGATGATTAACATTCTCGTTTCTCGTTCCCATGTTTTTAATGCTGAAATAATACCAATCTGATGACAACTATTTTTCGAGCCTACTGGCTTTAGTGAAGCGAATAAATAAATGAATGTCTACCCATATCAGTAGAAGTAACAAGCAATTTAAGTAATTGTATTATGTAAGTTAGCTATTGGAATAGATCATATTACATTATTTGGTAACCATTTATTTACATCCGCGTTTGATTCAAGTGGTTAAAATTTTCATAAACACGATGAATGCCCTTACAGAAACAAATTTGCTTTGACTTATAATTAGAAATTAAACGTGTATAAATAATAAATTGTATTGCATTTTAAATATTTGAATTCATGAATGTTGGACACGAATTTAGTTCTTGGGCTCAATCATGTAAAATTCCTCGTAAAAGTCATCATTGAAGTAATTGGCAGCCCTTCGCATGGGATGGTCATAAGGGCCCCAGTTGCTCTCAAGCTTGGTGACTTTTGCCCAGTCCTCAAAGAAGTCCGTCATGTCCTGGTCATCAACGCTGTGTGGTGGACCACCAGGCTTGGTCTTGTCGTACTTGACGGTGTGGAGCAGATACCGGAAGTCGTGCTGCTTGTCAGTTCCATGAGCCACAGACCTCTTCATCATTTGCACGTAGGCATCCCGGAAGGGATAGTTGAGGGCGATGAATGAAGCCCTGTCCCATACAGAGTCGAATGGTCCATACTCCTCAATGGGACACTTGAAGAGGTCGCCGCAGTACAGCTTGAGGGACTCGTCCTTGTTGTGGTACAGAAGCCGGCTTTCATCGTATGTCATATCCAGATTGCATTCCTTCATGAATTCATCGATGATTGAAGGTACGCACTCGACGCCAAAGACCTGATATCCCTGGTTCAGCAGGAATGGAATGTCCTTGGATTTACCGCACAGTGGCATGAAGAACTTCAGCTTCCGTTCGGATTTGGCTGGCTTGTTGACATCCAGTGGGGTGAGCTGGCTCATGTACCGGAGGAGCTGGGGATGGACCTGGTCAATGTGCCATTGGGTGTTTCGGGACTTGTGGCGCATTTCCCAGTACTTGACGTTTTTCTTCACTTCAGGCTCAGGAAGCATGGGATGTTGACCTGGAAGCAAAAAAAAAAGTATTTAAAAAGTCAGTTAAAATGTTGTTTGTCTTATGAATCTATCAAACTATAGTTTTTTAGATATTATAAAATTTACCTTCAATTAATTTTTGTGGCATGTTGATGGTTAATATTGGTGGAGTTTGACTCTGGAAGATATGTTACTGTGTGGTGTTTAGAATGGTTTGTGTTGTTGTTTAGAGGAGGTGTGAGTTTGGAATGACAACTGAATCCCAAGTGGCTCTATTTATATGAAAATCGGAATGGATTATGGATACGCAGTTTTCTGTTTGAATGAAAGAGAGAAAATTAATATTAATGCAAATCTGATTGTAGTGATATATTTATGTAAACTCATATTACTGAAATGATTTGAAATGTATTTTGTCGTATATGTGGTTGAGATGGAAATGTTTTGGCCACGGTGGATAGGTCGTGGCTTATCCGATCATTGATATGAACATAAGCTTCACGAGACTATAGAGTTTACACAAAAATAATTATGACTGGTTATAAAGGAAATTGGCAGAAGGTGTGAATCTTGGCGCCAGAAACTTTCCGCAGGGCAGCTAGTTAACTTTCGATACGAATCGGCACACTTTATTAATGTAAGCTGAGCGATTACTTACGTGATTCTGGACGCCGGTTTAGAAAAGTGGCGGAAGCAGAGGTGATCATAATGTAACATGGAATGAGTAACATGCAAAGACAGACAAACATACTGTAAGCTGTACATAGTAAAAACCGCTGCTTTGATTATATAAAGTGGGCAATGCATTTTCCATTTAATTAAGCATACGGGTGCATGCATTATGTTAGAGCATCCAATATTCCATAAGGAAAATTTTCCAGGTACATCAACGCTGCTTATCTAACCAACTTTGCTGAATGGCCAATCACCTTTCACTTTTAGTGGGATGGGATTCAGCAGAGCAAATTATCTTTCGCGTCGGTTTATTTTCCCCAACACAAGCACTTTACGTAACGCAAACGATTCAATATACATATAGTCATTATAAAATGAAATGTGAAGGGTATAGATTATCAGTTAACCATGTATGCATACCGTATGCATATCGCGATTGGACGAGTAATTAATGCGACATACTCTATCCGCGTACGGTTGGTCATTATGGTTTAACCTCGGGGTCAGTAAAGCTGATCATGTTAGTAATTAGAGAACCAGTAGACCTGGCGCCTCACGCCCAGACAGTATTTGCGGTACAGTTCCAGTTCGCCGATTTATTCCATGAAATGGGAGGTTTACATAATACTTATCGTTAGTGGCGACACACACCAAACCAGAGTCCAATTAAATATGCTTATCTGATGCTTCCTTCCTAGGTAATTCATACTTCTCTCTTGATGTTGGTATGGAAAACTACAGGTCACCTTCATCACAGAACTCTGCGAATTTGACCCAAATTTTTAATACGTAGTAAACTTTTATCAGTTATTGAGCTGGTCATGAGTCTTTCCCATGAACACGCGTTGAATCTTATTGTTCATGAAATTATATGGAAGCTATATCCAAAATTTCCCAGTTTTGAATGTATTAAAAATTTCCTACTTAGTGGTTTAGTATGTAGTTCAATACATTATGAAGACGAATTAAATTTTATTACGTTTTCTGTCCATGCTAAAGTAATACAAGGTTCATTCCCATTGGATTTTGGTTTATTTAGGAAGTTATATATTGGACCGTAACTTGTGCCCTATGAGAATATGTGGGAACTTTCGTGTCCTCATTTCCGAAAAAAAGTGTCTTCAAAATGCTGCTGAAACGGATTCTAAACATGGATTCAAGAAAACCGAAACGGAAATGGCTACACGATTAGTTTGTTATTGTTTACAAATAAAATGACTCATTTGGAAAGGCTAGAACATAAAATAAATGTACTGTTTGTATCTTCGATTCCGACCTCCAGAGCGATTCCGACCTTTCTTATCACCTTATTTGGTCTCGGGTTGGGACATAACAAACATACTTTACATGCTTGCATTTCAGATGGGGGTTTCTAGCCATATCGTATGACGTGAGAGCAGTTGGGATCATTTGGATGACAGCTTATCACTCATTACACGAGCGGAATAGTACCACAAAACTTTTCAGTCTGATGCTATGGATTGAGCTAGGCGCCAGCAGTGCTGGATTATTGGATTCGATTCATTTGCTAATTAATAGTGATGATAACTTTTGGGGTTACCCTTTCATTTCATAAATACGGAGAGCATTATATAACTTCACGTTTTCCAAACATGCGTAAATCCCTCATGGCAAAGCTCGTTGATATATGAACCAATTTATTGAAATATGTTATTGAGTTGGTCACGAGCTGTTCCCATGAGCACAGGTCGCTCATAAAATGCGACGTTTCTTTCGGACGAAATGTGGCAAACGGTTTTATCTTGCTTGTGATGCCAATAAGCGGCTTATGTTATAATTTATGAATGAAATGATATGCTTATAACAGCGATTACTGATAGCAGCTTCGATTCCGACCTCAAGAACGTTTCCGACCTTTCTAATCAACTTATATGGTCTGGGTTTGGGACATAACAAAAACACTTTCCCGTGTTTATGTTTGTATTTGAGATGGGAGAACATAATCTGCTCGCATGACCTAGGAAAAGCATATATCAATTTGATGGCTACTTGCCACTTATTATACGAATGGAATACTACAGACCACTTTTACTGGATGCGTTGAATGAGCGCGAGGCGCCAGCTCTGCTAGCTTTTCCGTCTTTTTGCGCTTATTCTCATATTGATGATAACCTGAGGGTTATATTTTAGTTCCTGCCAGATACGACGCAAAATTATTTGAGGAGATTAAACTGGTTATACCATGTCGAATGAGAGATATGGAAGCTACGTTGCACATCTCAATCTCGGATATATATGTTTTTTCTGTGCTGGCGCCTCTACACCTAATTATTGTCTACACCAACTTGCATACATGAATTTTTTCCAACGTTCCTGGCGTCGTATCACGTATACAATGAATTGATGGAAAATTTCTGGCGTCAAAACTGACACCACCATACTCAATTAAACCTGTACTATTATAAATATATATATTGCATTGTCATGCATTTATTACCTCTGATGCATGTTGGATTGTTTTTACATCACACCATATCTTCCACATGACCATGTTTCCGGAAAAACGAAATCATCAAGAAAAACCGGTAGAAAGAATTGTGAATACAAAAATGTGGGAATGATGGAAAGGAAACGTTACACGTCGTAGTTGTTTATAAATAAAATGAGTAATTTGGAAAGCGATGAATGAACAGGGGTATTCCCCACAACTTCGTTTCCGACCTCTGGAGAGATTCCGACCTTTCTAATCGCCTTAATTGGTCTACGCTTGTGACATAACAATTCCATTTTACACACTTATGACAGTGTATGTTTGGGTGTCAGCTGGTTGTACCTAGGCCGTTTTTGATATGACGTGTTGGTCATTCACGGCGTGGAATTGTACTAGTCACTTTATCTGATAAGTGCATTTAGCGAGGCGCCAGCTCTGCTTCTTTAGTTATGATGTACGACCATAGCAATTAAATGAATATGGTCTTTCGTGTTACTACTTTGCTGCTTCCAAATGGCGTGTCAAATATTAAATAAATTCAAGCCAGAGCATGCTCATTAAAATCCTCTTATCTTATCTGCCTGGCAAGCACTCGCGGAAATTATTATACCGTATTTAATAGGATGCATATACAATACATGCCGTTTTCGTGGGATACTCCAGTACATACATAGCTATCTAGAATGGTCGGTGATATAGTAAATAAATAAATTATCCATCCCACCGCTACGCACTTCCCCATTGGCCGATTCAGTTAATGCATTTCAATACATGAAAAATGGGGAAGGGAAAAATTGTCCAGGTCAGCAATATCAATACGATGACTTGTTAAGTTTACGGAAAATTCCTGGCGTCACTAGTTTCCCCGTTCAAAAATACGTTGTATGCTGCAACTATATACTAATTCCAATACAATAATTTTACTGCTTACAACACCAACCAGTTCACAATGCAACGTGCCATTTGCCATTTAATTATGCACTGTCAGTTTACGTATACCTCGGCCAGCACTTTGACGCTCATCATTCCGCTTTCCACCTATAAATGCTGGCAACATCACTGCTTGAGTCATCACATCTTCATCACCTCTCAAGAGATCACCAGCGGCAACAAACAAGTAAACATTTCCAACCCGTTCACGAAACGCCACCAAAGGAACTACTTTCTTTCGAACACGATTTAAGGAAACATTCAAAATGTCAACCAGAATTATGCAAGGTGACTAATTAAATAGTTCACAAGATTTTGCAGTACTTAACGTCGGGTGCCATAACATATAACTTTAAACTAAATTGTTTCATTTTAAATTTTTTCAGTAGTACACCCCGTCCTGGCCGAGCCCCAAGTAAAGCAGAACGCGACCTACTGGGAAATGCGTCACAAGTCTCGAAACACTCAATGGCACATTGACGAGGTTCATCCCCAGCTCCTCCGGTACATGAGCCAGCTCACCCAACTCGACGTCAACAAGCCAGCCAAGTCCGAGCGGAAGCTGAAATTCTTCATGCCCCTTTGCGGAAAGTCGAAGGACATCCCATTTCTGCTGAGTCTCGGCTATGAAGTCTTTGGAGTTGAGTGCGTGACGTCAATCATCGAGGAGTTCATGCATGAATGCAAGATGGATTTGACTTACGACGCCAGCCGCCTTCTCTATCACAACAAGGACGAGTCCCTCAAGCTGTACTGTGGCGACCTCTTCAAATGCCCCATTGAGCAGTATGGACCATTTGACTGCGTCTGGGATCGCGCTTCCTTTATCGCCCTCAACTATCCGTTCAGGGACGCCTACGTGGACGTCATGAAACGAGCAGTGGCCAATGGAACTAATAAGCAGCACGACTTCCGGTATCTACTTCACACCGTCAACTATGACAAGACCAAGCCAGGAGGTCCACCACACAGCGTTGACTCCCAGGACATTCATGATTTCTTTGTTGGATGGGCCAAGGTTTCCAAGCTGGAGCGGAACTGGGGCGACTACGATCATCCCATGCGGAGAGCAGCGATATATTTCAATGAGGACTTTTACGAGGAATTTTATATGATTGAGCCAAAGAAATGAAGCGGGTCCGGTTACTGATATTTATTCAAGGTTATTAATAAATATATCATTGTGTCATGCGACTTCCAGTTTTTATAATAACCAACTTCAAAATTAACTGCAATTTTGCTAATTAAAATGTCTCCAAAAGAAATATTTGTTTTTGTAATGGCAAATAAATTGGTTAAATTAGTATATATATATATATATATATATATATTGGAGTTAAATTAGTTTGAAAAAAGTCCGTCCTATGCCTGTGGATTCACAATCAACACCGCCTTTGTACGCACGAAATATCTTTTTGTTCAAATACTCACTGTTTGGCTGCATGTAAATTAAACGACGCCAAACTATACCAATTTCAATGTCATCTACCAAATGCAATATTAAATCGTTCCCATTTACGTCATCACATCAGTTGAAAGAAGATGATAACCTCTTGACATTCTATGCGGCTCAACTTTTGGTTTCGTTCATTTCATCGCATGCATGCTGAATGCTAATATTAATATTCACTGAGAATGAAATACGAAGACATGATCGTAATAGTTAATAGGCACACTTTCAGTTTCTAGAATTTTACTTCAGAACTCAATTTAAAACACAGAAATAATACAAATTGTACCAACATTAATATTTACTCGCGTCGATGTCTGACATACAAATTATGTGAAAATAAACACTAACATTTAGCCTAAATAGAAAGCATATACAAATGCACCAGCACATTTTTAATAAAAGCGGTTTCTTGAGCAGTCCATCTATTCAGTTCATGAAACAAATCTTAACCGGTGGTGACCATGGCGCTTGTTCTTCACTTGCCAAACCTGAATTATCCTCTTCACTTGGTACGTCATTGTTCTCATATGTGTTTTCAATTGAATTATCGTTCATATCTCCATTGGGATTTGGCGATGGAGTCATGTCTGGAATTTGGCCGACAGCAACTACGGGAGCGGTGCTAGTGAGTACCGTGGGCTCTGCAGAACCAAATGCTTGATTATCCTTCCACGTAGAATACCAGGAACCCACGGAAAAACGAACTTGTCGGCGATGACGTATGAGGTCCTCTGCATTACTATATTTTATCTGTCCATCACCCGTGATTGGGTATCTCCGACAATTGCTTATAGATCGCGCTTCCATCTCAAAGCACATCTTTGCTCTTCTATCAATGTTTGCAGGTCTAACGTCTATATAGTCGCCGTTGCATGCATTTTTAGTGTAAACACGAATGCATTTGTCGTCTGCAAACCAGGAGTCAATATCGATCCATCTGGTAAGCACTGGGGAAAGTGCGACGCATTCCGTCGTTTTAATGGTATCACTCAGACGCCACCAGTGAGAATATCGATACTGGAACACTGTTATGTTTCCTGTGTTTTCAGATATGTGGTTATTGGATATCGTTCTTCCTGAAGCAGTATCTGAATTTTTTTGACAATATATCATCAAATGCATGTTAACTAAACTTGTACTGGGAAACATTTATTTGTAGGTAACTTACCGAGGAGAATTGTGAGCACCGTTGCAACGGTCACTGTTATATAATTGGAAATCATGGCCTTGCGTTCCAGGTTGATCAATACGCAAAATATTTGTGAAGGTAATTTGGGAAATATTTGGATTTTCTACAAATGAAGCTCTAGTGCCACGATTGATGCTCACAGTCTTTGGATAACTGTTGACTTTACATTCAGAACACTGCCGTATTTATACTCAAAACCACACGTCCCCGGCTCATAATCGTACGTGTGCTTATTTATTGATTCCCAGAACGGTCCTCAGTTTAAGTGAATGTTTCTTTGCATAGTGCTACGTAAATAAAAACATCCTGCTCTAGTCCGAATTGCATACCAATTCATTACGAGCAAGAACATAAATCGTATTTTGTACTCGGAATTTAAAACGAGACGAGAAGTGAATTGCTTATGAATGAATATGATTTTGAATACTTGTGACTAATAAAAATATTTGTGTCAAGTGAACTGAATAAATTACCGTAAATACCTGGTATCAAGTCCAATTTTTTTATTTCAAGATTATTTTCAGCGCCGCAAATCCAACTGTAGCTTCTAGCAATAACAAATATCAAGATGTCCAAGAAAATGGGGATAAGCTTAAAGTCAAACGTGGAGCAATAAATGCGATTTCGTCATTGAAACTGTGCCGTTATGACAGTAACAAGTTTCGTTGTTATATTTTCTGACCCTGTATGCATGCATGCATGTTTGCATAATCCTCAATCCTAGTAGCATTTCTTGAACAAGTTGTCATCTTACATGATCGATAACCTTTAACGTTTGTGTTTATCAAGAAAAGTTGTTACTTAGTACTAAAAATAAGCTGTCGTCGCATTTTGTTGAACCATTTATTCACACCGGATTTAAAATGTTTCTTGGCCGACAGAAGACAACTCCATTCTGGCCACATGATACTAACTTTGCCACTTTCATGAATTAAAATATCTTAAAGCCACGCTAAAAAGAGTGAAACATTTAGAGACATGCACAGACTCGTAATTCTTACAAAATTACGTTGTGATTGTCACTTGTGACGTTTGCTATTATTTTATTTTTGTACATGCGAAAGCACACGCTTTCTTTTAAAGCTATTTACGCAGAAATAATGATTTTTTATTTATGATTTTTTTTGTGGAAAATCGATAAACTCTAGCCTCAAAGGTTATCATGATAAATTTGAACCAATACATCCAACGAGTTTATTTGTACTCATTTCACTAAACTGCATTCTCGTACCTAAATAACCTGCATTGATTACTCATGGCAGTTCAACGATTATAATGTATTTTATTTATATCAGTTAATGCATTGGAGAACATTTAACATCACTAATGATTTCTTTTGGATGCTTTGTGATATCTCCAGCTCAGCAACGTCAACAGCTCAGCCAAGATTTGTCAATGTCAATGTGAAGATACGGTCGCCACTTTGACTTGCAAATGCATTTTGTATGCAGATTTGTGACCCAATGTATACCTTACGGCATAAAATATTTCTTAATATCGCTTCATACACGTTAAAAGTAAATATTTATTATCACATTATTCACTAGAAGATACAAATAGGAAAATATATACATGTTTGCGATTAGTAAAACAAAACTATAACAAATGCAATTAGTTTCATTAGGTTAGCTGAATGCTGCCGCAACTTATAGATAGTGTACAAATTTTGCTCATGGAACATGAATACATATGCGTTGTCAGTTTTCCACAAATACTCTTACGGTGAATCTCACAAGCCCTAAATATTAACATATTTTCTTACATAAAAGAGTTCATTGCGTTTCGGGAGTTAAAATAAAATTTTATACCGACAAAGCGCACATCATCCAAAGTAATCACCGCCAAATCCAGCATAGGGGTCATCGTCGCCACCATACCCGATATCATCTCCGCCATAGCCGGTGTAGCCGCCATCACCTCCTCCATAGCCGGTGTAGCCGCCATCACCTCCTCCATAGCCGGTGTAGCCGCCATCATCACCGCCATATCCGGTGTAGCCGCCATCATCACCGCCATATCCGGTGTAGCCGCCATCATCACCGCCATATCCGGTGTAGCCGCCATCATCACCGCCATATCCGGTGTAGCCGCCATCATCACCGCCATAGCCGGCGTAGCCGCCATCATCACCGCCATATCCGGTGTAGCCGCCATCATCACCGCCATATGCGGTGTAATCGCCATCATCCCCGCCATAGCCGGCGTAGCCGCCATCATCCCCACCATATCCGGTGTAGCCGCCATCATCCCCACCATATCCGGTGTAGCCGCCATCATCACCGTCATATCCGGTGTAGCCGCCATCATTCCCACCATATCCGGTATAGCCGCCATCATCACCGCTATATCCGGTGTAATCGCCAAAGCCACCACCAAATCCTGTATAAAGGTCACCATCCCCGCCAAATCCGATATCGTCATCAAAACCACCCCCAAATCCTGTATACGGGTCATCGTCGCCCCCATATCCGGTATAGCCGCCATCATCCCCGACATAGCCGCCATCATCCCCGCCATAGCCGCCATCATCCCCGCCATAGCCGCCATCATCCCCGCCATAGCCGCCATCATCCCCGCCATAGCCGCCATCATCCCCGCCATAGCCGCCATCATCCCCGCCATAGCCGCCATAGCCGCCATAGCTGCCATCATCCCCGCCATAGCCGCCATCATCCCCGCCATAGCCGCCATCATCCCCGCCATAGCCGCCATCATCCCCGCCATAGCCGCCATAGCCGCCATAGCTGCCATCATCCCCGCCATAGCCGCCATCATCCCCGCCATAGCCGCCATCATCCCCGCCATAGCCGCCATCATCCCGCTATAGCCGCCATCATCCCCGACATAGCCGCCATCATCCCCGCCATAGCCGCCATCATCCCCGCCATAGCCGCCATCATCCCCGCCATAGCCGCCATCATCCCCGCCATAGCCGCCATCATCCCCGCCATAGCCGCCATCATCCCCGCCATAGCCGCCATCATCCCCGCCATAGCCGCCATCATCCCCGCCATAGCCGCCATAGCCGCCATAGCTGCCATCATCCCCGCCATAGCCGCCATCATCCCCGCCATAGCCGCCATCATCCCCGCCATAGCCGCCATCATCCCCGCTATAGCCGCCATCATCCCCGCCATAGCCGCCATCATCCCCGCCATAGCCGCCATCATACCCGCCATAGCCGCCATCATCCCCGCCATAGCCGCCATCATCCCCGCCATAGCCGCCATCATCCCCGCTATAGCCGCCATCATCCCCGCCATAGCCGCCATCATCCCCGCCATAGCCGCCATCATCCCCGCCATAGCCGCCATCATCCCCGCCATAGCCGCCATCATCCCCGCTATAGCCGCCCTCATCCCGGCATAGCCGCCATCATCCCCGCCATAGAGGCCATCATCCCGCCATAGCCGCCATCATCCCCGCCATAGCCGCCATCATCCCCGCTATAGCCGCCATCATCCCCGCCATAGCCGCCATCATCCCCGCCATAGCCGCCATCATCCCCGCTGAATCCGGTATAATCGCCAAAGCCACCTCCAAATCCTGTATACGGGTCATCGTCGAAACCTCCGCCAATTCCTGTATAACTGCCGTCGTCAACTCCATCGTCGCCTAAACCGCCAAATCCCCCACCAAATCCAATGTACGGGTCATCCTCATGTTCATATCCAGTATCACCATCAAAACCACCATCAAATCCTGTGTGAGGTTCATAGTCGCCACCGTTTCCGGTGTATCCGCCATCATCATCGCCATATCCGGTGGCATCGTCAAAACCACCACCAAATCCTGTGTAAGGGTCGTCGTCACCTAAACCGCCCAATCCAAGTCCAAATTCGGTGAACGGGTCATCCTCACCTCCATATCCGATATCATCGCCAATTTCATTATCAAATCCTGTATACGGGTCATTGTTGCCATCATATCCTATGGAACTGCCGTCGTCACCTTCGCCTTCATCGAAGCCATCACCAAAACCGGTATACTGTTCATCCTCACCGTATCCAGTGAAATCGTCAAAGCCACCACCAAATCCCGTGTCTGGGTCAACGTCATCGTCACTTCCAGTAGAACTTTCATCGTCACCACCAAATTCAATAGAATCGCCAAAGCCATCACCAAACCCGGTGTACGGGTCATAAATCCCGCCATATCCGAAACCGCCGTCTTCATCTTCATCACTACCTGGTGGATAGCCCAAGCCGCTGTCTGCATCGCTTCCTGGCGTGTCTCCTAACCCGGGGTTCCCGTTGTTGTCTTCATCACTGGCGAGCGGAAATCCATATCTCGTGGTGTCGCCATCCTCATCACTGTTTGGAGGATATCCTAACCCCGTCAAGTCGTCATCATCTTCGTCACTGTTTGGGAAGCGTGGATGATATGGTTCATTTTCGTCATCTTTCTCGCGTTTTGGAGGAATGCGGTTCACGGAATTATACCGAATATATTCCTCACTGTTCGTGGGCGCCACATCTCCAGAATGTTCACCAGAGTTGGATGTATGTGCGTGGCCGGGATAAAATTTATTTGGAAATGCTGTCGGCGGTTGACGAGGTGCCCGAGTAGCCGTGGCTGCATGCGGTAGTCTATGTACAGGTGGTAGACGGGGTTCTCTGGTCGGTTTGGGTGCAGGCGGCGGTCTAGTTGTTCTGGGTGGCGAAGGTCTTCTTGTTGTCTGGGGTGGAGGGGGAGGTCTCGTAGCTTTTGGTAAACGAGGCGGTGGAGGTGGGGGTCTGGTCGTTCGGGGTGGGGGTGGTGGTCTTGTTGCCTTCGGTGGACGCGGTCTTGTTACTGGTGGTGGAGCGGGTGCTCTAGTTGTTCTGGGTGGAAGAGGTGGGCGAGTTACGGTTGGCAACGGAGGGGATCTGGGCGCTGCGGGAAGACGAGGTGGTCTAGTTGCCTTGGGTTGACTGGGAGTCCTAGTTGTTGTTGGTGGCCGTGGTCGTTTGGTTGAGGTTACCCGAGGCAGTTTTGTGGTAATCACACGTGGTCTTGTTGTTGTCGTCAATCGAGGTGGCCTGGTAGCATTTCCTACTCCATTACCTCGTGGTCGTCTTCTTGGTGCTACCTCATTAGGAACGTCGTGCTGACGGGGAACCGAGGGTGGTGGCGGTGGAGCCAACTTTGCATGAGCTATCCCGGCAGAAAGGAAAGTTTCCAGCGCATCCATCACCGGCCGGAAGACCTTTTTGATTTCCTCCCCAACAGTAATCTTTATATTTTCTATACACCTGGCTCCCATGTACCAATCATCGCTCAGCAAATACAGCTCGCAATCTTTCACCTGTTCCCTTTCCTTGCATACAACGCTGTCCCTGACAATATAATCCTTAGGACCACCTCGACCTCTCGGATCAATATGACCCGGACGCGCAACGGTGTCGACCCTGAACTTTTCATTTCGTTGCCGTATCGCTTCCTTCATAAACCGATTATTGAGGGCGCTCAGTCCCTGAATGTCGCTAATTACCCGGTCCCTCGTTTCCGGCCAAACTTGACCTGCCAGCTTAGCGACAGTCAGAAATACGGTTGAAAATGTGAGGAGATATGGGCTGGAAACCAGTTTGTTTTCGCTGAAGGAATAGTTGTCGTCTTGGAACAAACCAAAAATTTCCTCGCAGTTATCCAGTGCCGAATTTAGCGCGCTCTCTTTTCTCGTCAAGCTGCTTCGTGACGAAAACACAGTTTCAAGTTGAGTCTTGACCTTGTTAATTTTCCCACCCATTTCACTGGCAGAATTTCTGGCTATCGCGGCTTCAATCTGAGCATCAATCTGGGCCTCGGCCGACTTTCCCGGAAGGAACAGTCCAATCACAAATCTGAGTCCTTCATAAATTGGAAATGTGATGGGTAAAGGGACGGCCAATGCAGCGGCTCCAATATTTCCTATTCCTGCAACAACATCCAACATTGTCGTGGTCGCCTCAGTCACTTTCCTCGTTTTTATTTTTCTGCTAAAAAGGCTCGCCGTTTTGATCATGCACTGGGGATGATAGCCGACCGGCCTCCTACAGCTGCTAATTGCTTTAATGGCGTCCTCAAAGTTTACATTGTTCAGATTATCGGTAAAGTCGCTGTCCGGCTTTATTTCCATGAAAGCTCCAGTGCAAATGTTTGCGTCGTATACTCGGATGCAGGTGTGGTGGGTATCTATGGAAGACACCCTGGGCCCGGGATCAATTCCCCAAGAGTTGAATTCTGTGAGGGTCTCGCATTCAGTGTCTTGAAATGTGTGGCATTGGTACCAGCCACCAAAGTATCGGTGCTGGTATATTGTGACACAGGCTGCCTTTCCGTTACAGTCTGCTTGTGTGCATTTTTTGTACTCCTGTGCTATCACAACAGGCGGAACTATATAAATAATAATAATAATGAAATGTTAATTTTTTTGTCAAATAAATTGATTTTTCTTTATTAATTTGTTTAGATTGGGTTAGCTTACTGAGAAATATGGTGAGTAAAGCAGCGGTCACCGCTGCTAAAAATGTGGAAACCATGGCTTCCTCCGTGAAACTTCTGAATTGTAATCTGACTTAATTTCCGAATCAGAATGATATTTCCAAATATTTGTTCCGCTTTCCGCTGGATATTCCACCGCAACTGGGTGGCTTGTTGCGCCGAGTGAGTAATTGAATTATTCCGAGAGGTTGTGGTACTGATGCAGTAAATTAAATGGGCTCCCGTATTTATACTCCAAACTACTACCTATTTTGAGTCCTCCGGAAATGGTGACCAATTTTGACAATATTGTGTACGTTCCTTACCGAGTGAATGATTATCAAGGAGACGAGTATCTTTAAAAAAGGACATTTATATTAGCCCGAAATGCATACCTATTTGTTGCGGCTTAAACTGACTAATTAATATTTTCTCCTGGATACTGGATACGACTCAATCATTCTAATCATCGTACTTGGTATAAAATAAACCAGCAAGATTCAGTTTTGAATGCTGCTCAAGGTGAGTTACGAGAATAAGAAATTGCACGTAAGTATGACGAATTATTTCAACCTAGTAGCGTGGGAATGTTCTAATAATATCGCAAGTGTCAAAAGGTTACCATGACTAATTTAGGCGTCCTAGGTGCAGTATGTGCATATCTGACTAATTTAAATGACAATTTTTGCAGATGCCAATTAGTGATGTAATTAATCTGAGCATGTCTCAATCATTTTGCTAATCGTATTTTGTACAAAGTAGAGTTTCTTGAGAATTACGTGGTAGCGTGAGTTACGTGAGATGTTATCTTGGCGCATGGCATTTGTTTTTAAAATTTGAACTCCATCAAGAGTGCAGCCATGAACACGAGAATGAAGGCCAGAGACATGGTTCATTATTTTTTAAATGGCCAAACTGGTGATGAAATATTTTGCAAAGTTCCTGATAGGATATCCATTTTTAGTAAGACCAACAAAATAAACAGTCAAAGTCCATGTACAATATGACCTGGTATGTATATGTCTGTGTATTATGAGAAATGATTTCCTTTCATTTCTTCGTACGAATGTGTAATTCAGGTCAACCAAAGTCATATTGAAAGATAAGTCATCTGTACCTATTGACTATCAATTATATCAACGTCTCCAAGAGACTGTGAGATGGCAAGAGAGAAATGAAACGTGAAACACGCAGTGAGCAGTTGCTTATAGCATGTTCCACTGTAGCCTGTTTTGCGACAGTATTTCGAATATGCAGCGCTACAATTCCAGCCCGGAAACAAGGAAAAAACTTAACATAATCGCATGTGTCACAAGGCCGCCAGTAAGATGGACAGTTACCTTCTGGTGAAACAAGAAATTTAAGACTTGTGTCACGCGAACAACGTGTACATGGTTTTTAATTATGAATCACCACAAGTAATAATTTGGGTCACTTTCTCTCATCTTACTTGGTAGCAACTCAAGCTTTTAGCAGGATGAGTTAATCATCAGCGTTTACGGTTAGAGAATACCTTGACAAATGACACTTGTTTTTAACATTGCTCATGGTAAATTACTTCGTAGAAAAGAATGATGAAATCATAATACCAGACAAAACCTATACAAGAACACTGAAACATCCCATGTAAATTTGCTCATCTACATTTTCTTGGAAATAATATCATTGCATTTCCACAATCTCTTAGGTACTCGCAGGTCATCATAGGTCGTCTCTTGGACGAAACAGTACCAAATTGAGTCAACTGTTATGCATCAAAAGCTTCAATATATAATTTGTGCGATGAATTAAAAACGAGACATGAAACATGTACATTTATTATAGTGTGTAGCTCGCCGCATTTATACATATTGCTATGCGATAATGCAATGTTCCACAAAAGCCTTTTAGCAAACTAGCAACGTCCTTCAATTCTTTTACCAAGAGTATCCTTGATATTCATCAACTAGGTGACTAAATTCAACATAAGTGTTTTGGTGCTGCTGTTTCGCAGGATGCATGCATTCTAACTTTGTTCGCGTTCTGAAGCTTATCTACTGGTTACTTTATGTGCAGCAGAGGAATTTATACCAGGGAGCAAGTGAGTAATAGTGATGGGGGAGCAGAAAGCAGTTTTCTCCCGTTTACTGGCTTCCTCGACATCATCATACATCAGGTGGACAGAAACTTACCCATTTCGGAAAGTTCTGGAAGGCAGGCTGTAACTGAGAAACATTTACGCCGAGTTGGAATGGTTATTTACAATTATATTATTATGTAATACGCGCTCACACACAAAAAAGCAATTATCAATTTTCGTTGGCAGTTAACTCTATTGTATTGTTGGCAAATATGAGTTAATTGATGAAATGCTCTTGCTAATGCAGCCATTTGGTTCACCTGAAGGCGTGGTGCACATTGAACTCAGCTAACGACAAGGTTGTTCCCACTACGGCCTTATCTGCATCATCGGCCGGATCACATTCCCTTCAACACGTCATTGCAGTATCATTAGCAACGACACGAGTTACAACAAAATGCTTTTATTTATAACACTGTATCTCCAACCATGTTATCAGTAACGTAATTTCCCGTCACGTAGTTTATCGGTCTCTTTGTAATGATTGGTAATTCCAGTTGGATTTTCCACTGCACGAGTGTTTTGCCTGCACTCCGCTGCGGATAAAAGATCGCTTTCTTCACTTAAAATTTGTTTTATTTAAATAAGAGCGCAAATTGGTCATCCTGCATCATTAACAAAACTGGAGTCAGGCAATGAAGATGATGAAACCCGCTTATATTTTGCTATTAACAACGCTCATCTACCAGGAGGGCCAAGGTTGGTAAATACTTTGTCAAAAAATACTGCAAACATATAAATAGGTAACATGATGATAATTTTAATCTCATTTAGGAGCGGTAGAATGTGACACTGGTTGGATTGCCTATAAGGACCAGCTCTGCATCCAGGCCTTCCCAACATTACTATCCTACACTGAGGCCAAGGAATTTTGTTCCCAAAAGGGCAGCGAGATCTCCACAGCCTCCATGGTGATGGTCAACGATTCTGATCTGCAGGACTTCCTAGTAAATTACACAAGCAACATGTATGACCACATTTGGCTCGGTGGAAGGTTTAACAAGGAAGCAGGTCAGTTCCGTTGGGAGGACGGGACGCCGTTGACGTACACAAATTGGCAGGAGGGCTCCCCGCGAAATGATTCCACTACCTCCACCTGCATCGAGCTGAGACCTGTCAATGCCAAAATTTCCAAGAATCTTCCGGGAAAGTGGATTGATGCAAATTGCAATAAACGAAATATGGTAATGTGTCAAAAGGTTTTATCTTGGACATTGGAGCATGCAATTCAGAGAATAATCAGACTAGAGAAGCAGCTCGAAATAGTAAACTCCCGAGTGGTCCCAGTAGGCTCCATCTACGTTGAATATTACAGTCAGCCGAGTCCACCCGACCTTTGGCCTGATCTGATGTGGGATGATGTCACATCAACATATGCTGGTCTCTTCTTCCGAGCCGCGGGTGGAAAGGCGGCGGGCTGGGGAGTCAGACAAATGGAATGCTCTCCCCGCATTACACGCATCTATCATAGTGGCATGGATGACAACAGGAATGTAAAAAACCCGTTGGATATTCCGACAAGTGGGGACTCGGAATTCGGACTGGGCGGGTACTACTACATTGGAACCGGGACGCTGTATCACGAGGGGATCAAATTCACCACTGCTGGATGCGAGGTGCGACCTGTGAACCAGGCCGTCCGAATTTGGAAGCGAACAGATTGAAATAATTTTTCTAATGCATACATCTATGTACGTAGTAAATAAATTGCATTTAATAAATATGTGTTAACTTGTCATTGACCAGATGCATTAAATAATGAATGGACTGTTACGTCTTACCTATTTTTATTAAATGGTACAAGAATTTACAGTTCCATTTCAAATTAGCATTACTAATACTGATGTGCTGGAAGTAAACAAATGATAGGCAGGATTTCCATTTAATCGCCGAGATAAAAACGAGTTCCAAATATAACCATTAATTGAACTTACGTTGACATCAATGACTGCAAATGTCTCAAGGTCATTCCGTTTAAATATTATGAAGCATATTATACGTTAGCCGGCATGGTTATTTTTCTTAAACAGTCCATTTGAATTATTGCTTGTATTTTCCTATGGATTTTTACATGATGTTCAAGGGTGTTTTTGGAATTAGGATGCTTCAGGTTTGAGGAAAGAAACTGTCCAAAAATTGCAGAATGTAATGGCGTCCGTTTGACCACGTGAAAAATCAACAATTTTCATCCATGAAATTTTTTCAGGTGGCTATGTAAGTATAACATCATTTATAAGAAATCATGTACGGATGGACAATTTGGCTCGTATAAGCGTGAATTTGGTTTTCTAATCTCTTTCTCTGAAACTTGCTCGTCCACAATTAATTACTCTTTAACCTCTGGAGCAAGTTAGTGTGTGATAATTTGCCTCTCGTTGCATGTAACTGTAAATGATATGTAAATGTAAATGATAACCTGTAACTCGTAAGATAATTTTTGCTTGGACTATGATGACAAAATTACCATT